>JAECXX010000156.1:0-657500 GCA_018153305.1 Drosophila kurseongensis
TTGACTGTCTTTACCTTTGTACGTCTTTACCTTTGATGGTTCATCTACGTGCTAAAGGGACATATAGCCTTGGAACAGTGCGTGTAAATTGCTTTCCAAATTGCAAGTTACCGAGTAAAGTTGACTGAGTATGTAGGTTCGTCCTATGGCATAAATATAACAAATGTATTATGGAAAGACAATAAAGCCGTTTGCTTGCTATCCACTTATGTGGGTGTTGGGCCATTTTTGAAATTAAATGCAAATAGCAAAGATAGCTTGTTACGCATGGAAATCTAAAATCCCCAAATGATTCGGGAATATAATGCCCACATGGATGGACTCATGGGTCGTTATCTTATTTGAGCAAAAACACAAGATGCCAAAATTTTTTTATCAATTGGTTGATATGGCAGCGACAAATTCGTATGTTTTATACAGAACTGGAACTGCGGGAGTTTCGGGAATCGAAAATTTCCGTCACCATCATCCCAGCGAACTGTACAACCAGGTTGGACAATGCAATCTCAATCCACGTCGAGATCTTCAAGGCCACCGCTCACAGTTGGTGAAAAATCAAAACATCCAATATCGGATATACGGTTTGATGAAGTCAAACCTTTTTGTACGGCAAATAAAAATTGTTTCTTTGAGTATCATAATCAAAAATAAAAAAAATGTAAAAATTGACTAAAGCCCCAAGAGTGCCTTGAGGTACATATTTACCTTTGATCGCTTTACAGTACTCACTTTTTGAGGTCATTTTTGAAATTAAACGCTACAATTTACCCCAAAAAATAATATCCAACTAAGTTTTTTTTTTATATTTCTTCAATTGGGGCTTAGAGGGTTAAGTCGGGTGACATGAATTCGTCGGCAAACTCTAAATTGAGTGTTTTGTGCGACTCCAAAAAGCCTTCCGATGGAACGATATACCGCCGACGAACCCAAGGTGTACAAGGATATAGCAATCCTCTTTTCAAGAAAAATAGCTTTTCGCCAGTTGGTGTACTTCTTCCGAAAAACACCTAGTCGGTCCACCAAAAACAAAAAGGTCCTCTTTTCCATACGAAAACTTTCTTTGAAGAACTCTTCGTCGTTTTCCTGTATATCCTTCTCCCAAAATGTATCGCTTCTGTTTAATGTAAAACTCATACTTTAATAGTATTTTTAATAGAATTTAAGAACACTTTCCAGCATCCATTCCGAAAAATTCGTTTGCAACAGCTCCAATTCATCGTCTTTCCACTCCTCGGAATAGGCTGCCAAAAATAGCTCGAGCATCTTTAGGTTTTGCTGCTGTACAGGTGCCAAAAATGATGGTAAGTTGTCCATTTTAATGTCACAGAATAGACTTTAACAATGGTTGCTTGTTTTTGTTTTGCCACAGCTGTTCAGAATAGCTGTTATCGGATGGTGGATGGTGGAATTTCACATCTGTCAAAAATCCCAACCGTTTCGAACATCACTTCCTGACTCTATAGGAAGAGGGCATAACAGTTGATGCCAGCTCGGGATTTAATCAGCTATTGCAGAATAGCTTCTCTCAAGCCCATAAGGCGGATTTCTCAGCGGTCTAGAATTTCCGATGAAGGCGACGCCGATCGCAAGTAATTTTGGAACTTACTTAGTTTTACTCTGTACCAACGCGGTTAATTTTTTATTTAAATAAACTGCAAGTGGCAGATCTTTTCCTTGACTACAAGAGTTTTCACGGTTTAATTAAAAAATAAAAGAAGTGAATTTTTCTGTTTTGCCTAAATGGGTTGTGATAATTCAGTGATTTTTAGGCTGAAATTCTACGATTTCCCTCACGTCCGCGGCGAGTTTATGATTTTGCGATCATAGGCTCATTCTCACGAGGAGGACGTTCTTTTTGCTGGGTTTGTCCAGCTTGGAAGACCCCGGGGAGCACCCACATTGGTCGGCGAGCCTCAGATGCCCTGCGAAGCACCTTGCTATCAGCGATTGGCAATTGCCCTGCGGAGCACCCTGTGCAGCAACATGTATGAAAAAATGACTGCACTGAGAGAAATTACGGAGGAATGTGAACAGTTAACATTACCAAAGAGTTAAAAATAATGAAAGAACGAGAAAATGAATAACTCTAAAATAATTTAAAAAGTATAAGAAAATATTAGGCAAAAGTTTTCTTAAATTCGTTTGATTTCGATTCTATGTTTGAAAGTCGAAGTGTATATATTATCACAATGTCAAATCGGAAAAAATGCCTTAATTAATTTTCCAGCCTAACTGCGTCGGGAGATCGCTCATCCGCCGAGGAATCAGCTGTGTGAGTTATATTTTCCCTATAATTTCTATACATAATTTACCCTTCTTTCAAACCAACCGATATACACTAAAAACAAAAATTAATAATGAAAATTTAAGATAAACCAAAAATTGAATTTAACTTGACAATTAAAACTTTAAATTTTTACAAGAATTTATATATTTATTTATACCCTTGCAGAGGGTATTATAGTTTTGGTCAAAGGTGTGCAACGCGGTGAAGGAGACCTCTCCGACCCTATAAAGTATATATATTCTTGATCAGGATCGCGCCCTGAGTTGATATAAGCATGTCTGTCTGTTTCTACGCAATATAGTATCTCAGTTTTAAAGATATCGAATTGAAACATTGCACACACCCTTCTTTCCTTTGCACGCAGTACATATATAAATCGGAACGGCCGAGATCGGCCGACTATATCCTATAGCTGCCATACAACTGATTGATCGGAAATGCCATAACTTTGGTGTTTGTAAAGTTAGGAAGTTGGGATTTTCTATGGGTTTTATTTTTGGCCAATCAATAATCAATCCGACCTACCAATTTTCATAAGGATCGGCCGACTATATCCTATAGCCGCTTTATATCTGATTGATCGGAGATGTCATAACTTTGGTGTTTGTTAAGTTAGGAAGTTTAATTAATTAATTTTAAAGTTGGTATTTTTTATGAGTTTTAAGAATGCTTCATATATGAATTGTTTTGGAGAATATAATTTCAGAATATTCTGCAAGGGTATATCAACTTCGGCTCCGCCCGAAGTTAGCTTTTCTTTCTTGTTATTATTAAACTTCTCTCTTAGTACTAAAAAAATCCGCGTAGCAACCATCTGGCTTAAGTCACGGTTTTTAAAACATAATTCTTGGAAATGTCCGAATGACCCCTTTAGCCGAGATATCGAGTAAAAAGAACCACCAATACGTTCATTTGTATGTGCACAATTAAAAAATTTAGCACTGGAATTCCCCGAAGCTGGCGACAGTCATTCTCGACTCGATTCAGCGATAAAATTCCTTATCTATTCAAACAGCTACCGATTTTTTGTTTGCTCCAGAAAACTAAAGAGCAAAAATTTTATTATTATTATATTATTTATTATTATTTTTGGATTTTAAAAAGGTGTAAAATATTATTTCAAAATTTAAAAATTAATACTTTTTGACGTAATAAAAAAATGAAGGTGCTATTAATTTGTTTTTACTTCAATGGTGTAAGTACAGGTCAGAAGTGATAAACTGATAACAAATTCGACAATTCCATAATAAATGATTAATAAATAATAAATAAACATAACATAAATAACATAAACTTTCAGTTTTTTTTATGTATACAGAGTTTTATTTTTCTCAATGTTTAGTTCCATCGTTATTCTCTGTGTAATTGACTTACGAAATTCAATTTGTGTAAAATGAGGACATTAAAATTGTAATCCATTTTTTTTTTTACTTTTTAAAACGCGTTGGCACATTTGTCTTTAAAAGGTCGCGTTTTCGAAATTAGCTTTCTTTTAAGCAAACGGGTATGGTTATCGCACATTTTTAATAACTTGCAAGAATCAAATATAGTTAAGATATCGAAATTATTTACTATATCAAAATCACGCTTTTAGTTTTGTTAAAATCGGACAACAATATCATATAGCTGCCATAGAAAAGATGGCAAAATACAGCGCAAAATCGACTTAGCTTCATTGTTTTTAGTAATATAGGCATTGAAATCGAAATGTAGTGGTTTTGTAATAGCTGCAAGGGTATATAAACTTCGGCTTGCCGAGGTTTGCTTTCTTTCTTGTTAAAATGAAAGCTTCAAAATTTAATTAACTGAACTCAGCTGATGTTTCTGCGGTCCTAGGGCATATAAGGGATCACCAGAGCCATGCTCTAGCGGTAGCTGAACATTGGTAGGGAGGGCGTACCGCAAACACAATACCACCAGTGTTCTGCTAAATTCTTTTAATAAATTCTCGTATTCTTTTTATGCAATTATTTATTTATCGAATCGGTGAAGATTAACCAAAATAGAAGACTAAGAGCACCTAAGTAAAAATGTAAAACCAGGTAAACGTTATCTAACCTATACACAATTTAGGGCTGCAAGACTTTCGGAGTCTACTGATTCATCCCTAATTCTCCACTTCAAAGAAGGTATTCCTTGACATCAACACAACATTGGATAAACTGATCAAACTAGACTTGGAAACAATTGAGTCGACTAAGGCTTTCCGAGATCTTTTCGTGATTTATGACTGTGTCTTCTTTAAAAATCGGATTATGAAATGCAAACGAAACTACTTAGACTTTCCCCTATTGACACTTTGTTTTTATCTCTTTATGGCCAATTGTATGCCAACTATTCTAGTAATAACTTTAAAGGCTCATTTACCATACGCCTCCGTAAGAGGAGTTTTGTTTGAAAAAATTTTTAGCAGCTATATGAAAAATTAAATGAAAACAGTAATACTGAAATTGTACGAAATCAACAAATTCTGGAATATATAAACTATTTTTAATAGAAGGAAGACTTTTGGGAAAGTTTTATCCAAGCAACTTTAAAACTAAGAGATTTTAGACTCTGTTGGTGATGATGATCGAGATAATTTATACTTTATAAGATATCTTCTACTCTGCGTTGCAAGCTTTTACCTAAAATTATCCCACAGCACCGGAATACCTATCTTTCACCTTTGAAGTATATAGTCGTTTAATTTGTATACTAGTGATAGCGGCCACTTAATTGAATTTGAATCAAAAGTTTGCAACGAAGGGGTCAAGTCCGCCCTTTCCAAAAAGTGTGGTTTCTAATGCAGGAAGAATATTAATCGGATCAGCCCAGATTAGACGTTTATATCAAAGCAACAAGTAAAGTTAGGAAGTTGGGATTTTCTATGGGTTTTATTTTTGGCCAATCAATCCGACCCAACAAATTTTAAAAGGATCGACCGACTATGTGCTATAGCTGCCATATAACTGAACGATTGGAAATGCCATAACTTACAAAATATTCGGCTCCGCCCGAAGTTAGCTTTCCTTTCTTGTTTGTTCTATTTTCGAAAATATTTTTAATTTTTTTAAATCAAAAGGCAATTTTAATTTATCTGCCAAAGGAAAACGAATGGAAAAACAAGGAGAAACTTTACAGTCGTTTGCCTCGACTATAGAATACCCGTTACTGAGCTAACCAATTTTAAAATAAATATGCCCCCAGCTAACGCCCCATTTCGACAATTTTAAGTGCAGCCGTCTGCAGGGACAATCGACCAAAGCGTTTCTCCGTGTTCAAACTTAATTGACTTATAAATTTATAAAAAAAGAGATATCTGTTATAGCCGACCGATCTGCTCAGATGTGCCTGACATACGGGATAACCGGTTAGCCGTGCTTAAATTCGAACGATAATCAAACAGCTGGACACAGTCGTCATCTAAAAAACGCATCAGATTCAGCCAGGTAATGCCGTCAAAACAGAGTGCCCACTTCATTTGTGTTATCAATCGATTGGGGCAAGTGAATTGATATGATAACAGCGATTCCAACCGAGTGCGAAACTACAACGGCAATCTCGCAGTCTCGGTCCGATAACTATACGGATAAGCTTATCGCAGTGACTTATATTTGATTCTTGCAAGTTCAATTCATTTTCTGCCACTTTAGTCTCTTCCGATCATTCGACATCGACCGGTTGTCGGTCCATTTGGGAGCTGTTTTCGAAACTTTCTAGTTTAACTCTTTAAATTGATTTGTGTGCTTTTATAGGTTGTACAATCGTAAATGGTACCTACCGCAACAATATGATTATCTTATAAAATAAAAAAAATAAGTTAAAGAAAAACGTGAACAGATTGTTAAAAATCTTTGGTTTTAACAGATTATTTCTTGTCTTCGGAATTTAATTCGCAATCTCGTACAAAGTCCTTACATCTGCAAAGCTTTTTTTTACAAATCTGAACAGTGCTTAGAACTTGTTTTACTACAAAAGCAGTCAGAAGACGTTATTAAAAATGTCCGATAACCATACCCGTTTGCTTAAAAGAAAACTAATTAAAGACAAATGTGCCAATGCGTTTTAAAAAGTTTAAAGATAAAAATGGTTTACAATTTTTATGTCCTCATTTTACACAAATTGCATTTTGTAAGTCAATTACACAGAGAATAACGATGGATACATAAAAAAACTGAAAGTTTATGTTTAACAAATTTTGTGTTAATTAATTCATCATTTAATTATTATTAATTATTTATTTTTGTAATTGTTCAATTTTAATTGTATTATTTGAAAATTTGAACCTGTATGGGTTTTTAGTTTTCCGGAGCATAAAAACCGAAAGTAGTAAAAGAAAAGAAAAAATCGTATAGTTTATGAATTTTGATTAAACCGAAAATAGGCCTATTTTTCATTAATTATTGGAAACAATAAAAATAAAAAATTTACCAATATAAAAACCGAACAATATATGTTTTTAAGTATTTTCTTAAGTGGATTTTAATAATAAAAACTAATTGTTTTGTTATAATTAGTTCTTGGGTAATAACACACTTGGAAATACCCAACATAAATTAGTTGAAGTTTTGCGATTGCGATTGTTTGAGCAAATCTATATGTACGTGTCTGTTATTATCAACGAATATAAATAATTTTTTCGGGCCAGCCCCATGGTTAGAACATTATAAACCACAGAGGAATTCCTAGCATGGAAGCCTTTTTTGTGGGATCTTATCAGATGAGTACAATAATAATTATGGATGGTACAATGGACAGGGTAAATTAGGCAACCTTACCAACCACCAGCTCTCTTTGATTTCTGAGCTCAGTTTACCACATAGCTTTATCAACGAAAGTGTATTTATTTTTGTTCGGAACATTCTTTTGCTTGTAGCTTAAAAAATAAGGAATTCCCAAAAGAGGTCCTGGATTCAGCATGGCCTCGTTAGGCTATTGCAACAGAAGATATGTCCGACTGTGTGTAGTTCTCATACTTCTCAGTGTGGCACTCCTGCTTATTTGGGGCAACTTGCAGCAGGCTCAGAGGCTTGCCCCGACACCCAAAACCGATGGCCCGAAAACGTATCCAGCAGCTCCCAACGCAGACAACCTTGAGGAGTATGTGGAACTGCCCAAAGTCCCCCGGCGAGAGGACTCCCCCCGCACCAAGGAACTGCAGCTACTGCTCAAGTGCCGCAACCAATCGCTCCGCTTCCAGAGACTGCAGCACGGGGAGTACTGGCTGCTCCGGAATTTGGTGATCGGACGCAAGAGTCGTTACGCGGGCTGCGCCGAGACCGTGACGTACACCACCAACGGGGACTACTCGTTCTTCGATAATCTTGAAACGGTGGTCTTGCGGTAAGTGCCCTGCCATAAAAGTTTGTTATCGCGGCTAACTGGTGTTGACAAATTATTGACACAATCTAATATGTAACACAGAACAAATGGCTTGTTTATTGTGATATTTCGTAAAAATTAGTTTTGAGTTTTGATTTACAATATCTTTGAGAGTAAGTACTTTAGTTTCTTGAGACTTATCATTTTAATAACTTGATGTCATTCGTTAGTATCGCATTTTACCGTTTCAAAGGGTATTATATGATATAGTCGTCGGATTTTTTTAAAAACTAAAAACGTAGTTCTGAAATTGTGAAAAAATACCATACTTTGGATTACAACCGTATAAATGCAGAAGCATATTTATTTTTCCGATCGTTCCAATGTCAGCTATATGAAATAGTGATCCGATCCGGCCCGTTCCGAATTTTCACGCACAATGATGGTTGCCATCTTAAACTGCTAAAACCAGGCGCCTAAACATGCCTGTTCTTCTAATCAAAAACCGTGGTAATAAAGTGGAAAACGTCTTTAAAAAAAGACATCACTTTTGTTTAACTTTAAATATAGTTCGAAATGAAATACAATTTTTAGGAATGACATATAAACTTTTTAGTATTTTGCGTCTCAATAAAATGGATTATAGCCCCTCACAAATACTTTAAGCTAAAAAAAAAAAATTGTCAAACTAAGTAAACATATATGCTTAGTCTCCAGTGTATCCACTTGTTGGAATCGTTGTTGATTATCATTTCAGGGCTCAAAAAAAGAACCTATCAAAAGTGTTTGCATATGTGAGCTCTATATTTGTATACCCTTGCAGATGGTATTATAATTTTAGTCTCCCACATCTTTAAAGTATATGTATAATCCTAATTAACATTTCCAGAAGTGTCCGTCTGCAAACTAGTCTCTCAGTTATAAAGCTATCTGAATGAAACATGCCCAAAAGTATTTTTTGTACTGCAGTTAAGTCTTAAGTTCAAATGGGAACAATCGAAAGAATTCATGAAAAAATTTAGTTTTCTTGTTTTTTAAGATTACTCCCAGATTTAGTAATTTTTAACATTATTATTATTATTATTGTCTTGACTTAATTTTTTGTTTAGTATAGCAACTGATATCAAAAGTAAAAAGCCTGAGCCTCGGGATTTGAAAGGGACTTGTTTTAACAATCCCATACTTGTTAACTGCAGAGTAAAATCGATATATAGCATTCTCCGCTCATCTCCTTATTTTCCATCCAATTCCAGTTGGCGCGCTCCCGTGAGCTTCGCCATCCATACGCCTGGATACGATCTGAATGCCACCCTGGATGCGATTCGGTATGTCCGGAATTGTTTGCCGGGCAGCGAGATCATCAAGGACTGGGTTACCTTCCACGTGTACTTCTCCAACCAGCATATGCCAGTCAACGTGCCATATGTCGAGGCCGGGGTCCTGGAACAGCCGTCAAGCTGCACCCTGGCCAATGGATCGCAGGTTCCGCCGCCCTACAACCAAATCGCCCGGAACGAGAGCTACAAGGTCAGGGCCAACCTCACCTACCCGATCAATGTGGGCAGAAACATAGCCAGGCAGGCGGCCAACACCCACTTCATCTTCGCCTGCGACATCGAGTTGTATCCCAGCCTGGGCTTTGTGGACCAGTTCCTGGACATGGTGGCCCACAATCACAGTGTCCTGGCCCTGGACCCCAAACAGCCGCGAAGGGTGTATCCCCTGCCCGTCTTTGAGATCAAGGCGGGAGTCAAAGTGCCCGCCGACAAGGCTGAGTTGTTGGCCCTCTTTCGAAGGCAGCAGGCACAGGTGTTCCACAAGCACCTTTGTCGCATATGCCACACGATTCCAAGCCAACGAGAATGGCTCAATCTGACTTCTAGCGGAGAGGACCAGCTGCACGTGTTCAGTCAAACCCTGCGGAAAAACCAGTTCAAAGCCTGGGAGCCATTCTACGTAAGCGACAACACGGAGCCATTCTTCGACGAGCGAGTTACCTGGGAGGGACAGTCGAACAAGCGCATACAAGTGGGTACAAATTTCTATATTATTCCCAACATTTACTTGCGTTATTTATTTGTTTCTATATGTATTGTCTTTGTTGCCCCTCTTGTATTAGAAACTCAAAAAATATTTACCATGATCCCTAATCCAGCCGCATATAGTGTGCTCTTAGGTGCATTTAGGGATCACCTCACATAAATGGTTAAAATATGCGTATTAGGGTCTAGTCATTCCTTTTTGGGCTAATCACCCATACGCACTGTTGCCTCAGGTTAATTAATTTATTTTTATCTAAGTGGCGTAGACTTTACACATTACAAAAAATAGACTGCCATTTACAAAGCCACGTCACTGTTATTTAAAAACCACTCAACCGAATAGTTTCAAAATGTGCACAGAATATATCCAATACAAAACCTAATAATTTTAAAATATTTTATTTAATACTACATTTTTTTTTTAATACGAGTTTTAAAGCAAAAATATCAAACTTTTAATGGCTAGAAAAAAATTAATTTGGAAGTAAAGTTTCGTTAATTCGTAAACTGCATTTTAAAGATTTTTATTTAATAGTGAGACTAGGATATTCTAATTTTACCTTGTTCTGAACCTATTAGGTCGGACATATTTTATAGATTCGGGTCGAGTTTCTGTGCAGTTCCATAACTTTTAATTTTCTGAAGACACAGTTATCCCATTATTTGCATCCATTACACTTTTGTTATGCCCAATAAGTTCATTGCTTAAGTTATACATAGCTCACGATTCTTACAAATTCTTTCGCATAATTTCAGAACTATGCAATGTGCCTGTTGGGCTACGAATACCACGTCTTAAGTCCGGCATTTCTAGTGCACAGTCCTGGGATTAAAAAATCCAGCGAAGGTGGATTGTCTCGTCGTGTATTCGCGAAGGAAATGACAAAATTTATCAAGATCAAAATCGAGCCCGAGTATCGCGTGCTGTTTGGACAGAATAAAGCCTGCATTACGTGACATCGGTCTCACTCGGGAAACGAGTAATATTCGAACTATAGTTATTTTGTTATCCAATTTATTTATTATACGTATTTACCTATTAAGCGACATAGGTTGATTTCGATGTTAGTTGTCTTAACATCATTTATGTTAATGTGAGACGTATATCGAGTATAGAGTAGTATAGGTTAATTAGTACCATGTTTTGAAGAATGACTCGATGGCATCTAAAATAAAAACGAATTAATAAATGAATTATACAGATTTTGATGAAATTGTTGCTGTATTGTAGTTCTTATGGCTCTGTGGCACTCACAAAGATATATGTACCTTTACTGAGGGTAATTTAAAAGAAAAAATCTTTAAAGAAGAAATCTTCGACAGGATGCCAAAATTTGAATTATGTCGTAACTCTTTCTTTATGCAAATAGTCTTCATTGATAGCGTTGCGTAACAATACGTTCGATAAAAGCTCTTGCCTCTGAAAAAATTCTGAAGAGACTTCATGAGGTGATTTGTGTATAATCTCCCCATCGGTTGATTTGTCCTGCCACCATTTGGACTGAGGCATGCCCCACAATTTTTGTCCTGCCCTGGGCATAACATAAATAATTATTGGTTGTTGGGGGATAGGATAATTTGATGCCATTCCTTTGTGAGTGGTTCCATTTGTGATGGGATTTAGGGGGTCGGTACCGTAAAGTCGTTGGTATCGTTCACTCCGCACCAGAAACATAACTTGCACGAAAGCGATCAAGAGCAATGTATCGTAAGCCACAAGCACTGAAAATAAAAACTTTTATAAAGAATGTTATCGAGCGATTCTGATTCTTACTTGCGTAAAAGGTCAGTCCGAGGGTGAGCAGAATTAAGGTGGCCAGCGGTACAATATGTCTGGCAATCCGAAGCGATATAATAGTTAATACAACTACTTGGACTGCGTAAAAAAACTCAAATATAGCCAGAGGAATAACGTGGTATTTCTTGAGCTGCGTCCAAAAAAAATGAACATATGAACAAAATTAATACTATGTTGTTTTAATTATGTAAAAATAAAATTGATCAATCAAAATAAACATGTGAGTTGCCAATTTTTCTGGGTTTTGTAATTGTATTGTGTATGTCCCAAAGTGTTTTATAAAGTAAAATTACATTTCTGTCGAATTTCTACTTGGGTATTTTAATCTTAAATTAAGGTTAATTTAAAGTGGGGTTTTAATAAAAGAATTTTCATACGTTTTCTCATTATAAAAACTACGCTTAGCTTACCATGAATATTAGAAAAGGATCTTTGATATAGAAAATAATCGTGCCCTACTGCATTTGGATATAAAAATCTAGAGAAATTTCTTCCAGAGCGGCATCAACGCTGACAATGTCTGCATTTTTTTTCAGTTTTAAGTATGATTTCTGCCGGCTCAAGGTACAGTAGGGGTTTTTGACTTTCAAGTCCCTTTAAAAATTGGAAAAAAATATAAAATAAAAAGTCGACAGTGTTACCTGGGGAAATTTGTCCTTTAAATAATGTTACCATGTACACCTCAAACCACATTTTTTTTCGAGGTGCCACCGGAGATTTTCTTACTCACTTCTCAATTTTCACACATATTGTTTAAATGTTGTATTATCAAATGAAAAAACAAAAATTTTACTGAGACTATTCGTATCGCCAATAAAAATTCGTAAGAAATTACCGATTTTGCAGCGAATTAACCATACCCACCCCTAAAAATGCCTATTTTTGCATTCAATAAAATAAATGTTAAATTCTTGTGTTTTGTTAATATTTGGTTCAGCACTGAAGATGGTCCCTGACAGGGCTTAAAGTATTTTGGAGAAAAGATAAGAAAAGTGTCTTTAACTGAATGCAAATAGGAGCACTATAAAAATATTTAAATATTCAAAAAGCTTCAGATAATTTGTTTTGAGGCATCGATAAAAATTGAATTTTTATTCATTTTATTTTTTTCCCCATTTTACATTTTCTATTACTTTTTACCATAGTGGGTGGGTCTAAGCCACTTTGTCTTAGACCCCCTTTCAAAATGACCCCCTTCTCACCGTGGATCAGGGCATTCTTTACCTTGTATGCTCCAAAGGCCGCTAACATGCAAGTTACAATATGACAAAAGCTGTAGAGTTGGAAAAACATCATGAGCTCTTTGGGATCTGTAAGTGAGTTGGCGAAATTTAGATGAAATAAGTTCCAATAAAATAATAAAATATTAACATTTTACATTTTAACGCGGATGAAAGTGAGTCAAAGGAAGTAATCGTTAGCAAGCCAAAAAACTTTCCCAAAAAAAAGCACAAAATTTGTTTGATGCAAAGTATAAACACAGATATCAAACTTCGATGTATCGCCTAAGACATGAACATTTTTAAGGTAGTAAAGTTTATCCGTTACTCAGTTAACTTCCAAAGGTATAGACAATTCGGAAACTTTTTTTGAAATAAACTTGCGCTGCGTATAAAAACGTAGAATCTTTAAGCCAAGTCCAAAATATCAAGCTCTTGTTTCCGAGATCTCGGCGTTCATTTGGACGGACTGGTAGACGGAAATGGCTCAATCGACTCGGCTATATTATAATATACTTTATAGGGTCGGAAATCCTCGATTTGCATTACTTGCATTTTCTACATGTAAGTTGTGGTTGCTTACAATTTTTTTCACTTACTTGTCAATAACAAAAACCAAAATAAACGCTATAGTCGATTTTACCGACTAACATCCACATTTGAACTGCTATATCATTACTGCAATCTGTATGGAAATCCGTTTAAACGGACAGAGACTTACAGCCATTTTTACGATTACAATATAGTAAATGGAATTCTACGAAAAATTGATTATTGTTTGTTATTTTACATGTTAATTGATGTATCCTTATTTTGTGAGTTGTTAAGTTACTTATCATGTTCCAGTACAACACGGTAAGCGTGAACGTCGTTCATTCCTGTCATGCAACTCACATTGTTCTACCCATTTGGACGATTCCCTGATAATGGTGCTAGTCCTATAATGAGTTTCCAATATGCGAGACAGCGCGAAGAGAAAAGATGTTCCATCGGTGAATATTACCCACATAAGGAGGGTGCTTTTCAACTGAACACAATTAAAAGGAGTTCAGCTTAACTGCAATGCGTCTAAATCGTTCAAATCTTGTTCAAAACTCACGGCGGCAGCGGTGCAAACGACCAGGACACCCAGTCGCACCGAGGCACAGAAAAAGTAGCTTTCCATGAGCACCATGTTGGCGCAGGACTATCTGGACTAGCGGCCCTAGTTAATGTCGACATTGTGTGGTTCGCTCTTTGAGACCTGGCCAACGAATGATAGATGTTGGCCATTCGAGCCTGAATATGACTCCTTTGACCATGGACTCCATTACCGTATTACCATTTTGCCGTATGGCATTCAGATTGGCATCTCGAACATGTTTCTGTCATTTTCGGTGCGGTAATTAGTCTGTTTTTGTTCTGCGTTGCTGCCTGACTCACCACATTTTCTGTGGTTCGGTTGGATAACTCAGTTGTGATTTACGAGCGGACATTACTAGTAATACCAAATTCAATATGTTATTTATGAAATCATATATGTGTTATTGCTCAGTGCGGCTCGGTGCCATTATCGTCTCCGTTCTGACGATTGTAAGTGACTATATACTTGCTTTATACCAAATGAATCTAGCCCTTTATCCTTCCAGATTCGGAGCTTAGCTCAGAGTTTGGTTGTTTTCACGATGGGTGTAAAGCTCTTCGAGCCATTAATCGATTTGTTTGAGCACGATGCGGAGTACAAGGACAGGAAGTGGGTTAGGAAATACATCAGTTGGAGTGAGGACTGTAAGTGCCATGGATTAGTGTAACAAATAACTTATGTAATATTTTGCATTTATAGCTCCTGAGAGCTTCACTGCAGTTGTTCAGACTCTATCCTTTTTTCACATAGCGGCTGCCATCTTATGCATCTGGGGTGCCATTAAGGTAAGTCCTTGGTGCAATGTCCTTGCAATTTCCTGCAGTCCAAGTATTTTCGTCGCCTTATTTAGTTACAGAAATGGTTTGTGCTTCCCCTGGCATTCTTCGAGTTTTTCTACTTTATTAACATTACGGGTCTGCACATTGTTCTGATGATCATGCTCAAGAAACAGATAAACTTGGGATTTCTTATAATTCTCACTCTTATGGGGTGCTTTTATATATGTAAGTAATACTTTAATCGCAAGTTGTCTTGGGACTCTTACACAGTTTCAGGAAAAAATCATTTTAGTGTCAATTTAAATTTAAAATTACTTATAATTCACGACTTAACCCATAATTATTATTACATAATATCACTTAATTGCTCATGCAAAAAGTGAAGTTTGAATTCTTCAACGATCAAAAAATGATTAAATATACAAACTTTTGACTAATGGTCTACAAAATTTAATTTTGTACTATTTTCACTTTTTTTTAAAACAATTTTACTTTGTACATCTATTTTCTATTGGCGTGACTCTATTTTCCCATTTACTTGTATATATATTGATAATATAAAAATATATACCATAGCTGAAAGAATGATCACAAAGATAAATCAACATTTTTTAAAGGAAATCACTGCCTTACCGAAAGGATTGAATTTTTAAAAATCACTGAATCGAAAACATAACGAAGATTTGCCTACAAAACTATGCATAGTTTTCATTGATTTTATCTTAGATAACTAATACAAATTCTGAAATAAAATATGATACAGTAGTCCGATTTTTCCCGTTGTGTATGAACTGCAACAGAAAGAAAACTTTTGGGAAGTAGCATCAGATAGTTTTAGAACTGAAAGACTATCTTACGTCGACAGACTGACAGGCGGACCTGGCTATATCAACTCGTCTTGCAACGCAGTGGGCAAACTTTTAACTGAAATTAAAATGCCCTTTGCAAGGGTATAACAGGTAAAAGCGCTTTTAGCTAATTTGAAATGTAATTGGTTTGATTCAGACAACGATACAGCTCAACGAAAAGTTGGATTGGGCGGTAAAATCATTGTGTGGGATTAATGGAAAATGTATGTACACAATGTGTACTACACACCGCATATTAAAATGTATTAGAGCCAAATAGGTTAATATTTTAAAAATTTCAGCAAGTTAGGAAACAACCCAAAAGTCACTCCGTCGAAATGTCAAGCAATTGACCCGCATTACTTAATTTTTTTAAACATTTTTTAACATAAAAATGCGTGACTAGTAGATTACAGAGTGGCCACGGCTAAATGAAAAAAGATAGACCTTCAAGAATTCGATGTTCGGTGCGAATATAATTTAAACGGATCTATAGCAAAACTTAAAATGTTGTTTAACACGTCGTTCAACATGCAGTTTATATTGGTTTTGATTGCTGTACTTACTTTAAACAAAGATACCAATTTGATATTTTGTAAGGACATGCTCGCATAAGAGTAAGCCAGCATTATCATCTGTAATTAAAACTGAATAAACAACAAAAAAGGAAGCAAATTTCAGCAAGCCGAAGTTTATATACCCCGGCGTTTATTTCAAATCGACTGCAACTCGATTCCCATGCCTATATTACGAAAAACACGAAAGGAAAGCTAACTTCGGGCGGAGCCGAAGTTGATATGCCCTTGCAAAATATTCTGTAAATTAAATTGGTTGGTCAAAAATAAAACCCATAAAAATCCAAACTTCCTAACTTTAAAAACACCAAAGTTGTGGCATTTCAGATTAATCAGTTATATGGCGGCTATAGGAAATAGTCGGCCGATCCTTATGAAATTTGGTAGGTCGAATTGATTGGCCAAAAATAAAACCCTTAGAAATCCCAACTTTCAAACTTCAAAAACACGAAAGTTATGGCATTTCCGATCGTTCAGTTGTATAGCGGCTATAGGATATAGTCTGCCGATCCCGGCCGTTCTGACTTATATACTGCGTGCAAAGGAACGAAAGGTGTGTGCAAAGTTTCAATTCGATATCTTTAAAACTGATAGACTAGTTCGCGTAGAAACAGACAGACGGACAGACAGACGGACAGACGGACATGCTTATATCAACTCAGGACGCGATCCTGATCAAGAATATATATACTGTATAGGGTCGTCTGTCCGTCTGTCTGTCTGTCCGTATGAACGCTGAGATCTCGGAAACTATAAAAGCTAGAAGATTCACATTTTGCATGCAGATTCTAGGAGTTCCTACGCAGCGCAAGTTTGTTTCAAAAAGGTGCCACGCCCCCTTTAACGCCCACAATCGCTTATATACGATTTAAAAAATTTAAATATTTCGGAAAAGTAAAAATGCAGTTTTATTGTGTTTATCAATACCTACCGAAATGTATCAAAGTTTATATCTCCATCTCCCTCGCACTCCCTTTACCTGAGTAACGGGTATCTGATAGTCGGGGCACCCGACTATAGCGTTCTCTCTTGTTAGAACTGAATTGTACATTAAATTCAAACAACTTAATTCTTTAGGATCGCGTTGAGAATCAGATCTTCAACATATTGTTCTCTTCCGGTTTTTAGTTTAATGGTATAAAAATAAGAAAAAGGTGCATATATAATATAAAAAGTGTAAAAAAATAAAATAAACCAGAACAGATTTACCACCAAATCTAGTTGGTCCTACGCAGCGTGCACAAATTAATTAATCAATTTTCCCGTTGTAAAACCTCTTTTCTTCTCTTAGTATTTGTTGGTTACAACGCCTTCACCTGTGTGGCCATGTTCCAGATAATTAGCCTGGTGAAAAGTGCCCGCTACCGCGAGCTCTATGGCGAGGATCCATTCCATCCGCTGGTTATGAGGACCACCCAACAGAAGGACTCCCAGAAGCCGCTTCAGGTGCTTCGTATGCACGACATGCACGACACAGACATCGACGAGCAAAAGCGCTTGAGCAAGATCGGAATGTGGCCACGTCGTCCTCCGCCCCTGGTGTCCGTCCTCGCCGTACAGCCGCGGTATCCACAGCCCCAGCTGAAGTGGTGGCAGCAACAGGCCCTAAACACGGGCGACACCGACCCCCAGGATACCTCCGCGTACCGCAACTGGCAGCCAACGGAGCTGCTGAACGGAGTGGGCGGCGAGGCGCAGCGCAAGAGTGACCTCAACCGACGCTATGCCGAAAACCAGATGTATCGATGGTACTGATCACGGTGATAAGGAATGGTAAGTGGTCATAACTGGAACAACTAAACACATTCGTCGTCACCCCGAAAAATAGTGCACTAACATCTAGGTTATGCTAGATCTAAATAAGAAAGGAAGCTAACTTCGGGCGGAGCCGAAGTTGATATACCCTTGCAGAATATTCTGTAAATTATATTCTCCAAAATTATGCATTCTTAATACTCATAAAAAATCCCAACTTCCTAACTTTAAAAACACCAAAGTTATGGCATTTCCAATCGTTCAGTTATATGGCCGCTATAGGATATAGTCGGCCGATCCTTATGAAGTTTGGTAGGTCGGATTGATTGGCCAAATATAAAACCCATAGAAAATCCCAACTTTCTAACTTTACAAACACCATTTCCGATCAATCAGTTATATGGCAGCTATAGGATATAGTCGCCCGATCCGGCTCGTTCCGACTTATATACTACCTGCAATAGAAAGTTTTGGGACTAGTTTGCGTAGCAACGGACGGACGGACGGACAGACGGACGGACAGACGGACAGACGGACGGACAGACGGACGGACAGACGGACATGGCTAGATTGACTCTCCTGGTAATGCTGATCAAGAATATATATACTTTATAGGGTCGGAAATGTCTCCTTCTCTGCGTTGCAAACTTTTGACTGAAATTATAATACCCTCTGCAAGGGTATAAAAATACAAAGTGAACTAAAATTGCTGTTAAGGTAATACATTACTTAATAGTACCAAAATAAGGACTAATTACCTACTTTTTAGGTTATGTGTGTTAGGTTAGGAAGATGATGTAAGTTTTTTTTGGGTCAAATACCTTAATATGACATATATTTTACTTTTAAGCTAACGTGTATTCACGGTTTTTAGGACTTAGTGTTTATAAATTCTAAAAATTTTTAAAAAATGACTGTAGTCTTATATGAGCGCATGACACAATGCGAAATCACCTAACTCTGGAGCGGAAGGCCTGCCTCGATTCTCAGCGAAGAATAAATTATTTATATTTTTATCAAAACTAACTGATCCAGAATTAAAAAAAAATGCAATTTAAGAAAATTTTCACTTTTATGCCATGTTTACCATTACTTTAAGTTATAAGTAGCTTAAAATGTTTATGCCATAAATTCCGAAACTTTTTTCCCTTTTAGGTAAATTATTCTTACATTTCAGAGCTTTGGACTTAACGAGTCAACACCAAGGGAGTAATTGAGTAAGATTTTAAACTTTAAATACAATAAATGTATATGAAAAAGCTCTTTTACAAAATATATAATTACAGTGTGTGGAATGCAGATACTACACTTGAAAATAAACGTTGATTTTGGACAAAAGTTCTTTTAATTTTTAGCAAAGTGATTTGTTTTAAATAATAAAGCTAATAAAGTTGACACACAGACTTCGACAATAGTTTCAATTTTATTATTTAGAAGTAAACTGTTTTTGTTGAAATATCCCTGTCTTTCAATAAAGAAACATTTTCTTTAACCAATATGTTTTTCTTGATCAAAAGGCTGGTAAACATTACATATATATACTGGTGAAAAGGTAGCAGTTTAGAAAAGAGTTTTGAAAATGCACTAATTAAAAATATCTGGTTGAGTTTGCCAAAAAAATAAGTTTTAAGATAAGGTCCATAAATATGACCTATTAAAACCTACCTCAATGAAAAAAAATTACTTATGAATAAGATTAGGTCCATAAATATGACCCAATTAAAAATTAAATAACATTTCTAATAAAATAGGCATAACAAAAGATTAAATTTTGTGTTTTTATATCTTTTCAGAGGCAATGAAGATTAATAGCTCTATAGAGTCAATCGGGAAATGGGTAATAAGATTTTAAAATATTAAACATAAGCCAGAAATGTTAAAAATATTTGTAATTATAATAGCCCGATTAATTTCAATTCAAGACAATTTAATAATACCAAAATAACAAGTATAAAAAACCTTGAAAAATAAATCACATTGTTTTCGTATCAAACTATCATGACATTTTTCAAAATTTCGTAAGAAGTGTCATAACTGCTTTTTAATTTGACATATTCTAATGTGTCATTTCCTATTTGTCTTATTTTTAAGTGTCATCAGGTATTTCATTTATGACATTTCCTTGATATGTCATTGGTGACGAAGCCAAGAAGCGTATAAGTCATCTATGATTAAGGTAAAATGCCATATATCACTGCTGACAACAGCAGACATCCCATATGTTCGGCACCCACCTTTGAAAGGAATAAGAATTAATAGCTATCGTAGGAGCTTTTTGAAAAATGATTAAACAAAATATCTCAACTTAATGTGCAATAGTAATGTACAATAGTAATACCAAATAATAAAAAAACAGAACTGTCGAAAAACATCGATCAAATAACTTCAATTTGTAGTATTTAACTAAATTTATAGTCCTTAAATTTCTCGACTGCCATTAAAGAGATGGCCAAATTACCACAACTAAATTCGTGTTATAATACAATAGGAAATACATACAAATATTCGTATTCTTTCGAAATAAGACGACTAATTTCTATAGCTGGCAAGTTATCTTTCTTCCCCATTTCCTGAGTAACTAAGTACATTGACATACAAAGTCGGAAGGGACTTAATTTCCACCTAAATTTATATAAAATTATTTCCATTGCCCTTAAAGTTTATAGTATAAGGTAAACAGCTTGCTGATTCATCTTAAAAAAAGTCCATTTGTTCTAATACATTAGTTTGCAAGCATTTTTGATGAAAAATATAGTAGTTTCCAGCAACAAAAATATCCTTGTATCCTCAATGGTAAATAAATTCCTTGAAATACATAACATCTTTCTATTTAATATAAACAACTTAGAACCATTTAAAAATCATAAACAGAAATTTAACTTTAGTGGCTTATTTCACAGACCCATAAAATGGTTAAAGCCGGGAATTTATTTTATATTCCGTGTATGTGAGCAAAAACTATCTTGGAAATTCCTTTTATATGGCCCACATCATTTTAATATAGTCAAACATTTTATTTCGAATTCTTAAAAAATAACGTGTATTATGGCCTTTAATAGATTGATAGACGAGCTAGACAAGAATGCAACTAGTCAAAGAAACTGGAACATACTGTCCCGAATCATAAATGTCTTTATCACACACATTAAAATGTGAGGAATACCGATTTAATGCCATTTCGAAATATAGTATTGCTTATTAAAAGCCTTATCTAATAAAGCCTTATTGAACAAGTCATCGATTCATCTCTTCTGCACTTTGCCGAGCTAAGCAATTCAGAGACCCCTTCTCAACAATAGACCAAACTTTATATCTCGCTTGGATTAGCTGTTTGGGCTTTTGGTGAACGCTTTGCATAAACGGCACTACAGATTATGCAACTGTCTGGGAGACACTTTGCATATCCTCGACCAGGAAGCGGGATGCTTCAATGCCCGGTTCGACTTACAAATGCTTTTCCCACTTTACATTTCCAACAAAATGCACTGCGACCGGAACGGCGACAGAGTAGGTGGTCGAAAGAGACGGCGAGTGGGCCAGAGAAAAGGATGGCTATACTTGGCGGACGATTGCATTGTGTTGGGCGAGCGACAAAAATCCAATGCTCAACAATTGGTGACGCTTGCAATGGACCGTGAGTCGAAGTGGGAGGAGCAGGGAATTCGGAGATCCTAACTTCCCCCTGCCTTTTCTCCATACCCTTCTGTTCCTCGAATATCTGCCATCAGAAGTCCTTGAATATCTGCCATCAGAAATCCGGCCACATGGACATGACTTGGCCTCGGGAGATTTCTGCGCTATGTGTTGACAGTTTTGTTGACTGTTGGCTAGTTGCTGCTGCCTCTGATACTTTTGGGATTGCAGCTGCTGCTCCTAGTTGTTCAACTTTTTTTATATTTTAATTAAAAGTTAAAAAAAAAAATACATTTCAAGTCAATCAGAGCTAGTCGTGTTAGTTTGTGGATACTGGAATAAAAGTATATTTTTGCTTTAAAAAACAAGAGAAATTAAATGTGGATTTTTAACGATTTTCTAGATAACTTATGCTTAACCTTTGAATTTTCCCAGCTTCCTTTACATACAAGAAAGAGGCTTTTGTAACATAAACTAGTAGGAATTTTATAATTTTAAATGTAAGAAAATACATTGGTAAAAAGCATTGCTGTGTTCATATCATTAATTTATTTCAGTTTTTGGTGTATACCATGATAGGAAATATATTCATTGACTGACATTTTGGGGTCACATTGACTTCTAAAATCTGTGGCGGTAAAAATTGCAAATTGGAAATTAGAAAAAAAATTTGACGTTTAATATTTTAATTAATAATTGGTAAGCATCTCTTATTCGATTTTATGCATTTTCTGTTTTGTTGAAGATACTTTTCAGTCTTAGCTTATACGTTTTTCGTTGGAGCTGAACAAAATGAGGCCCTAATCGAAGGCGACTCGATTGGAAGCGAAGGGGCTAACTTGAAAACCTCCAAATAATAATGAATCCGATATATTTTTTAAATAAATGCATTGTTCTAATGAGTAGTGTTTTTAATTTTTGTATTTTACACAAAACGAATATAATTAATGAGTTGTGTATTTTGTATTAATATTTAGAATCACATCAACCAGATATTAAAGATCATAACACTATGATATGAGAATAACATTTTTACCATTGTTGCTCGAAAGAATTAGTCTGACATTTCCCAAAAAGTCAAATTTGAAAATTTGTCCACCCCTACTCTATAGAGACGTGGTCTATCCGGTCTATCTATCGATACTGCCAAATCTTCAAATTTAACAATTATTTCAGAAGTTATCAAGAAAATAAGTTCGACATAGTCAATCCTTAGCTCTTGTTATGAAAAAATACCTGATTGAATTTAAGTGTTAGGATATTCCATGTTAATCTTTCTGGGATGTAAGCTTCACTTATCCTGTCGTCAGCATTTTAAAACCATTTCCTAAAGGACATCAACAAAGTCTTTAGAACACGT
Source organism: Drosophila kurseongensis (assembly GCA_018153305.1). NCBI lineage: Eukaryota > Metazoa > Arthropoda > Insecta > Diptera > Drosophilidae > Drosophila > Drosophila kurseongensis. The sequence goes on from JAECXX010000156.1 coordinate 22,725, forward strand.
TTGGGACACACGTAAGACGATACGTGTGTCTGATTATCTGCCGTGTGCTTAGTACCGGCTTACGTTACAAAAAAACAAATGCCAAATTTTCCAGGTGCGGAACTTAAAAGAAACAGTCAAGAGAATTCGTCACATTGAACAAACAAAGTTTCATGCTTTGCTGAGGGTAAAAAATTTTGTTTAGAAACTTGTACCACATTGAATTCTGACCCTACAAATATATTCATATATGTAAATAGGGAAGAGGTACATATGCAAAGTTTTTTTTTAAAAGAAATATTTTTAAAAATTTGTTTGCTTTAGCAAAAAGTTTCTAAGCTACATAAGAAAACAAATTTTATTCAATTTATTTAATTTAAGAAAAACTTAAGTTCGGAGAAAGCACAACTACTACTTGGGTGGATTCAAAGTTATATCAATTAATTCAATTAATTGTGTTATACGACAAATAGAGCATTATTATCTTCTTCATCGTTTAATTGCTAGAATTGTATGAAGTCTTAAAGAAAACATTACTTACTCACAACTTTTATTAAAAAAACTATAAATTACAGGTGACAGGAGTGTGGATACGTTTCGCAGGCCAATATCCGCTCCTGAGCGGGAAAATGCAAAGTGCTAGCCTGGGCAGGCTCAACAAGTAGGTGGGACTGTTTAGAGGTGGATTGTGACTAGTAGACATGCCTTATAAATGCCAGATAGAATTCTAAATTCAATGTGCGTGTATTTGCAAAGCTGTAAAGGATTTGACTTGGGAATCGACTGAAAAGTGAATTAAAGATTAGCTAAGAGTGATTTGCACATAACTAAATTCAAAATATGCGGAAGGAAGCATTTTTTTTGGTGATAGCTGAGCATTGCACTTTGAACTTAGTTAATAATTCAGTGAGGTTTGATAGGATGAATCCAAAAGGTATTGATTGACGTTCCACCCAGTGATTTATTAATGATTTACTTTTACACATTTATTCCCAGCAGTAAATAATATTTATATTGTGCACACTTTTGCGCAAAATGGATAGCAACGCAAGGACAATTCTTAATTAGACGTTCATCTCAAATCGTTGGCAGATGATGCTCGGTGCGATGAAGGAGGTTTGCGTTCTTGTTCAAGGGCTGCAGCTTTACGTAATCCTGATGCGGGTGATGATGATGCTGCGTGCTAGGCAGCAGCGGTAATGATGTATTTGAAGTCTGTAAAAAAAGTAGATATTAATAATTTACACTTTATTTATTGTCAAAAGCATATTATATAAACTCAAAAATAAAAAAGTGTATACCAACATTATTGCATTCATTTGGTATAAGTACTAACCTTTGCAGATTGTTATGAGTTGAAATATATATATTCCTGATACTATTCATGTATCTTACATATGAAAGAAAATAAATTATTCTTGTTTAACAAGAAACAAACAATCCTAAATCTAATAATTTAACAATTTTTCTTACGTGCCCAAAATAATTATGCTCTAATAATACCGAGCCTTATTAACTGCATTCCTAATTTACTATTTTCTATGTGTTCTGAGAAATGTTTGAAAGACAAAACTTTCAGTTGAGTTAAAACAGCCCTTGATGAAATTTGTACAATTTCCCACTTTCCCAAAGAAAAAAAAAGCTCCTGATTTGGAAATTATGTATCATTCAGAGGAAAATAACCGTTTTTAACAGAAAATATATTTAACAAATATTTCTTAGGCGAAAACAAAATATTTAATAAAGAAATATGAGCTACTATATTTTACGAATGTATAAATGGAATAATCAGATCAAAATTTACGGAATGCAAGTAAACTAAACCAAATACTTTTCCAATTTAATTATGGCGAAATAAACATTTTTTTTCACAGAACTTCCCTGAAACACTTTTTAATCAAATTGCATTAATAAATATAAAAACATAAAAAAAAAAAAATCCTTAATGATTGAATAAAATTAAGTTAAATCTTCGTTTTTAATTATACTATGTAATTATGTAAACAATTTAAACATTGTCTTATATTAAAAAAAACTGTTGCAACGACTATTATAAGTATTAATATACAAGCTTAAATCTTCCCAAAAATTAAAAAGTTATATTTTACCAAAAACTATTGGCATGAGGACAGGCCAAATTCAAAGCTTCAAAGGTAATTTAAACTCTCTTAGTTAAAAGTACACTTACAAAAATATTAAAGAAATATTAAAAGTTACCAGAAAAGCAGCACCTATGCATAATTGTTCGAAAACAACCAGACATAACATATTACATTTTATCCAATCGTTGTTTAATTATTCAATTCAAGGTAAGGATAGAAATAATCATTCGGCAGTTAAGTTTGGTTGAAATTTACATGAAAATCAAATGTGCACTCTGACCGAATTTGGGGGGCTTATTACGGAAATGTCTACCAAAGCTTCAGACCAACACTATAATACCCTCTACAAAAAGTGAATGTTCAGCGATAGGCGAACAGATGCCCTGCTGGTTAATGCATCCTTCTGCCTGTTGGTTTACACATAGATACGTAAGCAAGGTCCTGTCCACGCACCTTTGATTTGTCCCTGGACGCCGCGATGGCCGCCGCCTGGGCCGGACCCGTCTGCAGCTGCTGGGCGGCGGTGGCCAGCATGAACTGTTGGGAGGCGAGCTGCTGCTGGCGGAGATTGGCCGCCTCCAGGCTGTTGACGTGCTCCAGCTCGCGCTGCTTGGCGATGTAGTCGTCGAAGTAGGAGTGCTTTATTAGCTTCTCGCAGGACCAGCGCTTGGCCGGGTCCTTGTCCAGGCACTTTTTGAGAAAGTCGATGGTCAAGGGGTTCTGCAGCGACTTGGCCGGCATCTTGTCCTCCAGCGGCTCCAGCGTGGGCGGCACCGGCAGGGTGATGCCCTTGAAGTACTCGTTCTGCCCGAAGATCTGGATGTGGCGCGGCAGCAGGTCCCCGAGGGTCTTGCGGATCAGGTAGAGCTGGTCCACGTCGCTGCGACCCGGCCACAAGGCCTCGCCCCGCACCAGTTCGGCGAACAGGCAGCCGATGGCCCACACGTCCACGGGGGTGCCGTACTGGGTGTCGCCCACCAGGAGCTCCGGCGCCCGGTACCACCGCGTGGCCACGTAGTCCGTGTAGTTCTCCCCGGGACTGAGCATCCGGGCGAAGCCGAAGTCGCACAGCTTCACCTGGCCCTGGGCCGTCAGCAGGATGTTCTCCGGCTTGATGTCCCGGTGCAGGCAGCCCTGCTTGTGGCAGTAGGCCACGCCCAGCAGGGTCTGGTAGCAGATCTGCTTGGTCAGGTGCTCCGGACAGCCCTGGGAATGGCGCTCCAGCTCGTGGAGCACGGTCAGCTCGCAGAACTCGAAGACCAGGTGCAGACGCCGCTTCCGGCGGAACACTTCCAGCAGGGAGACCAGGTTCGGATGCTTGAGGTTCTGCAAGTTTGAAATAAAAATTTCGTTAAGCCACGTGATACCCTATATTAATGGCGATTAAGAAATTAATTTCCAACTTCTTCGTTCTTAATACCATTTAGTGAGAGTCTGTAGATTCTTTGTATGGTCCGACCCTCTTTGATTATTTATAAAAATAGTTAATATGATATTCAGAATACTACTTTTTAGAAAAACAAACTACAAAATAAAAAAATTGTTTTTTGCAATTATTGTTGTCCAAAAAATTAAACAATATTAAAAAAATTATTATTTTTTTGCTATTTCAAATGGGACGTTTATATTAACTTGCCCGAGAAATAAACCTAGATAATAGAATTATTTCTTCTACTGTTTCTGTAATTCACTAATGTCTCTAATAATAAGCTGTTTGCAAACCGCTGTCCGAAGTTTTGAATACGAATTTTGCACATAAGGCTATATCGAACTGCACATTTACCTTAGCCATGAAATACCATTTTAAAAGGTTTTTAACCAGTATTTTAAAGTATTTATTTAGTTGCATTGCTATTTTTGATGGCAGCCCTTGTGTAGATTTATTACATTAGCGTAAATTGTGCTCAGTTAATTAACTATGGCTTGGAGACTTGCAACTCTTTTATTGATTAATTTGTAACAACTGATATTATTCTCCGCAATTTAATTTTTATAAGAAATAAAAAAATAAAAATAAAAATATAAAACAAGGCTAAGTTTATCTTCTAGCTCCTTCTTCCTCGAGATGTAGCCCATTTTATTTTTTGGGTTTACTATGTTGCACAGTTGCCATGGCTTTTCTATAGAAAAGATAGTCACGAAGAACCCGAAAATAAACAAATATAACTTTTACTATGTTAGTACGCCTTTTATTTGTTGAAAAGTAACTTTGGGTGCTCGCAGTTAACGATAGGGAGTATGAGCCAAATAAGACCCATGATTTGTGTGGATAGATAGTCGGCACTTACCTTCAGTAGCCTAATTTCTCTCAGTGCAATTTTTCGTATGGCTGGATCGTCCTCAGACTCCACAAACCTCTTCACCGCCACCAAAGCACCCGTTTCCCGATCCCGGCACTTGTAAACAATTCCATAGGAGCCCTCGCCCAACCGACTGAGCTTTTCATAGCGATCCATTTTGCTGCTACCTTGTGGTCTGTAAGGAAGATAACGAGAAAGAGTTATCCGGAATGCCCCCTCAATTGCGGTGAAAGGTTATTTTGCAGTAAGGAAGCGGTTTTACCTTAAGCTCAAACATTGGCCACGTTTGATGTTTGCACGTCGCATTGCTTTGCATTTAGCACATAAAATGTTTAAAAACTGTTCTGTTTGATAGCTCAGACACGAACACATGTGGGACCACAGGGGCAGACTTGGATTCGAGTGTATACGGGTATGGAGGTATTTTCGTTCTGGTATTTATGTTGTGGGCTGATTTAGGGTGTTTTGTGTTTATTTACAAGACTCTGTATTGGATTAGTTTTGTTTTTAGGATGTCCAGAACATTGTAGAGGTTTTGTTACACGAATCTGGTATGACTTGCGATTTTTGGTTAGTGGATATCGATGGAATGAAACAAAAACAAATGAGAAAACGTTATGAATAAGTACATTTATTAAGAATGTGAAATTTGGGAAAAGCAATTGGTAAACAAAACAACCAATACTAGTCGTATTTTAAAAATGTTTTTCAAAGATTACAACTAACTGTTTAACTGCTTACTACACAGTTGTATAAAGTGTACTTTAAGTCTAATAGAAAATTTAAAAAAATTGGCCGTCTGCAATTAAATCGATACTATGAAAATTTAATCGCTATTAAATAACTAATTAGCTTTCTACAATCAATAATCCTTTTTCAAATATATAATTAGTAGTTAAAGTTATCACTTTACAATACAAATAGGGAAATAAAAAAATTTCTTACTGAAAGATTTTTGCTATTTAATTAAACCCTGTAAGATTTTGTATTTATTATAAAACTATTTATGTTGCTAAGCAAGTCGATTTAATGAAATTTTTCTTATTCAGATTTTAAACTAGAACTATAGCGTTGATGTGATATTAAGAAATAAATAATAACAAGAAAGAAAAGCTAACTTTGGGCGGAGCCGAAGTTTATATACCCTTGCAGAATATTCTGTAAACTATATTCTCCAAAATTATTCATACGATGCATTCTTAATACTCATAAAAAATCCCAACTTCCTAACTTTAAAAACACCAAAGTTATGGCATTTTCAATCGTTCAGTTATATGGCAGATCCTTATGAAATTTGGTAGGTCGCTTATATCAATTCAGGACGCGATATATATACTTTATAGGGTCGGAGATGACTCCTTCACTGCGTTGCCAATAATTATAATACCCTCTGCAAGGTTATAAAAATAATTCAGTCGAAAGAAATGTCTGGGGAACTTAACTGACTGATTTGGCGCTGAGACATGATTTGGTTAAAAGACATTTCTATAACACCATTGGCAAACGACTTTTGGTATTTTCTAATCCAATTTTTATTCTCGGGCTTATTAAAGTAGGGGAAAACTCTATTCGCACAAAACTATATATAGAGCGGAACTTATAGCCGAATGAACTTTTTTGGTCCTTATTGAATGTCATGGAAATGTCCGGATCTAGTTTTACTCGGTTTGTTTGCTATTCAAAGAATTTGCCTATCAAAACTGCGAGATTTATTTTAAAACCGGACGAGTTCCTTTACTATGATAATGTTTGGCCCCAACAGGTTTTTTAAGAACAATTTGATACGCCCTATTTTTTATCACAGTCTTGTGTCAAGGTTAAATTTAATAATTTGAAAAGATTGAATGAAGAGAGAAATCATAACGGCGTTTTAAATGTTCAATTTCCATTAGGTACGAGAACAACACTAATAAACCTACGACTATATATACGAAATCGATTTTTTTCCTCAACTGCAGAAGAGAATGTTTCTTTGAAATCGGGACTGGACAAGAACTTTAGAAGTTGACAGTTCAATGCCATCAACAAAGCTGGGGTAACTGAACTTTCCTGAGGCCTTTATGCATTTTTTCTAGCATGGGTGTAGGTCATAAACATAACATGCAATTAAATACTAATGTGCTGGTGGAGGGTGGGGGAAATCAGGAAGTGGATGGCACAAACAAATAAAACAAAAACACAGGACACTGAAAAGTAGTAAGCAGATGACTTACCTAGGCACCCATCTGGCTAAAATCTGACGTATTTGCCACTAAATTTTTGTATTAAATCGTGGGGGAATTGGATTTATATTTCAATATATCTGGGTAAGTCTATGATACACACCATGCGCCAATTATTCTTCTACTGCCGTCGATCAATAAAGTATTTGATTGGGTAGGCCGCTTAAACGGACGTGTGTTTTGACTGACAACCAACCACTGAACAGGGGAATTGCTGGTCTGCTCCCAGGTCCCAGGTCGACTCCACTCCAATAGCCAATGTCATAGCAATGCGACCAAAGTTAACAAAGCAAAAAACCACAACAAAACCCAATCCATGCGCAGTTGCCCCAAAGTTGTTCAAGAAGTTTCTCCCCTTTGTTGTTTTTGCTAGCGACGACCGGAAGACATTCAAGGTGTGCTTCCTTGGATTTCGCCGCTTTTTTCTTAAACTTTTTGAGGTTACCCGGTGGAGTCCTCTGTCCAGGGACAGGAGTGGTTTTCGAACTGGGTTCTTTGACATAGATTGTTGGAACATTCTATATAGGTAAACTGGTGCAGCAGTGCAATGAGTTGGTCGTGACTGGCGCTACGTGAGAGCTTCCGGGGGAATTTAATTTGGGGTCCTTATTACTTATTAATGTTTGAATCGCTGTGCAATTATAACATTATTATGGGTAGCTTAACCTGCTTTGGCTACGTTGATATTCCTGGGTAGCTAAGTTGGGTGCTTTGGGTGCTTTTGTAAACCGTGTTGTGTTTGCTTTGAGCTCTTCAAACTTTCGATCTTCTGCAACTTTTGTTTAATTATAAACAGTGATTAACCCACAAACATCACTATATTATTAACCACAGCTAAGTTCATTCACATACAAAATTTTGTGATTAATTTTCTAAAATAGTTTGCTTTTGTTATTGCCGACGTTTTACAACCACTCTTATTCAAATATTTATTTTCATACCTTCGCAATGAAAACAACTTGGAAATCTCAAACATTTTCATTGTTATACCAAATTTCCCCCGAACACTTTTTGTCTATATTTATTTGGCCTGGGCTAAGGGCCAAAAAACGCGAGAGCTGGCTTTTTGGCAGAACGACACGATGTGAAGACGTTAAGAGCCGGCAAACGACTGAGGTGGTTTCGGTTAGAACTAGTTTGAGCCACACGGAGTTGGTAGGAGCTCTATTGGTAGGAGTTCTATTGCATCAACGGACCCTTCAGTTGGCCGATGGCGACATTGATTCCTATGTTTTTGTTTGCTCGGGTCTCGCGTGATTCATTTAAAATGCATTAAAATGCAATGGACTAACACGAAGGAGAGCGTCAAAAATAAATTACGGACGATTATCTTGCATACGATATGAACAACAAGTGAGGTTTATACTGAAGGAAACGTTTGGTCAGGAGAGCTTTTCCAGACCGCTCGTTTTTTTCGCCTTGATGTTGTTCGTTTTCCCAGATGTTTGACCTTTTCGACTGAAGGAAAGTCCTTACCGCAGGACCCCAACGGTTTCCTCAATTGAATTTGCATATTTATATAGAATTCTGTCGACCCCGTTCCGCATTTACTACCAGGCTGCCTATTTATACATTTGACAGCTTTTGTTTTCCGCGTAAGCATTTCAATATTCCCCACTTTGATTTTTCTTTTATTCTAAGCCCCGAGAATGATTTAAACTGTATTTTTGCTGTCATTTTTTCTATGTAGTTGTTGCAGCCTATAGTAATTAATTTTTAATGTCGTTGGCTTGATGTTTACCTTTGATGTTGGGTTCAATGCCTTGAAGTTCATTTAATGGCTATACAAGCGGTTACATTTCTATAAGCGAGACTATTGTTCTTGGCCCCTTTTGATTTGGACTCCCTGTTTGGAAAGAGGCACTAATAATGCAAAATACATACACATTATTAAGGCGGTGAGTAATAGGGGAGGTGTTATTTTTATTATTTGTATTAAATTCACTTTAAGCTTATATTGAATGTATCAAATGCGTACAAAATTGTTGTTTCGACCTCAGTTTAAAAATACCTTTGGTTTAAGATTGGTGCCTTGCGTAAAGAACAAATTATCCCTATAATGTAAACTATCTGTTAGATAATATATTATATTTGACAAACTTTTAATTTTATGACGATTGAGCTTGCGATTTTATAAAATATTAAATGAATAACAGTATAAAACTTTACAAATACTCTGGGATGAAATTGACACCATTTTGTCTTAAATTCTTTAATTGGAAAGATATTTACGTACGAATTTAACACAGTTTTAGAACGTTAGTTGGTCTAACACATACAATTAATGAGATAGTTTTTTCGCAAGTCTGTATGTTTGCAAAAATAGAAACAAGCTACGAAAACTTTTTCGCAACACAACAACGTTGCCTTCCAAAGTCCGTGAACCTTTTGCCATAAATATATGGCGGGCTAAAGGAGTGGATATTGTTGACGTGGCCTTTTGGGAAAACAAGCGTGAAATGCAATAAATAACAAGCCATTAATGCCTGGTGCTCATACACGCACCGAAACTTTGTGCGGGGTCTGTGCAAAAAGCATTGCATACTTACGGGGCAAAAGGAAGAGGCATGCGTGTGCAATCAAAGGCCAAGGCCGTTGCAACACCAGCCAGCCGACTTAAATGTCATTGGGAAAAAGTTGATCCTCTTCGCTCGCTTTTGCACAATATTTCACTTTCATTCCGCAAAAAGTTGGCCAAGCTAATTAGGCCCACGAACAAAGCTAATCGACCCACCTGTACTCCCTGGTCTCAACTAAATCCGGCTCATTGCACACCTGTATCTTCTGTATGAGGCGGTAGAGAAACGAGTTCTGGAAGGATTGCGGCAGGTAGTACGTGTAGCTCTGAAACATTGCAAGTCGCGAAACTTCCGCACGGCTGCAGGGTCCCAGGATGACTAAGGTTCACTTCAAAGGCTTTCCCTCTATTTATTTTATCGATACATGATTCCAAATGCAACGGACATCATGAATACTTTATACATGAAGTGACATTCCTTCTCAGACAGGTGCAAAAAATCAGCTTTGTTTCTGGCGTGTCTCATGTCGGCCGTACTTTTTCATTTTGTTTAAGATTTTTTTGGGTCAGAAAACGAGCTGTAGGGGAAAGGCAAAGGAACATGCAAATGAGTCAGGTGCATAATTCGAGAAGTGAGAGTTGCAAGGGGCCAAAATATTCTGGGCCTGGTTGAAGCAGAATTCGCCACATGCCAAACTGAGCAACACGAAATCAGTGGCTCAAACCGGGGGAAAAAACGGCTAGAATGGGATTCAATTATGTAAGGTAAGCAGGGCTCCTGGGAGTTTGAGATGCACTGGGGGAACGGTGGCGACTGTTAAAAGCCATGAAAGCGGCCAACCAACACGATTACCTAGCTAGGGAACACAGAATTTAGATCAAAACACAAAGAATTGGATACAACAACGGAGCCGATTTTACGATGGTGTAAATATTTAGGCTCTATGGCAAGTCTACTTTGGAAATCAGTTTGTACTTTGAGGTCACTGACAACGATGAAATCACTCGATGGCTCTGAGACCAAAAAAAGTTCTTTCTTGATAAATTAGCCAGTATCAAAAGTAAGTTTCCTAATAGCTCCAGGATTGTTGGACAGCTCAAAATTCTTCGGGCATAGATCTCCGAAATCTATTAAAAACGTATACTCGTAATAGGATGCTTTTTAAACCCTTGCAGTGGGTATTATAATTTGAAGAAATCGAAATGTAGTCGAAGGGTATATAAGCCTCGGCTTGCCGAAGTTTGCTTCTTTTCTTGTTCGGTCTTATACTTCTATTTTCATCCATTTACCAGATCGCTTCAAATGAATTTCTAGACAATTGGTTGGGGGTTACTCTGTTTCATATATTATTCTATATTTTCTTTTCGATTCCCCGGAACCAGAAGACCAAATATCGTTGACATGTGCCAAATTGACATGGGGCAAGAGCTTTAAAAACCGCTAAATCATACGCAGCTATTGCAATGGCAATGCAATGCATTGACCCTGCCCACAAGTATGCAATATTATTTTCGAGTTGCTTGTCAGATATTGAATGGAAGGGTGGAACAGTAGAAAAAATAAGGAAAAAGAAGGCAGAACGCAAACAACGAACGCCTTTCAATGCAACTTGATGTCTCTGTACTTGATTTCCTTTTTCCTTGTTTTTGTTCTTTTAGATCCCTTTTTCTGAGCTTTTGATTGAATTTCAATTTGATTGGAGTTTTTGAATTCGATTGGTTCTGTGGATAGTTCTTACATTTTTGTGTACAATTTAATATGTCAATTTTGAAGGTAAACAGAAAAAAAAAATTTCTGAATTCTCTTAAGAATAAATTTTAGAAATGTAGTTTATTAAGTGCAGTACAAAGAAGTCATAAAAAGTTATAAATTATATTTCCTTGCCTGAACAAATTCGAGGAACATTGTTTTAAATTCACACATTGTTATACCCTTGCAGAGGGTATTATAATTTCAGTCAAAAGTTTGCAACGCAGTGAAGGAAACATTTCCAACCCTTTAAAGTATATATATCTTGATCAGCATCACCAGAAGAGTCGATCTAGCCATGTCCGTCTGTCCGTTCGTCCGTCTGTCCGTCCGTCTGTCTGTCCGTCCAAACTAGTCCCTCAGTTTTTAAGCTATCTGCTTGAAACTTTCCCAAAAGTTGTATTTCTATAAGTATAGTATATAAGTCGGATCGAGCCGGATCGGACGACAATGTCATATAGCTCCCATTGGAACAATTGGAAAAAAAAATTCAAAAAAATTATAACTTTATTGTTTTAAATTATTTTTTTTTTGTTCTTTGGGATTTGTTTTATTATTTCAACATTAATTAATTACGGTTTTAATTAAATTAAAATCAGACCACAATATCATATAGCTGCCATATAAACGATGGCAAAATGCAGCCCAAAATCAACATATGAAGCTTCATTATTTTTAGTAATAAAGGCATAGAAATCAAAATGTGGTCGATTTGTAATAACTGCAAGGTTTTTCAACCAATCTGCTTTGAATTAATTACTTAATTTAACTTCCAAACATTGTGAGTGGGGCGAAACCAAAAACATTATTATTATATAAATTTAAAAAAAATGTTTTTGTATAGACATAATCTATTATACAAGGGCGATAATTTATTGTTTATAATGTTTCCGTAGAATGTTTGAAATATTTTCCCAAATCGGATAAAAGGACAACAATTTTCTAATATTCGAAAAGTTTCTGAGTGACCGTATATTTACTAGTACTTTATTAAAAGTTAGTATTTTTACGGAATTTTCATAAAAAAGAATTCATTTTAAAAAAAGACCGTGGTCTGAGGATGATCCTAGCTTCTAAAGTGAAATGACAACTCTCATCACCAGAAGAAAGCATGTTCTTATACACATATTCATCTTGAACAGACAAGCTATACCAAACTCTTAAAATGCTTTTCGACTAATCTTAATAATTAATTACAATAACTTTAAAAATTGCACAAATTATTCCTTAAAGCTGAATTTATTGAAGCATGTTTCTTTTATTTATATTTTCTAATTACTACCCCCCAGCTTAAGGTTCTAAGAAGGTTATGTAATGTAAACGATTGTATTATTTTTCGTAAATTAAATTTCATAAATAAATAAAAAGAAACTTTTGAGCAACTTTAAATATGCACACCTTTAAAGATTTCAAAACAGTTAATATTACCGCGAACCACAACCACTTGTAACAGATTAAACAAGAAAGGAAAGCTAACTTCGGGCGGATCCGAAGTTGATATACCCTTGCAGAATATTCTGTAAATTATATTCTCCAAAATTATTCATATGATGCATTCTTAATACTAAAAAAAATCCCATCTTCCTAACTTTAAAAACACCAAAGTTATGGCATTTCCAATCGCTCTGTTATACGGCAGGCCGGATTGATTGGCCAAATATAAAACCCACAGAAAATCCCAACTTCTTAATTTTAAAAACACCAAAGTTATGGCATTTCCGATCGTTCAGTTATATGGCAACTATAGGATATAGTCGGCCGATCCCGGCCGTTCCGACTTATATACTGCGTGCAAAGGAAAGAAGGGTGTGTGCAAAGTTTCAATTCGATATCTTTAAAACTGAGAGACTAGTTCGCGTAGAAACAGACAGACGGACAGACAGACGGACAGACGGACATGGCTATATCAACTCAGGAGGTGATCCTGATCAAGAATATATATACTTTATAGGGTCGGAGATGTCTCCTTCACTGCGTTGCACACCTTTGGCCAAAACTATAATACCCTTTGCAAGGGTATAAAAACAATGTTGTCGCAATTTATTTTGTATATCAAACCAAAACGGTTAAGTCGTGCTCTATTGGTGTGCAAATTTCAAACCGTAATTCCATAGTATTTAAATATTACCAAATCCCAAAGAAAAAAAAATCGCCCGACCCGGCTAATTCCAACTTATATACTACCTGCAATAAAAAGACAACTGTTGGGAATGTTGCAAGCAAACAGCTTTAAAACTGAGGGACTAGCCTGCGTGGAAACGGACGGACGGAAAGGCGGACATGGCTAGATCGGCTCTCCATTTTTTAAAAGAAAATATCGTTGATAAGATTTAAGATTTTAAGAAAATATTCAACATCCCTAAAACAGACCATTTTCTTTTTTTGCAATGTAACTTTGACCAAAGCTCAAAAAATATTAGAGTGGTTAACAAACAAAGTGAAGTAGCAACCAAATGAACAACATTATTTCACGACTCGGTAATTAAATTTGAAAAAAAAACGTTTAAAATATCCCATTGATTCAAAAAATATGTTAAAGTATAGAACGCAAAATTGCTTACTTGTTTTTAGAACAAAGTTTCAAATAATTTTAAGTATTAGGCTGGAATTCCAAAAACAAATTATATATATATTACATTTGTTTTGGGGCTCTTTGATTTTGATCTTGAAGTTTAAGAAACCGTTTCAACCAAATCCTTGATAACCCGTTAGAATTGTTGATTATTAAAAGACTATAACAACCACCTAAACCGAAAGGAATAAAATAAGTAATTTTCAAAAATGACAGCCAGCAAGAAAGCCGGATCAATCTAGAGACTGGGTTACAGATTAATGCACATTAAAGTCGATTAATCAATTTTTTAACAACAAATTGTAAAAACTCTAGCAAAAATTTAAAAGCCACTTCTCTAGTTTTTAAAATCAAAATGTTTTGGACGTAAAAATGTTAGTAAGACTATGAGAAGCTCGACTCTATGCAAACGAATTCCAAAATGTATACACCGTAAGGTCATTCACAAAGCTCGAGGTTAAGTCAATACAATATTAAGGCCAACACTTAATCTCCGCGCCAATCTTCAAGTTCAAGTTAGGCCAAAACAGGTAAACACGCTTGGATAAAACTGTTCTTTAATGCAATGAAGAGTGCCAAATTTACTTACCTTCTGGGCAGAAGTGGAAGATGGTTACCAAACAGCCAGAGACGTTTCTCTCCGAACCATTTGTCCATAGACAGGAAATTGTTTCTTCAACGCGTTAATAATGGTAGACTGTTTGAAGTGCTTATCACATCTTACAAGATTCAAACGGACTTTATTTTCACTCCCGTGCTGCAAAACAAAATTACGCGTCCGATTGCTGAGAAATATTAACAAACTTTGTTTATTAGCGTAGTCCAAACCGTAAGCGTAGCCGGGATATTTAGTGTGCACCGGCATTGAAAATGCCGAAGGCAACGGGATGGAGTTTCCAGGGGGTGAGGCTTGTTGGGGTGTTCGTGACGGTTGACATTGGCAACGCTTCCAGGGAAGACAAATCCGGTGTGGAGGGCGAGGGGCCGCAATCAGGGTTGCTTTCCATGTATTTTTATTATTAATGGTGTTGTTATAGCTTATGCCATTGTTTATGTTTTGCGTTGTCAATCTGTTGTCATAAAACACAAACAAAAAATTAGTTCAAAGTTTCTAATATATATTTTTTTTAAAGCGCAAATGACTGGAATGGAAATCTCTTTAAAGAAACTACGAAAGGCCCCCGACAAGGCATCATTGATAATAATTCAAACTCGGTTTTTATCTAGAATCTCGTTTGTATTAGACAATTATTTAGCTTAGGTTGTTTTGAGATCATCAATTTATATGTTTGTGCACTTTCCTGCGTGGCAAATAAGTGAGCCCTTAAGATTTTGATATAAGCTGTATAATATTAGATGGTGTAACGTTGAATTAGCCAAACAAACTTTAAATGATTAAATGTGAAATTCATTAGGGAAACTACTATAACAATTTGCATTAAAAGAGAAAACATTTTTGGTAATATTTATAATTTTTATGTGCGGCATTGTACCAAAAAAACAAAACAATATTTAACAACATCTTGTTTAATTTAGGTAAAAATTAATATTTTGTTTATTTTTTAATTTGTTGAATGTCATAAAGTTGATAAGTTAAATTTTTTTCATAGATTAGCTCATGCAGCTTGTCGCCTTTATAATATTTAAGTCCGTTCACAGTGCATCGATAACCGCTCTATCAAAGCCGCGAAAGCTTCCACCTAGCAAATTTAAGGCTGGCAACGTCTTTAGCATTTTTCGGTTGTCAGAGTAACGGGAGTAGTGAAATTTTGAAGTCTCTCCGTCACCAATACATAAGCCTCACGGAGAAGCGGGCTCACACAGAAACCAGAAGCCGGTCAGCATATGCAAAACTTTAGCACACATACATAGCTATGCACCGGTGTATTTACAGACGCTTACTGATACAGCCGTGGTCATAGAAATTGCACAAAAAAAACTCAACTCAAAACTTAATAAATGTTTTGAAAGAAAAGTTTATCTCTTTTATTAAAAAACGAAAAAATAAAGATAAATGGGTGGTCACAGAAATGGCACAATTTCAAAGTGTTGCCAATATTTCATAGAAAACACTCTCAAAAGGTATAATTGTAGGACACTTGTCCAAAAACCGTAAAAATTGCCAAATTTTTTTCTAGATATTTTGACCTTAACATCATTCCATAGATTTTCTATTGGATTGAGGTCAGGGACTTGAGCCGGCCACTCCAAAACATCGATGGATATGTCCTTTAACCACTTTTTAACGACGCGAGATGTGTGCTGTGGGTCGTTATCATGTTGAAATATCCATTTCAGAGGCATATTATCAAATGTAAATGGTTCCATTTGATATTGATATGAAACGATGCCATTGATTCGGGTCCTACTGGGAGCGATGAAACTAAAATAAATAAAGTAGGACCCGATGGCAAAACATTGATTCGTCGTCCAGAAGGCCAAGCTCTTAATCCCAGGTACACTATAAAAACCGTGAAGCATGAAGGCGCTTGCATTATGTTCAGGGGTACCGAATCAATGCCATAATAGATCGTTTCAGACGGACAGACGGACGTGGTTAGATCGACTCTCCTGGTGATGCTGATCAAGAATATATATATTTATAGGGTCGAAAATGTCTCCTTCACTGCGTTGCAAACTTTTGACTGAAATTATAATACCCTCTGCAAGTGTATGCAAATTTGTTTTGAATTAAAAAAAACATTCCATAAATTGAGTTTTTTGTGCTATTTCTATGACCACGGCTGTACATTTAGTTTTCCTGCGCTGAATGCGCTTTGCATTTTCAGGTTTATTCTTTCTTTACGGTAGCAGTTTTATTTTAATTTTTGGGGGGATTTGTTTTTTTTTATTTTATTTTTTCTTTCAGCGACAACGCAAAACAAAAACACAAAAGAATGCCCGAAATGAGATAACCTTTTAAAGCTGCTCGTATGCTAAAACTAAATAACGGCATTAGAGCCAAATGGCAACCAGAACATGGAGGTATACCCATTCCTTGTCCATATGTGTGTATGGGAAGTAATACTAGTTGTTTGGAGTACAGCAAGTGAAGCCATTGCTCTCAAGCTCTTCTCTCCGCTAGTTATACCCACTACATGTAAGTAACATAGGCATATTGTGTCTGGGAAAACTGTAAAGGGCACATTATTAATTAGCACAAAATAATGTTTACTCTTTGATAGATACGAGCCTTCACACCAAAAATACAGTAAGTAGTAAATATACTTAAAATAAAAGAATGTACTGTAATTTGTACTGTAAATGTACAGTATATTTACGAAAAATAAAACGGGTTTTAAGTATCTAGAGCATAACAGCAACGTAGCCTTGTTATCAAGCAACGAGAGTTAAGAAGAATAATTTTATATAAATATTGTAAAATTTATTAAAGGTAAAAATGAATGAAAATGAAAACATTAAATATTGCTAATAGCGAAGATTCTCACATGATGCATTATATTTTTACAATCAAGCAATAAAGTGCCAAACTATAGCTAAACCATGAACAAAAGTCGAAAAAAAGAATTGGAAAGACATTCTAATCCATTCTAGGATGGAACATATTTGTTTTGAATACGGATAACGGAGTGATGGGTATTTGATGGTCGTAACACTTTACTTTAGCGCTCCTTCTGGTTTTACTCTGAGAACGTAGTTGCCCAGGACAACTGAAAAACGGAAACCAACAACAAATGCAAATTGCTGGTTCGCCCACTCTCTTCCCTCGCCCCTCATGTGTTACAAATGAGTGCAATTGTTTTCCGTGTGCAACAAATTTTTTATGATTATCCCTCTTTTTTGTTGGTGCTGGCAGGGAATCCTTTCAGTGTTCTGCCGTCAGCTTTAAGTTGTTGCGAAATTTTGGTAACTAGATGGAGAGCAGAAAGAGCTGGAGAGAGAAGAAAAGGAGAAGGAACCAAAAGCTTTAGTATAGCAGGATTAACACCTGTTTTGTGTGCAGCGCCAAGCCTCAAATTTATTGTGTTTGTTTACAAGCTTTTTGCGTGCGCAAATTTTGTGAATTGGTCCAAGTTATGAGCGGGTTCTTGGCCCTCATTTCCCGCGCTTACGAAACGGAATTCGCCAGCGGCGACTTAACGGAGAATTACGAGTACGGTGAGCCCAGATAATGTAAAAAGGAAAGTGCAACCGAGCATCTTCCAAAGCCGCATTTCGTTTGCATTAGGAGTGACACTCTAATATGCACGACCCCACAGAAAAATATAAAGTTACCTATGGAGTTTCGGTGGCAAATCAAAACTTAAAGCATAAGTTAAATATTTACCAGAGGTTGTATCCATAATTATCCGTCAAACTCATGCTAAGATTCATATAAATCAGAGATAACCAATTTATGTAAGTACTAACATGAAAGCAAAATGATGATTATTACTTAATATTCACAACACTTCTCAAAAGCACAATTAATGATGATTAAAACAATTAGCATGTATTCAGGAAATAATTATCAATAAAATTAGAAATTTTAGAAATATGAAGCCTTCTTATTAGAATGGTTTTTATTTTAAGAAATTTTTTTATTTTAAAGTTTGTTGCTGAAGATTTCTAAAATGTATTTACTGAACATTTTTTTTTGGGAATAACTACACACATCTTTATTGTTACCGTAATTCTTTAAATAAAGTAAAACGGATCCCTGTGCAAAAAACTTTCACTGGCATTCTCCGCTTTCTCCCTTTCACACATTACGGCCACAACAACCTTGCGAAAAAGTTCCATAACAAAATTTATGCGCGTAACTGGGCGTAGTGAAAAGGAAACTGCTGAAAAAGTAGAAGAGCGGGAAAAGAAAAGGGGCGGGGAAAGCTCCCCTTAGCACAACTTTTAAATAAATTTCTAAATACTCAAGTTGCGCTTTCTCGCATTCGCCTGGAGACGATCGCAGGAAAACGTGGCAAAGTTTAAATGGCTGGAAAGAAACGCTCCAATTTTTGATGATGATGACGAGGGTTAAGGTGCTGGGTGCAGGGGAATCGGTTGGTTCTCTTGCCCAGCACTTTTGACTTTTGCGGTGGAAAGTTTTTTCTTGTACCTGGGCCAGAGTTTGGGCCGAGTTCGAGTTCGTTCTTGCATCCTCGGTGTTTGTATAAGAATTTATGTTAATAACTTTTCGCTTAAGTGTGTTGGCTTGTGTAAAGTTATTTTGCCTGATAATGGCATTGATAGCGATGTAAATATCCTATATATTGGTGTTTAGAGTTCAGCAACAGCCAAAAACTTTCTTTTCTGCAACATAAATATTATATTTTCCTAATAGGTATACACTTGTCAGAAGCTTTTAGTAAAATTAAGCTTACAAATTGGTACGAAATTTGGGAGTTATTCATTGAGTAGAGCTTTATTGGTGGATACTCGAGCTTTGAGATTGGTTTTTACTCAAAGCTCAGAAGCCTTTTTGGTTAACCCGAATATTAATAATGGTTCGAAAATCGACAAAACTTGGATGCCATTATAACTGAACTGCACCTTTTGTTAATGTGTATATTAATCTGTCTTTAAAAGCTCTTCAAATGAGCATCGTTATTTCTATAATTCATTTTACCAAACGCAGAAGAGCGCTTTCTCCGTTAATCACAAGTGTCTATACCTTTGGATATACATATGTACATATATGAGTATTCACAATGTTTAGGAATGACACGGAATATCTCCTATTGAACATATTTTGGAAGCTTTCGTATGATACCTGGTATATAATAGAAAATAGTGGTAGCAATCAGAAATCACCTGGATATGCAACAAATGTGAGAAATATCGAATTTAAATAAGCCGCCACTAATCAGCCTGCCCGATCTGGTGCATATCGAGGATTCGACTATTAATTTGCTTGCTTTCTTCGGCAATACTGTTTCTGGAGAAACATTTGAAAGACAATCAAATTGTACCACATATCCTTCATTGACTCATAGGAGCTTTTCTTGATCGAGGACAAGTGGCTGACCGGAAAGCGCCGGTGTCATCAATCGCTGCCACAGGAGTCGTTCTTAGTTTTATAATTAGATTTCTTGTTTATTTTGAATTCCGACACATTTCTAACTTTAGTTTTTTTCCTTCAGTTTCTGAAACTTGTGCCTAAGTACCGCCCCAGATCAGCCCGCTAAATGTAATATGACAACGCTTTAAGGATAATTCACACAGCAGCAACTGCGTCTTCGATGGGCGAGATCAGCTTTCTTATATATGTATAATTGAGTCCGCTGAGAAAGTTGCGAATTTAAATTTCCCTACGAGTTACTAAGAATGGGGGTATAGAATGGGTTCAGACAATTCCTTTGCCACCCGATTCGCTGGTAT
Organism: Drosophila kurseongensis; assembly: GCA_018153305.1. Lineage (NCBI taxonomy): Eukaryota > Metazoa > Arthropoda > Insecta > Diptera > Drosophilidae > Drosophila > Drosophila kurseongensis. The sequence continues at coordinate 42,486 of JAECXX010000156.1, forward strand.
TTCTCTCCTCAAAATCAGCTTGTTTTTATATCTGATAATTACTGTCTGCTTGAACCGATCAATTAGAATTACCGACTGAGCACTAAAACTTTTCGTAGTATAACGGGTAGGCCATAAAGATGAGGAGAAAATAACTCGCGACACATCCGACGAGCTTTGTACCGAGTAATGCAAGAAGTGCACAGAACCGATCCATACACACGCTAGAGACACTTTCCATAACCAGTATGGGATAAAATTGATTGTCGATCCCACGTGATCGGGATAATGAAGGAAAGTGTGCTGGTGAAATTTAAAACTATGCAGACTTTGACTATATGCTACAGGAAGTTTATGTGCCAGGTTTATTGAATCTAACTCTTCAAAATTATTCAATTCGTTGGATATAGGGTGTGGGAGCACTATGCGATGATCATGCTTGATATAAGCTTCCAAAACTGTGAATAAACAGAATCATATATGCAAAGTGGCGTTTATTGGACGATGTAGAGAGTGACTGAGGGGTCCACCATCATACTATATACGATATATTATCCGATGTGTCAGTGGAAATCGATCGAAGCAGTGCGATTTTCAGCACATGTTCTCCATGCAATTCCTTAAGGAAATCTACTCCGTGGGCGTTGCCGGCAAAACAATTGCTTATAAACATGGTAATTAGACCCTAAAGGGTTTCTTGTATAAAAGGAGCAGTCCGCTGAAATATAGTACAGTTAATATTATGGCAGACGGTGGCTATCAATCAAATCTCCGCCTTTTGCGGCAGTTCCTGGATGAGTTTCGCTTGGTTTTGGGACAGGCAACTCCAGGTGTCATCCCACGCCTCGCTTTTAACTATACTCGCGCCTTTTTGATGTGAGTGCTGCCATCATTCATCTATCTTTTTAATCCCTTTCTGGATTCATCCACAGTATGCTGGGCCACTATCCTAACAAAAAGTTGGCTTCTTTGTCTCTCTACCGGTGGCTCAACCTGATTATCATGTGCAATATGATGAGCATTATCCTGACGTTGGTTTTCGCTCTGCCCGAGTCGAAGGACGTGGTCGAAATGGGCGACGACTTGGTGTGGATTTTAGGAGTGTGTTTCCCAGATTCAGTCCTTCACAGGTCCCAAAAATTAAGGTTACTCTTTATCGGACAGATGGGCCTGATTTTCATTAAGATATTCTACATGCATTGGCGCTGCGACCAGATCGATGAACTTATTTGGGATTTTGACTACTACAATCGGGAGCTGAGACCTCATCAGGACGATGAGGAGGTCTTGGGTTGGCAGAGGCTGTGCTACTTGATTGAGTCGGTTCTATATATAATCTGTTTTATTCTGGTCAACTTCTTTAGCGCTGCTATTTTTCTACAATTCCTAATACGAGAGGGAAAGCTTCCCTATCACTCAATTTGGCCCTTTGGATGGCATAGCATGGATCTGCATCCCAATATGTTTTGGTTTGCCTATGTCTGGGTGAGTGCGACGACGCAGCACAACTTGATGACCATCTTAATGGTGGACTTGCTGGGGATTTCCACCTTCCTCCAGACGGCTCTAAATCTTAAGATGTTGTGTATCGAGCTGAGGAAACTCGGGGAAATGGGTGCAGTAAGTGATGCCCGTTTCCATGAGGAGTTCTGTCAGGTGATTCGCTTTCACCAGCACATCATCAAGTGGGTTTTTATCTTTTCTTTTGACAAAGATTATCGATTAAAACTTACAGGTTGGTGGCGAAAGCCAACACGGTTTACAATGGCTCCTTCAATGCGCAGTTGATGGCTAGTGTTGCCATGATTTCCATATCCACTTTCGAGACAATGGTCGCGGCGGATCTCGATCCCAAAATGGCCGCCAAGTTTGTGCTCCTCTTGATAGTGGCATTCGTTCAATTGTCGCTTTGGTGTGCCTCTGGGAATTTGGTTTATACTCAGGTAGGATTTTATTAAACGCGGGACACCGCACTCTAAAATAGCACAATTTAATTATTTTGGCTATTTAGGCTTCCACGAAATTTAAAGATATCAAAACAATGTTTAATTACTATAAAATGTTGTTTCGTCTAATATTAATTACCAACTTTCTAATTCAACAGTCTTTGGAGGTGGCCCAGGCCGCTTTTGCCATAAACGATTTGTACACCAGGGCCCCAGCCATTCTGAAAGATACATCATTTGTGATTTTACGAGCTCAGAAACCCTTGATGTATGTGGCCGAACCCTTTATGCCCTTTACCTTGGCCACCTATATGATGGTAAGGATACAGAAGTATATTAAAATTTGAATATTTCATTATATTTTTCGCCAATTATGTAGATTCTAACGAATTGCTATCGTTTACTGGCCCTGATGCAGGAATCGATGTAAATTTTATAGTTTTTGGAAATAAAAGTTGTAATTTTTCTAGGAATTGGCATTCGCATAGTTTGTGGCCGAGCTCAGTGACCCTCGGGTCTGAAAATCAACAATAGGGGGTGGCCCACGACAAAGTGCTTTATCATGATCTGATCAAACGCCAGACACTGAAGACTGGTGATCTTATAGTATCTAGCATTTGGAGTCGGGGGCTGAACGTCTGGACTTGGGGCACCAGATGCTGATCCGCGCCCTATGATCAGAAAACTTCAGTTTGGGTCCAAAAGGTCGCAAAGACCGTTTTCTAAAGTTATTCTAGCCAAAGAGCTGCCACTTAAGTCCCGATAAAAATACCATAAAAACAAAGGTAAAGAAAAACCTAAGCGAAATATAATCATGTTGAACTGATGGTTACTATAGAATAAACACGTCCGATCAGCACCGTTTTCCAATTTGATAAAAGAAGACAATTGTGAAAGTTTCAAATCTTTTAAATTGAGCTTGCATATATGCTAATCAAGAATATATATACCTTATTGTGTCGATTAGACAACTGCTTCTCCATTTCTATTAGTTTGCAGGTAAGTGTGGACAGACAGCAGTTTGAGACCTTTTCCAAGCACCCAGTAGAATGTCAGTCTCTGATGAGCCTTATCACGTTTTGAATATCGATCATATAGTCCTTGGCCGACTCTCGGAATCCTTGCTTCCCTGTTTTATCTGCAGTAAAAGCATTAACAACAATGGTAACGAGGGTCCAACCAACAATTGTGGTGACCGACATTGTTCCAAACAGCATTGGAGCTAACAAAAACACTAGGAAACACAAACAAACACTCAACCGCCTACGCCGATCACCGATGAACTGACCACCAACCGCCAGACCAGCGCCGAACACAATTAGACGCTCATTAAATTTGTCACCGAATTCTTATTGCGGCTCATAGACTCACCACAACTTCACGAAAGTATGGATACACGTTTGTTTCACTGTCCTTGTTGTACAAATATTCGGCTTATTGGATTTGATGAATATGTGAGAACGTGATTTACTATCGACAATTTTGTCTCACATCTATACAAATTTTAGCCGACTGAGATGTATTATAAAATACCAGATTTGCATGTTATGAAACGGGGCATAGACAATCTTTTGGTATTCATGTCCTTTATTATAAATGACTTCCATTTCCCGATAACATTTGATGACATTCAACTTTTAACTACAGTGTTGTTGCCATTGTACATACCCAAGAGCTATTCGGTCTACCATATGCAGCCCGAAACCTGCATTATGGAATTCCTGGAGAAGGATTCAAGTTTTCCGAAGAATGACTGTTTCGGGGAGGTATTGCTTTTGGTAAAATAGAAGACCGTACTGGAGGCGATATGGCCGGCAGAATTCCAGAAGATGGTGGGGGCGCATTTCCGCCACATAGCAAAGTGCGTTTCCTGGCCGAATTTAATGGTAGTTCAGTGGGTGCAGTTGGACCTTTGGAGCTACGATTACCCTACCTCGCTGTAAGCGAACTATTCTGCGGTGGTATTTCCAATCATGTTGCCAGCGCTTATTAGTACAAAACCACCCGCGATCTAAGCCGCTACACACTAAGCCGCTACGCTAACGATGTTCGAGAGGATCAATAATCGGATTTTCTCTGAGAGTCGCAGGAACTTCACACAGCAGACGGATTCTTTATTATTTAGTAGTACTGTAAGAAACCAGCAAAGCTTTGCCTAATCAAATATTTTATACATTTTAAATTTAGACTTAGACTTTGTACTTTTGATTTCTGGGATTTTCTTCGGATATTGAGAACCTTGTAACGTATGATCTCCTGAATACCAACTGAACGGGTTACCGAAAATTGCGGTTTGGGCCAAATATATAGTTGACCGAAGGAACATATGTTTCTTCTTTTGTATACAAGTGGAGAGGGTATTATAATTTCAACCCTATAAAGTGATCTCTTGATCAGCATCACCAGGAAAGTCGATCTAGCCATGTGCGTCTGTCCGTCCGTTTCTACGCAAACTAGTCCCGCAGTTTTAAAGATGTCTGCTTTTTAAATGAGTTTCTGAAGCACATATTGTTTTTAGTCTCCACACGAAAATTGTGCTTGAAATTATGCCGCAAGCGGAATCTAACCTTATGACCTTTCCCTTTTGTCCGGCCCGCCTTCTCTATTCAGCCTACATGTTTACGGGCGGAAATTACATGGCAATCAAAACATAAACGCCAGTTGACTGTAGTTTCGGGCCCTGTGCCCATGCAAATGTCTGCGGTCAATGTGCATACCAAGTTTGTGCACAACACCACGCAGCAGAGCGCCTAGCAGGTTGACTGCACTTAGAGATGAGTACTCTGCTTAACTTATGGTAAATATAATTAGATGTAAGAACATACATTTCAAAAGTGATAAGTTGCAAAATTTGGCATCTGATGAGATCATACAGTTTCTATAGTAAAGTCATAATTTTACAATTCAAACTTTTAACGAAGTTCAATTTAACAAGAAAGGAAAGCTAACTTCGGGCGGAGCCGAAGTTTATATACCCTTGCAGAATATTCTGTAAATTATATTCTCCAAAATTATTCATATGATGCATTTTAACACTCATAATAAATCCCAACTTCCTAACTTCAAAAACACCAAAGTTGTGGCATTTCCAATCGTTCAGTTAGATGGCAGCTATAGGATATTGTCGGCTGATCCTTATGAAATTTTGAAGGTCAGATTGATTGGCCAAATATAAAACCCATAGAAAATCCCAACTTCCTAACTTTACAAACACCAAAATTATTGCATTTCCGATCAATCAGTTATATGGCGGCTATAGGATATAGTCGGCCGATCCTTATGAAATTTGGTAGGTCAGATTGATTGGTAAAATATAAAACCCATAGAAAATCCCAACTTCCTAACTTTACAAACACCAAAGTTATAGCATTTCCGATCAATCAGTTATATGACGACTATAGGATATAGTCGGCCGATCCTTATGAAATTTGGTAGGTCGGATAAATTGGCCAAATATAAAACCCATAGAAAATCCAAACTTCCTAACTTTACAAACACCAAAGTTATGGCATTTCCGATCAGTTATATGGCGGCTATAGGATATAGTCGGCCGATCCTTATGAAATTTGGTAGGTCAGCTTGATTGGCCAAATATAAAACCCATAGAAAATCCCAACTTCCTAACTTAACAAACACCAAAGTTATGGCATTTCCGATCAATCAGTTATATGGCAGCTATAGGATATAGTGGGCCGATCCCGGCCGTTCCGACTTATATACTGCGTGCAAAGGATCGAAGGCTGTGTGCAAAGTTTCAATTTGATATCTTTAAAACTGAGAGACTAGTTCGCGTAGAAACAGACAGACGGACAGACAGACGGACAGACGGACAGACGGACAGACGGACAGACGGACATGGCTATATCAACTCAGGAGGTGATCCTGATCAAGAATATATATACTTTATAGGGTCGGAGATGTCTCCTTCACTGCGTTGCACACTTTTGACCAAAATTATAATACCCTCTGCAAGGGTATAAAAAAGTTCAGATAGTTCAGAGTTAATCGAAACTTGATGCCTGTATCATACGAATTACCTTAAGGAATATAAGCCAATGCCACTTTGAACTTTCTACAGATAACATCGTTTCTCATCCTATGAATAAAAGTAAACAAAATATCGAATCTATACCATTAAAACGCTGGCTAAATAAAGCCCTAATTTATTTAATTGTACGCTTTAATTTAAAATCAATTTTTTAAATTGAAAACTTTTAAGTTGTTGATTAATATTTGAGGAACAAAGATCTTAGCAAAAATAAGAATGATCTAACACTTTTGAAACAGGTAAATGAAATTTTTATAGTTGGCTAACACATTTTTTAATCTTTATAATTTATTTATTCGTTTAATCAATGCATCTCTAGCAGTGGACTAATGAAATGCTGAGTGCAAGAGGTTAGGCGACCCAATATACATAGTTGAGTTGCATGGAAGTGGGCGTCAAAAATACAACCTGACATCGTTTAGTTTTCAGTAATGTCAGCTTATCCGTTTTATTTGGATTAACATAATTTGTAGAGTTAAAATGGTTTATTTAATTTAGAAAAACGTATGTAGTATGTCTAAAATACCGCGAATTGGGGTGTTGGTTTTGACAAGCTTTTGACTTTCTCCAATGAAAAACAGATAAGGATAACTAAAAATACATATAATTAAAAATTATATATAATAATAATAATACATTGTTTATATTAAAAGAGTTAAAATATAAAAAAAGCTTAAATTAGTGTAATTATGACAGCGACCACTGTGCAAGGTTCTTACTTAGACGAACTGTCATCGTCGATAGCACACGGCTTTAATTGCTTTGAGTAAGGATGGATCACATGCTGTTTTGACGTTTTGGTTTATGTTCTATGTTACCAGCTAACACCCTCAAAACAGTTGATGAAATATGTATATGTAGGTACACACGCGTGGCTTGGCACTTGCAATTGTCATGAGAACTTTCTGTAGGTTATATTTTTGACACTCAGATAAAGATTTTTGCCCTAATCTAAACAATTGTGTCTACTAGATTTGTAAGAGATTTATCTTTTTTTTTTAATCAGTCTCTCACATAAACGCAACTGTTTTTGGAAATATTTGAACGATGCTTAAAACCTTAAGGATTAAAAGTTGCTTGTAAATGTTAATTGTCCAAATAAGTATTTCGATTAAGAGATTTTTAAAGTTAACGAAAACATTCCCTACTTCCCATACAAAACAATTCTGCTCTTTTTTAGCTTTCTGCACAGTTGCAGTTCAATCTAAAAACAAGAGAGAACGCTATAGTCGGGTGCCCCGACTATCAGATACCCGTTACTCAGGTAAAGGGAGTGCGAGGGAGATGGAGATAGAAACTTTGATCACGCATAACTTTTTAACGAATGGTCCGATTTGAAAAATTTCTTCTACATTTCGATAGGTATTGATAAACACAATAAAACTGCATTTTTACTTTTCCGAAATATTTTCCGAAATCGTATATAAGCGATTGTGGGCGTTAAAGGGGGCGTGGCACCTTTTTGAAACAAACTTGCGCTGCGTAGGAACTCCTAGAATCTGCATGCAAAATGCCAATCTTCTAGCTTTTATAGTTTCCGAGATCTCAGCGTTCATACGGACAGACAGACAGACAGACAGACGGACAGACAGACGGACAGACGGACAGACGGACATGGCTAGATCGACTCGGCTAGTGATCCTGAACAAGAATATATATACTTTATAGGGTCGGAAACGCTTCCTTCTACCTGTTACATACTTTTGCACGAATACAATATACCCTTTTACTCTACGAGTAACGGGTATAACAAGAGAGAACGCTATAGTCGGGTGCCCCGACTATCAGATACCCGTTACACAGGTAAAGGGAGTGCGAGGGAGAAGGAGATAGAAACTTTGATCACGCATAACTTTTTAACGAATGGTCCGATTTGAAAAATTTCTTCTACATTTCGATAGGTATTGATAAACACAATAAAACTGCATTTTTACTTTTCCGAAATATTTTCCGAAATCGTATATAAGCGATTGTGGGCGTTAAAGGGGGCGTGGCACCTTTTTGAAACAAACTTGCGCTGCGTAGGAACTCCTAGAATCTGCATGCAAAATGCCAATCTTCTAGCTTTTATAGTTTCCGAGATCTCAGCGTTCATACGGACGGACAGACGGACAGACAGACAGACGGACAGACGGACAGACGGACATGGCTAGATCGACTCGGCTAGTGATCCTGAACAAGAATATATATACTTTATAGGGTCGGAAACGCTTCCTTCTACCTGTTACATACTTTTGCACGAATACAATATACCCTTTTACTCTACGAGTAACGGGTATAATTACATTGTATGGAAAAACGAATCAAAAAATTAGCCAAAACACATATTTGCCTGAAAGTTTTAACAGCCTGCAAAGGCAAGCTTAACCTACGCCATAGGTTTTGGATTCCGCCCCATTCTGCGGGCCAAACTACTTTTGATTACTACTGCAAGTACAATGAAGCCTCACTCATTGGGTGCAGCAGGCAGTCAAGCATAACTTTTGACTCTATTGACTCCCTCAGCCCGTCCTCCACTGAAATTCGATAGTTTTGGAAACATGGCGAAAGTTTTGGGGGAAAATTGAGTCAAGGGTTCTCTGGTGGAGCGCTTATGCTGCGCATTGATTAAATTTGACTTAAATTGCATTCCGCAGTCATTTGTATGGGACGGAGTGTAGCATCGTTTTAGGCGCTTGTGCAGTTCTTAGGGCCTGAAATTGGATTTTGTTAGACACATCCTCAACTACGAGGGGTTTCTCTGCCACTTGTTGACATTCTGGGACTGCCGAAACGGCTTTTCGAAGGGGAATATTTATTGGTTTAATTGAGTGCCCTGAGAAGGCTGAAGGATGAAGTTCTGCCATTCTCATTTCGCGGCGCTGTCCCAATGCTCCCACTTTGCTTCACACAATTATTTACGACCTTTCCTCTTAAATTTCTGCTTCAGCTCGTGCATGTCTAAAAGTTTTTTACTTGCACTCGCAACTCAATTCAATTTTTGCTCCTTCGTCGGCGGTGCTTAGTCATCCTCAAACAGCTCAATAATTTTCCATCCACTCCCGAGGCATAAAAACAGCGAGAACTTAGTTAGGATCTCGTGTGTGAAGCGAGTGCTTGGTAATGTTGGCCACAATGCTGTCATAACTGCGGCTCTAGTTTTTGGTCTCTGCCAGTCACTGCTCTCAAGGTTTTGTCTTCCAGTAGTTTCGGCTGACTACGTCGACTCCTCCTTATTGTTATTTTTGTGGCCGTATAATATGCCACGTACATTAGGAAACGTTAAAGTGACATAAAAACCAGAACAAGGAAACAGCGCAACAGTCAGCGGCAACAATGTGACACCTGTTTTTGTCCGCCGTTTTGTCATGCTTTCTACTGCACAACCGGTGTAAGTGTGAGTATGTTTACATTAAGTGACATTTATGTGCAGCTTGGCATTTTATTCGCAGTTCAAAGCACAGCGAAAATTGCTCATGAAGTGCGCCTTGAGTTGCATTTCCTTCTGCAGTGAGTAAAGTGAAAAGAGAAAATTACTGGAGTTTAAAATGAAAGGAACTTCATTTAATTTTCGAGGAATTTATTATGAAGAAGTAAAATCGAAAGTCTGATTAAATGTTTTCTTTAATTAAAATACTTGCTTTCCAATTTCCACCTTGTCCGTTCTACCATCACCTTAGATATTTTTATTTTAGATAAGACATACATTTTTACAAATCACCTATTTTTAAAAAAATATTATTTTATATCGAAAAGTAATGTCAAGAAAAAGTAAATAGCCCCTAGGTAGGAAAAATCTGTATCTTTAGGATTTTAGAAACTAAACGTTTAAGTGGTTTGACGTGTGTTTTTAATAAGAATGCAACCAGCCTTAAAACTATTTCTTCTAAGCTATACATTTTCTTAAAGTCTTGGTTTGAGTTCCTTCGATACCACTCGATCCGATCGAACCATTACAGAAGATACAGGATGTGTGCGTCCATCGATGTTTCTGCTACCCTACAATATATAGTCGCATATTTTTTTAAAAACATCGAAAACATTGATGGACGCACAAATCGAAGTTTCTGCATCCCTACTATATATAAAATCGATGTTTCTAAAAAACACAAATGCAAAATAGTATTCGAAATCAGTAATATCAGTATCAATAGTATTATTGAAATTCGAATTCTTATTAAGGAATTAAAGCTTATGAACAGCTTCTGGACTGAGCCTCGTCTTGGGGTTACAAACAGTTTGACAGCTTTTCTTTATACTCTTTCTGCTTCGCATGAATAGGCCTTTATACACAAGTATTTGGTTACTATCAATTTTAAGAAACTGTCATCAGTACACATCTACAAAAAATATTGTTAATTAACATTTTGCTCATAATAATTTAAAAGTCTTACCTCACAATATTTCAGAGGGTTACCACTTTCTGAAACAATGATGGTGGTCAATATTTCAATCGATGTTTCTGCACCTCCAATACAAGTAGTCTCCTGAGTCGTCAAAACGTGTATTTTAAAATACTTTTAAAATAAAGTATTTTAGAACAAGAAAGGAAGCAAACTTAGGCAAGCTGAATATATAAAGCTGGGTATATAAACACCCTAGCGGTTATCACAAAACGACTACATTTCGATTTCCATGCCTATATATAATACGCAGATCAGTTTTAAAATAATCTTAATCACATTTATCAAATTTTCCATTTCATCAAAGGAAAACAAATTAATACCAGACATCATTAGAAGTATAGTATTGATTTTATATTTTGTATTAAGATTAAAATATTTCATATTTTAACAATGGTTATCATAAAGACTTGGGCCGTATCATTATTTCCACGAAGGTGAGTGATATTCCCCAGTTATAGTTATGCCATGAGCCCCAATGAATTCCTTGATAACCTTTGCCATCTTTGAAGTATTTTCCATTTAGCATACTGCAATTTTAAGTGATTATGGTAAGAATATTTAATAAAAGCATAAGTAAATAGGTATACCTGGATGTACAGTATTTGTGCCACCATGCACCATTTGAATGGGCACAATTTAAAAATCTGGCATCGTCATTATCCCGATCAATTGTGGTAAACTTTTGGTTTACACTGTATGTAAGGGAGTCTCCGGCTTCACCAGAATATTCCCCTGCATTCTTTAACTCGTAGTATTCCTTTTCACTCCCGATTTTAAAGTCATCATAATGAGCATAGCTGGTGGTTCCATCAACCTTCCCAAGTTTAATGTAGAGTTCGTGGGGTCGTGTCTCAGTCATCCGATGCAATTTTTCCAGCCCGATGAAAAATTCTCCACTGACATCCCCAAAACCAATTTTATATTCATCCCAGGTTCGATTGAAGTTCTCGGATCCGTCAATGCGTCTCTGAATTACAGTCCAACCAGGTGGAGAAGTCGCACATGGCACTTCAAAGGGTTCAAGACCCCGAACCTTGATTTGGTAAATCCCATTGGGACTGCCACTGGGACAAGAGTCAGGTAAATTTTCATCAGATTTCCGGCATTCCGAAAGCTGACTAGATAGTTCCGATTTGGTTTTCTCCATCGCTTGAATTTGTTCATGTTGGCTTTTGATTTGACCTTCGGATACTTTTAACTGACTTTGCAAGTCTTTTATGGTGTCTTTCAAAGTATTTACTTGGCTCTTGAGTTCAACGTTGGCATCGGCTGTTATTTTCAGCTGTACAAAATTATAAAGAACAGGTGATAAAATAATAATCATTGCATTTGTTGTAAATATACAAATTAGTTGGTTTAATCTTAATTAAGCTTACAATAGTATTAACAAGTTTTAATAACATTGTCAGCGTCGATTCAAAACAAACTGAAAACAAAACTTGTGTAGTGAACTTTCGTAGCAGAAACAGAGATAAGCAATTCCAATGGGAACGCGATAAGATGTCTATATGTTTGTCAGTCTGAAGGTCTGTCTGTATGTCTGCTATCCGTAACTCACCGTCTTAAGTTCCTCCGTTCTGTCCAATCTCCGTTCCAACTTGATCTCCAGAGCCTTAATTGAATCTGCGAAGTCTTCTTTTGTGATCATCTTGCTCACTTTGTTCCCAAGTTCCTGCAGTTGGTTCTTCATTTCGGAGTTCACCGCCGTTTGTTGTTCCTCCGACTGCATGATTTTATCCAATGTCATTCGGATATTATCAGTATCGTCGATTATCGGGTTGAGTGCGGCCAGGCAAAAGGAGCCGCATTGTCGTGGTGCATCTTGGAGAACGCACAACGACTGATCCCTTAGATTGAACCCAATTTCTCCCTCTACACTTGGAAAAATTAATAAGCCAAGCAAACAGAATATTAGTCTTAGCATTTTAAGTTGTTCGACCTACTCAAAACGAATTTAAAAAGTGTACTGAAATGTAGCTGTTAGTTGAAGAAACAACGAAGCCTAAAATATTAAAAACAAGAAAGGAAAGCTCACTTCGGGCGGAGCCGAAGTTGATATACCCTTGCAGAATACTCTGTAAATTTTATTCTCCAAAATTATTCATATGATGCATTCTTAATACTCATAAAAAATCCCAACTTCCTAACTTTAGTTTTTAAAGTTATGGCATTTCCAATCGTTCAGTTATATGACAGCTATAGGATATAGTCGGCCGATCCTTATGAAATTTGGTAGGTCGGATTGATTGGCCAAAAATAAAACCCATAGAAAATCCCAACTTCCTAACTTAACAAACACCAAAGTTATGGCATTTCCGATTAATCAGTTATATAGCGGCTATAGGATATAGTAGTCCGATTCTTGGTAGGTCGGATTGATTGGCCAAATATAAAACCCATAGAAAATCCCAACTGCCTAACTTTACAAACACGAAAGTTATGGCATTTCCGATCAATCAGTTATATGGCAGCTATAGGATATAGTCGTCCGATCCCGGCCGTTCCGACTTATATACTGCGTGCAAAGGAAAGAAGGGTGAGTGCAAAGTTTCAATTCGATAGCTTTAAAACTGAGAGACTAGTTTGCGTAGAAACAGACAGACGGACAGACGGACATGGCTATATCAACTCAGGAGGTGATCCTGATCAAGAATATATATACTTTATAGGGTCGGAGATGTCTTCTTCACTGCGTTGCACACTTTTGACCAAAATTATAATACCCTCTGCAAGGGTATAAATATAATATATTCTTATCTATAGTACGTGGCCGTCCAAGTCTCTCATCCGTCGCTTAACAATTGGAAAAAACCCAAATCACCAAATATGTACATATGTATATGTGTGGACTAGCAAATAAATAGGTATGGGCTAATGTTCTTATCTCTTTCTGACTTTCCAGAATCAAGAATCCAATGTTCTATACCCTTGCCGAGGGTATTATAATTTCAGTCAAAAGTTTGCCACGCAGTGAAGGAGACATTTCCGACCCTATAAATATATATATTCTTGATCAGCATCACCAGGAGAGCCGATATACCCATATCCGTTTGTCCCTCTGTCCGTTTCTACGCAAACTAGTCCCTCAGTTTTAAAGCTATATGCTTGAAACTTTCCCAAAAGATGTCTTTCTATTCGACTATAAGTCGGAACAAGCCAGATCGGGCGACTATATCATATAGCTCCCATAGGAAACTGAGGGACTAGTTTGTGTAGAAGCAGACGGACGCACGGACAGACGGACATGCGGACGGACGGGCGGAGGGACGGATAGGAGAACATGGCTAGATCGACTCTCCTGGTGATGCTGATCAGGAACATATACTTTATAGGGTCGGAAATGTCTATTTCACTGTGTTGCAAACTTTTGACTGAAATTATAATACCCTCTGCAAGAGTATTAAAAAATGTCTGTCCATTAACATCAGTTAGTTAAGTCGTTTTGAAATCCGCATGGGTTTTCAAGACGAGGTTTTTAAAAAATGGCATTTAAAGTTTGTTCCAAATCTTTCCCGACAAGGCATACTTTTTCCATCTTTGTTCCAATTTGTAACTAATACTATTGATATTAGATTCCTCCATGCTGTAATCGTAATCAATTCTCTCCGTAAGATACAATGCACCTTTCCCAGGATGGAAAAACGCCTCAGACCATTAATGACTTAATTTCGACTGAACCTCGGCTACATTCGATTCTTTTTCGGTGTAGTAGGCAGAAGTCTTAAACTTATTTTCATCGCCTATTCTTTTTAAACTCGCTTTTGGTTTCCGCCCGCCTCTGATTTTGTATGCGTTTGCCAGGTTCACATTGCTCCAAAGTTTCATTAAACAGTAGAGGTTTTATTAAAATTCGCCGAGAGCTGGAGGCGAAGTGCGAAGTGAAAATGGTTTTGTGGTTATTGCGCTTGGCCAACTACTACTTTCACTATTGTCCCGCGAGCGTATACAATGTTTTCTTAAAGTTTTTTGCTCTTTTTTTTAGAGCAAGACGCCAGAAAGGAAAGCGCCATGAAATATACCAGGCGAAAGTTTTCCCATTTTAGCGCCAGAATCAGCTAATGAAACATAATCATTATGTAATAATTAGTGGCACACACTAAGTCACGGGGTGGAGGGGGGGATAATGTTGTCCGTTATATAAGACGCCAGTGCTAAGCTGATTTTCCGGCAAAGGAGGAGGAGCACAATCTCGACAAGCTAATAATGCAAACAACTTTTCGGGAGTGGGCGCCCTGTTTTGTGGGTGTTAAGGCCTTTAGCCGGTTGTTATGGCTGCTCATTCGTAGCCGGAATTGGTCAAGCGAGTAATTATCGCAATTGTCGTTCCCCCGTTACGCTTTGTTGACTTCTGAGGTGTTAACGGGGCGGAAATTCATTCGTCTTAATGATATTAAATGGATTTAGAGAACTTGTGTTTTTCCCGTTTTCCTTTTTGAGGCCTGCAACGGCGAACACTCAATTTATGGTCAGTGCATTGCGCATACGCATACTCTTTTGAGGGAAGGCAAACAATTTGTAGGACTGTCGTTTAGCCGTAAGTGCAATTTAGTTAATTTGGCACTTAATTAACTTAAAGTTTTTCACGGAGCGGTGCAAGAGGGAAGTTCGAAAGCAATTGAAATGCGCATTGGGGCCAACGGCTGTCGGAAAAACTCAACTGCAAACTAAAGTTCCCTTCATTTATGTATTTTTTTTTGGTTGGCTATTTAACTGGCTGGATAAAGTTTTTAAACAGCGCTGGTGTTTGTTAGCTGTTGTTCGTTGTTAGTTTTGTTGTGGGTGTTGTTTATTTGCGGTCAACAACCAGGACTCAGCGTCATCGTGGGTTGGGCAATGTTTGGTTTTGAGTTAAGGAAACGCGTTCGCTTTGCAAACGGGAAGCCATACACATACAAAACAAAAAAGCTCCAGAAAGTGTTGAAGATAGAGTGGAAAAGTTTTGTAGATGATTGAGATTGTGGTAAATCGAATGGGGGGACTGTTAACTTAAGGCACGTTTATTTGTATAAATTAAAGAACCATATTTGTATATATTGAACAAAATTATATTTAAACAAGAAAGGAAAACTAACTTCGGGCGGAGCCGAAGTTGATATACCCTTGCAGAATATTCTGTACATTTTATTCTCCAAAGTTATTCATATGATGTATTCTTAATACTCATAAAAAATCCCAACTTCCTAACTTTAAAAACACCAAAGTTATGGGATTTCCAATCGTTCAGTTATATGGCAGCTATTGGATATAGTCGGCCGATCCTGTAGCTTTAACTTAAAAATGAGTGACAAGCGATATGTCTGGTGCGTTTGGCAATCAGTAAACATATCCATTTATTTACGTTGTGGGAGGCACAACATGAGAATTTAATATGTGAATATCAGATACTGGTTTGTAATGCAAACTTAATGGAGAGAAATATAATGATAATGAGCCTGTATTCACTTTCAACAAGTTTAAGTAGGTAACACAGCCAGTTTGTGCACTGGTCGACCCTTTTTGGTTCAAATGTGTACGATTTTAACGAATCCGTCCTTCCAAGCTACCACGGCCTTGATGCGCCTCTTCATCTATTTCGGAGGGGGAAGATTGTCCTCATGGATGATGACCACTTTCATAGCAAAATCAACTCTAAATTTTAAAAATTCGCCATTAAACTTAATTTTTTTAATCCAAGAAAAGATTTTTATTATGTGTTTCAAAAATATGCCAAAAGGAGGAGTATTCCCTCACACCTGGAAAACAGCTGTGACCAAAACAATTCCCAAACCAAAGAATCCATTAAAGGAAATCGGAAGTTACCGCCCTATTTCACTTTTACCATGCTGTAGCAAAATATAGCAAAATTTTGCAAACGAAAGCAAAGCACAATGGATCCATTACTGCAAATAGACGGGTACTCCTAAGATGCCCGCTCGTCCATGAACCACTTAACTACATTGGGTACCGATTTCGAGAAAGCATTTGACCGAGTTGATACACATGTAGTAGTAAAGGAACTTGAGGACTGGGGCTTCCGGCCGAATATTTTCCACGTTGTCAGTCGACGTTCCGGGTTCAAATGCAAAACTCGATGTCTGTATCCTTTAAACTTCACAATGGGATCCCTCCACGATACCCCTTATCCGTAGTCCTATTTAAAATAGCATTTGAGAGTGGAAACTTTTTCTAAGATCCTAACTGATATACAAAATTGGGGAGCCCCTTCGGTCGCAACACTGTCAATAGAAAATATAAAATTTCTTTGTGGAAGATTGGACTTTGCATCAGCCGACATTTGAAGAAGGCGGCAGTTTTTGGCTGTTGGAAACAAGGGTGAAATGTTTGGGTTATTGGTGATTTCATATCCGTTGGATTCAGCAGGACTTGGATTACATTTGTTTATGAAGGGGAAAATGTTTACAATAAGTTTTGGATCGTGGGACCGTTCAAGTGGCTGGAGTCCAATTGTTTACATTAGGTGTCTGGGGTGTTAGGTTCTCGGACCGAGTGTGGAGGTTTTGGTTAAGTGTGCTAAAGACTTAATATATTCAAATTCCTAATACCCAAATGATGTTATATTACTCTGGCTCTGATGTTATCTAAGCTTGACTATGGGTTACCCATATATCACACAGCTGTTTCCAACTTTACCAATCAAAGCAAAGGCCTCCTTTTTCACAATATCGGTCAATAAGTGCCACATTATTCCATCGGCATTGTAAGCAGCCAACACAGATTGGACTTTCCAGTCTTGTTGATTTGGATATACAGACACCATTCTGAATAATTTTAGCGTCTTTCGTTAAAATGAACCATATTGCCTTTAGATACTGTTTGGATTACAGATATAAAGTACACTACTTTTTCCTCCGCCTAAAGAAATCCGATTGCAGCCAATCCGATCATCTCAGTGTGCTTCTCCAGAGTTTTAAAGAATGTTTCGTTCCTTTATGCGACCAAAGCTATCTGCTTCGGTTTCTTCTTTTGGGATCCATCCATCCGGCATTCGGCTTAAAACGCTTTGGCCATCCTCCATTTTCAGGCGAAACAATGTTTTGTAGAGTGATACTTCCCGAACTGACCCACTAGGCTGGTGTGCCTTCTTCAGTTTTGTCCAAGCTTGAAATGATGAAGTTCAGGTTTTGATGTAAACCAGCTGCGATGTTCTCACACTGAGGGTGATGTCAAGGCTTTACTGTCTCTGCTTGGCCAATTTGAGTTATCAGGGGCATCTTCCAGTTTTATGTCGCCTGATCTGATGTCCCATAACTCTGCGAGAACCAATACATTGGCATTTGTATATGCCAGAAATCATACCCGATTTCCTCAAATTTATCAATTTTGTGATTGGTTACGTTTGCAACTACTCTACTGCAATTGTAATGGAAAAACAGCTTGTTTTTCACAACTTCCTGAAACCTTTTTTACTTAAGCACCTACTAATGTTATTCCCGCGTAGAAAAAAGTGGTATGCGATATGTGATATATTCACTGATATACACAAATATTTGAGGAGCTAACAGTGCCGTTTTTAATCAAATTAATTACATGAAATTTAAAACTGGGTTGTCTGCTCTTTAAAAACATGTCACAAGATTCAAGATTTTGTGTCAAGCATTAACTTTTTGTCAAGCATTATCTTTTTTAATCTGTCAATAAAAATTATCTGTGAAAAGCATCCAAAAGTCAGATATAAAATCAAATAACTTTTTGAAGTGCAGGCGGTTAATTAATTGCCCGAGTAGTTTAAATAGGTTTCTACTAATTATCTACCTACCATAGTTCTCATTTTGCCGTATCCTTTACTTATAGCCTTTTTATAGAAGTTTCATTATTTGTCTAACGTTTTTGCATAAGTCGGTACTGATTGAATATTTTCACTTTAACGTGATTTTTTGTTAAACTATGAATGGAATATAAACCAATTTTTTTGTCTTCTGCTGAATTTATTATTTTGCTGGATTTTGCGGTTGAACGTAAAACGAAAAAAAGTCCATTAAAATTGATTTGTGATGAGAATTATTCTTCACAGGATAGTGCATAGCAATTAAACTAAAAATTGAATAAATTATTTATTATTGGAAAGTATTTTGATGTGTGCGCTTCCGTTGCCAATTTAAAGCACTCAATTGTCTTTTTCTGGTCGCTGAAAGCAAAGAAGAGAAAAGTATGCCAAAGAACAGTTTTCCGGCAAACTGTGCCAAGTTTTTACATACTCTTTTCTCACACAAAAGTCTCTTGAGCTCTTTTCAATAATTTTAAGATGTATATATATAAACAAATAAATAATATGACAACACGCCCAGCTCTTGGCTCGATAAAAAAGAACGAGAAACAAAATATGCTGAATAAATGGCAAAAGCCTTTTGGCTTTGCCTTTTTGACACAGATATGAAGGGTTGGACTTAGGAGGGCGAAAGGCTGGCAACCGGTAAGAAGGCGACTTGGATTTGCATTTAGTAATTGAATTTTGTTGTGCAATTTATTTCTGACTGCACTCATGCCAATACAGACCAGAATAAATATATAGTATTAACACTGTTTTCTTGAATAAAACGATTTCGAACATAAATCTATTCGTTTTTTAACCACTTGGTGTTTGTTTTATCTAAATATTAGAAAATAATTAACATTGTTTATAGTAAGAACATTTTTACCTGAAAATAAGGAAGCCAACTTGATAGAATATTTTTACGGGGTTAGCTTTTCGAAAACGGTTATTGAACGGGTATAAAGAATCGGTTGCCCAGTGGACTAATATTTAGCGCAATTTAAATAATAAAATAGTTTATTAATATAGTTTCGTTAATATTATTAAATTTATGTTTTTATACCCTTGCAGAGGGTATTTAAATAGCATCTTATATTGCCAAAGAACAGCAATAGGAGAGTTTCAAGCCAAAGTTACTTTATACGGTCTCCTTCACTGCGTTGCAAACTTTTGACTGAAATTATATACCCTTTGTAAGGGTATAAAAATATTGCAATCAAATAGTTTTTTCGGCTTTGTTGTTAATAAAACAAACAAAAAAATGTTTTTACCCAGTCTTGAGGTTGAACGCGGGACCTAGTATCTACCCAAATTTGGATGCCCTAAGGACATTTTCCCCCGATGCTATCAAATTGGAAAACTTTTTGAAAAATATGATGATTGGAGGATTATTTTGTAAAGCTGTTATGGAAAAGATACGACATTCTAAAAAAGAGGAATAACTATCCATTTTTTTTTACATGAAATCAGCAATACGCTTTAATCGAAATTTGTATTGAACTGAAGGAAAAAGTGATATAAGCAAGTAACTGATGAGTAGTGTAGAAAACGAAAATTCTACACTATATTTGTAATAGAAACTGGAAAACTAACATAATAGCTAATTTCGCCGAATTAAGCTATCCGTCTTGTTTAATTTTATCAATTGCTCTAATCGAATTAGCATATTTCATTAGATTAGATATTTGAACCAACCGAATTAAGTTAGAACTTGTTATTAGATTTGCCCTAAGCTGCTAAGAGCAGTTCCTCTTTATGGCACAGCCCTCCAGAAACCGGCAGTGAGGAAAACATATCGAAAGCTGATTTTTACGATAATGTAGATGAATAACTTATCGTGGGTCAGATCGTTAAAACCAAAAAAAGTCTGGCGGCCCGAGCGTCCACTTTAAACTCCATTAGGTCACATTTACGGCACAAGTTCAGTGCGAAGGGATATCCTCTTCAAGTCGTGGGCAGAAAGTGTTAAAGTTCTCCTGCAAGCAGCACAAGGATAATAAAAAGTTGCCGGGGCTTGCAGCTCATGATAATAAAACTGGTGGCACGTGCTGACTCCAATGGACACGCAGCCTGGGCACGAATCCATGGTCTCGAGACACTTTTTGCTTGCTGTTGACATTCCACACCTCCTTCACTCTCGTTTTTCTTTAGCTTTTTCTGTTTTTTGTCTTTCGAATAGATTTCAAGCAGCTTCAGCAATGTGAGCATTCCTTGCCTGCAGCAATTTGTTGCTGAATGATGTGTGAAGGACATAAAAATGCAGCAACGAGTGAAGCGTGTTGGGGTGCTGTATATTCTGGTGTATATGCGCGTAAAGTAGACAACTGGGAGCAGGAAATACTCCACTTGATGGACGTGTTTATAGCTGATAATACAAATACGATTTCGATTTGTGTTGAAAATTCATGCCTGATGGCTATTTCAAAATATTTTATTAAAAGTTGCATGCAAGATGTGTGTTTAGAATTCTGACATAGAACTTCAAATATGGATTTTTTTGTTTGTTTACAAGAATAACCACAAAAACTCCGGTCTGATATACAATTACTATATCTCAAAGAAATATTTTAATAAATAGAAAAATAACAAAATACAACTTTTTTTAATTTTAATTATTTTTAATTTTTTTCATTTTGAAAAGGGAGCTGTATATGATATAGATGTCCGATTTTAATTGAAATAAAAATCATTCCATAGTATTTTAATTTAACCAAATCCCAAAGAACAAATAAAAAAAATTAAAAACAACAAAATTATACTTTTGAAATTTTTTTTCGATTGTTCCTATAAGAGCGATATGATATAGTCGTCCGGTTCGGCTCATACCGACTTATATACTACCTGCAAAAGAAAGACAACTTTTAGGAAAGTTGTAAGCTTTAAAACTGAAAGGACTAGTTTGCGTAGAACGGACGGACGGACAGACGGACGGGCGGACATAGCTAGATCGACTCTTCTGGAGAGTTTGATCAAGAATATATATACTTTATACCACGACAAACTCAAAAATTAATTTAGTTTTAATAAGCGAAAACCCTATTAAGAAAATTTTAATTTGTCTACGATCTTATTCTTAATTAAGCGATTTACCATATTTAACCTATTTTAAGTAATGTAAGTTTCTTTAACTTTTGAGACGAATCAAAGAAATATATACAAATCGGATGGTTTTAGGTTCATGAAGCTCAATAAAACATTTATTTTTCAAGTTGATAAGCATTTAGTAAGAAGCCCACTCCTATTTAAGATATCACGTGTCCTTGTGACTATCCGCTTATACCTAGTTTCTTAGACTTAAGACTTTATGGATGGTGGTATATAAAGGGTCAAATAGCTTTTAAAGAAACATTTTTTTTACAAAACATATATTTAATTTTTACGTTATTTAAATGGCTAGTCATAGAAACAATCGTATAAATACATTATAAATACGTTGTTAGCGCATATAAACATAAATATAAATATTTCACAATTATTATAACACAAATTAATCATACGCCTATATATATCCGTAAAAATTAATATTTAGACCTTTTAAAGATTGTTTTTTTATGATATTAGGGTTTTTTAGGAACTAATAAAAAAAAATATTTTATATTTATTTAATAATATTGTTTCAGACCAAATCCGACGCTGTGTTAAATGACAGCCCTTTTTTGTATAATTGTAAGTGATGCAAAATTAAGACGAAATGCATTTAAAAATGGTATGCAGGTTGTTATTTTTCAAATTAAATTTGGACCGAAATCAAGCAAATTTTCAATTATCTGTTGACACTTCTTGCTTGCAAATGCCGAAACAAAAGTTAAGTTGATTACAACTTGAAATTTCATATTCGTTGTGCTTGCACTTTCCAATTTTACTTTATCCAACTTTTATGCATTTCACTAGCAGCCTACCTCGGTCACGCCCCCATGTTTTGTTTACAACAACTTTGTGGAAAACTTTTCCCTGTGGCGTTCGTCTTCGTCGCCGCGGCAGCCTTGCGTCTGTCTTGACTGCACTTTGCGGGCAGACAGGGCGGATGAATAATTAAATCTTCACACAGACAGAGCGGAGAAGTTTCGAGAGAATTCACATATCCTTGAGCTGCACTTTGTTTACGAGTAAAAATACCCTCTACTTTAAACTTTTTTCTTAATGCTTCCTTTCACCCTTGGGCTTTCTTTTCATCTGCATATCCTTTTCACATTATTTCATCATTTGCATTTTTCATTAGCTCTTATCATCTGTCTCACGAAATTAAATAAGTAGGTTGACACGACATATATTAAAAACAATATAGTTGCCAAAAATCCCGTATCAACCGAAAAAAGGCAACCTCACATTTCTAAATTGTTTCATTTTAAGCCTGTCTTGAAGGATGCAAGGCAAATTGGCAAGAGAACATCAAATAAGCTCTATTAAACTTGTGTTTGTTCAAATAATTACAGACTTCTTACATCTTGCCTAATATAAATATAAAATATTTACAGAATGAATTTAATAACACAATGACTTGTTACCTGCCTCTAACGATGTTAACGGCATAATTTGGGGCAACCATGATTTTTGTATTGAGTCTTCGACAAGGACATTTAAATTGCAGCTGACAACTAATTGTTTGATATACTTTTGTCCTGTGATGGAATTGTCTTCTTTGTATGCGAAGCAAGTAGCTTTCAAAATTTACACAACAAAATATACTTAAGAGATAAACGATTTGGGAAAGTGGGGGCATCATGCAAATAAAGCAGAAAGTATTCCTAACAAGATTTTCCGGACAAAGCCAAAGAGGAAACGTGAAAAAGTGGAAAAGCTGTCTACGTGTTTGGCGTCAAAAGGGCCGCGTGGAAGGAAGGCTAAAAGAGGAAAAAATATTAAGTCTAAATGCGTCGCCTTTCGTTAATATTAACTTTTCTGCTCAGTTTCTTGCCTTTTCTGTTGCGAACTTTTCCACCAAACTTCGGCGCCCCAAGAACAACAAAGGTGAAGATAACAAAAATGGGCAGGCGAAATAAAAATTTCTGTTTATTTTGCCAGTCATGCATAAAATAATAAATTATTAGTTATGAACTGTAACAAACCAACCTAAATTATTATGTAGCGACAAGTTTCAACATTATTTTGGCTTCCATGTGCATTTTTCAGCGTGGAATACAATTTAAAACTGAAATTGTTCAACTTAAAATGGGAAAATAATTTGGGCTGATTACAATTGGCATTTTGGTGCCAAAATTATGATAATTATGTGTTGCTAATTGAAATTGGTTTTTGTTGTCATCCGATGTGTTACGAAAGCATGCGAATTATGTAAACGTTGCACTAGAATGTTGTATTAAGTTTCCTACAGCGTTTAGGGAAAAATCTTTTCATCATAATCACTGTCAGACAATCAACTCTAAATTATTTCCTTTCCATTTGCCAATTAAGACGACCCTGTTGGCATGCACTGCTTCTGGTGTCCTATTGAGTAGTCAAGAATTCCGAGCAATAGTCCTGGGCATGCCTGCCGAGTATTCTTCCTTAGGCCACAAACGTGGCCACAAGGAAACCAACCCGCTTATCTCTGGAGCGTCTTCGGCTTGCCGCAAAGGAAAACCGAGAGGAAAAATGAAAAATGACTCCAAGTGAAACTAAGACTCGGTTCAACTAATGGTATTATAAAACGAAAAAGAAAGCAACGGAAAGCAAAGGGCATGGCGCACAATTTGATTAAGTGCCAGAAAGGAGACAGCGACTATTGCACTTGGCTTTTTTAGTCCCAAAATTAACCCAAAATATCACTCCATCCCAGGCCACAGTGTTAACGAGTTCAACTTGTTTGGGGCGTGAATTTGATTCGGATTGGATCGTTTAAACGTATATGAGTAAGGCCCCACAGAGTCAATTTACTGCAAAATGTTGGTACTGTATATATTGTACTGTATTGACGGTTGAATGACCTGCAAAAATTGAATTTATACGTACCATCTTATCTATGTAATTTGTTGTTTTAGTTACTGTAACGGGCAACTATAAAAAGTGTGATATTTTCCACACTTCCGCCTTTGTGGTTGGCGGCGACTTATAAATTACCTTTTAATCAGAGTAAATTGACTTAAAACTCAGTGTCAGCACATGAACCTGGTAATGTCAGAAACTCATTGCAAATGTCGCTTCTGTTTCTTGCAATACCTTCCGCACAAAATATCACTTTCACAATCTTTCCGGAGAAAGGCCCTGGTGAAGTTGTTTGATTTTAGTATTTATTTTCCTATACTGGCTTAGCCATCATTTGCAAAATGAGTGGCATTACTCTTTCACATGTATAAACAGATTGATTGATTTAAAAATGGGGCACTACTACTAGCACTTTTTAGAAGTAAATACACCTGACTTACACTTAGAACACTTAGAATTTGTATTTCTAGGTATTAGAAAATCGTCCTTAAAATGAGAATTACATTTGTTGAAAGCGGAAAAGACGGCTAGTCTTCTATTTTCAATATATATATGACTTGTAAGCAGCCATTTGATGGTATAAAATAAACTTCAATATGTGTTAAACTAAGTGAAACTCATTTTTAACCCATCGCTAGTGCTAGCACGACCTGATAAAATTTAATGAAATTCTTTTTCCCACACACTCTTTGGTTGCATGCCGCTTTGTCATCATCCTGGTCATAAATCAAGCGCTCACAAGCTTGCCATTAGCCTAGCTGCCGCTTGAACGCCTAAATAGCTGCCACAATTTATTTTCACTGCGTTGTGCGAGAGATGAAATATCAGTATCCCGGTGATTTTAAATTGGCCACGCCTTGGAATTCCTTTGCTGCTGCATCCAAGTCACTCTTTTTTAAAAAGATCCACCTGACGGTGTCATCGTGAATTCCGGAAGGAGGTGCCTAAAGGAATTACAGCTGCTTCACGGCTAAAGGAATTTCAGCATAACCTATTAGGCCATTTCGTCGTTCCGTTCCCAACTCCTTTTCTCCATTTATGATTAACAATAAGCAAACATGCAAAGCTTCTTGTAACGGTGGTTTTTCATTAGGACACCCCTCCCCCCCAGCAGAAGCCTATCCCGCTGGCAGAGGAAGTCCTGTCGGAGGCTCTTTTGCAGGCTTTCCCGGTCTGCCTGTCTAACGAACATTTGTCATTTCTGCCACTGACACGCCGACCCATGAACATTGGCAAATAGTTGGCCTATTTCCTTTTTTCGCTCTGAAGCCCTCCTTCTTCTGGAGCCTCGTTATGGCCGCTGTTGCAGGTGTGAAATTATAAATTGAAGACAATTTATGAGCCTATATTCCACTGTTACCACTAGCGCAGGTGGTACTGGTTAGCCTTCGCCTTTCCCGAAAACCAGCTACATTCTTCGAAAACATCTACATCCTCGTAATATTTGTAAAAAGCCTGGAATAGATAAATAAATATTTATTTTTGGCTTGGTACAAAAGTCGGGCTAAGATCCAACACCTCAACAGACACATTTTTCAAGAAAGCCATTGTTTGACGACTTATATGGATTCCTGCATTTGTTTTCCAAACTTTCATTTAACACATTAATGTAATCGGCGCCTTAAATCGAATGCTACAATTTCGACCTTTTGTTTTAGCGATCTTTTCGAAAATAATAAGCAATAGTGCAGCGAAAAAAGAGCCATTTTTCACGACAACTTCTTTACACCAAAATGGAGCCCGTTCCATGTCCGTAAACAATGTTTACCTAGAAATGCTCTTTTGCGTTAAAATAATTTGAAAATTCCTAAAAATAAATAATAAAATGTAACTAGTGAATGACTGAATACTTTCACTTCATGTTTACTTTTTTCATGTCCTTTATTTTTACAAAATAATAATAGCCAACTCAAAATATGGGAAAGTATTTTCAAAAACCAAAAAACTATTTGCTAAAAAGATGTAAAGTATAAGATTTTTATATTTTTTTGTATGTTTACGCTAAAATTATACATTTGTTTTAAAATTGTAAATATAAATAAAGTTTTTTATAACTATGAAAAACTCTACCGCATACGGAGCCATATATGGGTTTACATTTTCAATACATTATTTTGTTCTATATTTCCAACTATATTGGTCTAGATAATTTACTTTGCACTATTTTTTTATTGGAAACGAAAATAAAGTTCTCTTTCATAAAATAATATGATTTTACTCTATGCTAATTTGTAATTTTATTTAAAGCCAAAGGCAAACATTCCCAAAAAATGGTTTAAATAAAAATGGTATGTTATAAACATTATAATTCGTTGGTTTTACAAAGATAGTCAAATTAATTCTTATAGACTGGCCAAAAATAGCGAAAAAATAACAATGAATTACTTGCACAAATTACACAACGAGTTTCCAGGACTATATATTTCTGAAAAGCAGAGTTTTAGTAAAATTACCATACTAAAAAAGCTTAAATTGTTAACATAACAAAAACCCAGATACAAAACAAAAAAAAAATATACCGAAATTTTGTTTTATTAATTATACCATTTAAACACTTCCGAGAATTACTTCCACACAAACGGGATTAAATTATTTCTTTTCTGCTGTTCCCGCCGTTCAAGGAAAATGTAAATTCAAGACCTGTTTGTCGTCTGCTAATTGTACAAATTATGAGTCAGTTGGCCATAGAACGTGGTTAAATAGGAGGGAAAAGAAACAGGCACCCCGTGATGTTGCCAAAGCTTCGGCGTTTTCTTTGATGTGCGCCATGGGGAATCCACTAGGTGCTGAAACAGAAGCTGTGAAAAATGTGGGCAAATTAATAAGGACGCGATGTTTGTGCCTTTAACAAAAAAACAATATCTTCAAAATAGAATCAATGGACCAACGGTTTATAATTTGAATTAAATTAATTACTGCATAAACAAAAGAAATTGCTTATTTTCATTTAATTACTTATTTATTGGTGTCAGATATAAAGGATATTGGATATAATTCAATCATAAATCACTCTAAAATTTATTCCGCATTGATACCGCTTCACAGTTTCCAATTTTCCTTTTTCTTTTTGAAAAAGTTTGTTTTTTCCCTTTTTTCTATCAGACAGCTATAGAATATTGTCACCTGATTAAGATTGGTCGAAGAATGGGATAAAAACATTATACCAGAATAAACAGCGTTAAATAACAAATTGGACCCCATCGTTAATATGTCATCTTTAGAATAAACTTTATTCGCATAAAAATATTGCTAGTGTTTCAAGTCTGTATCCTTTAAACTGAGCTCGCAAAAGATTAAAACTAACGAGCAGGGCTCTTTAAGTCCCTAGTAAAGAAATATGAATACTTTAGAGCATAGTAAAAGTCCCCATCACTAAGTCACATCTTTTAAGGAAATGCGTCCAATGTAAAAATGTATTTTCCAAATAAAACGACTTAACAAATCATTATCGCCTTATTCAAAATTGAAGCCGAATGGGTAATACTTGTTTCCAAGATATTCAATGGTCAATGAAATTGTTTTCAACTGAAGCCATCTATTACTAAGCCAATCCCGAGCAATTAAGAATAAGCCTTTTCAATTTGGACTTCAGGGACAGTAGGGTGAGCCGGGGATATTAGTTGAGCTGGCATAATTGACCAAAGGGCAGGAAGGCTTCACATTCACGTTCACCTGCCGGGGGACACGTTTCTCCGGGCACCCAAGACCCCCTTAATTAATTAATGTTCATTAGCAACTGTAATTTCTCATTCTGAATAACGGCTTGGACTCTCGCACAAATCAAAATGCGTGCGGCTTGTCTGATTGCCCGAGAACAGCGGGGAAAACTTTTCCCGTGGAGTACTTTCGAAACTCATTTCAGATCGGACAAGGATTCAGGAGTATCTAACTGAAATCAGACGCTGATAATAATGGTTAATTGCGTGTTTAATTATGCAAGAGACCCCTCACTCCTTCTTGTCAGGCTCAGTCTGCTGAACGGAAGTAGACGTTCAAACTCTCGTTAATAAATTATGTAAATTGTAGGCGCAAAAGTCCCTCTTTGACTCTGGAAAATGGAAATTTATCCATGGCCTTTACTGGGGAAATAAAGTAATTTCATGGCAAGGGGGATGGGCAGAAAAAAGTGTCTTAAGCCGAAACGGAAGTAAACAAATTAATGAGTGGAGGTGTCGTATTTTTATTAAACAAAATGAAAATCACCATTGCTTATGAGTGAAATAAGCTAGAAAATCTTAAAACCTTATCTGTTGGTACATAATATTAACAATGGGCTTAATGGCGCAATTTAGTAGTGCTTTTATATGACATTATCATATAAAGGCTTACTTAATAATGTAGATATTTGAAAAAAAGTTGATAAGCGTCTTGTCAACTTTCGGAAATTCAGCTCTTCACCCACTTTGCGGTGCAGTTTAAAACTTTTCGAGAAATTCCTAACCACGGTCTGACCTTCACAGCTCGACGTCAACTAACTTTCTGAAGTTTTTGAGGGGAACTTTCGTTGCTTAGAGCTTTACATTCATCTGCCCCAAACCCCTTTCAATGCATGACCTCAATGACAGCATTAACTGCAGGTCTGAGAAAATAAAAGAGAAGTGAATAAGTAGGTATATGAAAAACCAGTCCAAGTAATAATCAAAACTTCACTGGAGGCGAAGTTTCTATTTAATTTTAATTAGAAAAGTTTTCAGCTTAAATTCAACTTGTAAAAGACATTTACTTGCGATTTTTGCTTCTAGGCTACACAAAAATTAAAATAAAACAAAAGTTTTGCCCTACGAAACAGAATTTGTGGGCAAAACGTGAATGAAAGTGAATGTGAATAGAAATCTTATTCAAATACTTGTTGCAAAAACGTGAATATATCGAAGTTTAAATATAACAAGAATGTTCATAAAAGAAAAGAAAGCTGATTAGAGCCATTAAATAGGTAAACTGACTAATCAATTATGCATGGATACAAGTTGTAAATTTTGAATAAAAATTTATGGCATGGCCCTACGCTCTTTCATTACACTCAGAAAAACCCTGATTTAATACAGTTTGATTGGGGTGAAAAGTGAGGCGAGAGACAAATTACTCAACTATCTATAAAGCTATCTCGATTTACCAAACAATTTATTTTTTTTATTGCAGCTGCATAATAAGTCAACCAATGTCGATTTGTATATGTTAAAAATTATATAATTATTGAAAATATTTTTCCTTTGATTTATAATTATGTGATTTAACCTTCGTTCCAACTTATACTACCTGCAAAAAAATATAATTTTAAGAAAGTTTAATTCAGATGGTTTAAAAACGAGAGATTATCATTAACTCGTCTAGAATACATATTATATGTTATAGGGTCGGAAAAGTCAGTCTCTGTGTTGTCACGTTGAAACAAATACAAGAAAGTAGGCTAATTTTCAACAACCCAAAGTTTCTGAAAACGTATTTCTAAAATCTGCTTAATGTTAAATAGTTTAAATTTTACTCAAAAAAAAAATGATTTAAAAAAAATGTTTTATGACAGCCTATTCGTTTTTGAGTGAATGTTTTTTTTTAACATTTCGCTTATATACATTTTATTTAATTTTTAGCACAAAGGAAACCAAAACGATTCTTAAGATAATTGTAATTTAAGAAAAAACATAAAAGGGTTAATCCCTTAATTGTTTATTTTTACTTTTCTGTTTACGTTTAACGTTAAAAAATGCAACGCTATTGGTAAGAAAAATAAAACAAAACCTTCAATACGGTTAAAGCCTGCTCTATCTGCTCAATCTTCCTAAAAAAATAAAACATATTTATATTACTTATGTATTTTGGAACCAAAAAAAGAGGGACATCGAGCAAATGTATAAAGAAGTCTTAATATAAATTGGAGTATATTTATATTAAGGCTTCTTTATACATTAGGCTTTAATTATTATTTAAAATATACAAATAGATTTTCATAATTATATTATAAGATTTTGTGTAGCTTAGCAATGACCATTTGTTTTTATTGATCGGAAACCCAATAGATTATGGAATGAGCTGAGTTTTACAACGGAACATTTTCAACTCATGCCATTTTATTGCATTTTTATTTCTGGTAGCGGTTGTGCTTTTGTAATATTTTTTGAGGATTAGCTCTTTGTTTGATAAGTATTTTATGAGCTAGCCAGAGCAGTCTGTTCGAAGTGTCCATGGGAAGGATGCCAACGCTTCAAGAGAATAATTACAAAAGAAAATCTAGCTTATCTTATCACACCTGGCACTGGCCTGCTAAAACTTACTAGAATCAAGTTTTCTTTCCATTTATATTCCACAAAAACCATATGTCAGCTTAGCTTGATTCAATTTAACTTGACAAAAGGCAACATACAATCTGTTGTGATTGCGCATAGAAAAATATGGTGTGTGGGAAGAGCAGGAAAAATGTGGAATATTCATTTGGCAGACGGACAAGTCCATGAAGTCCAGAGCAGGGGCTCAACTCGCCAGGCCTTAATCACAGTCACGAGTCGCCCAGTTTGGCAGAGACAATCATTTGTTATTTGATTTGCACATCAGCCGGATGTGGACGCGGATAGCCAAGCAGTCGGACAGCCAGGATGGCTGGCAGTCAGTCAGCCAGGATGTCAGGACATCAGGACATCAGGAAGCCAGGGGTCTGCAGGGGCAGGGGCAGGGGAGTCGAGGAGTCGGAGATCCTCGGGACAAACACTGCAATTGCCCGGCGCCAGTCGATGGCCGGACATCGTTGATTGTTGGTGTTGTCCACTTTCGGCGGCCGAAATTTAAAGGCCGTGTCGCCTAGCCCGCAGATACAGATACAGATACAGATGCAGATACAGATACCCGAAGCGAGGCGTCGACGGAATTCATCGCATGGCCGGAGAGGCACACCATGGCATCGGAGGTATGGGGCAAGTGGAGTTAACTAGAGACAAATTTGGCTGCACTTCGTGTCCAATCGAATGGGTGGCTCTAATTTGCAAGAAAGTTGTGTGCAGATGTTCCTCACCTCATAACGAAAGCTTAAAGTGTAGAGTCAAAGGACCTTCTCAGCTCATGCTAGTTGGTAATTAGTTAATTAATTTGTTTCGTTCTAACACCTTCTCCGACTATGGGCTACCTGTTAGTTAACCCATCACCACCTTGTAGGAAACTAACATTTATTTATGGCTTAACTTTCTAAAAACAAAGAAAACAAATATTTATTAACGTCGGTCTGAATAGTCCTGTAACCCGCTATTCGGCTAACAACGACAATTTAATCTCGAATAATCACAAATTAAATCTGTTATAAAATTGTTACATTTTCTCATTTCTGTTATGTTTCATGTTATTTCTCTTTTTGTTATTTCCATGCGTTTTACATCTATTAAGTTGGTTGATCAACGCTTAAATAAATATTAGTACAACAAAAAAATCAAATACATTTTTTAATTTCAACATGCTCAGACAAAAAATTCAATTCAATTCACGCACAAGCAACGATGTCTTCTTTAGAAAAGAAATTCTCATGACCCGAAAAACATACCAATTTAATACTGGAATAATCGAAGAGTATCGTATAAATTTGTTTAATAAACATGAAAATTAGAGCCTTTGTCAATAGTTTAAATACTGGTTACATGTTTGTTTGTGATTCATTTTCCTCTTATAAGTTATATTAACCAATGTTTCGAATACAAAAATTACTGCGTATTGGCTAAAAAATAATTTGATTGTGCAAGAAGAAATTCGAAAATATATTGGATTCTCTTGTGCTGAAGAATTCGTGGCTTGATATTTAAAAGGACATATTTTCTTCTTGTCATTAACAGAAGTCTGTCTACGTAGAGGGTAAGGCTGGTTTTTTTTTAATTTCGGTCTATTAAATCACTGCTGCATAATAATTCAAATACTGTTCGTTCATGTAGGGCACTAAATCAATACGCATTGCAAAAAAAACATATTTCGATTATAACTAAAGGCTCCTAGAACTTAAATGATTATAGGAATAAGGACGTTTTATGATCTGTTATGTTTTATCTGTTCTGTTTTTTGTTGTCCAAAGAAAATTTGGTGTTTTAGAAATCTTTGAATCACGAAATCCTTGTGAAAGAGGCCTTCGCCGTGCAAACCCCCTTCCCCTTTCCCTGCTGCACTTGTCCATATCGTTGACATGTGTTGCGTTCTCTCTAATTTAATTAAAATCAACTTAAGGCAGCGCCAGCAGTCGACTGCAACATGCGGCACTCTCGTTCCCCGCCTGCCCCAAGCCCACGGCCAATTTGTTACGCTTTTAATTTGTTAATTTATTTGCTGGCTGGATGGAGGGCTCGAGAGATAGGCAGCGGAGTGTATCCTTCGCCCCTCTCTTTCTGGCTGAGAATTTTATTTGCTGGAAACGCTTTTTCGCCCAACGTTTTGTGGCACCGACTGCAACAAGTGCATCCAGCCAACGTCGACCTGCCACACATGGATGCACACCCACTCGCAGCACACACACTCGCACACCCTATTTGCAGGCGCTTATCCCGTGTTTGATTTTGTTTGTTTTAACTGCTTTCACTTTCCTATTTACCTTAGTGTGTGGCGCCTGAAATGAAAAATGGCAAAACGCTGTTTATTTGCTCTGCCAACAGAAGCCAGGAAATTCCACACCCCACACCCCACAACCCACACCCCACAACACACAACCCACACCCATAAAGCCGAGCAGAGTTTACATTTTCCATTGCCTGCTCGTAGGCCTCGGCGTAATAAAGTTGCATCAAATTTTTATGCCGACACACAGTGTGCTTAATAAATTTTATATATTTCTTGATATATTAAATTTTAGATTCAGGATGGGGCATGTCAGGGCGGTCTAATCGGGTTTTGAGGCAGCCAGATACAAGTCAGGTGTGAAGCTCTGGCTTAACTCATAAATTTTGTTCCCTTTCGAACAAAATCTGTCAGCATGATTAGCTAAGCCATGGATTTGAAAAGAATGTGAAGTGTACATATACATAATAAACATATTGGTCACATTTTCCACTGACCATGATATAATAATACTAAAATCACTCCGGAATATAAAATGAATTATTTACATAAACACAAAACCATCAATTATACACAACAACTCAATTAACTAATGATGGTATAAAAAACATAAATCAATTTCGTTAAACTAAAATCTCATGAAAATCAAAAATATCAATTAATTATTATTATTATATTTAATGTATATTATTATTAAAATATATAAAAACAATATAGCCGTTTCTATTTATTTTTATTTGTATTTAATTCATTAGATGTACATTATATAAATTAAGCAATCTGCTTGTCTACAATAATTAATAATTCATATAATAACAGATTTCCTTTAATTTGTATTACAACTAAAAAATATTAAGAATACATTTATAAACGGCCTATTTTATATATAATATAAAAAAACCAGCAGAATCGTTGACTCCTGAATCAAAGTTCATACAATGTTCGATGTTATCTCGCAGTTGTTACCCGTTGTTTTCCAAATTAAATTATTTGCTGCATATGCCAAGACATTAGACGCCATGTGGCATGCAACATAATTTTTTATTTGCCCCGCCATTTCACCAGCGGGTGGCAAGCAATCTTTGCTCATCGCTTAACTAAAAGTTGAGGATCCGGCAGTTTACTGTGACTTTAAGAAAACCCCTGTGTGGAAAACCTAAAAGTATGTCGGTGCACTTTCAAGTGGAAAACCCTAGATCTTCTCTGCCTTATAGCGATATAGAAAATGGGAAAAAAAAGGACAAGATTCAGATATGGGGCGCAGATTCTGATTGTCGGTGGATTAGACCGTTGCCTTTTTGTAGACAGAACTATTTATTCTGAATAAGTTAAAAGATAACTATGGAAATATTCGTTTTTAATGGCATGTGTATTAAAATGTGCAAATGCTGATTATTTTACGTGATTTTGTAAGCCATTTGCTACCTTAAGAAGGATAAGGATTATTTCGGTTAACCCAAATCTAGTTACAGGCTCCTCATCATCCGGCTCCACCGCAAAAACAATTCAGAAATTGACTTGTTTGCCCCAGCGAAAAAATAAGCAAATGATTAATGTTAGCTGTGTCAGCCGAAAAATATGTGCTGTCTGTCTGCGCTCGCCAGATAGATGAGTTTTTCACTGGCAACGGCAACGGTGCTGTAAAGGTTTTTCCAGCCGACTCCACACACATCGATTGCTGTACACATCTGTTAACTGCTAGTGCAAAACAACAACAAGCAAAAAGTTGTCTAACTTATGCTGATTATAGTCCACATTGGCCGCAAGTTATTATCAAATGTCTCCCCAGAGTAATATATATCAAGGAATACGCATTTTTGGGGAGGTCGTTTGGTGGGCGGGTCCGGCGCTTAGCCCACTAATCGAATTTTCCTTATGGAAAACCGCTTTGTGCCCTGAGGGTAAGCCTTTTGGCTGGCCCATGTATTTTGCCTTGGGCCCCAGATATCGGGGCGTGTGTAAAAACAAGTGCTGTTAAATGACCTTGTTAATCATGTTCCTGCTTGCTTGTGTGCGTGATTTATGCTTATTTATATTTTATGAACTAAACTGCCCTTGGAGGGCCGATGTCGAGAGGAAAAAGCGGACAGAACGTTTGTTTGAATTAGGTCTGGCAAGGGAATAAAATGAACAAGTTGTGACCATGTAAAAGGATGAGGCTCGCAATAAGCATAGGGTATTCAGATGGTCGCTTTAAGGATTTGGGTTTCCCCCGACCTTAAACACTAAATTGAAAGGAATGAATTAAATGCACTGGAAAAGTACATTCCAAACCAGCCATCGTGTTTAAATAAATTGAATGGGTTTTTTAAGCCGGATTAACCATGACTTTCTTAAAAGGAGGCAACACGTTAAGTTAAAATAAACTTTTAATCCCCGAAAAAAGTTACAAAGAAATTTAAAAAAAAATTAAATTGATAATTCCCTTTTGTTTTTTTGATAACAATTGGCTTGATCCTTAAGATGCATGTCATTTACCATTAGATAGATATACAGGTACAGAATGCTCATATAAATTAGTCAAATGCCTTCTAATTAAGCAGGTGCATAAACTAAAGCAAACAATCACATAAGCAGAATGTGTTATAATTACCATTGGGTTGTACTTCCATTTATCTTATTTGAACAAGTGAAAAATATTAAAATTTGCTTTATAATTAAAAAAACGTTATTCACTGTAATTAACTCTCAATCCATTTTACGATTGAAAAAAATATTGAATTGTTTAAGCTGGCAGTCCATAAGCGATAAGTCTTTTAGAAATACATACTCTTATGAAGTATTTATTTTGGAAATTATTGAAACCGAGTTGATATAAAAGAAATATAACCTTACTAACAAACAAGAAAGAAAGCAAACTTCAGAAAGCCGAGGTTTATATACCCTGGCAGTTATTACAAATCGACTACATTTCGATTTCTATGCCTATATTACTAAACTTACTATATATACAACCTGCATTGGAAAGACAACTTTTGGGAAAGTTTCACGCAGATAGCTGTAAAACTGAGGGACTAGTTTGCGTATAAACGGACGGATATATAACTATTTAAAATAGTATAGTAATTATTTATCAGAATTACGCTTTTAGTTTAGTAAAAATCGGACGACAATATCATATAGCTGCCATAAAAGCAATGGCAAAATGCAGCGCAAAATCGAAATGGCTTCATAGATTTTATTAATAAAGGTATAGAAATCGAAATGTAGTCGTTTTGAAATAACTGCAAGGGTATATAAACTTTGACTTGCCGAAGTTTTCTTCCTTTTTTGTTTTTTAGATACAAACCTTTCGAATTGTGTTTCTTTCTTCCATTCCATGATTTTCATATGTTAATTGTTATAATTCAGTTTTAAAACATAGCCACCATCCAGGATGGAAAACCTTTATTTAATTTAGATCCAAGGCTTATTCTGCACCCAACTACCGGCTGGGTGTTGGTGGGTGGCCAATGATGGCTGCTGACCGATTGAGCCGAGGAACTTAATCAGTTCTTCACTTTCGCCACAGCTGAGAGGAAGCTGCTGCACTTAATAAACGCAATTAATCCAATTAAAATGTCATGTCCCATTAATGCGAATTAAACTCAGCGCAAATGTTCTGCAATTAAATAAATGCACTTAAACCAATACAAACGCACAAGTGCAAAGGGATGGAGGAGGGGAGGAGGGGAATGGCACATTCGTATCAATGTCGTAAAGCCGCTTGACAGTTGAAAGATGAAAGAGGATTGCGGATGCAAAGGGGCAGAGTGGCAGAGGGGCAGAAGGCGACGGGGGGAGGGGGCAGCCGGCCAATGAGCTTGCATATTTACACGCCACGATAAACATCAATGAACAATTAAATGCAAGTGGAGTTGTGGCCTTGTCAAGTCGCATTTACCGACCAACCCATCCGCTGAAATACCTCCGCCCTGCCCATCTTGACTTTATTAACATAATCGACTGTGTCAACGCTTTCGGTCATTTTCTCCTCTGCTGGCAACTAATTAAATATGGTAAATTAAAATAAATGCATTTTCGATCCGAGCAGCGAGTCCGAGGGCCTCCACTTGTGTTGGTGTTGCACAAACCATTTTCCATGTTTATTTATCATCATCGAATTACAAACAGAGCCGCAAAGCATGCAACGCCAATTAATACGCGTAATTTACACATTGTTTGGCTTGATACATTTATTGTTTGCGGCACGTGGCAACAGTTGGTGGAATTCAAAGCCGCTGGTACTTGCAGTATTATTTAATTGCATAACATCATGCAATAAAAATTCCATTCCGCAGATCCACAGGCTCTAACTTATGGTTAATATTCGAGCTCGTCTTTGGCCGATGTCGCAAAAAGTATATTAAAATCACCAAACAGTATTTGCTGATCTCTATCTGACAGTTTACTAGAAGAGATATGTGTTGCCATTTCGATTAATAACTTTGACTTTTCAAAACATTACTCATACGGAAAGGCGGTCATGGCTAGATCGACAGTATATAATATATCCTTTTACGAGTTACAGGTCAAACAAAAATGAATTAGTCAATACACTTGTATGACTATATTCATAAAATTGTGTATTACTTATATAAATCGATGATTTGGACGAAGGTGACATCCGATTGTCTGGTTAAAATTCGGTTGAAATGGTCATATGATATTCTTCCAAATTGCATTGCAATGACGATAATGTTTCTACAATCTCTACAAAATTTTTGTGTTTTTTTCTTAAACCTAGGGAGAAAATCCTAAATATAAGGTAAAGTTTTCTAAAAAATGTAAAAATATGTCATAAAAGTACCAAACATTTTAAGGCTAATCTTTTCTCCTTGAGTTTATATCATCTCTGTGAGTTCTGGTCCACATTTTAAATCAAAACGTCTTTGTGGTCGTTCTTTTTTGAAAAGAGAATAAACGGGATAACATTTCGTATAAAAACATTTTTATTTGCTTTTGTAAAATGAGCTGTGTGTAAAAGATAAAACATTTATCCCGAAAACATTTAAGAATACCAAGAAAATAGCACGCTCAGTATAATTATATTGAAAGGTAAACTATAAAGGTATTGACGTGTATGACAAGAGGGGGTTGAAACTTAGCATATTGTAATTTTTGGGCTGTCAGGACGGCACCTTGATGGACTAACGCTGCATAATTCGGTGGTATTGGTTGTGCCAGGCAACGACAAGGACGTAAATAACTAAAATTTATGTTATTTATTTTGTAACTTATGCTAGTATCCGTCTTTCGCTTGACTCATGTGCCTTTGTTTTCTGTCAATCACTCTGACATTTGCTTTGATAATTATTTTCCACATCCGTTTCCTGCTTACTTATGTTACGGGGGTATAAATACATTGATTGTAGTTCGACAGGTTAAAGCCAGTTTGATATTATTTAAATGTGAGATTCAAATATTAACTTTCACACAGCTGACGTCAGTTATCTTTGCGTGATTTGTACTCATTGGAAAAGTTTAAAGTCTAGTTTTGGTAGAAAGGCAATTATAGAATGAAATATAAAATACTTAAACCTTTTCAGTGAAAGATGTGTTATCTTGACAATACCAATTTAATTTGCTTTAAAATTTAATATAAAACAATGGAATTGTAATTCTATGAGCTAAAAAAAGACGCAAAATTGAAGTGTGCTTCAAAAGTGCAATCAAGAGCCGGGATCTATCGGGATCTATAGAAAGGAAGCAAACTTAGGCAAGTTGAAGTTTATATACCCTTGCAGTTATTACAAATCGACCACATTTCGATTTCTATGCCTATATTACTAAGAACAATGAAGCTATGTCGATTTTGCTATATCAGAATATTTCCCTACATTCTTTAACTCTTAGTATTCCTTCTCACTCCCGATTTTAAGGTCATCACATTCAGCGTAGGTGGTAGTTCCATCAGCCTTCACAAGTTTAATGTGGAATTCATGGGGTCGTGTCTCAGTCATCCGATGCAATTTTTCCAGCCCGATGAAAAATTCTCCATTGACATCTCCAAAACCATTTTTATATTCAACCCAGGTTCAATTGAAGTTTTCGGATCCGTCAATGCGTCTCTGAATTACAGTCCAACCAGTGAAGAAGTCGCACATGGCACTTCAAAGGGTTAAAGACCCCGAACCTTTATTTGGTAAAGTTAAAGAATTTAGACAAATATTCTGGTAATGCCGTTGACTCCCTTACATACCATTTAAACTAAAAGTTTTTCACATTTGATCGGGATGATGACAATATCAGTGATTTAAATTGTGCCCTTGAATTTGGTGCATGATGACACAAAAGATGTTCACCCAGGTATACCTATTTATTTATGCTCTTATTAAATATTCTTACCATTATCAAAATAAAATATTAAAATCTTAATAAAAAAAACAAAATCTATACTGTAATAATGATGTCTGGTATTAATTTGTTTTCCTTTGATGAAATGGAAGATTTGATAAATGGAAGTGGTTGAGATTATTTTTAAACTGATCTGCGTATTTTAGGAACACAAATGCGGATAAGTGGAGAGGGTTGGTAAGCTTTTTGTAGACTTTGCTAAATTTGTGTTTACAGGAATCTGTCAGTGCGTTCTTGGGTGCTTCCAATCCGCATTCAAGGACACTCCCTATACAAATAAAGGGGACTTTGCATGTTTTCGCATTACTTTTCATTCGGATGCCGTTTGCCTTTGTTATTAATTTGCTTATTTATATGTTTTTATTCCCTTGCAGAGGGTATTATAATTTTGGTCAAAAGTGTGCAACGCAGTGAAGGAGACATATCCGACCTTATAAAGTATATATATTCTTGATCAGGATCACCTCCTGAGTTGATATAAGCATGTCCGTCTGTCCGTCTGTCCGTCTGTCTGTCCGTCTGTCTGTTTCTACGCAAACTAGTCTCTCAGTTTTAAAGCTATCGAATTGAAACTTTGCACACACCCTTCTTTGCACGCAGTATATAAGTCGGAACGGCCGGGATCGGCCGACTATATCCTATAGCTGCCATATAATTGCTTGATCGGAAATGCCATAACTTTCGTGTTTGTAAAGTTAGGAAGTATGGATTTTCTATGGGTTTTATTTTTGGCCAATCAATCCGACCTACCAAATTTCTTAAGGATCGGCCGACTATATCCTATAGATGCCATGTAACTGAACGATTGGAAATGCCATAACTTTGGTGTTTTTAAAGTTAGGAAGTTGGGATTTTTTATGAGTATTAAGAATGCATCATATGAATAATTTTGGAGAATATAATTTACAGAGTATTCTGCAAGGGTATATCAACTTCGGCTCCGCCCGAAGTTAGCTTTCCTTTCTTGTTATTTAGTGCGGCTTTCATATTAATTTATGTAAATAAAATCTCGAGAACTGGGTAAAGCGCTAATTTACCAAACATTTGATAAACCTGTATTACAAATATTTAGAGGGATATCCTAAAGTCTTGTTATTATATTATATTATATTATATTATGATTCATCTTCAAATTGTAAAC
Source organism: Drosophila kurseongensis (assembly GCA_018153305.1). Taxonomy (NCBI): domain Eukaryota; kingdom Metazoa; phylum Arthropoda; class Insecta; order Diptera; family Drosophilidae; genus Drosophila; species Drosophila kurseongensis. The sequence continues at coordinate 82,504 of JAECXX010000156.1, forward strand.
TTATAGCGTAAACTACATAAAGCATTTATTGATTCCAGTATTTCGAATTCAACGAAATCATTTGGATGCCTCCGGTAGTCTTTCTAAGGGAAGTAGGTTCAAAGGTGTACATATGCATTTCTTTTGTGCAATCCCTGGCCCGAATTTGGCAAATTGTTTGCAGGAAAAACAAAGGGACACGGGACGAGACGAGAGGAGCAGGGCAAAGTTGAGAAGGCTGCTTATCCCTGGCCCACCAATCCAACTTCTTCCGTGTCGGAGCAATTTATGCTGCCTGCCCGACTCCTCGGGGGCAATTGTCTGACTCTGGCCCTGGCTCAACACGCTCCCTCTTCTTGGCAGGCAATCTGTTCCTCGTTGTTTGCAGTTTAAAGGTTGAGAGTAGTTCAAATTGTTTGCCAGGTATTTGCTCTGCAGCACTTTTTCCAGCTATTTGATCTGTGATTGAGCTGAATGAGCAAATAAACTTGTGGCTCGACTCTATTGGGCATGCACCGACATGGAGAGGTTAATGCGCTCAATGGATTTGTGGCGAAAGTTAAAATAGTATATTATAATGGAGTTCTAAGCCAGACTGCGCATCTATTTTCTATGCTGTGCATGCTGGTTGATTAGGAGCTTTATAAGGTTTGTGTAAAATGGGACATTTAAGACCACGAAGCTTATGACTTTATTACTTTCAAATAAAGTAGAAAGTGTCCCAAAGTAAGTATTTAAAAGCGTAGAAATTTGTCCGGGGAACTTCGATTAATTCCTTTGTGTTTTTATTTGTCTGGCTTTAATTTGATTGACCTATCTTATTTTACTTACTTATTCTCTTTTACTTATTCTCTTTTGGGGACAACACTATATCAAAAATTATGCGACAAAATATCTGTGCCGCGTCAACGTTTCAATAGGCGGCCAATAAAATTTATGGCCAGTGCAGCGGCCCCAATCGACCTGCAACAGAAACCAGCCCTGACCAACTCCAGTGGCAACTTCCACAAGCTCCCCTTCTCCTCTTCTCCACTACTCCTTTCGACCCTGTTCAATGCAGTCGTGTACATTTGTCATGGTGTGTTGTGGCCAGACTTATTAAACGGCTTTTAAGCGCCGGCTCGGAACATCCCTATTATGCGCGCAGAGTATATTCTATAGACTGCTGAGATTTATGTCCGACCAAATAACTTCTGCGGTTGTACTTTGCAAATGATGCGGTATTTTCAGCATCGCGATAAATGAGAACATAAATATCGGAGTCGCAAATTGTGAGACAGACACTTGCTAAGAAAAACATGTGGACAATTTAAGGTTAACAATATTATACAAATGTCAAAAAAATTGGACTAAAAAAATTTGTGCAAAAAATAAATGAATTAATCTTTCAAAAACAAATATATATTTTTAGATTTTAAAATAAATTTCTAAGCGCTCTTCTTAATAAAAAAATTGTAAAAGCGGGTAACCTGTTGGTTATTAATTATTATTATTAATTATTATTAGACCGATATATAACATGTCGTCTTAGGTCTTAATACGTCACGAAGAGCACACTTCTGTCCTCCTCTAACACAGTGCACCAAATGCAATTCCATTAACCACTATCTTATTTGTTTGCACTAGTCCAGTATTTGGGAGAGCTTTTTTTATAGAGTGGAATAATGTCCAAGCCGGCAACGCTATTGCCAAGCTCAGTGATATATCAAAGCCATCTGAATAATTTCATTTCAGATCAACTCCAGCACCGGTGTTGCTCTTTAGTATCTCAAAATCAACAAGGTTTTACAAAATGTCGGTCAACCACATTTAACCTCCTAGAATTCACATCCATTATATGTAAAGGCTTTCAATGAGCCATGAGTAATCCATGAGCTACTGATCCACAAGCTTCCACTTGCTTCAAAATATTATTTTTCCATGTTAATTAATTAGCGGGTAGCGATCTAGTAAGGTTGCGGAGTTCAATTTTCGGTAGCTACCATAGGTATGCTAGCAAATTCCATTCTCGAAAAAGATTTTATTACTGCATTGCACAAAATATGCAAATAAGTGGAGCCTTGTATCAAGTTTTCAGATGTTCTGATCGTGGTTTGGTTGATATCAAACAACAGCAAATTGCTTGGCTTAGTCTTATGTTTAGCTAGTAAGGTACGGTACTGCTGATTTTTGATCATATGTGTATAGTCGGTGATCTAGAAGCTAGATTGTCGTTGCAAGCGTATTGGTGTGAAGGAGCGCTTCTCGTCATGGGTTCCAGCCCCATGATTAAGCGATTCTTTAGACAATGGGATAGTTGTTTAAAACGATGGACCACGCTTTGCAACAACTTGACTTTTTGTGACAACGCACTTAAATAATTTTCATCGTTTTTTTGAAGTCCCAGTTTGGTCGACCACCTTACCAAATTACCCAAAAGCTCGTGGAAAGATGTCGTCAATGTTATCAGCCATTTTTGCAGGTTAGAGTGTTTCGAAAAGAGTGTGAATAATGTTTTCGTTCCAAGGGTCTGAAGCAAGATGTCGCATATGTTTCGAAGTATCGGATGGCATGCGGCTAGCCGTTTTGGCTCGGATGATCAGTAATTTTAAGACCTACCTTGTGACTATTACGGAAATCGATCAATTTTTAAACACATAAATATCGGTTAGTCCCCCTGTAAAGGGTATATTGTATCCTGTGCACAGGAAGCAGAAAGTGCTGTTCACCTACTAAAGTATGTATATTCTTAATCAGCTCAATCTATAGAGCATATCCACCTTCAATGTGTTTTTAGTATGGTCCATTTTACCCCATAAGGGAACTAACAAATTATAACCATTACAATAATAGGTTTGGGCCCCTTTTGAGGTATGCAAAATATTTCGAAACAAAGATACTTGTTACTTAGCAGGTATCCCACCATCATCCATTTCCAATAAACTGCCAGATCGACGTCAATTAGTAGTATTAGGTGATTTCAATATACTTAGTGCGACTTGGTCCCCAGACTAAAACTGGAATATTTTATTTCCTTTACCGCAGCATGAATTTATTGACGGCTTGCTTGACATTGCGCTATTCCAAGTAAACCATGTTAAAAACTCCTTAGGACGTTTACTGGAATTGTGTTTTGTTTCAAATCCAGAAGGCGTTTGTCTATTAAGAATGTCACCACCTACGCAGCCGGACGACCCCTCTCAATCAACTCTAGAACTGACTGTAGATGCAAGAACAGATCTGAATAAAAATCCGAAAAGTCTGTTAAACAAAGTCGCTACTTTCGTAAAACAAACTTTCATCGTTTAAATACTTTTATATCCGGCTATGACTAGTCGTTAATATCTTTTAAAATGCATTTAATTCCTTATTTTATCTGTGTGCTCCGTTATACTATCCGTTAATTTAAACCTCCATGGTTTAATAAGGAGTTGCTCAATAAATTTAAAATGTGCGGGTTCGGTCTAATTTTAAGTGCATAACGCCCGATCTTATAAAAGCTATCTGGCTCGTTGTAGGTTCCAGTTTTTACAAGACCAAAAACAGTTTTATAATTTTGTTAACACTAAGCGTAAATCAGCCTTTATCCATCATCGCTATCATTTGAAAATTATACGGCAAGTACTGATCAGGCAATTGCCTATCCAACTGGAATGCAAGCCTTATTTTACCATCTTACTCTAGTAGACTTCTTCTAATTATTCTTCCATCCTTATTAAACAGTAGAACGATGCTTGTCACTACTTTTATTCACAAACTTATTCACCGGGATGTGGAGAGTCCCGAGTTACTAGGTCGCTTAAACTTCTCGGTGCCTTACAGAATTGTAATTCTACCAGAAACTATATTCCTCTTACATTAAGTCATAGTAGATGCAACTAAGATATGCATGAACCTTTTAGAGTACTGTGTAATGTCTTTAATATACTATACCATGGGGAATAGCACTGTAAGGACCACTTGCTTGTGCTGATCGCCCGAGAAAAAAACAATAAAAGCTTTGGGCCTCCTTTAGGTATGCAACATTTTTAGAAACAAAGACAGTAAGTAGCAGGTATCCCAAAGTCGTGGGACCCGACGATTGCGCTCTTTCCAGTTTGTTTTTGCTCCAACTAAGTATATTTAAAATTTATGAGGCCAGCTCACTAAATTCACCAGAGAAAAGGAAGGAGCCGAACTGAAATACAAATGGGACCCAAGCTGTTTATGTTTTTCAAACGTGTTTGGATGTCAAAGCAGTTACACTTACACGCAGCTTGTCCATTTGTAATCCTCCTTCCAAACTTTCTTGAGTGTGGGTGAGTGTAGACTGTAACCCAAATTAAGTTGTTGCCTATGGTAAATTGTCATTCTCCTGTGTGTTTGCAGAATGGGAAAAGAAGTGGAAAATTATGTGTGAACCTGGGAAAGGTTGGGTTTACTAAGCCGCTTCAAACGGAAGCCGGCATCCGGAAAAGTGTGCCCTGGTAGATAACAAACAGCTGTAATTAGAAGGGACATTGGGCCGCACACAAGGAATGCTCTACGCATAATTAAACAGCAAATTAAGCATTATCAACAAGGGCCAGATACAAGGGCCTACACCGAAAAAACAAAGGTCTGCCAAACCGTAGACGTGGAATGGACTTAACATTATTATGGTTAGTCCAAATTCGGCCTTGAGCAAGTAACGCACAGCAGATACATCCGCATGGCCAAATGTTAATAATGGCTAATAGGCAACAAGTGAATGGGGTCGGCAGTTGCCTAGTGACCTTCAGGGACATTTCATCATCTTAATGGGGGGCAGTTTGGGGCCGACAACAAATCTGTGACAATGCACGCGTGAACCTTGACAGCGACACTCAAATTAGAAAGCCCCCGAGAAGTGAGGGGGGGGGGACGTCCTTCGCCCTAATCGGCTTTCCCACCCCCTTGTCACCTGCCATTGCGGTCCGGACTGTCAATAGCACTTAAACAGACACATAAGCAAAGCCGGGGAAATGGAGTGGGTCAACGGGGAGGGCTGCCCACAAGGGTCTGGCTTCTGATGGAATATAGTCACTGGTCTTAGCTGTGTAGTTGTGTATTTGGGGACAGCGATTGAGGCCGTCAGCCAATAGCTTATAAGTTTAATCAGGTTGATCGAAGAGATCCAGGATACCTCGGCAGGCTATCATATTGAGTATAGTCGTAATCAGGAAATAATACCAGAGCCGAAACTTTAACTGGAATTGCAATTTGTTTCCAAGCATACGAATTTTAAAGGCCATAGACTGTGAATGTATAATAAAAGTCCTGGAAGATTTTGCTGCTGTACCAGAGCATACCGAAGTGTAATTGTTTGCTAAAACAGAAGTTTTGAGACTGCACCCTTATCGGAATCGGAATTGGAAACGGAATAGGATTTGGTTTTATTCCCGGACTGTTATATTTTGATGCAACTGTGTTTCTGGTGAAAACGACCCTATCAATCTGACTCCGATTTTCGGATCTTCTCACCCAATTGCCGCCCGGGCCATCCGACCCTCATAATCACAGCAATTAGTAATTACTTCGTCCTCGCCCCTTTTACCTCATCACCTCGGGCCTTCGGGCTCACACCTGCCCCGGCACTTATCCCTTTTAATTAGGCGCCACCAAAAGGCAAATTTTTCGAGCCCAAGGAGGCAGCCAAGTGGCAGTGGCAGGCTGCAGGATGGCATCCTGCCCCAGCTCGACCGCTTTCTATCTCTCTATCTGTCTGTTTGCGTTCCCTTTGGCAGATGCTTCGACTGGCAGCCACGCCCGCTGCCTGGGCCCATTCTAATTTTCATTTTAATTATTACGAGTATTATTCTGAAAATCAAGTGAGCGGCAACTTTGGCAATTGCCACACTCCCCACGGGCGACAGGGGGCGTTTGGGGGCGTGGCGGACGTGGCGGGCGACTTTTGCGGCAGATGTTACAGAGCTTTGCCACCTGCCATCGCAGGCTTCTCGTGGGAGCTCGCTGGTGTCTGCATGCCTCTGTATCTGTGCGTTATCATATTTCACGCCTATTAGCGTTTTAATTTAATTAACATTTATGGCGACAGTTTGAGCCGGCTGCACTGGAAATATACGGCGTTCAGAGGAGGTGAGCAGGTGATTGGGAGAAAGGGTTTCGAGAAGAAGGAAAGGGACTGCTTTCGGCCAACCGACAGCAAAGTGCACTCTTCCGAGAACGAGAATTCCCGCCCGTCGAAACTTTAACAAAAGCTTTAATCAGTTCGGCTATACTGTTTGACTTTGAAGAAATGCTCGCTGAGAACTTCGTGGCAACTTCATTGCGAGTCTGCCGAGGAAACTCCAACGAAGTTATATTAGTTACCGATTCCGGAAATAATTTCACGTAACTATTTGCACGTAATGCCAGCCAGACAGCTGGCCGATGTGAGAGTCGGATAGCAGTTCATCCACGCCTACCGGTCTAATTTTATTGAAGGTCTTGCATGGTCTGACATGGACATGGCCAAGGCAAGTGGAGCTCCAAACTGCATCCGCCTGTGTCTGACCCATCCGCAAATTACTTTAAAGTAAATTAAAGCCTTGAACTACTACAACTAGCACTTCCTGGGCCTATGATTTTAATAACATCATTAAATTGATCCGCCCAAACGCACAGGCAACCGGAGCTCTACAATAACAATGGAAATTCGTCGTCATAGAAACTGTTTTGTACTCCTGCACAGTTTTAATTTCCCCATTTGTTTGCTTGCCGTGGCTTAACAAAATCAGCCAGTTCTACCTAGAAAATCAATCAATTTTCACGAGCCTTGACTTCTTCTAATTTCAGTGGCCAAATGAGTGCTAACTTGTTAACAAATTTCAAGCATAACTGATATTTCGTGTGGTTGAGTTTCTGTAGGGTTAACTAAATTTACTTAGGGCATTTTTGTTATTTGAAAGATTATTATATGAGAAAAACAGTTAAGTTTTTTAGAACAGACAACTGTTGGTCCCAATAAAAAGTATATATCTTATAAAATTCAAGTGCAGTGTTAAAGTCAGAATGTGTTGCATTGTTTAGCATTCTACCTACGTATTTTTTACCATAATAGTTCTGAGTTTTTCACCTTTTCAACGCCATAGGTCAGCCCCGCAGACAGAATGGCTTCACCCGACCCCCCTCCCTTCCTGTTTTGCCACGTTTTCCGCTTTTTTGCCAACAACAAAAGCGGGAGCAGCAAATGAAGAGGCTGCGAGTGGAAAGAAAGAAAAACATTGCAAAGGAACTCGTGAGGAGCTTTGTGCGAGACGATTGAAACTGCAATGCCGCTGCTCGTATTTTACCTTGGACTGCAGGCAAGCATGAGAATTTAATGAGCAGCCTCGGCAGGAGCTTTGAAGTTGAAGTTGCAACAGGGGGAGGCCACTCCCCGCACTCCTCGCACTCGCCGTGGAAAGTTCGAACTGTTTAAGTTTTAATCGAGCCACTGGCGGCAGATCCGAGGAACAAAATGGCTTGTTTCGAAATTCGAATAATTATGGATTGACACAGGCTTAGTTTTATTGCCAGCAATTGCACGAAAATGCATTTAACTTCAAATTTAATAATTCCCACGACCACGCCAGCTATTTCCAATTTAGCTATTTGTGGTTATGTGCAAATTCAGTTTTGGTCAAATTGTTAGACATATTGCACAATTACATGCAATTCGCTCAGACTCTGGAGTTTCGGTTTCGTTTCGGTTTGGTTTGGATTGCTTTGATGGCAAACAATTACGGCCATTTGTAGTTTGCGCTATTGAAATTTGATTTTGTGTTTTGTATGTTTAAGCTTGCATGTGGTATTATCAGAGCTTACACATTATGTGGTTTGATTAAGTCAATGTTTTTCTAGGCATTACTAATTTACATTTTACGCTACTTATCAACACAAACACAAATATATCAGAGAGTCGATATCAATATTATATAAAACTACCATATATATTATTGCTTTTATGTACAAAAAAAATAAAGTATTGCAGGTATAAGTATTAGTCTATTAGTTTTGTTGTTTTATGTTGATTTTTCGATATATTTTTCGATCTTGCCTATTTAAGATAAATATATTTGTAAAATATTATATTCCCTTTATTTTCCTTTTAATTGGTCGATCTTCCGTAACGCAGCTATTTGATAAGGTCGTCCGATTTTTATAAAAGTTAATCAGTATTTCTAAGATCTCTGAGTATTTTCAAATTTAAATGTTTGAGAACACCATAGGTATTATTATTTTTCTTCTTTAATTGCGTTTTGAATTATTCAATACCTCTAATAGTGAAAATAATTTTGAAATAATAATGTACAGATATTCTTAAGTCTGAGAGACCGGCTTACGAAAAAGTTTTCGAACGTGGCTATTTCTGCTCAGCCGCGCGGTCCAATTTGAAAAGTCAGATTATTTGAAATTTCAAATCAGTTTGTTGAAATTAAAGAGAAATTGCCCAACACTGTTTGTCAGTGTGCACTTGTAAAAATTTGTCAGTGGTGAGAAGTACTGTTTGTAAGAAAGGTGAAGCTATCGAAAATTTACGAGCGGCAAAACACAGGCAAAGGAAAGAAAGCTATTAACTTGAGATTTTTGAATATTTCAATTAAGATTTCAGCTTTCTGTATACTAATTTTAAACAAAAGATTGACGTGACTATAATAACAATACACTCTGGAAAGGTGTAACAAAAATCAACGAATGGTAGTAACGGGTATATCATAAAAGTTGAATATACACGTTATAATATGTGCTAAGGTAAAGTTAAAAATAAATAATAATAGTTTTAATGTCCGAGAGAAGTTGGGGATTCATTGGTATAAAATCGAAACAAAACTTTTTAAGGTGACGGTCAAAATCTTTTTGAAGCCCAAGAAAAAATTATTTTTAAATAAAATATATATACCAAATATCCGAAATATTTATTTAGTCGAATGCCCAACAATTTTTCACCCCAAAATTTGATTTCAGCAATTTTGTATGTTGAAGCTGATACGGTGTGTTTGCTTGACTTAAAATATATAGCACTATATTTAACAAGAATGTAAGCAAGTTTATATACCCTGGCAGTTATTACAAATCGACTACACTTCGATTTCTAACCCTAATATATATCTCAACTATATTTGATTCTTGCAAGTTCGATTCATTTTATGCCACTATAGTCTCTACCAATCAATCAACATCGACCGAAACTTGCTAGTTTAACTCTTTAAATTGATTTGTGTGCTTTTATAGATTGTACAATCGTAAATGGTACCTACCGCAACAATATGATTAACTTACAAAATAAAAAAATAAATTTAAGAAAAACGTGAACAGATTGTACCAAATCTTTTTTTAACAGATTATTTCTTGCCTTCGGAATTTATTTCTTAATCTCGTCCAAAGTCCTTAGAGTTAAATCTGCAAATCTTTTTTTACGGGCACCTTTAATTTTTTTTTATTAGGTCAAAGAGTAATAATTTTTCAATTTTGAAAGAATATTTTACACCTTTTTAAAATCCAAAAATATATTTATAATTGTGCAGTTGAAAAATTATTTGAAAAATTTGACCTGGATGGCTCTTCAGTTTTCTGGACCAAAAACAAATCGGTAGCTGTTTGAACAGATAAGGAATTGTATCGCTGAATCGAGTCGAGAATTACTGTCGCCAGCTTCGGGGAATTCCAGTGCTTTGTTTTGTTGTGCACATACAAATGAACGTAATGGTGGTTCTTTTTACTCGAGATAACGGTGGTCCGAGACTTAAGCCAGATGGTTGCTACGCGAATATTTTTAGTACTAAGAAAGAAGTTATATAAGGAAAAAGTCTCTAATGTTTAAATACAAATATGTCTTCATCTCAGCAGGCAGAACAATCAACTTATGAATTTTTTGGCTGACTCATAGATTCTTAGATCCGAGGTTCCATCTCAATGATGAGTAATCAATGTAAATCAGTTAAATTACTCATCGGAAAATCCGCCTTATTTGAGTACGATTGATTCCCCTTAAGGGTGGTAACAGTTACAAATTGTCAACTCAATTAGGCCAATTAACCACCTTAACGGAAAGTCACCTCTTTGAGATCCCTTTATCGACACTTCCACTTTTTCGCCTTTTTGTGATCATCGGCCAGCTGTCGTTCATTGAACAGAGATAATAAAACAACAGCAGCGACAGGTTCTTCTGGAGATCCCCCTGAAAGTGAAACTGAAACCGATCTCTCTTCTGGATCTGGGCATTAGGCTCGACTCCCGTTTGCGCACCGCCAAACTGGCTTGTTAACCAAATTGCCGGCTCCTACCTGCCACAACACGTTTCATAATTGCCGCAGTTGTGTAACTCCTTCTTTCCGATCCCCAGCCATATGGGTGGGCTCTCCGATCTTCGGTTCGCAATCGGTGAGTGGCTAGGAGATCGTGGCGACTTCTAGTCTCAGGGTAAGTCACCCGTCTCCGATTCATTTACGCCCCGGGGTTCAAGGTGGGCCATCTCATTCCGATCGGAATCTGATTACCATTTCGATTCTAATGCGCAACAAATAACTGCAGCTACTAAAGAGATATTGGGGAATGGGATCATTGAGAGTGGGGAGAAGGAAATCAAAACCAAATAACTCTGACCTAGTCAAAGGAAATGAAACACAATATTTTCAGCACAAAAATTGTATATTTTTGTACCTAAAGTATTATTTAACCATTGATCATACAACTTTTATTTGTAAGAGATTACACTTTTTACACCCAAATAATTTTTAATTAACAATTGCTTGCTTACTTTATATACATTTTAATGAATCGCACATGCCGAAAAACAATAAATGCAAATAAATATACCTTTTAAAGTTTTTTCTTTGAACACTATTAAAACCGAAATTATAGATTCGCTTTCACAAATATTCAAATATGACATAAATTTCACAAATTATTAATTTAATATCTGACAGCTCGGTCCTATTCGCAAGAATAATTGATAATCATATTTCATAAAATTAAACCGAATTTTAAGTGGTAATAATATTTATCTTAATTAAAGACAATTGAGTTGTTAAATAAAAATTTCGGTTTATATTTTTTCCCCAAAATTAAAATTTAATCTTGACAGCGCTATTCTATTCGCAAGAATAGTTGATAAGAACTTTTATTATACATAATTTTGAGAAAATTATCTAAAAACAAGAAAGGAAAGCTAACTTCGGGCGGAGACAAAGTTGATATACCCTTGCAGAATATTCTGTAAATTATATTCTCCTAAATTATTCATATTATGCATTCTTAATACTGATTAAAAATCCCAACTTCCTAACTTTAAAAACACCAAAGTTATGGCATTTTCAATCGTTCAGTTATATGGCAGCTATAGGATATAGTCGGCCGATCCCGGCCGTTCCGACTCATATACTTCGTGCAAAAGAAAGAAAAGTGTGCGCAAAGTTTCAATTCGATATCTTTAAAACTATTATATCTTTCTACTATTTTGCGTAGAAACAGACAGACGGACAGAAGGACATGCTTATATCAACTCAGGGCGCGATCCTGAACAAGAATATATATACTTAATAGGGTCAGAGATGTCTCCTTCACTGCGTTCCACACTTTTGACCAAAATTATAATACCCTCTGCAAGGGTATAAATATAATATATTCTTATCTGTAGTACGTGGCCGTCTAAGTCTCTCATCCGTCGCCTAACAATTGGAAAAAAACACAAATCACCAAAAATGTACATATGTATATGTGTGGACCAGCAAATAATTAGGTATGAGCTAATGTTCTTATCGCTTATTTGTTTTTTAACTATTAATTCCAGTATTTGTCAGTTTGAACAAGAAAGGAAAGCTAACTTCGGGCGGAGACGAAGTTGATATACCCTTGCAGAATATTCTGTAAATTATATTCTCCAAAATTATTCATATGATACATTCTCAAAACTCATAAAAAATACCAACTTCCTAATTTTAAAAACACCAAAGTTATGGCATTTTCAATCGTTCAGTTATATGGAAGCTATAGGATAAAGTCGGCCGATCCTTATGAAATTTGGTAACAACTTCCTTTAAAAACACCAAAGTTATGGTATTTCCGATCGTTCAGTTATATGGCAGCTATAGGATATAGTCGGCCGATCCCGGTCGTTCCGACTTACATAAGTACTTCGTGCAATAGAAAGAAAAGTGTGTGCAAAGTTTCAATTCGATATCTTTAAAACTGAGAGACTAGTTCGCGTAGAAACAGACAGACGGACAGACGGACATGCTTATATCAACTCAGGAGGTGATCCTGATCAATAATATATATACTTTATAGGGTCGGAGATGTCTCCTTCACTGCGTTGCACACTTTTGACCAAAATTATAATACCCTCTGCAAGGGTATAAAAATTATAGCTTAGTTTCCTTTTAATTTTTTTTTGTTGTTCTTTGGGATTTGGTAATATTTAAATATTATGGAATTACGGTTTTAATTAAAATAAAATCGGACAACAATATCATATAGCTACCATAGAAACGATGGCAAAATACAGCGCAAATCCGAGGTAGCTTCATTGTTTTTAGTAATATAGGCATAGCATTCGAAATGTAGCAGATTTGTAACAACTGCATATAGTTATATTACTTGCAGTTGTTACAAATCTACTACATTTTCGACTTCAACTTGTCCAAGTTTGCTTACTTTCTTGTTTTTAAACATTTGGAAACCAAATAAACAGCGGAATAATTGCATTTTTCTTTGAAAACAAATCTACAATCTGCAAATAATATTTTCCTTCGTTTATTTCAGCTTTTATGTGCGCAAATATATTGATAGGTACTTTCTGGCTTTCCAGAATCAAGAATCCAATGTTTTTATACCCTTGCAGAGGGTATTATAATTTCAGTCAAAAGTTTGCAACGCAGTGGAGGAGGCATTTCCGACCACATAAAGTATATATATTCTTGATCAGCATCACCAGGAGAGTCGATCTAGCCATGTTCGTCTGTCCGTGTGTCCGTTCGTTTCTACGCAAGCTATTCCCTCAGAAATAAAGCTATCTGCTTGAAACTTTCTTAATAGTTGTCTTTCTTTTGCAGGTAGTATATAATTCGGAACGAGCCGGATCGGCGACTATATCATATAGGGTATAAATATAATATATTCTTATCTGTAATACGTGGCCGTCTAAGTCTCTCATCCGTCGCCTAACAATTGGAAAAAACCCAAATCACCAATGTTTATGTGGGGACTAGCAAATAATTAGGTATGAGCTAATGTTCTTATCGCTTATTTGTTCTTTGAATATTAATTCCAGTATTTGTCAGTTTGAAAAATAACATAAAAACTATTTTTTTATACCCTTGCAGAGGGTATTATAATTTAGACAAAAGTTTCAACGCAGTGAAGGAGACATTTTCGACCCTATAAAGTATATATATTCTTGATCAGCATCACCAGGAGAATCGATCTAGCCATGTCCGTCTGTCCGTGTGTCCGTCCGTTTCTACGCAAACTATTCCCTCAGTATTAAAGCTATCTGCTTGAAACTTTCTCAAAAGTTGTCTTTCTTTTGCAGGTGACATGGACATGGCTAGATCGTCTCGCATGGCTATATGCTTTATAGGGTCGGAAATGACTCCTTCACTGCGTTGCAAACTTTTATCTGAAATTTGAATACCCTCTGCAATAGTATAAAAATATTTCTAAAAGAAGACAAATGTAGAAAATGCTTAATTTATAAGACTTTAATTGTAATACCCTCAGCATATTTTAACTAGCCCGGAGAAGTTAATCAAGAATATACAAAGACTTTATAGAGGCGGAAACGTCACCTTCACTGCGTTGCAAACTGCTAACTAAATTATTTCCCCCTATGCAAGGCTATAACCAGCGGTAATCCCTTACAGCTGAGTCTCCGTGTGTAAAGCGTTTTATTCTGACAAAGTGAAAATCTTTTTGCCAATTAGCCACCCAATTATCACCTTCAATTAGTTGAATCTACCGCCGCTTGCAGTCTTCCAATCACAACCGCACTGTTGTCTCAACCTCTTTCGACTCGACTTCCGCTTTTTCACCGCCTCTGCTGATTCCCATGCTAATCACAAGCCAAACTCTCAACTTCATTTATCTTAGGACTTTTGCACCCCCACTTTTTCAATTAATTTTCCTATACCCTGCTAATTGCGATTATCTATTATCGGGCAGTCGGTACTAGAATAATTAAAACGTCAAATTTAACTTGTTTGGCAGATGCCGGACTTTAAATTGCGTTCAGGGGCTGCTTGCAAAAGAAAACAATTTTTGGCTTTTTCAAATGCAAATTTCATTGCTCATACGACATGTGTACCGTAGTCGTACGTGATGCGTGTTGTTGGTTATGTTAGTGAGAGTTCGAGTTTCGGTCTCGATTTAAATTGATTTTTATTGTTGGAAACATATCCTGGCCACTGTGCTTCGTTTATTTTTCGTTCGCTTGCAGCAATCGCTGCAATTTTTTCTCCACAGCGTATTCAAGAAAATAGATAAAAATACCTCGGCCCCATATCAAATAGTTATTTAAACGTGACATTCGCTATCAGGTTGTCGTATTGTTCTCCCTGGATGCTAATGCAAGAAAGGCATATAATTAATTTATGGTGCAACATTCTTCCTTTTGGTCTTCCAAATTCTCCATACCACTTTTATTAGCTAATCACACATTTTGCTAGTCTACTCAATGCATACGAAATGTGAGGCACCCACCCACTACGACCCCTCCACATTGCTAGGCCATTGCCTTGGTTGTGAGAAACTTTGCTTATGCATAAATTTTCTCCCTCCGCGGGGTAAAAATTGAAATGCTTAAAAGCGCATGAAAATGTTGTTACAAGTTTGAAGTTTTTGCTAGGACGCTTTTTATACGGGGCACAAACTTTGAATGCATGTTTGAGTATGTGTGTGCGGCGAAGAGCGACTCGGCTATTTGTTAATAGTATTTCTATAAAATTTTCAAGGCTTTTGTTATGAAAACTTTCCCTGGTCGCCGGCGCCCGCAAGACTGAAATAAAAATGTTGTCGGAGAGCATTGCAGGTAGAAACTTTCGTGTACAATTTAAATATATTATGTGTATGGCGTTGGTGATTTGCATTAGTTAGGCCCAGCCGAATCCGAGTAGAAAGCCACCCAAGAAGGCCGCACACAAACGGCCGCTGGTGGCACACGCCTTCCTGGCCTTATCGCCCAGTTCCTGGATCCGGGAGAGATTTGCACTCGTGGACTCCAAGCCCAGTTCCCCGGCGAGCTGGAGCTGCCCGCGATTTTGGTTCTGATCGGACTGCGGCAGCACCTTGAGGATGTCCAGCCTGACCAGGCCCGCCTCCAAGGCCAGCTCGATTAGCAGAATGGTCCCGCCTGCGGCCACGGCCACCATCTTGCTGGCCTTCAGGATCACATAGCCGGTGAGGAAGCCGCCGGCAGCACCCAACCCGATCTGGCTGTAGGGCGATCTCTGGCTAAGGTCGTTCATAGCTGAGGTCAGACATTGGATTGAGCCGGAGCTCTCTATTCTGCGGCACATCTACGTACTCCGCCTCACCACTGGCAAGTCACTCATCTTAGCTGCTTTCTCGTCCGCCTTCTTCGCCCGTTGCTGCTACTTTACGTTTAATTTCGTAGACCGTTTGTGACAGGTGACTCAAGGCAGGCTAGAGTTGCTACTGCTGCTTTGACCTGGGCCCTCCTATGCGCTTCTCACACTCCCGAGCTGGGCTCAACTAAGCAAATGACCGCCAGACCATTAATGTCTAAGAGTAAGATCAGATGCGTTCTTGGTTTTCCTTTGAGCTATTGCAACAATAATCGTTTCTAAGGATACTTCAAATAATAAAGGAAGATTCGTTCAGTCTTGCAATTGGAGACTGCCCTCCAATTTTTTTGGCAACCCGTTCGAAAAATTCTTCGAAAAGGTTTTAATTGCAAGGATGGCGAAATATTAAATATTAAGGAGAATTTTAGCATTAGTTTCATGGTAGTATGTGTATTTGTATACCCTTGCAGAGGATATTATAATTTCAGTCAAAAGTTTGCAACGCAGTGAAGGAGACATTTCCGACCCTATAAAGTATATACAGGGTGGCCCACGAAAGATTTGCGTTTAAAAATCGCTATAAAAAAGCAACGAGTATATATTTTTCAAATTTTTTTGTTTATTGGATAGCCTCAGCATTGCGGTTTATGTATGAAACACCACTTCGTTTATATGGCTGCCTCGGCTGGCTTCTCAGTAGCCGGATCGGTTGACTATATCAAATGGCTCCAATAGGAACAATCGAAAAAAAGAAAATTAAACAAGAAAGGAAAGCTAACTCCGGGCGTAGCCGAAGTTGATATACCCTTGCAGAATATTCTGTAAATTATATTCTCCAAAATTATTCATATAATGCATTCTTAACACTCATAAAAAATCCCAACTTCCTAACTTTAAAAACACCAAAGTTATGGCATTTTCAATCGTTCAGTTATATGGCAGGATATATATATAGGATATAGTAGGCCGATCCTTATGAAATTTGGTAGGTCGAATTACTTGGCCAAATATAAAACCCATAGGAAATCCCAACTCCCTAACTTAACAAACACCAAAGTTATGGCATTTCCGATCAATCAGTTATATGGCAGCTATAGGATATAGTCGGCCGATCCTTTTGAAATTTGGTAGGTCGGATTGATTGGCCAAATATAAAACTCATAGAAAATCCCAACTTCCTAACTTTACAAACACGAAAGTTATGGCATTTCCGATCAATCAGTTATATGGCAGCTATAGGATATAGTCGGCCGATCCCGGCCGTTCCGACTTATATACTGCGTGCAAGGGAAAGAAGGGTGTGTGCAAAGTTTTAAGTCGATAGCTTTAAAACTGAGAGACTAGTTTGCGTAGAAACAGACAGACGGACAGACAGACGGACAGACGGACATGGCTATATCAACTCAGGAGGTGATCCTGATCAAGAATATATATACTTTGTAGGGTCGGAGATGTCTCCTTCACTGCGTTGCACACTTTTGACCAAAATTATAATACCCTCTGCAAGGGTATAATAAATCTATTTCTCAAAAGTTGGCATTACCATTAAGGAAAAGTTCGAGGGGGTTGAATTTTATTGATTGATTCCTAACTTTAAAAACACCAAAGTTATGGCATTTCTGATCGTTCAGTTATATCGCAGCTATAGGATATAGTCGACCGATCCATATGAAATTGGGAACGTCGGATTGATTGGCCAAAAATACAACCCAAAATCCCAACTTCCTAACTTTACAAACACCAAAGTTATGGCATTTCGGATTAATCAGTTATATGGCAGCTATAGGATATAGTCGGCCGATCCTTATGAAATTTGGTAGGTCGTATTGATTGGACAAATATAAAACCCATAGAAAATCCCAACTTCCTAACTTTACAAACACGAAAGTTATGGCATTTCCGATCAATCAGTTATATGGCAGCTATAGGATATAGTCGGCCGATCCTTATGAAATTTGGTAGGTCGGATTATTTGGCCAAATATAAAACCCATAGGAAATCCCAACTCCCTAACTTATCAAACACCAAAGTTATGTCATTTTCGATCGTTCAGTTATATGGCAGCTATAGGATATAGTCGGCCGATCCTTATGAAATTTAGTAGGTCGGATTGATTGGCCAAAAATAAAACCCATAGAAAATCCCAACTTCCTAACTAAACAAACACCAAATTTATGGCATTTCCGATTAATCAGTTATATGGCAGCTATAGGATATAAACGTCCGATCCTTTTGAAATTTGTTAGGTCGGATTGATTGGCCAAATATCAAACCCATAAAAAATCCCAACTTCCTAACTTTACAAACACCAAAGTTATGGCATTTCCGATCAATCAGTTATATGGCAGCTATAGGATATAGTCGACCGATCCTTATGAAATTTGGTAGGTCAGATTAATTGGCCAAATATAAAACCCATAGAAAATCCCAACTTCCTAACTTTACAAACACCAAAGTTATGGCATTTCCGATCAATCAGTTATATGGCAGCTATAGGATATAGTCGGCCGATCCCGGCCGTTCCGACTTATATACTGCGTGCAAGGGAAAGAAGGGTGTGTGCAAAGTTTTAAGTCGATAGCTTTAAAACTGAGAGACTAGTTTGCGTAGAAACAGACAGACGGACAGACAGACGGACAGACGGACATGGCTATATCAACTCAGGAGGTGATCCTGATCAAGAATATATATACTTTGTAGGGTCGGAGATGTCTCCTTCACTGCGTTGCACACTTTTGACCAAAATTATAATACCCTCTGCAAGGGTATAATAAATCTATTTCTCAAAAGTTGGCATTACCATTAAGGAAAAGTTCGAGGGGGTTGAATTTTATTGATTGATTCCTAACTTTAAAAACACCAAAGTTATGGCATTTCTGATCGTTCAGTTATATCGCAGCTATAGGATATAGTCGACCGATCCATATGAAATTGTGAACGTCGGATTGATTGGCCAAAAATACAACCCAAAATCCCAACTTCCTAACTTTACAAACACCAAAGTTATGGCATTTCGGATTAATCAGTTATATGGCAGCTATAGGATATAGTCGGCCGATCCTTATGAAATTTGGTAGGTCGTATTGATTGGACAAATATAAAACCCATAGAAAATCCCAACTTCCTAACTTTACAAACACGAAAGTTATGGCATTTCCGATCAATCAGTTATATAGCAGCTATAGGATATAGTCGGCCGATCCTTATGAAATTTGGTAGGTCGGACTATTTGGCCAAATATAAAACCCATAGGAAATCCCAACTCCCTAACTTATCAAACACCAAAGTTATGTCATTTCCGATCGTTCAGTTATATGGCAGCTATAGGATATAGTCGGCCGATCCTTATAAAATTTAGTAGGTCGGATTGATTGGCCAAAAATAAAACCCATAGAAAATCCCAACTTCCTAACTAAACAAACACCAAATTTATGGCATTTCCGATTAATCAGTTATATGGCAGCTATAGGATATGAACGTCCGATCCTTTTGAAATTTGTTAGGTCGGATTGATTGGCCAAATATCAAACCCATAAAAAATCCCAACTTCCTAACTTTACAAACACCAAAGTTATGGCATTTCCGATCAATCAGTTATATGGCAGCTATAGGATATAGTCGGCCGATCCCGGCCGTTCCGACTTATATACTGCGTGCAAGGGAAAGAAGGGTGTGTGCAAAGTTTTAAGTCGATAGCCTTAAAACTGAGAGACTAGTTTGCGTAGAAACAGACAGACGGACAGACAGACGGACAGACGGACAGACGGACAGACGGACATGGCTATATCAACTCAGGAGGTGATCCTGATCAAGAATATATATACTTTGTAGGGTCGGAGATGTCTCCTTCACTGCGTTGCACACTTTTGACCAAAATTATAATACCCTCTGCAAGGGTATAATAAATCTATTTCTCAAAAGTTGGCATTACCATTAAGGAAAAGTTCGAGGGGGTTGAATTTTATTGATTGATTCCTAACTTTAAAAACACCAAAGTTATGGCATTTCTGATCGTTCAGTTATATCGCAGCTATAGGATATAGTCGACCGATCCATATGAAATTGGGAACGTCGGATTGATTGGCCAAAAATACAACCCAAAATCCCAACTTCCTAACTTTACAAACACCAAAGTTATGGCATTTCGGATTAATCAGTTATATGGCAGCTATAGGATATAGTCGGCCGATCCTTATGAAATTTGGTAGGTCGTATTGATTGGACAAATATAAAACCCATAGAAAATCCCAACTTCCTAACTTTACAAACACGAAAGTTATGGCATTTCCGATCAATCAGTTATATGGCAGCTATAGGATATAGTCGGCCGATCCTTATGAAATTTGGTAGGTCGGATTATTTGGCCAAATATAAAACCCATAGGAAATCCCAACTCCCTAACTTATCAAACACCAAAGTTATGTCATTTCCGATCGTTCAGTTATATGGCAGCTATAGGATATAGTCGGCCGATCCTTATGAAATTTAGTAGGTCGGATTGATTGGCCAAAAATAAAACCCATAGAAAATCCCAACTTCCTAACTAAACAAACACCAAATTTATGGCATTTCCGATTAATCAGTTATATGGCAGCTATAGGATATAAACGTCCGATCCTTTTGAAATTTGTTAGGTCGGATTGATTGGCCAAATATCAAACCCATAAAAAATCCCAACTTCCTAACTTTACAAACACCAAAGTTATGGCATTTCCGATCAATCAGTTATATGGCAGCTATAGGATATAGTCGACCGATCCTTATGAAATTTGGTAGGTCGGATTAATTGGCCAAATATAAAACCCATAGAAAATCCCAACTTCCTAACTTTACAAACACCAAAGTTATGGCATTTCCGATCAATCAGTTATATGGCAGCTATAGGATATAGTCGGCCGATCCCGGCCGTTCCGACTTATATACTGCGTGCAAGGGAAAGAAGGGTGTGTGCAAAGTTTTAAGTCGATAGCTTTAAAACTGAGAGACTAGTTTGCGTAGAAACAGACAGACGGACAGACAGACGGACAGACGGACAGACGGACATGGCTATATCAACTCAGGAGGTGATCCTGATCAAGAATATATATACTTTGTAGGGTCGGAGATGTCTCCTTCACTGCGTTGCACACTTTTGACCAAAATTATAATACCCTCTGCAAGGGTATAATAAATCTATTTCTCAAAAGTTGGCATTACCATTAAGGAAAAGTTCGAGGGGGTTGAATTTTATTGATTGATTCCTAACTTTAAAAACACCAAAGTTATGGCATTTCTGATCGTTCAGTTATATCGCAGCTATAGGATATTGTCGACCGATCCATATGAAATTGGGAACGTCGGATTGATTGGCCAAAAATACAACCCAAAATCCCAACTTCCTAACTTTACAAACACCAAAGTTATGGCATTTCGGATTAATCAGTTATATGGCAGCTATAGGATATAGTCGGCCGATCCTTATGAAATTTGGTAGGTCGTATTGATTGGACAAATATAAAACCCATAGAAAATCCCAACTTCCTAACTTTACAAACACGAAAGTTATGGCATTTCCGATCAATCAGTTATATGGCAGCTATAGGATATAGTCGGCCGATCCTTATGAAATTTGGTAGGTCGAATTAATTGGCCAAATATAAAACCCATAGGAAATCCCAACTCCCTAACTTATCAAACACCAAAGTTATGTCATTTCCGATCGTTCAGTTATATGGCAGCTATAGGATATAGTCGGCCGATCCTTATGAAATTTAGTAGGTCGGATTGATTGGCCAAAAATAAAACCCATAGAAAATCCCAACTTCCTAACTAAACAAACTCCAAATTTATGGCATTTCCGATTAATCAGTTATATGGCAGCTATAGGATATAAACGTCCGATCCTTTTGAAATTTGTTAGGTCGGATTGATTGGCCAAATATCAAACCCATAAAAAATCCCAACTTCCTAACTTTACAAACACCAAAGTTATGGCATTTCCGATCAATCAGTTATATGGCAGCTATAGGATATAGTCGACCGATCCCTTTGAAATTTGGTAGGTCGGATAATTTGGCCAAATATAAAACCCATAGAAAATCCCAACTTTCTAACTTTACAAACACCAAAGTTATGGCATTTCCGATCAATCAGTTATATGGCAGCTATAGGATATAGTCGACCGATCCTTATGAAATTTGGTAGGTCGGATTGATTGGCCAAATATAAAACCCATAGAAAATCCCAACTTCCTAACTTTACAAACACCAAAGTTATGGCATTTCCGATCAATCAGTTATATGGCAGCTATAGGATATAGTCGGCCGATCCCGGCCGTTCCGACTTATATACTGCGTGCAAGGGAAAGAAGGGTGTGTGCAAAGTTTTAAGTCGATAGCTTTAAAACTGAGAGACTAGTTTGCGTAGAAACAGACAGACGGACAGACAGACGGACAGACGGACAGACGGAAAGACGGACATGGCTATATCAACTCAGGAGGTGATCCTGATCAAGAATATATATACTATGTAGGGTCGGAGATGTCTCCTTCACTGCGTCGCACACTTTTGACCAAAATTATAATACCCTCTGCAAGGGTATAAAAAGTATAGCTTTGTTGTTATACCCTTGCAGATGGTATTATAATTTCAGTCAAAAGCTTGCAACGCAGTGAAGGAGACATTTCCGTCCCTATAAAGTATATATATTCTTGATCAGCATCACCAGGAGAGTCGATCTAGCCAATTCTAAAATTTTGTTGGCCTGTGTAATTAATCTTTTGGGATGTCTGTCGGCAGAGCAGAGTGTTTCTTAGGTCAAAAATAGACGGCAACTATGAAATCTAAATTACCAAATAATACAAATAAATGTTAAATTTAAATTATATTGTTTTTGTAATTTCTTTGGAAAGCGGCAGACATGTCTTGCCAGACATGTCTTGCAAATAAGATTTTTGAATTTTAACTTTTTTTTTTTAATTTAAGTTTTTTAATTGCTTTGCTATTTATTTATTGAATCTTCTCCTTTCGGATACCAACAATAAGTGTATCAAATCTTATAGTAATCTGCCTAACAGTCATAAGACTGGTACTGAGTAATGCGGCCTAAAATTTATTGCTGGGATGGAAGGTCGTTGCGTTGAAGGCGGGTTCTGCAAGAGACCTCCTGCGAGATGATTTGAGTGCACGGTGAGTTTTTGATTGTAGGTCGTCTTTTGTTTGTCAATTTTACTGCAAGACTGCCGAGGACTCTTTGGATGTTTTGGTTGCGAATATACCACGGTGCCCCAGTGATAGTCCTCAGGATTTTCGATTGTGTGCGCTGTATGATGTCAAGGTTGCTGCTGCTTGCATTCCCGCATAGCTGGGAGCCATATGTCCAGATAGGCTTGAGAGTAGAGTTGTAGAGCGGGACCTTGTAGTCCAGACGCAGGGGCGATCCAATGTTTAATATCCAGATGTAGTTTCTTGCATTCGATGTGTCTTCTCCCGGTCAGTCGTCTGTCGAGGTGGTCGCGAAGATACGTTACTTCGTTGACTTGGGGAATCGAAGTACTATTCAATGATATGGGAGGGCATGTTTGCCTGTTGAGATTAAACGTTATGTGTTTACATTTTTGTTCATTTATTTTAATACGCCAATCAGATAGCCACCTCTCAACTACGATGAGGTGATTGGAACAACACAACTATTGTTGCTTGGCTTGGGCTCCTCGACCGACTTAGGATTGCAGGAATATCCGCTGTATATAGGACGAACAGAGTAGGGCCAAGTGCGCTTCCTTGCGGGACTCTAGCTTCGATAATGTAGTCGTCAGATGTTGTTGTGTTGCACCTTACTGCGAAGACTCTGTTGTACAGATACGACTCAAGTTGTTTATGAGTGTATGTAGGCAAGTGGGTTTTGATTTTATGCATGAGGCCATCCACCCAGACTCGATCGAAAGCTTCAGATACGTCGAGGAATATTGCACTGCCGGGACAACATTGTTTGCTTCCAGGCATTAAACTTATTGGTCTGTAGGATGAAGGATTTGTGTGATATTTTCCGGGCCTCGGTATAATTATGATAGTAGGTTTTTTCGATTGAGATGCCGAGATGTATGATCCCATTTAAGAGTTTACAAATAGCCTCAATAGCAGAGTTTGGAAGTTCAATTATCATTTTTGGTGTTATTAGGTCACTGCCCAGAGCCTTTTTCGGTTTCAGATCCCCGATCACTTTCGCTATCTCTTTTGGCTGAAGCAATGTTGGTAAGGATATAGTTTCCGATTCAATTTGTGGTAGGAGAAATGGACCAGTGGCAGGGTTCGGCTGGAAAACGCTTCGGAGATGTGAAGCAAAAGTTTCGGCTCTATCTTCGCCGCGGCGTGCCCAGCTACCTGATGGCCTTCTTATCGGAGTGGCTGTTTCGATTGGAGATTTGGGTGAGCCCTCCACAGAGGATGTTTGGTACTGGTTGACGAAAGTTTTCCGATGTACCGCAGTTGTGCATTTTCAGCGTCTTTCTTCAGGGCTCGGTTTAGTGTGCGAGTTGCTTTCTTAAGGCGTAGTTTTGAAGATGGCGATCTATTGGTTTGCCAAGCACGTCGCAGACGCCTCTTCTCCAGTACAAGCTGTTCCAATTGCAGATTAGTTTGGAAATGCTTGATTTGCACGTCCTTCGATTGTGGTGTTGAAATAGTGGCTGCTGCCACGAGTACATCTTCAAGCTTTCAAGCTTACTACAAATCGGACGACTGTATCAGATAGCTGGCATAGGAACGATAAAAAACTTGTATCGGAGAATCGTTAGGTCGATTCTGTGTTTTCAAGCATCTAAGAGATTATTTTCCGTAAAAACGGAGAGGCGGACAGACATACGGAAATGGCTAGATCGACTATTTACTTTACAATGTGCCCTTAGCTGCGTTGCAAAATTTTGACTTATACCCTGGAAAGGGTATAAAATAGACTGGCTGCAATATTTATTACGTGTATGTAGGGTACCATAGGAATTACAACTCAAACTAGCAATTTTAAGGATAATCCTATTCCGAATTTTAATTTGAATTTTTTTATGAATCGCATAAGAACTGAAATAAATATGTCTAATGTATTTAGTTCAAGATTGCCAACCTAGGGTAAGAATAATATTTAATTAACTATGAAAAAGTAACTCTCGCTATGTGGGAATTACAATCGATCATTAGAACAAGAAAGGAAAGCTAGTAGTAAAACTCATAAAAAATCCCATCTTCCTAACTTTAAAAACACCAAAGTTATGGCTTTTCCGATCGTTCAGTTATATGGCAGCTATAAGATTTAGTCGTCCAATTTGGTAGGTCGGATTGATTGGCCAAAAATAAAACCCATGGAAAATCCCAACTTCCTAACTTTACAAACACCAAAGTTATGGCATTTCCAATCGTTAAGTTATATGGCAGCTATAGCATATAGTCGGCCGATCCTTCAATATTTTAAATTATAATACCCTCTGCAAGGGTATAATTACCATCGATCAATAGGACTCCCACGTAAATAAAATGATACTCATTTTTATACCTTTGCAGAGGGTATTATAATTTTGGTCAAAAGAGTGCAACGCAGTGAAGGAGACATCTCCGACCCTATAAAGTATATTATTCTTGATCAGGATCACCTCCTGAGTTGATATAAGCATGTCCGTCAGTCCGTCTGTCTGTTTCTACGCCAACTTGTCTCTCAGTTTTAAAGATATCGAATTGAAACTTTGCACGCATCCTTCTTTCCTTTGCACGCAGTATATAAGTCGAAACGGCCGGGAACGGCCGACTATATCCTATAGCTGCCATATAACTGATTGATCGGAAATGCCATAACTTTGGTGTTTGTATAGTTAGGAAGTCGGGATTTTTTATGAGTGTTAAGAATGCATCATATGAATAATTTTGGAGAATATAATTTACAGAAAATTCTGCAAGGGTATATCAACTTCGGCTCCGCCCGAAGTTAGCTTTCCTTTCTTGTTAATAGTAAAAAACTATTTTGTACAGTTTTATACCTATACGCGTTGGTCAATTTTACCACCCAAATTTTGTTGAGTGTAGTCAAATGTGGGGCTAAGATGGAAGAGTTCACGCTTACAGTTCAATTGCCTCAGAAGCCCGAAATGGCAACGAGTTTTTTACGTTTGAATGCACTTTGGTTTCTGGTCGTACCATTGCTTTTATTTAATTTATCGTTCAATTATGCGCCCAGCCACACCCAAGCCAAATAACAGAGGGTAGATAGGGAGGGGAACAGAGGGGAAGAGAGGCCCCAGGAGCTGTCGAGGTGTTTTCCGCTTATCGTAAACTGAAAATCAAATTAACAATGAGCACGCAAATTGCCACAAATGACTGCGGAACTGGACTCCAGCGGAAAAGGGGCTATTCAACTATTTTCCGAGCGATTATCTAGGAGGAGTAATGCAGTCTTTAAGTGCTTTTGTGCAAACAATATCTCAGTCAGACAACAGCAGGGAACAGCTCCAGGCGATTCCCCAGAAACAACCAAAGTGTTGGAACATTTAAATTGACATTAATAGGAAAAGTAAAATGTGAAATTGTCTTGGCCAGAGAAAACGGAGAATAAAAACCTCACATGAAATATAAATGAAACAGAATCCAACTTGACCATAAAATGTGAGCTCAACTGTGCAAAAAAAAGCCATCACAACCGGAGTAACCGAGTAACCAAACTCAACATCAATGCGAAACGTGTTTGCCATGTGGCGTATTTTCTTACGGCGGTGAAGTTGGAAGAACAAATCTTGGTGTTGCAAATTTACCTTGTCTTTTTCTATTCTCTTCTTAAGCTTTGATTTTATGTCCATTGTTTAGTACAGGTGTTTGAAAAAATACGTGAGTTGGGTAAGGAAAGTTTACTTTCGAAATTTCCATTATATTGTAAACAATTTAAATATATTCAGAAGTGTCTGAAGTATGAAATCAATATGCAAGTTACATACCTAAGAAAAATCTGTTCAGGTTCTGCCAACGTATTATTAATTCGTGGTTGGGAAAGTTTTATTTTAAATTTTAAAAAAGATTGACCAAAATTGAACATTATTTAATAAAACATTGAGATTGCAAAGTGGTCGAGCACATATTGCTTAACTTTATGACGATTTTTCTTATTTATTACAATTGCAGTAAAAAGCTTGCCATGTAGTGACTGGCACCCTATAAATTATATAAATTTAATATAAATAGCATCACCAGGCGAGAACTCGGCAATAGAAACGATCAAATAAAGTATTGGAAAATCACGACTACTTCTTTAGTTTAAAACATATTCAAATAAAATACAACCATAACATTTTTGTTGTTACTTAGAATATGCCGTTAAAGTTATTTTATTGTTCTCGGTTAAACATTTGTATGAATACTCCTTAGAGTTTAACTTAAACATACAAATTTTATATACGTTCATTAAGACGATTTTTATACCCTTGTAGAGGGCTTATATTAGGCACTATTTTTATTGTTCGTCAATAAAAACAAGAAAGGAAGCAAACTTCGGTAATCCGATGTTTATATACCCATGCAGTTATTACAAAACGACTACATTTCGATTCCTTTGCCCATATTACATAAAACATTGAAGTTATGTCGATTTTGCGCTGCATTTTGTCATCGTTTTTATGACAGCTACATGATATTGTTGTCCGATTTTGAACAAACTAGTAGTTCTGATATAGTAAATAATTACTTTATTACCCTTTAAAGTATATGCATATATTCTTAATTACTATATTACCCTTTAAAGTATATACATACACTCATAGCAAAATTAACCCTAAATTTTAGAAATTCGCCTTAAAACTTTATTTTTTCTAAATCCAAGAAAAGATTTCTATTTTCAAGGAATTTTTTCTCAAAACAAGAAAACTTTTCTTAAATCTAGAAAGTGTTTCTCAAATGTAGAAATTGTCGCCATAAACTAAGCTCACCCTTAATCCAAGAAAGAATTTCTAAATTTTAGTAAAAATGGTACTTGTTTTTAGAAATTTTTTTCTTCAAATTAGAAATTCTGCCCTAAAAAATTATTTACCCTAAAAAATAGAAAAATTTTCTCAAATTAACCTCAAAAATTCGATAACCCTATAAAACAGAAACGCTTTCTTAAATATAGAAATATTTTCTCAAATATAGAAATATTTTCTAAAATATAGAAATATTTTCTAAAATATAGAAATATTTTCTAAAATATAGAAATGTTTTCTATAACATAGGAAATATTTTCTAAAATGACCATAAAGTTGTTCTAACCCTGTCCGAGTAGCCTAGGGGTTAGAACGTCTGACCAGAAATCTAAGCACCGCAAGTTCAATTTCAGCTGCCGACATCTTTCTTTTTTTATTTTTTTTACTTGTGTTATAAACACAGATGAGAAGTAATGCTTAGGACGACTAAAGGTTTTACCCTTTATTGAAAAGTAATTAAAATATTTTTTTCATATGAAATATCATCTTAGAAAATTTATTATAAATATTTCGACTTTCACAGTTGCGACTTAACGAGTTCTAAGAACTTTTTTAAACTAATATTCTTCGCAAACGCCCCATCATATAGTCTTTGGTTTGACGTGCGTTCTTCGCGCGTGACCGTGGCTTCATTCAATGTCTTTGAACTCACGCGCGGGAGACCTGGGTTCGAATCCCACCGACGGGCGAATAAAATTATAAGTTTTTTCGGATAAGATACTTATCAGAGTAGTATACTTGTAAGAACTGAAATAAATCATAATTGTACACAATTTCTCTCTCTCTTCCCCACAGAATTACAGTTGAAATCGATATTGGCAATTCATTAGTGCAATACTAATACAAACTTTGTGACTTTGCTGAATGAAAAGCGAAGTGCTTAAATCATTTACATATGTATACACATACATAAATAAATATACATAAGTCCATAAATCCTGAATGAAACATTACATCATGATGAATGTGAATGTAGGCACATTTTTTCTAATTTTTAGAAAAAATACCCTAAAATTTATGGTTAGATGCCCTACTTTTAAGAAATATTTTTCTATTTTTTAGAAAAGTTTTTCTTGTTTTTAAGGCCTATTGCCTTAGATTTTAGAAAGGAACGCCCTTAATTTTAGAAAAATTTACCCTACAATTTAAGGTGCAATGCCTTTGAAGTCAAAAATAAGGCGAATTTCTTGTTTTTAGGGTTAATTTTGGTATGAGTGTATCAGTTCAGAGCAACTAACGCTACCTGGACATGGAATTTCGCCAAAAAGTAAATTTGCTGAAGAAAACGTTATAATAATGCATTTATTAGTAAGAGGATAATGTAATGTAATAATTAATTTTCAAAAATTGGTTTGATTATTATTCTATTTTAAGGAAAATTTGATGGAATTAACGTATATCTTTAAAACAACGAATATTTAAAATAAAATTGATACGAATCCAAAACTACACATTTTCTTTCAACTGGGAATGCAATGACTAAAGCCTTAATTAAATGTTTCAAAGTAAAGAGTAAACTTTTTAAAAGGCATAACAGAACAAAAAAAATGTTTAAGCAACAAATTTATAAAATACAATCCTATTAAAATTAAAAAGAAAAAGTTTTTGAATACGTATGTATGTCATTGTAACTATTCAATATTTAATTTAAAGTTTTTTAGTAAATGAATAATTGACCAAGTAACTAAACTTTGGCAAGAGCTAATAGAAACAGTCGTTTAATTTTCATAATTTTTAGTCACAAAATTTCGTATGTTGAAGGTGCGATCTTACCGATTTTTTTTACCTCGTAATTATACCCTTGAGTAGTTATCCTTTACGATTCAATTGCATCAAGGCTGGCGGCAAAGTTGGGTCTTGCTTTACTCAGCGAGCACATAAGGAGGATGTGGCTGGCAGGCGCAGCAGAACGTATACGCAATACGTATTTACACAATTTAGAAGCCAACTGCAGTGTCCTCGCTCCATCCATATGGTTAATGGGCTGTGGGCTAACTGGTCCAACTGGACCCCAGAAACTTTGGGTGCGTGCACTAGTACTCGCCCGTTGACAAGCTGTAAATTTGAAAACAGTCTTCCAGTGGATAAAGTGTTGCATGT
The DNA here is from genome assembly GCA_018153305.1 of Drosophila kurseongensis. Taxonomy (NCBI): domain Eukaryota; kingdom Metazoa; phylum Arthropoda; class Insecta; order Diptera; family Drosophilidae; genus Drosophila; species Drosophila kurseongensis. The sequence goes on from JAECXX010000156.1 coordinate 112,028, forward strand.
TGGCTCAAAGCAAACGAGTCGTTCCTCCAGCTGCTCGTTGCCAGCTTTATTTGTGTGCGGGCTTGAACAACAAATTAACTGCGGTGAGCTGGGTTAGGTGGTGTCAGGGATTGGCAACGTTGTAAGTTGCCAGCGATGAGCGCAGCTTTGTGGTTCCAGCTGAGGAGGAGCGGAGGAGCGGACAGTTCGTTGTCGAGTTAAATGGTTTGTCTGTTTCGGAACATTAATTTAGATGCAAGCTGTTGCAAATGAGAGATTCAACTGAGAAGTACTACTAAAATGGCGTAACATTTTTGAAGCCGGTTTGCTGAGAACAAAACATCAAAATCTTTCTAAGCAAGAACAAGTGGCACTACCACTTTTGATTTAACATGCTTAATTTTATAAATTTTTTATTCATTTTATAGCACTCAATAAAGTAATTGTAAATTAGAAGCTAGGATCTAAGGTATTGGAATATAATATTTTTAAACTTTTCGCTAACATTTCAAACTAACATGCAATTTTTATTCTGGTCTTAACTATGGATCTGCTATTTTTTAACCACCACACAGGAATGCTTGGTGCAGTGTGGAAAATATCTTTACGTAATTATATTTGGTCAGGCTCAAATGGCCTGCACTTACAGATGCCATTACGAACAGGGATCCTTTGTAGGGTTTGGATTGTCAGATAATAGTTAACGGCTGTAGATCGATTTATGTACATAGTGAGCTCAAACAAGAAAGAAAAGCTAACTTCGGGCGGAGCCGAAGTTGATATACCCTTGCAGAATACTCTGTAAATTATATTCTCCAAAATTATTCATATGATGCATTCTTAATACTCATAAAAAATCCCAACTTCCTAACTTTAAAAACACCAAAGTTATGGCATTTCCAATCGTTCAGTTATATGGCAGCTATAAGATATAGTCGGCCGATCCTTATGAAATTTAATAGGTCGAATTGATTGGCCAAATATTAAACCCATAGAAAATCCCAACTTCCTAACTTTACAAACACGAAAGTTATGGCATTTCCGATCAATCAGTTATATGGCAGCTATAGGATATAGTCGTCCGATCCCGGCCGTTCCGACTTATATACTGCGTGCAAAGGAAAGAAGGGTGTGTGCAAAGTTTCAATTCGATAGCTTTAAAACTGAGAGACTAGTTTGCGTAGAAACAGACAGACGGACAGACGGACAGACGGACAGACAGACGGACAGACGGACAGACGGACAGACGGACAGACGGACATGGCTATATCAACTCAGGAGGTGATCCTGATCAAGAATATATATACTTTATAGGGTCGGAGATGTCTCCTTCACTGCGTTGCACACTTTTGACCAAAATTATAATACCCTCTGCAAGGGTATAAAAATCAAATACTTTATTAGTGTTCCTCTGAACACCTACCGTATCAAAATCAAAACAGGTTGCAGCTGTTTGTCACTTGAGTTATGAAGTTAGCCCTATGTGGTCAGGCTTATCTAGTTCAACAATCGATTGCTAAGTATTTTGGAATTAGCAAAATGCTGCGCAAACTCGACATAATAATGTTTTTAGTAGTAGAGGCATAGAAATCGGAATGTAGTCGATATGTAATAACTGCAATAAGTATATAACTTCGGCATGTCGAAGTTTGTTTCCTTTCTTGTTTTCAATGTTATTAAGATCTTGTCGAAAACGCTGTTCCATCTCGAGGAACATTTTTGTTCTATGGTATTTTTACCTGTTCTCTTAAAATTGTCCACCTTGGACAGGTACGATCCTGACACAGCCGCTACTAGAGTACCATGAAATAGTAGTTCCGACGACACCAAACTTATTATTCTGAGACCGAGTGAGACCGAGTATTTTATTCGACATGGATATGGTGTAAGAATAGATATGTGCTGAATAACCTGAAGAAGAACCAGTCTTTTGAAAGAATTGGGCGGGAATCAGGCTATTGACGGATCTGTGGTTTCCCTCATGTTTTCAAACGACACCCAGGAAGGAAACGAATAAGATTTATGCTTGTTTTTTTAAAACTGTACCTTATGGTTTTAATAATTATTACAACACTGAGCTTTAAGCATGATGAATCTCTTGAGAGCACTTAAATATCTAAAATAAAAAAATTGTAAGCCCGTATTTTCACATTTCTTATAATAATAATATGTCAAGCAAGCATTCAATAAAATCGTATTGTAAAATCGGTGGTATGACATTCGATTATCCTCTGCGGACCAGGAAACTCCAGGTATATTCAAATCTGTTAGAATTAGGAACTGATCCCTATCGGAAAGCTTAATTGAAACAGACTAAACAAGAAAGGAAAGCTAACTTCGGGCGGAGCCGAAGTTGATATACCCTTGCAGAATATTCTGTAAATTTCAATATTGGTTGGCCAAAAATAAAATCAATAAAAAATCGCAACTTCCTAACTTTAAAAACACCAAAGTTATGGCATTTCCAATCGTTCAGTTATATTGCAACTATAGGATATAGTCGGCCGATCCTTATGAAATTTGGTACGTCGGATTGATTGGCCAAAAATAAAACCCATAGAAAATCCCAACTTCCTAACTTTAAAAACACCAAAGTTATGGCATTTCCGATCAATCAGTTATATGGCAGCTATAGGCTTTAGTCGGCCGATCCTTATGAAATTTGTTAGATTGAATTTAATGGCCAAATTTAAAACCCATAAAAAATTCCAACTTCCTAACTTTACAAACACCAAAGTTATGGCATTTCCGATCAATCAGTTATATGACAGCTATAGGATATAGTCGGCCGATCCCGGCCGTTCCGACTTATATACTGCGTGCAAAGGAAAGAAGGGTGTGTGCAAAGTTTCAATACGATATCTTTAAAACTGAGAGACTAGTTCGCGTAGAAACAGACAGACGGACAGACAGACGGACAGACGGACAGACGGACATGCTTATATCAACTCAGGAGGTGATCCTGATCAAGAATATATATACTTTATAGGGTCAAAGATGTCTCCTTCACTGCGTTGCACACTTTTGACTAAAATTATAATACCCTCTGCAAGGGTATAAAAACGGAAAGGTGATTTAAAAAAGCAGGAAGTTTAGACGACGGCGGAATATATGACGAATGATCTGCGATCATTGGGTTACCAGAACCCAACAATAATTTTACGTAAATAAATTCAATAGTATTGAATCAAAAAAAAACAATTTTGACGTGAGAATTGAGTTCAATAATATTTAAACAACAGCGGAAAAACCTGACTTCTGGTTGCGAACCCTATTCTACGGATTGTTGGGATACCGAATTTTTTATAGCTTGCGATCTTAGTAGCATCTGCGATCTAATGCTGAAACACTTAAAGTATATTTATTTGGAATTTTAAATTATTTTTCGTCACAAAATTAAATTACAGAAATGTAGTATTTTTTATACCCTTGCAGAGGGTATAATAATTTCAGTCAAAAGTTTGCAACGCAGTGAAGGAGACATTTCCGACCCTATAAAGTATATAAATTCTTGATCAGCATCACCAGGAGAGTCGATCTAGCTATGTCCGTCTGTCCGTTTGTCCGTCCGTCTGTCCGTCTGTCCGTCCGTCCGTTTCTACGCAAACTAGTCCCTCAGTTTTAAAGCTATCTGCTTAAAACTTTCCCAAAAGTTGTCTTTCTATTGCAGGTAGTATATAAGTCGGAACGAGCCGGATCGGGCGACTATATCATATAGCTGCCATATAACTGAACGATCGGAAAAGCCAGAACGTTGGTGTTTTTAAAGTTAGGAAGTTGGGATTTTTTATGAGTTTCATTTTTGGCCAATTAATCCGACCTACCGAATTTCATAAGGATCGGCCGACTATATCCCATAGCTGCCATATAACTGAACGATTGGAAATGCCATAACTTTGGTGTTTTTAAAGTTAGGAAGTTGGAATTTTTTATTTGTGTTAAGAATGCATCCTTTGAATAATTTTGGAGAATATAATTTACAGAATATTCTGCAAGGGTATTTCAAGTTCGGCTCCGCCCGAAGTTAGCTTTCTTTTCTTGTTCTCTGGTGTGGTCGTTGCGATTCATATTTTCCTCATAAAAGATTGTTTTTTTGAAAAAAATCTAATTGATTATTTTAAAGATAAACACTTCATTGGTTTAATTTAATTTTATGTTATTTTTCTTTGTTAGTTACTATTTAACTAAAACTTTAAAACTTTAACTAAACTGTGAATAACCTGAACTAAACTCTTTAGTTTGATTTCATAAGAAATAAGTATTTTATATGGTTGTAATGGCTTTAAAAAAAACAAGAAAGGAAGCAAACTTCGGCAAGCCGAAGTTTGTATACCCTCGCAGTTATTACAAAACCACTACATTTTGATTGTATGCTAGTATGTTTTGTATTACTAAAAACAATGGAGCTATGCCGATTTTGCGCTGCATTTGGCCATCGTTTCTATGGTAGCTATATGATATTGTTGTAATTTTGGAGAATATAATTTCAGAATATTCTGCAAGGGTATTTCAACTTCGGCTCCGCCCGAAGTTAGCTTTCCTTTCTTGTTTTTAATATTTTAGGCTTCGTTGTTTCCTCAACTAATAGCCATGTACATTTCAGTACACTTTTTATACCCGTTACTCGTAGAGTAAAATGGTATATTGTATTCGTGCAAAACTATGTAACAGGTAGAAGGAAGCGTTTCCGACCCTATAAAGTATATATATTCTTGTTCAGGAGCACTAGCCGAGTCGATCTAGCCATGTCCGTCTGTCCGTCTGTCTGTCTGTCTGTCTGTCTGTCTGTCTGTCTGTCTGTCTGTCTGTCCGTATGAACGCTGAGATCTCGGAAACTATACAAGCTAGAAGATTGGCATTTTGCATGCAGATTCTAGGAGTTCCTACGTAGCGCAAGTTTGTTTCAAAAAGATGCCACGCCCCTTTAACGCCCACAATCGCTCATATTCGATTTTAAAAATTTAAATATTTTGGAAAAGTAAAAATGCAGTTTTATTGTGTTTATCAATACCTATCGAAATGTAGAACAAATTTTTCAAATCGGACCATTCGTTAAAAAGTTATGCGTGATCAAAGTTTCTATCTCCATCTCCCTTTACCTGAGTAACGGGTATCTGATAGTCGAAGCACCCGACTATAGCGTTCTCTTTTGTTAAATTCGTATTGAGTAGGTCGAACAACTTAAAATGCTAAGACTAATATTCTGTTTGCTTGGCTTATTAATTTTTCCAAGTGTACAGGGAGAAATTGGGTTTAATCTAAGGGATCAGTCGTTGTGCATTCTCCAAGATGCACCACGGCAATGCGGCTCCTTTTGCCTGGCCGCACTTAACCCGATAATCGACGATACTGATAATATCCGAATGACTTTGGATGAAATCAAGGAAGGGCTGAATGCCGGGTTCGATTCGAGACTCAAGCAGTCGGAGGAACAACAAATGGCGGTAAACTCCGAAATGAAGAACCGACTGCAGGAACTTGGGAACAAAGTGAGCAAGATGATCACAAAAGAAGACTTCGCAGATTCAATTAAGGCTCTGGAGATCAAGTTGGAACGGAGATTGGACAGAACGGAGGAACTTAAGACAGTGAGTTACGGATAGCAGACATACAGACAGACCTTCAGACTGACAAACATATAGACATCTTATCGCGTTCCCATTGGAATTGCTTATCTCTGTTTATAGGTTAATTAGAAAATTAGAATAATACTGCAACGAAAGTTCATTACTCAAGTTTTGTTTTCAGTTTGTTTTGAATCGACGCTGACAATGTTATTACAACTTGTTAATACTATTGTAAGCTTAATTAAGATAAAACCAACTAATTTGTATATTTACAATTAATATAATATTATTTTATCACCTGTTCTTTATAGTTTTGTACAGCTGAAAATAACAGCCGATGCCAACGATGAATTCAAAAGCCAAGTAAATACTTTGAAAGACACCATAAAAGACTTGCAAAGTCAGTTAAAAGTATCCGAAGGTCAAATCAAAAGCCAACATGAACAAATTCAAGCGATGGAGAAAACCAAATTCGAACTATCTAGTCAGCTTTCGGAATGCCGGAAATCTGATGAAAATTTACCTGATTCTTGTCCCAGTGGCAGTCCCAATTGGATTTACCAAATAAAGGTTCGGGGTCTTGAACCCTTTGAAGTGCCATGTTCGACTTCTCCACCTGGTTGGACTGTAATTCAGAGACGCATTGACGGATCCGAAAACTTCAATCGAACCTGGGTTGAATATAAAAATGGTTTTGGGGATGTCAGTGGAGAATTTTTCATCGGGCTGGAAAAATTGCATCGGATGACTGAGACACGACCCCATGAACTCCACATTAAACTTGTGAAGGCTGATGGATCCACCACCTACGCTCAATATGATGACTTTAAAATCGGTAGTGAAAAGGAATACTACGAGTTAAAGAATGTAGGGAAATATTCTGGTAAAGCCGGAGACTACCTTATATACAATATAAACCAAAAGTTTACCACAATTGATCGGGATAATGACGATGTCAGATATTTAAATTGTGCCCATACATATGGTGCATGGTGGCACGGAAGCTGTTCATCCAGGTATACCTGTTTATTGATGCTCTTATTAAATCTTCTTACCATAATCACTTAAAATTATAGTTCGCTAAATGAAAAATACTTTGAATATGGCAGAGGTCCTGAAGGAATTTACTGGGGCTCAATGAATGATAACTACTGGTATACATTACATCAATTCGTAGAAATGATGATAAGGCCTAAGCCTTTATGATTATCACTTTTAAATAATAAAATATTTTAATCTTAATAAAAAATAAAAAAAAAAAATAAAATAAAAAAAAAAAATCTATACTGTACTCTGGTATTAATTTGTTTTCCTTTGATGAAATGGGAGATTTGATAAATGGAAGTGATTGAGTCCGGACCCCGGGCAACATTCATTCAAGGGCACTCCCTATACAATCGAAGGGGAATATGCATGTTTCCGCATTAATTTTCGTTCGGATGCCGTTTGCCTTTGTTATTAATTTGCGTATTTAGACTGAAGACACTATTATTATCGATTCAAAGACCGGAAGACGGTTAATTAAGTTTCACAAAGCACACTATTAATTAAGCCATTGGTTTTTTCGTATACAAAAAAATCGTTTTTATTCGGACATCAATATTATAAAGCTCTTTTTGGAATGATCAAAACTTTGATAGAGTAAGAAAGGAATCAAACTTCGGCAAGCCGAAGTTTATTTACCCTTGCAGTTATTACAAGTCGATTTCGATTTCTATGCCTATATTACTAAAGTCAATGAAACAATGTCGATTTCGCGCTGCATTTTACCATCGTTTCTATGACAGCCGTATTATATTATTTTCCGATTTTGACAAAACTAAAAGCGTAATTCTAATATTGTAACTAAAAACTATATCTCAAAGAAATATAACAGGAAAACATTTTGTTTTATGGGAGCTATATGATATTGCTGTCCTATTTTAATTTAATTAAAACCGTAATTCCATAATACATAAAATATTAGCAAATCCATGAGAACAAAAAAAAAACAAGAAAGGAAAGCTAACTTCGGGCGGAGCCGAAGTTGAAATACCCTTGCAGAATATTCTGTAAATTATTTTCTCCAAAATTATTCATATGATGCATTCTTAACACTCATAAAAAATCCCAACTTCCTAACTTTACAAACACCAAAGTTATGGCATTTCCGATCAATCAGTAATATGGCGGCTATATGATATAGTCCGCCGATCCTTATGAAATTTTATTGGTCGGATTGATTGGCCAAATATAAAACCCATAGAAAATCCCAACTTCCTAACTTTACAAACACCAAAGTTATGGCATTTCCGATCAATCAGTTATATGGCAGCTATAGGATATAGTCGGCCGATTCCGGCCGTTCCGACTTATATACTGCAAAGGAAAGAAGGGTGTGTGCAAAGTTTCAACTCGATATCTTCAAAACTGAGAGACTAGCTTGCGTAGAAACAGACAGACGGACAGACGGACATGCTTATATCAACTCAGGAGGTGATCCTGATCAAGAATATATATACTTTATAGGGTCGGAGATGTCTCCTTCACTGCGTTGCACACTTTTGACCAAAATTATAATACCCTCTGCAAGGGTATAAAAACAACAAAGTTCTAATTAAAAAAATTTTTTTTTTCCGATTGTTCCTACGGGAGCTATATGATATAGTCGCCCGATTCGGGTTGTCCGACTTATATACTACCTGCAACAGAAATACAACTTTTGGGAAAGAGTCAAGCAGATAGCTTTAAAACTGAGGGACCAGTTTGCGTAGAAACGACTCTCCTGGTGATGCTGATCAAGAATATATATACTTTATAGGGTCGCAAATGACTCCTTCACTGCGTTGCAAACTTTTGACTGAAATTATAATACCTTCTTGAAGGGTATAATGAGTACTGTGGCTTTCTGCGATGAGAGAATACCCAACTTTTACATTTGCAATATTATTCAATTCGAAATAATGTCTACCCTTTTATTAAAATGATACACAAGTTACATGGACATAAAATCATATGTGGATAGCTCAAAACATTTAAGCTTTGTCACAAAACTGTCCAAATGGAAATGCATGCTCTAACGCATTGATGCCAACAGATATTGTGGTCAACCCACGTGGCCGACGTCTGCTACAAACCTCGGAATCCGAAGGCGAAATAAATAATTATCCAAATGCGCACTTCCAAATGGCAGACCGCAGGAGGCGTTGAGCCGTAGGAGTGTGGATTTGGCAAGGAATTCAAATTTTATTTCAATTAGTGACTGATATGTTCGACGCCAGCTTGCGGTTCATTATGGTATGTGTTATTGGCCTGCGGGATTGGCATAATTTGGTTGCTTGGCTGCCATCCTTGTATCTGAAATAGCCTGAAATTGAGGACCAAGTAGATTCAGCTTGGATCGCCTTACAACTCGTCTCTTATAATTTTGTTGTGCCTCGTGAATTATGTAAAATGAACTATTTCGACCATGCAATTCCATCTCTGCTGATCCCGCTTGAATGTTTTATATGGGGTGCGTGCTGGCTGAGACCTTTTGGGCCAAATTAGTGTGACACGCACCACAGCTTAATGTTGGAGGAGGGTCTCGCAACAATGTCTTACAGTTTGCATAAATGCATGGGGACCCGACTTTACTTTCTTTCGGTTGTCGGAATTCGGAATTTTTATGCATTTACTACGTGACTCTCCCCAAGGGCATCACAAATGGCTTGCCTTCTTCTGGCCAAGTGTTTAATAAATAAATTACAAAAGGCGAGAAAGGTTCTCAGGGGATAATTGCACTATTCAGAGCGTAGGTGATAAAAGAGTCGCTCCTTCAATTTGCATAACGTCTAAAAAAACACACACATTTTTGACTATTTCTACAAAAACTAACAATTGTGGACCGCCAGGGGCGATAAATAAGTAAACTCTTAGCTATAATATATCCTATTTTCCTTGTTTTTCTCTGCTTCCGCAAACAAATAGAATTCTTTACAAGCAATTTTTAGGGAATAATAACTTTTTGTACAGAATAAGTTTCTGTTGGTCCAAAACGGGATTAAGGTATGGATCATATTCGGAAATCTTAAAGTCTGTCACTCGACTGTAGCGTTCCTTTCTGTTTGAAATTCAAACGAACGGGTTGGGAAGAATATTTCATTTCACTGATTGTGGCCACCTGATGATGAGAGATGCCTGCAGTTGGCATAACGACGCCCCTTAATTAGCAGAAAATATGCGCAAATCGAAAACCAAGGAAAATGGCAAAATTGGCTAATTGGAGGATTTCAGTGCTGGTTTCCGTGTTTACAAAACTCCACTTCAGAAGGCTCTGTTCGGCTTGGGATTTTTCGGGGGATTGGGAAAAAACTGTCGCTCCGGGATTAACATTTGATTAATGCGTAGAGCCCCGGCATGTGGAAGCCGACTTGGGTCATGTTCGGACCAGTGATGCATCAGAATGCAGCTCACTGCCCCCGGGTTCTATTAACACCCCACTATCAGCACCAGCTAACTGCGGCTCATCCCGCTTGCCACCCCCCGCCCTTCTTGCCACCCCCGAAGCATTACATTTTTGCGCCAGCCGCTGGAAGCTGTTTCTCTGTGTAGCCGTCTTCGGCGGAACACATGTCGCCACTTAATGCGTTGAGTGCATACAGAATGAGACGAAATGGAAAATTTGGGAGCCGAGTTGGGGACGTGAAATGTGGCAACAACGCGCCAGCTGCAAAATGCAGCAAGAAGGAGGCGCCTAAGTTGTCGCATCGCACATCGCACACAGTTGACAGTTTGGGTCTAGTCTGAGGATGTTTCATCCCGTCTCGCAAGCTATCCATTTTCAAATTGATGGCCTTTTAATCGGCTCCCGCACACAGCCCTTTTCCAGAAAAAAAATGCTTTAAGGAGTTTAAAGATCTTCCAATGGGCAGATAGCGTTCGATTTAATTAACTGTTTGGCTATTCAGGCTCATCGCAATCCATTTACTCTTCGGGAGGTCGAACTCGCAATGTTTGTCTTGCTCTGATTTCGCAGCTTTCGGCTGGATAATTAAGAGACCAAATTGATTAATTGCTCTACGGCCGGCTGCCTTTCGGCCGGACAGTGAGTGACCAGTGGCCAGTAGCTTGCAATTAATGAAGGCGCGAAAAAATCAGTGGTAATTGCTGTCCATCCAATCAAAGCGTTTGATTGTCCCGTATGTTCTGCAGTCCGATTCGCGTGGTTAACAACTGCTCGATTTGAGTCTATTGATCAGTAGAGTTTGGCGGACCTTGTGGTATAGTTGTTCGACAATCATTTGTTACCCTCGACAAGTTTATCATGAGCCCAATAAGCTGTTCTGATCGGTTCAAACACATTTTAAGCAAGATTTAAGGTTTAGGCTAAAGTCACCTTACTGTTTTAATGAATCAGACTTTATTCATTCAGCGGTTAATAATAGCAACTGGTGATAAAAACTTAAACAACATAAAAACCCAGCCAACACCCTAAGCTCAGCTGGTGAGAAATATACCGACAAAATATAGTGTTTTCGATTATAACAATAAATAAGCCGAATTAGCTTAGGCATGTAGTTTAAATGTAGTTCAGCAATTCATGGTTTCTAAGTGACAACATTGGTTAGTTTCATCGATTATTTTTTTTTTTTTAATTAACATTAATGGTCGCTACTTTACCATCCAAAATATCTACAGGCTAGAAAATCCGCTAATCATTAAAATAGTAACAGTTCCCAACACAATGATAATGGTTAATTAACGCGTTAAGTAATACATTTACTTGAGGCTACTATCAAAAATGGTTATCAAACTACAAAAAGAGGGTTAAAAATCCCCAAATATATTTTTAATAATCATCTAATTACAATATGCAAGAGAAGGTAGGTTAAGCTTTCAACAGAAAATATTATGTTAAGTAAAGTCTTGACTTTTTAGGTTGTGATTTGTTAGTCTTAATGCACGGAGCGCTGAAACCAGTTATATATTTACTAATTGGACAAAAACTCAGACGTATTCAACAACACACACACTACGTATATATTATTTTATTAATTTAACCAAGCCAATTATTTGTTTGTAAAAATTATTTCACAAAAAATGATTGCATTTTAATAATATCTCATTTCGCATGCTGCAAGAAAAAATACATGGACGAATCGCAGCTTTAATATTTTACTGCAGATTGCCGAACACAAATTTGCAATCATTACGAAATGAAAATGTCACTACACTTAATTCCCAGTGGAACTGGAACACGAAATAATGTGTCACAGGCTGGTCCAAAAGTGTTTATTGTGTAGAGAATGCCTGCTTTTTTAGCGAATATTGATGGAAGAGGCATTTGGCTTATGCCAAATGCGATTCCTTTTAAATTAATTCATCCTTTTTCGGTTAATTCATCATCATCAAGAATCTTCAAGCATCAGTCTGCCTGTCAGGACGCAGTGCCATTGCAAATTCAATTATTCGAAATACAAACCAGTCCGACTGGGCAGTCGAGAAACACTGAGCACATTAGGCACTGGTGGGTTTTATAAATTGTGTGTGCTGAAATTTGGAATTGTCAGGTCAACCAGCGGGGCCTGCCATCAGGAAATTAGAAACGCCTGCCACTTGGGGACCAGGACACAAGGCACAACCCGCTCTCCTTGCCCCAAGGGACTGCAACATCGAAATCCGAAGCTCGAATGCGAGAGTATCGTTGCATTTCCTGGGCGAGGAGTGGAAGGGTTGAAACTGAGCTGTTAAACGAAATCCATGGCAGCATTGTTTGCGTTGGTCAACACGTTTGACTCCCATTTCCGTTTATGAATTGCACCGCCCTGGGGGCAGTTTGGGGTGCCATCTGGTCGGCCCAGAGAGATCAGTCTAGGATTTGAGTCCACAAAAAAAGTGGGCTTTAAAGACCACTTTCCGTGTGGTGTTTGTGCATCAAAGAGTTGAAGATGCTGTACATTGAATTCAATTACGACTGGGGGTGCCAGAAAGGCACTCGTGTAAATTCATAAAGCGAATTGGTTTATGGCCCTGCTCCGCCGGAGTCGACAGAAACAGAATCTGCGACATGGAGGAACGCCCCAGCCGACAACAGAAGTCGAATGCGAAGTCGCTCCACATGTCGTCCCGTTCGCCAGACTGGGGGACTGCCAAAAACATGGCAAAGCGAAATTCCCCAATATGTTTATGGCCAAAGTTCAAAGACTTTTGTTTGCCTTTTGATGGGGTGCAAATTGAAATTGAATTTGGCCGGGTTAAACGCAAAAATCGCCCTCCCTCCATGAAACCAGTGGGCCGCCTCCCGCGCTTAGTGCTGTCACAAAAAAGCAAACATTTGCAGGAAGCGCGCCCGAAATATTTCGGCCGCATAAATCATAACAATGGCCATATTGTATATGTAAAACTGCATGTAACAACGGCAGCTGCAGCCCCATGCCGCCCCAGTATGTGCCTGTGTGCCACCACAGGCAAACAAAAATCAAAATCAAATGCAGTATAAATCTGCACAAGCTCTCGGAGAATTCGCGTCGGACGGCTTGGGACACATTTTCGAAAGAGATAACTGGAAATGTCATACGGAGGGTGAATTAACGATCACAGCTTTTCGTGACAGTCTAGAACTTTTTATTGTCTAAAAACCGCTTTTCTTGGGGTAGCCAAAATTACTATTAAGTTGTTGTACTCTTAAGTTTTAACTGCACTAACCGCTGGAAAATAGGAAGTCATTTTTACGAAGTGAAGACTGGTTACTTCATAGTCGAGACACTCGACCTTACTGCTCGAACCTCTACAACCCTGTTTTTCAGGAGTATCACAACCTCGGGAGTATAAAAAACGATTTGCAACACTAGATAACATACAAAAATATTCGATTCAATACTCTTTAGCAACCGACAATGCTTGTAGCCTACTGGCAAAAAGTGAACTAACATCAATATTAACTAGTTATGCAACTACTTAAAAGCTATCGGATACAAGAGGTCCGAAAATTGTACCAGTCCTCGAAATAAAAAGTTGGAAATTAATGACAACACAAACAATATTCCGACATAGAAGTGGGAATCTAACTCGCCGCTAAGAATATTCATGGGAAATTGGAAAAATAGACATTTATCGGCATACTCTATTATATTGCTCTCTTAGCAAAATTCGAGAAAATAGGAAAATAAAATTATATCTTACTTATTTTTTAACATATATCCATTGGCAATTTTAGTATATAGCTGCCATAGGAAGAATCGGGAAACAGAAAATAAAAGTATATATTCATATACTCCGAGATTCAGGCAATTTAAACGATTTCAGAATTTTTAAACGATCAGAAAATCGACCTTTATCATTTTTGTAACAACTGCAATGGTATGTTTTATGTTTGCTTCTTATTTTTCTTGATAATATTTTATAAATTGAAAAATAAAATTGCTTATGCTGATTCAAACATTATAGCTGAAAAAATCCTTTTAACTGTTTCGAATGTAAAGGCAACTAGATGATTATTTCGCTTCAAATTGTGTTTCTTTATTCCAAAATAAAAAAAAATGTTAAAACGTTTATAAATGTTTTACCTTATTTAAACGAGTTTAAGCTGTCTCCAGGAAAAATGCACTAATATTAATATTCTTAAGTTATGTTAGGAGCTAACAATCGTGTTCTGAGTACAATTAACACATTAAGGTGTTATAACCCTTTTTCATTTTCAAAAAATCGAAAAATTGTTTATTGCTTTATCTTGAAGAACAACTTATTGAGAACATTTCCCCAAATTTTCATAGAGATTTGAGCAGTAGAAAGAAAAGTTACAGCGCTCCTATCCGCGCGCCTCGTACCCGCCCAAACCCAAACTTGAAACTTTAACGCAAATATCTCAAAATGGTGTTTTTTGAAAAATGACTTTGCGGTGATATGGATTGGCGAAGAACTACTGAGCCGATTTTCTTCAAATTGTTTTTAAATGTTCGTAATGCATTTTGTGGGTACTTGAACAGGTACAGGGAATTACTCTAAACTAATGAAATATTTATAGTTTTACGGTTTCAGTTGACCCGTTCGTCCTGGGGAATTATCACCGCAAGGCTCTTAAAAAAAAGGAGTTTAAGGGATACAGCCACCCGTTTTGAAATTTTTGAGTAAACATTGTCAACAAACTAAACTTTCAGAAAATATAATTATTCATTTAATAAAAAAAATTACTACAAACATAACAAAAATCCAAACTTTCCTATTTTTTTGGACAAAAAAAGATATATAACCCCTTAACACATTAGTATAAAATCCAATAATGTAAACTCTTTTTGCCAAGAGTCTTTTATTTGAAGATAAAATTAAAGAAAAACTAATTTGTACTGCAAACATTAAAAATAATGACATAATTTTTTTAATAAATACGCCAAATATAGATTTTTTATGGTTCTTATATGCTACAATAAAATATTTAAACGTGATTTTCTTTATCCTGGATCACAGAAATATTTTAGGGTTATATCATGTAAGCGAGTGTAAGATTTCTTTCCGGGGTGTGGAAACTATTTCTGTGAAAAAACTTTCCCTTCCTCCACCGCAGTCCCCGACCATGCAACGCAACTCTTGCAATAAATTGTCAATTTTTGAAATGTTTGCAATGTAGGCGAGGGCAATTTTATGGCCATTTCGGAGCTGATTTAATGCGCTAAGCGAACGGGATTAGCCGAAGTCGTAAATCTGCAGTTAGATGGGGCGTTATGGTGGCAAACGTGCTGGCATCCCATCCCCGGACAGACGAGCCGACACTCAAAGCGGCCTTTTTCATAATTAAGTGGCGCATTGTTGCAGCCCGGAGGCCGCGTGGATTCTCTTGTAGCATCATTAAGACACGTGGGCGGATCATCTTCCTAACAGGCACTTGAACATCACACGGCGAGCAGCAAGTGCAATTTGCGTTGACAACATAAACAGCCGGAGACACGGGGCAGCAAGGGGCAGGAGGATGTTGCAACAGCAGCGACTCGAGTGTAAGGCAGCGCCAAGGATGAGCCGCGGGATAATGCTCGACATGCACAGAGTGCCGAAACGAGGGGCAGAGGGGAAAAGGGGAAAAGAGGAAAAGGGGCACCGGGGCCTCAGCACACGCTCTGTTACCCACTTGGCCCGCGGGCCAAGCGATTTTCTTAGCCGCTTTTCGAGGAAGGCCAAGTGGGAACTATCCAAGTAGGTTTCTTTCCGCCCGAAGGCCGCCACGAATGCCATTATAAACGTCGCAAAGTTAAGCAGCGAATGCATGAAAGTCAAGTGGCGGTTTATTATTTATCCCCTCGTCCTTTTGCCGCTCTCCAGCACAATTAGAAGCTCTGTCTGCTTCATATTTCATGGCGAAATGCAAAAACGGAAGGGTCGAGAGCAGCAAAAACTACAACGAGTGGTTAGCTCGACAGTGGAACTGTGACACAGCACAGCAAAGGACATGTGTAAAGGAACACTCCAGGACAGGCGGACTATCAGTGGCCAGGGCACCACAAAGCAACAGACGTCTGGGGAAAAGGATTAAAACATGGAAGGAACAAAAACCCTGGGAGGAAGCATTTAGACCAAGTGATGTCGAGCACGTCACCGGCACTCCTTCTGCCGAAAGCGTGCCACAGTTGCTCCACCATCATTAAGGGGCAGAGTAAGCCTGATAATAGTGCCCTAACGATTTGGTAATATTTCGAGTAAGGATTGGTAGGGAGTAAGTAGCAACATGTGCAAACAAATATTGAATTCATTTTTCGAGTAAATGGTAACATTTATAATATGATGGAAGCTTCGAATTTGATTTGTAATGAATAGGAAATTTAATATTGTACTCATTAAATAAAGTAGAATTTGTTACCTATGGAAAAAGTAATGCTGTAGAAAAATATTTCATTACTTATGAAAAGAAAATGCTAATAATTATTTTTCATTAAAAACTTGAAAGGTATGTAAACTTGCCAAATTAAACAAAATATATTAGTTTCTTTGATTTAAAATAATAATTTAAAAAAATAATAAAAGTCGTAACACTTAGTACTAGTTTTATGTATTTTCGGAAAGTCCTTGTTAGCAATCACAATCTTTTATCTAATGTGTGACGTGGAGTAATAGTCAGGAAATACGGACTTTTCGCAGGGAATTCTCAATGCAATTTCTATCGAGCAGCATATTTCAAGGAACTTGCAGTTCTTTATCCATGTATGACAAAAATTAAAGAGCAAGAGCTTACAAATTATTTGTCTTTTATATATTTTAATGTTAAAATAAGAAAACGGAAGCTATCTTCGGCAAGTCGAAAATATTGCGTCTCGACTTCACTTTTAGAAAATTATTTTCTTTAATAAGGGTTTGCCTTTCCAGCCAACACTACATAACATGGGAAATAACCAAGTTATTATTAAAATCATTGGTTTCCATCTGTGCGCATAACAATCAATCAATTTTTGTATTCACATAAACCAAATTGAACGAAATATTTATATTTAATTTTAGCTATACTCATTTAAAGGTCAAGGCATTTCCATTTACGAACGTATCGGAGTGGTAAAAGTGTAGAGTGTATGGCCGTCTGTGTAATGAGTTCAGCCATCAGCCTTCCCGTGTTTTAAGGAGTGAGAGGGGGGACGAGGCCTTTCCAAAGAATTACATGCCCAGCCCACCCATGCCGCCCATGCCCCCGAGGGCCCCCAGTCCAGCCGCCGCCCCAGCAGCCGCGGCATCCTCCAGGGGCAGCTCCGTCACCACGGCCTCGGCGGTGGTCAGGAGCGAGGCCACTCCGGCGGCGTCCGAGATGGCGGTGCGGACCACCTTGGTGGGGTCGATGATGCCCCTCTCGATCATGTTGCCGTACTCGCCCTTGAGCGCGTCGTACCCGTAGTCGCCGTCCAGGATCTCCACCTTGGCCACCACCATGGCTCCGTCCACGCCGGCGTTCCTGGCGATCGTCATGCAGGGCATGCGCAGCGCCCGCCGGATGATCTCGATGCCCATGTTCTGGTCCTCGTTGGCGCCCTTCAGGTCGTTCAGCTTCTGGATGCAGCGCAGCAGGGCGGTGCCGCCGCCGGGCACGATGCCCTCCTCCACGGCGGCCCGCGTGGCATTGAGGGCGTCGTTGACGCGGTCCTTCTTCTCGCTGACCTCCACGTCGCTGGAGCCGCCCACCCGCAGCAGGGCCACGCCCGAGCAGAGGCGCGCCAGCCGCTCCTGTAGCTTCTCCTTCTCGTAGGAGGAGGTGGACTCCTTGATGGCCTCACGCAGCCCCTCCGCCCGCTTCTCCACGTCCGCCCGCTGGCCACGGCCCTTCAGCAGCATCGTGTCGTCCTTGGTGACCACCACCTCGCCCACGCGCCCGAAGTCGCTCATCTTGATGTCCTCGAGCCGCACCAGGTTGGCCTCGTCCCCGAAGACGAGGCCCCCGGTGGCCACGGCCATGTCCGCCAGCGACTCCTTGCGGTTGTCCCCGAACCCGGGCGCCTTCACCGCGCACACCTGGAGGCCCACCTTCAGCCGGTTCACCACCATGGTGCTGAGGGCCTCCGCCTCGACGTCCTCGGCGATGATGACCAGCGGCTTGCGCTGGGCGTTGGCCAGCTCCAGGGCGGGCACGATGCTCGGGGCCGACTTGATCTTCTTCTCGCAGAAGAGCAGGAGGGCGTCCTGGAACTCGGCCTTGGCCCCCTTGGCGGCGTTGATGAAGTACGGCGATATGTAGCCGCGGTCGAACTTCATGCCCTCGATCACCTCCAGCTCGTCGCAGAGGGTCTTGCCGTCCTTGACCGTGATCACCCCGTCGCGGCCCACCTTCTTGATGGCCTCGCTGATGAGGTTGCCCACCGACTTGTCGCCGTTGGCCGAGATGGTCGCCACCTGGCAGATCTCCTCGGGCGTGCTCACCGGCCGCGACATCTTGCGCAGGTTGTCCTTGACCGTCTCGATGGCCAGCATGACGCCGCGGCGGATCTCCACCGGATTGGCCCCGCGCGATATCTTCTCGAAGCCCTCCTTGGCGATGGCGCGGGCCAGGACGGTGGCCGTGGTGGTGCCGTCGCCCGCCTCCTCGTTCGTGTTGTTGGCCACGTCCTGCACCAGCTTGGCCCCGATGTTCTGGAACTTGTCCTTCAGGGCGATCGACTTGGCCACCGTCACGCCGTCCTTGGTGATCTTCGGGGAGCCCCAGCTCTGCTCGATGATCACGTTGCGCCCCTTGGGGCCCATGGTCACGGCCACGGCGTCCGCCAGCACGTCCACGCCCTGCAGCATCATGGCCCGCACCTCCGGCCCGAACTTCACGTCCTTGGCGTAGGAGCGCGCCCACAGGATGTGGCTGATCCGCGCACTGCGCCGCAGGGTGCAACTGGTGAGCATGCGCATCATGACGAGCTGGGTGGGGGGGATGGAAGTGTTTTTAATGCGTTTGGGGTTTGGGGGCACTGACTGACTATTGCCGTTTAGTTATAAATACGTTAGCACTGTTGAGGCTCCAGTGGTTCGATGTGAAATGGGGAACTCGAACAGCAAATGCTACTGACGAGTCAACTCACTGGCATCCAGCCTACTGAGCCTCTCAAAATAAAACATGTGTGAACATTTTAATATCCTATTCTCACCCGCTTAAACCAAGCGCTTTGGTGAATTTAAGACAGAAAACGTTTTTTGGGAAAATTCGTTATATTGACTTTGAATAAAGAAATCATTGACATTACGTTTCGTTTGATACCGTTTTTTGTTGTCCAATACTTTTTTGGCTATCTTAAAAAAAACGAATAAAAACAAGGAGAAACGCGATTGTCGAGTGCCTGCTGAGGGGTTCAGCTAACCAATGTCTAAACAAATAAGCCCCCAGCTGATGGCGCATTTCAACAATTTTAGGTGGCAACAAATAAAATCCTTTTACTGAACTGGGAACGGGTATAAATAGTAAAAAGAATAAAATTATCAAAGCATTTGAAAATATATAAATCTCACAAATGAAAACACATTTGATAAATACAAAATAAGAAATTTACTTAAACCATTATTTATACCCTTGCAGAGGGTACTATGAAGGGCAAATTTCCTATAGGGTATATATTATATTCAAATACATATATACATATTCCTATATTATAATAATTCTTCTTTCTATTACAGATAGTATATTAGACGGATCGGGCCTGGTATTATATAGCACCCATAGGAACAATCGGGAAAAGAAAAGAAAATAACACCATTATAAACACCATAAAAATTTTGTTAATGATTTCCGAATACTGTTTTACTTTTATAGGCAGCAGACCACTATATCATATAGCTGTCATGGGAACGATCGGAAAATCGACATGGCTTCTGTTTTCTTAAGCATCGATTTCGAAATATTGAATACTGCAAGACTATATAAACATCGGCTTGCCCTGTACCAGCGGCATGGCCTATATATTTTTAAGCGCTTAAAATATAAATATAAAGAAAAGGTTTTGATGTTTTGCTATAACTCAAAACAAAGTTGGCAATTAAGATTTTTGACAAATAAAAAATTGTAACAGCTGCAAGCAAGAGTGCTCTAACTTTTGCTTGGTTTTAACGAAATTATCATAGTTAGAAGCAAGTCGCTGGGCTGGATTGTTCTTGGCCACTGAAATTGGACACTTCTAGTCCGACGATATCGCTAACCATTATTCAACCCTTCCCTCCAATTCTTCCCATTCCCAACGAACATTTACCTGGACGACAATTTGTAACCGAAAAGTGAAAACCATTTAAATAGTCGTAAAAATGTGCGACGACAGCGACCGAAATACAATAAAAGCCAAGGGGAATGGGCTCCCTCGCCACTTTCACCCCTTTCACGACTTTCACCCCGTTTCCAAGAAACATAAGCTCTTCGCCGGGTATCGTTCGCTAGTCCCTGTCAGCTGCGCTTACAAGCGAACTGAAAATTGAAAACTGCTGAGGCAGCGTAAGGCGAGCCGGAAAATCGAGTGTAGAGGGGGCCCGAGATCGGAGTGGCGGGACAACAGGCATTGGAGACAACCGGGCGGACGGCGACAAATGGCGGTGCTTGTTCATGAAAATTTAAATTGCAAAATGGGTTCTGTGGGTGGGCGGATGGTTACAGGCCCGCCCCACACTTTTCTCCCATCCATTCGCTAATATTTGTGTTTTAATTACCTGAAAGTGTCAGGACGTTCTTAGGCGAGCTTGGAGCTTAGTGCAAATTTGCCTTCAGCCTGTGACAACACATGACGCCACCCGATTATTGCATCTTTGGATAAGGATTGTTAGAATTAAAATACAACTGGTGGCGAAAAATAGATTTATTGGGGAACTGAAAGGGCCATTTGGCACGTATTAGATAATACCCAAACGATAGAAGCAAATGTTAGAATTATTTTTTGTTAAAAGAACAAATTTTCTTAATACCTTAATTATAACTCAACAATTTTTATTTTTTAAATGTAGGCAAGTATGCAATTTAGGTAATTTGTGTAACTGCTAAGCTTTACATTCTTAAGGATTTTTAATTTTGTCGTTACCAGTGGGTCCGGGAAAACTACTAAACATTTGAAGAGTCTTTCCTCGTATTTCACCTGGACGTTTGATGTTTCCGAAAGTTAGGGAAGACTTTACAAGTGCTTCCTTGGACATTATCTCAATTGGAAGCGAAACATGTTTGACTATGTCTAAGTATAATATGTATAAGTATTATATGAAATAGGGTGCATAAAAAACCAGGTATAATTAATATTTCCGTGTACTGAATTTTCACATGCGTTTGCCTTCTAAAACTGCGGTTTTGAAGGTATCAACATACTGGTCAATTATTTGGAAACTGACATTAAAGTCATGAAAAATGAGGTGGTATCTCTTGGACGAACTAAACCCTTCTAAGTATTTTAGTTTCACTTTTGGTTGAGAATCGAGCCTTCAGGTTAGTTTTTATAATTTCAGTAAAAAATTTCAGTAAGCAGTAAAGCTATCTGCTTAAAACTTTCCCAAAAGTTGTCTTTCAATCGCAGGTAGTATATAAGTCAGAAAAAGCCGGATAGGGCGACTTTATCATATTTTATTTTTTCAATTTTATTTAATTTTTTTAAAGTATAACTTTGTTGTTTTTCATTGTTTTTTGTTCTATGGGATATAGCATATCACATAGCTGTCATAAAATCGATAGCAAAATGCAGCTAAAAATCGGCATAGCTTCACTGTTTGTAGCCGTTTTGTAATAACTACAAGAGTATATAAACTTAAATGCTAAATTTGGATATAGATTAGTTTGTAATTTACAAAACGTACTGTAAACGGAAACCAAAAGAATGGCATTTAAAACTATTTCCATTATTTAAATTTGATAAAACTTAATTACGTTTTAGCTGTATAAATACTGTGTTGGCACGAAGCACAAGAAATTTAAAGTTTGCTAACAGAGAAGGGAAAATAACCCATTTACTGGGAATATCTGAAGTGCATCATTAGATGTAATTATCTAAATATGCGGTGCAATATCTGTTAATAAGAACCATATCGATTTCAATAATACATCTCGCTCGGCCTCCCTGCGCACACACATGCCATAAGTGACGCATCTGATTTAATTACAACAGCCGGCGAAAATGAGCAGACATTAATATTACAAGAGAACACTGACCTATTAACGCGACTCCGGGTGTGGGGACGGGGAATTGGGGTAGGCTGAGGAGAACCCACGCGTCATTAGGAAAATGGCAACGGAATTAAAGAAAATTAGCAGTCGGCCGTGCGGCTGACTGGAGATGGCAAATGAGGCACATTTATTCGAATGTAATCCATTATGAAATCGCATAATGAAGAGATTAGCACACGCATTCGCAGCGCAATTAATAAATGACCCGAAAGAAGGCCAACGACAAGGCAAGAAAACTGACCTCCGTCTGTCCATTTGCGTGTTGAGTCCGCGAAGAATACCAATAAATTAGGCAAACGGTAATCATTAGTTTCATTTCATTTGTGTATAACTCCAGGACACAGACAAATAAATCAGGTGAAGTTCCAGTCCGAGTGTTATTGATAATTATATTGTTGGCGAGAACGTAATGAGACAACAGCTCAGAGCACAATAGGGGTGAACCATCTGGCCTCTTATTAACCTATTGATGCTCAGCCTTTGTGCTAACTTTTCCCAACAATGCTTACCTAAAAGTCTTTGCACTTCATTTAACTTCTCCTTTGACCCGCCGTCCAGGAACTTTCCCAGACGCGATTTTCCCTTTTCTTTCAACCACCCCCATAATCGATAATTAACCACAAAACTTGGCACGCAACAGGAAAAAGGATGGGACCGGTAAATGGATCGAAAAGAGGCACTGGGCCTAAGTATAAGAAGGGTAATGGCACGGCACAAAGTTTAATTAAAACAAGAAAGAGCGCTTGAGTCGAACGACACGACTACCAGATACCCGCTCAAGAATAAATGATAAATCAATCTTTAGGAATATAACACTCGTAAGGATGGTGTGTTTGTAAAATTGTTTGTTGTATTTTTTTAATACTTAAGCAAGACAATATAAACAAACCTATTTTGGTTTTAAAAATGTTAGCCTGCGTGAAGAAATTTGGTTGAAACAATTAAGTTCTTAAGGTTCAAACAGAAATAGCGATTCTAATCTTTATTTCTTATTTCAGAATTACTTTATTGTCGCTATTACAACCTTTTGTAGAATGACAACATACCCCTTCACTCTAAGAGTAAAGATATGTAAAAGTGGTGGTCAAAATCTTACCAAAGTTGAAAGGAAAAGCGGATTTTTCGGGAAAGTTTGTTAGTCTATTGTTCGAAGAAAAAATATAAAAAAAAATAATTTTTATGGGATGGGAAAAATAAACGATAAAAGGCAAGAAAAGCTTTTGGCCTTTAGAGCTCTGTACTTGCGAGAACTTTTTTATTATTTTTATAATTTTTTGGCAACATTTTGTAGACGCAATTTGGACTTTCGATTCTGAAAATACTCATCGAGACTATTCAAAATGATTGTAGGTGTGCACATGGGTACAAAATCCAAAACAACCCTTTGGTAAACTACTGCGAAATATTCTTTAAAATGTCAGAAAAATACAACACATGTTTATCATGTGTAACAAATGCATTTTTATACCCTTGCAGAGGGTATTATAATTTTGGTCAAAAGTGTGCAACGCAGTGAAGGAGACTTCTCCGACCCTATAAAGTATATATATTCTTGATCAGGATCACCTCCTGAGTTGATATAGCCATGTCCGTCTGTCCGTCTGTCCGTCTGTCCGTCTGTCCGTCTGTCCGTCTGTCTGTCCGTCTGTCCGTCTGTCTGTTTCTACGCAAACTAGTCTCTCAGTTTTAAGGCTATCGAATTGAAACTTTGCACGCACCCTTCTTTCCTTTGCACGCAGTATATAAGTCGGAACGGCCGGGATCGGACAACTATATCCTATAGCTGCCATATAACTGATTGATCGGAAATGCCATAACTTTCGTGTTTGTAAAGTTAGGAAGTTGGGATTTTCTATGGGTTTTATATTTGGCCAATCCATCCGACCTACAAAATTTTATAAGGATCGGACGACTATATCCTATAGCCGCCATATAACTGATTAATCGGAAATGCCATAACTTTGGTGTTTGTTTAGTTAGGAAGTTGGGATTTTCTATGGGTTTTATTTTTGGCCAATCAATCCGACCTACCAAATTTCATAAGGATCGGCCGACTATATCCTATAGCTGCCATATAACTGAACAATTGGAAATGCCATAACTTTGGTGTTTTTAAAGTTAGGAAGTTGGGATTTTTTATGAGTATTAAGAATGCATCACATGAATAATTTTGGAGAATATAATTTACAGAGTATTCTGCAAGGGTATATCAACTTCGGCTCCGCCCGAAGTTAGCTTTCCTTTCTTGTTTTATATTTTGTAGTCAACATTTTGGACATCACTGTTTTAAAATTAATAAATTAATATAAATATAATTTCTAAATTAATATACACTAATGCCAACGACGTGAGCCTGGAATTTGAAACGGCTTTAGAGATATAACCAGTCCAGTTTTATTCCAAATCTTTATGTGGCCTTCATTTTCAAGGGCTAGTTTATTTATAGAATCCCCAAGTGGAATGTGACTAGAATCGATAATCTGAAATCCAAATCCAATTATATTTCCGTATTAGACTGAAATATTTTATCAATAATTCTTTTACTATTAAACTAATAACATTTTTGAGAGTATGAAATAAAATAGACTTTTATTATGAGAGTAACAACTGATACTACTAATACAATATTGAATTGTACCATTATGATCTATAAGACCCTGATTCCTTACAAAAATAATGTACAATAAAGTTTTTATAGCCTTGCAGCTAAAAATGTAATATTCATTGAGACGACTATATATTGATTTTTATGTGCATATTTTTCAATCGTTTTATAATTTTGTTTGGTGATTCAAAGCTCGCATGTTACTAAAAAATGTTCTATTGCTCTGTTAAGTTATGCTTTCACTTAAAATCCGATGTCTAGTAACGACTAAATCGGGGACAGCTGAATAATTCCAGAGCAGGACTGGTAAAGGTGAACAGCGAATTTGATGCCTTCTTTTGCTGCATTTCTACGGTTGTTTAATGTGGTCAGCTGCCGTCAAGCTGCATGCCCCTCTGGCTTGCCGCAGATTCCCCCCGCTTTTCTTGGTCCTTTGCAGTTGGCTGCACACTTTGATTAGCCGAAACGGCTTGGCGTGGGCTCGGCTGCTGTCTGGTTTGGTTTTAAACACCCAGACCCCAACTCTGACCCCTGACCCCTGACCCTGATCCACTATCACCCCCTCCCGTTGTCTGGGCATGCTCACATGAGCCGGAAGCGCATTATAAAGGGCATTTCCGGTATTTAGGTTGGGTCCCTCGACTTGGTCCCGGCCGTGTTTCGCATTATACGTTCGGCGAATTCGACGCTTTGGTTATGGGAGGTCAGGTGGAAAAGGTCACACTGGGTTAAGCATGGCGTGTGTGACGGCTTTCGGCATAAGAAATTTACAGAAGGGGATAACAACTTTCCACTTTGTTCCCTTCGAAAACAGTGAAAAAGTTACGCAATCAAAAATTATGCTGTCTGGTTGAATGAAAAACAAGCTCAGACTCGAAGATGCAATGCATTTCGAGGCAATCATAAGTCCGACACATCCCGAAAACTTTTGGTCGATCGAAAAGTTTTGCCTTAAAGCAGTCATCGCTTGCCGCCAAATTTGAAAAAAATAGGGGAAGAGCGAAGTTTGAACTGTCCAAAAAGTGTTTTGGGATAAGCGCAAACTTTCGCACACAAACGCTTTTTGACGGTCATTTTAATAAATTGAAAATCTGCGGAAGGGACTCAGGTCCAAAATCGATAAGGGGACTCAACGGACGATTGCAACTTTTGCTCCTTCCTGGGCGACAATGTTTGGGCAGGCTCATAAAATCTGTTTACAGGCTTATAAATAAGCAACACGATTTGTTTTTCTTATAAAACTTTTACTTCCTCTTGCTATATCGCCTCCAAAGACATAACTTATGCACGTCAAGGACCTCGAAACTAAGCAAATCTCGGATCAGCCTGAATGTCTTCTTCATTGCCAAAAGTTTTTAACATTTTTATTGAGTTTGCTTTGTAATTTAAATTGTTTGCCCTCAACTTGTTGACATGACAGAGGATGCCCAACCAAGTTTGGGTTGAAGGGGATGAACATGGTGAGGAGTAGAAGGATTCCCTCTGCCAGATGACAGCATAAACCAATAGTATTTTATCTCTCCTAGTGACTTTCAATCAATCGCATCAGAGTTCATTGTAGCGTCTAACAATTTGTTGTCTGCCTGGTCGCCCTTTCCCACATATGTACATATGTATGTATGTGCATACAAACACATCGCGATGGAATAATCGAAGCTGTATTATATCCGTCAGCGGCAGCCATGAAATGGGCAAAACAGGAATACCAATGATGGACCAGCTAGGGGACCGGTATTTATATACGATATGTATAGTGCACACAAAGCCAGATCTTCTCCCCCTCTCATTTTTTGCACAATTGCGAACATCACCGATGAAGCTTTGCCAGGGGGCGTATACGTTATGCATACTTGAATTGGGTTGTGTTGTTCAGTGAAACATGAGGTTACCATTAACCTTACAGCAAAAGCAAATTAATAAGCGAAAGCTCCTAAGTTAAATTGCATAAATCTGAACTTAAGTGTCTTTAAATGGCTTTAATCTAAAATATCGTTTTATACACTTATCTTTTTATTTTTTATGTTTGTGTAGAGAATTCAAAATAATTAAATGATTAAAGACAATTGTGTGACACCCTCCGCATTTTATATACAAATTTTTAACAAACTGCTACTCACAAACAAACAGATCCCAGACTCATTAAAATACTTGTTTATTTACTATGTTTATAGAAGTTTCAACAAGAAAATGATAAATCAATAATGAATAGTAGCGGTACCATAAAATTGTAATTCCACTATTAAGTTAAATTTCTGTTTTTAATTATAAAATTTCGATTTACAAGTGTGGAAGTATGTGCCGACTGTTCACAACCTATAAGGTAAAGTCTAATCTTTTCAGTCCTGGTTACAAATCAGTTTGTTAATAGTTACATAGTGAGCTCAATTTTTCCAATCCATTTTTTTCTGAATAGGCTCGTTAAAATGGGCAAAACCTATATTTATTTTAAAGACCCTGCAAGGACGGTGGTTTTTATACCCTTGCAGAGCGTATTATAATTTCAGTCAAAAGCTTGCAACGCAGAGAAAGAAACATTTCCGACCCTATAAAGCATATACATTTTTGATCAGCATCACCAGGAGAGTCGATCTAGCCATGACCGTCTGTCCGTCCGTCTGTCCGTCCGTCTGTCCGTCCGTCTGTCCGTCCGTCTGTCCGTGCCTAACATTAAAATCGGACAACAATATCATATAGCTGATATACATATAAACGACGGCAAAATGCAGCGCGAAATCGACATAGCTTCATTGACTTTAGTAATAATAAAGTAATTTAGTAATTAATATAGGCATAGAAATCGAAATGTAGTCGATTTGTAATAATCGGAAGGGTATATAAACTTCGGCTTGCCGAGGTTTGCCTCCTTTCTTGTTTTTAAATTAATACTTTGATTTCCTGCAAAGCTTTGGACTACAATAGATAGACTAATCATGAAAAGTACTGCCAGTCCATCGTCTGGATTAAGCGGAAACTTCAGATTGTTAACATGACTACTAGATGGGAGCTGACCTAAGTCAGTTTCCAAGTCAACTATAGCTGTAATCTCTGTTATGCAATAAATTAAAAAAATAGGTGCTCACATAGTTTAAGATGCAGCTCATTTTGTGGAAATTCTACTTTTGCATGTATCACAAGTCCCACTTGCCTCGACATGCAAAGAATCTCTTTTCAATTGTCTCCTCAGACCAAGCTGCTCTGATGTGTGTGTTTATGCAAGAGAAACAACAACATAATTCATTTTGTCACTTGTATTTACTCGTTATTAAATTGTTTTCTGAGACGCCTCCTACCGCAATTCCTTTGCCCTTTGCTCCGTTCTCTTCTTTCATTCGCTGGTAGTCAAAATTTATGCAAATTATAATACGGAAATACACAAGTTATATTCGGAGGCACAATAAACAAGATATGTGTAACATGCTGGGTGCGAAAACAAAGAGGAGCACCAGCGTTAATTCGGCCCGGCTCAACCCGTTCTGAGTGCAGTGGTGTGAGGTCCTTGGTCCTTGGTCCTGACATAATTGCGAGGACTGCACGAGTGCAGAGTGGCGCTTTAAGCCAATATGCAGCACCCCGTTGCCATTGTTGCGCTGCACGAAGTCGAGAAGTTGTCCCACATAATTGAAACAATTCCATTTGTTGTTGCCATCTTCTCACATTATTCTCGCCCTCTTTGTTGCACTCTTTTTCTTGTGGCACAGAAGGCCGGCATGAAATGACTTTCCCGAGTGAATCCGGTAATTATAAAGTACACTGAAGCTTTTCATTTATTGTTTGCACCAAGAGGAATGATAGTATGGCTAGAAAACACATTATTGATTGTCTCTTGCTGCTACACTCAGAAAAATAAATCTAGTACTATGTGCTGAATCTAGCGTTTTCGTTGTCAACAGCATCGAAATACTAAACTAAAGAAATAAAATGCTGCGTTCAAAAACGTCTTAAATACGATTTAAGTACCATGCGTTCTACACTTAGAAAATTATTTGGAATAATACCCAG
This sequence comes from Drosophila kurseongensis, assembly GCA_018153305.1. Lineage (NCBI taxonomy): Eukaryota > Metazoa > Arthropoda > Insecta > Diptera > Drosophilidae > Drosophila > Drosophila kurseongensis. The sequence goes on from JAECXX010000156.1 coordinate 140,763, forward strand.
GATATCATAAATGTAAATAAAATTTAAACTGTTCTTCTTTTTTGTTAATTACCAGAACTTATCCTTAAATTTACTTTTAACAAGAGATGCTTAAATACCTAGCAGCTTATACCAAACCTAACTATTCTAAAAAACCAGCACATTTGAATTATTTTGCACTCTCGATTTTTACAAAATAATTCGGGAATTGTTTAAACTTTGAAATCCATCAATTTATATTTAAAAACAAGAAAGGAAGCTAACTTCGGCAAGCCGAAGTTTATATACCCTTGCAGTTATTACCAAACGACTACATTTCGCTTTATATGCCTATATTGCTAAAAACAATGAAGCTATTTCGATTTTGCGCTGCATTTGGCCATCTGCACGGGTATAACAAAAAAGGCCCGATGTATGTATATATAATCTACAATAAAAAAAGACTTTTGAAAAAGTTTTATTCAGCTTTATAACTAAGGACAGACGGACTAAATTGACTTTCTTAGTGATGCTGATCGAGAATAAACACACTTTATAAAGTCAAAAATGTCTGCATCACTGCGTTCTAAACTTTTGACTCAGCAAGAGTCTAAAACTTAAAATAAATCATGTAGCTAAGCATCTAAACCAATTTGTTGTAATTGCCAATTTACACCAACATGTTAGTGGCAACTCTCTGGGCAGTTAGCTTTGAATTTAAATTTTGAAAAAATGTGTAGGAATTCAAGGACAAAAAGTCAATGTCGAAGCAAAACTACTGTCAAACTACTAATCTATAAGTACGAATAAAAAAATATTTATTATTTTGAAACGATTCCCAAAAATTAAAAGATGGCGCTTCTAAAACTAACCAATATTTATAAAGGGTTTGAGACGAATCACTTGAATTCAAGTTGGCAACAAGCATTTAAAAACCTGTTTAAACCTTTCTTTTCCTCAAGGTATACATTTAAATAATTGATTGACTTCAAAAAGTGACATGTACAACGATTTAGAATGTTCGTCTTAAATGGAAAAAACAATTTGGTTTTTTAAATAATATACTTTTTATAAAAAAAAAACCAAAATGGAAGCTAACTTTGGCAAACCAAAAATTGAATACCCTCTAGTTGTACAGAATTACTTAGTGAATAATGCATTAAAGAATTGAGTGATTCTATGCCAATTTGTGTGTATATAAATTTAATTTGGGGTTGCTCGAAGTGGCCTTATTAAAAGTTCACTTTAAAAAAACATTACTTTTTTAATACAAGTAATTAAACTTTGCAATAGGAGTGTTCCTCGAAATTGTAGGACCTCATACATATATCTTAAGAACTATTATTGAAATATCCCTTATCTCAGAACGTCTCATAAATAGATTTTTTCTTTAGACTGTACGGGAATTCCCCTTTAACGAAAATATAAAGAATGTGTATTCACCTTTGCAATAGTATAAATTAATTTTAGTGAATAACGTCAATCTTTTGAAAGGAAAACTGGCTAAAGAAATATAATTTCTCATTGTGTGAACAGGCGGCCGACATTAGAAAAATGGCAACAAGTTCAGCCGTTCTCTGCAGTTCGCGACTAAGCCGTTTCTTGCCTTCTCCCCATTCAATAATCCATTGGCTGGGTGCCAACCATTTGGCAACTCGGAAGCCATTCCAACTATTATGAATAATTTTCTCTACTCTTTCGGCTCACTCTCTCAATCGCCATTTTTTATTGCATTTTCACATATTTTTGCTGCTGTAGTGGAAAATAAAAATGCATAAATTAAAAATTAAACTTTATGGAGCTAATTGGAGTCAGGCAATTTCGGAAAATGTTGGGTCAGCTTGAATTGATAGGTCGAGTCAGGGACGTATTTTTTGGTCGTTGTATAAGTGGAAATTTCCAAACAAAATTCAATTGGACTTTTTGCTTCCATTAAATGAAAAAGGATCAAAAGAAGCAGCTAACAAAAGCATCAGAGAAAAATAGTCTGTGGGTGTTGATTCAATTGTAGTAAACTTTTCCATTAAATGATTTCTGGCTGCAAAATTTTCGAGGGCAATTTAAAGCGTACACATACACACATATACCCAACTCATGAACAATTAACATTGATGGATAGCTCGAAAAACTGGGGGAAGAAGCCCTTGGAATGGAAGTCAATAAAATGCACAGCAATTGCAAATGTCAAGACTTCCATCAATGTGTCGATATTAAACTGGGGAGATGAAGTACAGTTTTTTGTTTAAGTATTTTAAGTAAAGACCTTAAAGAATAATGTTAGTTTGTTTTACTTAAACTTGCTTACAATTATTTGTAAAATAACCTTAATTACCTTTAGTTAGTCCTCACAAATTCCAAATCCTTTTTTTGGAATTAAAAATCGCGAGTTTTATCAGGTAGCTGGTATTTGTTTACACTCCGAATTATACTATTTTTGTTTGTTACAATACGTGTTTTGTCAATGACAGTGTGACGATTAAGGCTATGATTACTAGCTCAGGATAGACAATACCGTAGATAAAAGTGAACTTGGAAAAGGTTAAATCAGATAATTGCCTGAAGTTAAAGGCTTTTTTATCCAATTTATAAAATTTATATAAAACCACAAATTTATATTTAAAAGTATATTTGTTGCTCTAAAGTTACAATAAAAATTACTCACTCGACAGGTAATCCAGTTAGCAATAGTAAATCATTTTTTATGTTACTATTGTTTCCAAAAATATTGTTTTTGTCCAATTATAATTTAGAATTTGGTTCAAAAAAAGCTTGGTATGAAATTTATTTTTTCTTTTGCATTCTGTTGTTATTTAAAACGGTGAAGGAGAAAGGCGAACATTGAAATTGCGGTTCCATATTTGGAAGAAAAAGGGTAACGTTTGTTATGGTCGATAAAAAGTTGGTTAAGACGATATTCACATTGTATTTTAAAGTAGTACTCAAGTTTCAAGGACTTAAGTGATTCGAACATCATACAATTTGTTCGTGAATTTTATAAAGATAGCTTTTTGGAAAAGGTCAGTAAATATAAAACTATGTCAAGGGCAGAAGATAAAAAAAATATACATGAGCGAAGGCTACAGTACGTATGAGTAATAAGCTTTTTAATTTATTATGGATATTCCCTTTCGGTATAACGATTTAATTTTTAAATTTTTTTAAAATCAATTAATAAAATGTAAGTGCAAAAAATACTACAAAGCTAATAATCGATTTTTTTTAATTTAACAGTATTAAAGTCGTGCAAAGAACTTACAATCGTTTAAGGACCCATAAGTTTGGGCGAGCATTAAATAAGTAATCTATTAGTTCTTCCTTTTCTCTACAAAGAAAAGTAATGCTTATAATAAAATTATTAATAACTATTTTGGGTAATCAAGGTTTTATTGATTTTTATCACAAACAAATTTTGTTAAATCCACGTGCTTGAAAAAATTAGCAAAAAGGACCTGGAAATAGTTTCTAGATGTCGATGTGAAGCAAATATATGGTCGATAAATAACTCCAATCACGTTCAGTAAACGCTTGCAAATGCAAAAAAAATGTGTTTTTCATTCCTTTTGCAACCCTTCTGGCATCTATCGAAGTCGATGCAAAACTTGTATTGACAGCACGTTCCGCATGCAGACAGACATTTTGTACACCTCCAGGAGCTCATTTTTTCTTTTTACATTCATGTCTAATGTTCTATTGAGAATTTTCTTTTCGATTTTGTTTAATCTTACCATACACGCAGTGAAACTAAAATTAATAGTCTCTAATTGAATAATAACACTTGTTTTAAAATTATTTTCTTAATAGTATTAAAATTATTGTATATAATTCGCGCATTGATGGAGAGAGATTTCTTTAAAACTCATGTGACCATTTTGTTCGTATGGACTGACAGATCTTATTAATAGGGAATTCAGAAAATCATAAATTACGTATTTAAGAGAACCATTGCCGACCGCCTTGAAATTTCTTCAAGTACCAAATCACAGTCGAATACAACTTTTTCGCAATTTTCGGACAAAAAACCTGGACAATTTCCCTAATTTTTACAACTGATCATCCTGTTTGTTTCTTGAAAAATCCATAAATTCTTACAACTGTTTATTTATTGAAAAATCCATCAAAACAAGTATTTAAAAATTGCACCAAAACAATCTTATTTGCTAAAATGGGCTTTTAATAGCAGTTATAGTTGTGAAAATGTTGACACTGTGGCGGTAAAACCTGAATTCAAGCCAAACTGTGCTCTTTATTCGATCGCTTATCACTAAGCTCAAAACATGCAACAAACGGTGTCACCGGAAATTCCATTTTATTAACGTGAAATTGTAATTACACAGGCAGATTACGAAAAGCTAGTGGAAATATAAGCTTAAAAGTACACATTGAAAAAAAGTATAATTTTACTGACTTCTGCCGCTGTATAGAAATACATTTGCTTCTTCCCTACATAGATGTCTTCCCTAAAAAAATAAACAGTTGCATAGTAAACTAATTCTTAGCTATAGTTTTGTATTTATGTTAGTAAATTATTCACTTATCATCAGACATCGACTCATAAACTAAGTACAAAAAAATCTATAATCACTATTTTTTTACCCTTGCAGAGGGTAATTTAATTTTGGTCAAAAGTGTGCAACGCAGTGAAGGAGACATCTCCGACCCTATAAACCCTTGCTCAGGATCGTGTCCTGAGTTGATATAAGCATGTCCTTCTGTCTCTCTGTTCCTCTGTCCGTCTGCCTGTTTCTCAGTCTCTCAGTTTTAAAGATATCGAATTGAATCGACTATATCCTATAGCCGCCATATAACTGATTGATTACAGAATATTTTGCAAGGGTATATCAACTTCGGCTCCGCCCGAAGTTAGATTTCCTTTCTTGTTATACATCTTTTTATGAAAAAATTATTATTCATTATTAAGCTACTTAGTCCCGAATTAAATAAGTAAGGTCTTTTTAAAAAAACCAACTCACTTTTTATTGTCGTTTTTCAGAAGTTCTAGAAATAAAATAAAAATTATTCCGTGCACCCAAGGAAAATTTCTAGCTTCAAAAAATCAAAAATGACCTTAAAATGTTGTAAACTAAATTACTTTTAATAATTTTACACCGTTTTTGTAAAATATATGAAAAAATTACCTTTTTAATCTTCACCGTAATTTCTCCTAAGCCAATTGATTCAAAATGTTTATATATGTTTAGAAATAAATAGCGTTACAATAACTTTTAATCACAAAGTAGTTTGTTTGATTCTGCGCTATACAAATAGCATATATATAAGTAATTAATTAAGTCAACACCGTCATAGAAAAATGTGCGAAATTGATTTATTCACGCTTTTACTAAATGTAAATCTGTTTACAATATGCGGACAGGCGAGTCTTATCGTTTGTTTAGTTGCAAACTTATCTTATAGTCCTTAAATTCGTTAGGATTGAATATTCCAGGCCAGCGGAATACCAACGAAGAGCAATGAGCTTGTTATGGGTGCTCTTCCTGATGTGTAATACTTACGCAATATTCACAGCTGGTAAATATTGTGGAGGACATTTAGAATGTGAGCTGGCTCTTAAAGGCAGAAGGGTAATGCGCACCGGTGTCTTTATCTGCACCAAAAAACACCAGTTCACCTGCGTGGATAAATATTGTGTTTGCGGAAGACCAGACAAGTGCAAACATAGATGATTACCCTCTTATGACTTAATATTGTGCACTGTTTTTATTATATACGTTAAGCGAAAAATAACAACACATAAATCTCCTCACCCGTAGTTTTTCTGTGTTTCGCCAGATTACAGGTAACGGGTCCAAAGGCATATCTCCCAGATACTCGCCAGCGGCCTCACATAATTGGTTTTGACTGCAGTTGGCTGCCAAAACAGTTGCTGAGCCAGCAGCACAACATCCGCGAAATTACCTATGGGCAGGTTCGGTGTTCTTGAACAACGCTTGCCTCGATTCGTGGCATAAGGCTGCTGTTGTTGTGGCTTCTGGTCCGTCGCTCGTGATGCCGGCTAATGAAAATGACCGCCACAGATGACTGGGTAATTATGGTGGAACCTGCGAATGGCGAATCAAAAATGAAAAATGAAAAAGGCCAGAGCTTACTTTCGTTCGTCGATAAGCTCCATTACGAATACGCCGGGCTGGTTTCTCTTATTGCTGATCCAACAAACAATATCCGAACTGTCTGTCTGCCAAAAAGAGTTGCCATTGACGGATGTCTGGGCACCAGCCCTTACCATTCGAGAGTTTGATTTTGTTTGCTCCACGGTCTCCATCTCAGTGCAATCAGTCGGAATATTTCCCGCTCTAAGCCTGCTTTGTGGAAAGTGTTGCCACGAAGGAAGCCTCACTTTTCTTGGCTACATCCAGAATTCTCTTTTGTGGCCCACTGCTTTGCATTCTCGCATTGCCACCCACTCGGCGCTTTGGTGGCCTTATTAAGTTGGCGCCTCGATGGCAACTACTATGAGCCGGGAAAACTTTTTCTGCCGTTCATATACCCGGCATTGCAAGGGTATTATGTATTTCTGCTTTTCAAATTACAGAGGGTGTCCGAAATGTTTATGAGTCCAAAATCTTGGGATCCATGACGGCTTTTAAAATCTTGTTGACGCTTCTACTTAGCAAATTGTAAACTCTGTCCCAGACCAAAATAAAAAAAATTAAAGATCTGGCCTGATGGTAAAGTGCTCCAATACCCATTCACATATTTAATTACATAATAATTTACCGGTAATCGCCAGAAAGTGAATGACTTACTCGTACATCTTAACTCTTACAATGTGTTTCCTCTCATATTAAAACTCGATTGAACTAAGCAACTTCTGTTCCGATCTGTTTTCTGCACCTTCAAGTAGTTTCAAAGATGGTAGACTTGATACTAATAGGGTAACTTTGGAACTACATCTGCCTATAGTTTTCTTATTTATTCGCCTGGCTCCAATTTTTTGGCATCGTCATGATTGCAACTTCATTGTCAAAGTTGGCCATGCTGGTGAAGAGAATATCGTGAGGAAAAGTGGAAGTGGGAAACTGCAAGGAAAAGCTCAAAAACTGCGTCGTGCAAATACTGAGAACGAGAGTGGCGAACAACGATGCTGCGGCCTTCCAGTTGGGCGCTAATTATATGTAAATAGCTGGAAAGAAACCGCCGCGCGGGGTGCCAGATAATTGGCCCTCTTGCAACTGCCAAGTATAGTTTTCAGCCGTAGTGATCAAGGGAAAACGGCTGCGAAAGAAAATGGTAAAATTGTCAAAGTGTGGCAGATTTCAAGTGCCGACTCTCAAGACTGCCCTAGAGAAATTTATAAAAATGCAAGTACTCCGACTGCTGAAATGTTGGTAGTTGGATGTTTAACTGCTATTAACTGTTTGAGGATATTCCAAATATATGTATACAAATGAATTATTTTATTTGCTCACATTAAATAGTGAAGTAAAATACTCGATAATTGCTTAACTATATTGTAATAGTACTGATTTTACCCGTTTGCTTTACGGATAAAGTAAACTTTAAATAGTGAAGTAAACTATGCGATTCTCTTTAGACTACATATTCTACCCGTTCCCTTTGCGGATGGAGTTCCCCAACAATGAAGAAGACTGCTGTTTTATTTCCGAAATTTAAATTGTACCAAATGCAATAGCAATTAGCTCAAATGCTGGATAAATTCCTTTGCATTTAGGTCATTAGAGAAGACAAATTTCATAACACTTTTCAGTGTGCGTGAGAACGTATTTCCCTCTGGCATCCCCTCCTCCTCCCTAGAGACTACATTCAGAACACAGAACAGAATTACAAAATTTCCCCAAAAAATTCGTAGAAATGCCAAAATAAACGAGTGGCTTTCGGAGGGATGAGATGGTAAGGTAGGAATGTGGAGGATGCTCTCCACATGAGCGACAGTAACCAACACGTACAAAACGCATAAACATTCTTGCCTAAGTGAGTTTGTACATAAATTTGGACCAACTTGCGTTGCAGGATGCGTTACAAGGAGACGTTTTTGTGCGGGTCTCAGGATATGATGATGAGGCAGCGGGAGGAGGGCGGACCAGGATTGTGAGAAGAGCTAAACTTACGCAAAAATCCATGGGAAACCAACCGAGTTTGGCGTTTAGTCGGTTGACTCTGTTTCGGTATCCTATTTTATTTATGTTGCCACTGGCATATGCAACCACTGTGCTGGGGATGGATATCACTCAACCACTCGCTTCTTGTTAACTTCAAACTGAAGTTAAGTTTATTGGTCAGTGACTTTTAAGCCAAGCTAAGGCCGAGAATATTATTGTGCTAAAATTTTTAAGGCAGCCTTGTTGCTCTTTATAAAAAATCTAAATAAGAGATAAATAAAAAAATATTCATTTTTGTATTCGTATCCAATAAGATATATTTTATCCAGCCATAACATATACAATAAATTAATTAAGCCAGCTTTAAATGATTTTGTTAACGTATACTTATTGTTGTTATATTACACTAATAGATACGTTTTATACGTTTTGCAATATTAACAAATACGCACGCATTGAAACCAGGGCTTCTAATATTGTCGAACATTAAACAAATTAAGAGGAGTATAACAGACCAAGAAGGATTCGTTTTTGAGATAACTATTTTCGATGTTGCGAAACGAAATATATGTATGGCTTTTCCGCCAATAAAAAATTAGGATTGAACATTTAGACACGTTTAAAAAGCAGCTGACATAGGAAAAATCCGAATACTAATACTAAAATAAAACGCAATTCCTCCGAACCTCGCTAACGTATTCGGATATTTGTTAAGAATACATTTTAAATATTATAGTAGCGATCGAAAATTGAATACACTGTCACACGACCCATTTTTGTCATAAGGCTCTGATCACTGCAGAGTGTGGAGGTAAACTTAGTTGCTCGAATCAAACAATTAATAAAACCACTGGTTTTCTCTATCTAAAGAGTAAATGAAAATGTTTTTCCACCAGACATAAATATTTAGTCGCATCATTATTCAATTTGAATGCATGTTCATTAGTTCTAAATTGTATGCGATAGAGGAAGAGACAAAAGATGCTAGGCTTGACTAAGTTAAAAAAAATAGATAAATAAATTAACTTGTGGGTAAAGGAAATGACCAGTAAAATAGTTTGTTAACTGAGACACTACAGGTCCTGCTTTAAGCTTAAAATGGCTTAGCCTTTTATTGTTTGAAAACGTTGGCACAGCTGCATTGAAAATTATTCAACGAATCATGACAATATCATTGGCTGTTTGTATTATGCAAGCATTCCCGGTCCTTTGAGGCTTGATGGCACTTCCCGAACGCCCACACACACGCAGCCGGAAAAGAAGTAACTTTAGTAGCATATTTAGTGGCGTCGCGACTGAAGAGAGGGCTAAAGAGTGGCGCACGCCGAAAAGAGAGCTCACAGCAAAGAGAGTGCAGCACACATTACTGACCTACATTAAGTAAAAATTTATTTATGCCGGCTGCCAAATTGGTTCCCCAAAGCATTGGCAGTTTCCCCCTTAACCTCCCCACAGGACTATGACGGATATGACTGTTGGTCGGAGGTCCTCCCTCCCTCCTCCTCCTCCTCCTCAGACTGTTACTGTTACTATTACTGCCTTTGTGGTTGTTGGCTTTAATAATAATGGTTTGTAATTTGCATAAATAATGTTTGATTTTTGCATTGATGAGAGAAGAGTTCGTTGCGCGAGTGTGTGCTTGGGGAATTTTAAATGATTGAAAGCTCGGTCATCATGGGGGAATGCCGGCTAGCTGGCACGGAATTTGATTTCAGTTTCTGCATTTAAATCGATAAATTAGTAAAAACAGTTACTAATAAATCAGTCAGTAATAAGATGAAGAGTAGATTGGCCTATTGAAAGTTCTTTTTGTTGATTCGGTTCAAAAATAGAGGCATTAGTTTCTGGCCGAGAGGCTATCTTTGTTACCTTAACCCATGGTGGTTCCGTTGATTTCTTAACCTGCTACCGCACTGTTAACCCCTTAACAGTGCTCTGCCTCTGGTGCTCTCTTTTGGGACTCGCCTCTCTTGGCTTTTGGCCTTCGTCTGGTTTCGGCAACTTCGCGATGCCCAGCCGAACTCCGTGCCGAAGTGCGCTCGGCACTCGGCACTCCTGACGAATGGCGGCGATTATCGCCCTTCGAGGACTTTGTGTAATCAGTGCGTCCTGCTAAGCAAATTAGTTTAGTATGGTTTTAGTGCGCAACGCTGACGGTCGCGCCAGTTCGCAGCTCTGACACACTAGTGCCGAAAAAGGACGCGCTCGCGATTCGTCACTCGCTTGAATTCAACTCCCCGAGAAAGTGCCTCCGAAATCATCGTAGGACAATAGCCCAGCACTGTACGTAAGCGGAGGAAATAGCCAGAATTAAATAAATAAATAAGTGCAAGGCGCAACCGGAGACGCTGGCTGCCAACTTCAATTTCGTACTTCATTTTTCACGACTCGCTTAACACAAATTGTGCCGGTTCCTGGCTCCTTGCTGGGAACTAAGGTCCCGGCTGTTTATCCTTGCATCCTGTTTGCGACCCCCCCTGCTGATTGCATTCTTGGTGGCAAGTCGAGCGTGGCTCATTAAATGGCTGGCGAATTATAAGAGTAGACTGCAAGACCGAATTGAGGGAAAACAATCACAGCATTCCTCTTGGATTGTAGGGCCTGGCAATGGCATTTATGGAAGAGCCCTGGCGGCCTTGTGCAATTGCGGTGTTTTATTCGCCATTTCACTTTGACTGTCACGCCAATTGAATTAATTCCACCGCGGAATTTAGGATTTAATTTGACGTTTAATTATTGCAATTAAAAATGGCCTGCAAAGAGCAGCATTAAAAAAAACTAACGTAGCAGAAGAGATAAAATGGGCCGGATTATGATCACACAGGATGAAACGGAATCATGAAATTCGTTTTAGAAAAAAATTCAATTACTTTTGAAAGTGGTTGACAGCATAAAATAGTATTGCATTTCAACTGTGGTTTGAAATTAAATCCATGCTTAAAGTAAACAAAAAATAAATAAAAAAGAGTTGTTTAATTTTGATATAGGAAAATTACAGAAATAATAGCAAAAATAGTAATACATACTATCCCAGTTAATTTTAAAACCAAGAAAACTATCTACAATCTATCATTAAATAGGGTACCATAGCTTTAGGAAAAAGTCTGCAACCCATACCTTGAAAACTAATTTGCATTAAAAACCCCATCAGTAATCAATTCAGCTTTATTCATCTGTTCAATCTTATGCGAATATTTGCAAATATAATTCCATACGTCGATTTTTTGCTTATGATATATGATTTCAAACTATTTAATAACTGGCATGCTCAACGCCCAACTATAAATGTATGATATAAAAACAAGAAAGGAAAGCTAACTTCGGGCGGAGCCGAAGTTGATATACCCTTGCAGAATACTCTGTAAATTATATTCTCCAAAATTATTCATGTGATGCATTCTTAATATTCATAAAAAATTCCAACTTCCTAACTTTAAAAACACCAAAGTTATGGCATTTCCAATCGTTCAGTTATATGGCAGCTATAGGATATAGTCGGCCGATCCTTATGAAATTTGGTAGGTCGGATTGATTGACCAAAAATAAAACCCATAGAAAATCCCAACTTCCTAACTAAACAAACACCAAAGTTATGGCATTTCCGATTAATCAGTTATATGGCGGCTATAGGATATAGTCGTCCGATCTTTATAAAATTTGGTAGGTCGGATTAATTGGCCAAATATAAAACCCATAGAAAATCCCAACTTCCTAACTTTACAAACACAAAAGTTATGGCATTTCCGATCAATCAGTTATATGGCAGCTATAGGATATAGTCGGCCGATCCCGGCCGTTCCGACTTATATACTGCGTGCAAAGGAAAGAAGGGTGTGTGCAAAGTTTCAATTCGATAGCTTTAAAACTGAGAGACTAGTTTGCGTAGAAACAGACAGACGGACAGACGGACAGACGGACAGACGGACAGACAGACGGACAGACGGACAGACGGACATGGCTATATCAACTCAGGAGGTGATCCTGATCAAGAATATATATACTTTATAGGGTCGGAGATGTCTCCTTCACTGCGTTGCACACTTTTGACCAAAATTATAATACCCTCTGCAAGGGTATAACAAACCAAAACCCCCAAAACTATATAAAAATTTCGGAGTAAAATAATTTTGACAATTTTACTTAAATCATAATTATTATTAATTTAGTTATAATTAGTGGAAATAAACGTTGTGTTATAGAAGAAATTAAAATATAACCAACGTGTGACCTTTAACTTTACAATAAGTATTATTCAGTAGGTACTGTGTGAGTAAAAGCGTTTTATTTGAATATAAAGTGTATAAGTGTATCGAACCCTAAATGCTAAAACAACGTGACGATGTTCGATTTGATGAACATTTTTTAACACATCAGCATTTAGGATATTAGAGCTTTTCCTTGAACATTTAAAAAGATAACGCATTCATATATAGAACTAGAACTAATGTAAGCAACATAACAAAGTTTCAGTTATAATGAGCTTACCAACTTTGTCCAACTGGGATATTTTAAGAAAAGGTAAATTTGACCTCAGAAGACGGCCTTAAAACTTCAAAACTACAAATAATTATTGATAGGGAAACGAATCAAATTTAAATTACATTTTAGAAAAAATACGAAATGCCCTCAAATTTTCTTTTTGCAGTAAGCTTTTTTTAATAATTCGGCTCATTTTTGATCAGCAGAATCGTTTGATAAACATGAAATGAATTAAAAACACCCTTTAATGAGGGTGTAAAGGAAGTCGTGACATTCGGAACGGAGGTACCGTTTAAAACCTATCGTTTTAAGAGGTGTGGTTAACAAGACTTTAAGAAAATCATTTAATTCATGAGAAATAATGGTGAAAGTGTGAATGGGAAATTGTGTTTTTTGACTTTAATCAAAACTTATTAAAACAAAAACTGATTTTGAGTGCTCTTTTCTAAATTAAAATGATTTGCTCCTTGTTTGTGAGTACGAACAAAAGTTTGCTTAACAATCCTGGATTTATTTTTTTGTTACAATAGTAACAAAAATACAAAAAATATATATATATTTTCTGTGTATTTTATTTTAAGTTTCTAAAAGGTCTTACACATTTTTTGTAAAATTTTAAAATATGTGCATAGTTTTTGAAATTCCATAGATATATCATATATAGCACAAAGTCTTAAAGCTTCCATTCGAAAATTATTATTTAAATAAATGACATTTCAGGTAAGAATAACGAAAGTTGGCTAATCGTTTAGTTTTGCGATTCACCAATTACCAATTTCATGAAGAAAAGTTTATAAAAAATTGTTGTATGTACCAAAATGCTTGTTCCATTTTTTACATAAACATCAATTTTTAGAAATAAAATTAAAAATTATTTTAAAAAAAAAATTGCAGTGTAGGAAACGGCACGAAACAAGAGCTAGAGCTTTGCGATTAAGCATGCAGATTCTAGTTACACATACGGACGGGCAGATAGCCATGGCTAGATCGAATCGACTATTGATTCTGTCAAGGATTTACTTTTTAGGTTTGGAAGCGAATCCTTCTTTCTACAATATACTCTTTTTTAAAATAAAAGTCAGATATAAACCCCGAAGTTTTGAAAATTTAAATCAACCGCTCTAGTGTCTGCCAGATGGCTGGTACTTATCGATCGGTACCTATTCGCTAAAAACAAGTAAATGATTAAGCATTAAAGAGAGTTAGGAAATATAAGATAGAATTTACGACCGCACATTACAATTACACAAGTTTTGTTTTTTGAAATTTGGTAAAGAAAATTGATTATAATTTGGTCCAACCAAATACAATCTTTTTATACCCTTTCTACGCAAATTAGCTCTCAGTGATAGAGCTATCTGTACTAAACTTTTTTAAAATTCTTAATTCCTTTAAAGCTAGTATAGGATGGGTCGACTTTATCATACAGCTTCCATAGGATCTTAACAAATACCTATAGCCTCCATGTCGTCTATATACATTTTGGACCTTTCTTTGTCTAACAGCACCCATTCTTATAGCACTGTTTACAGTTAGGCCGCGATATTGCGTTATGGGCGAAACTCTTTTTTTCATAACTCTCTTTTTCGTAGCCGCCATCCTAAGTTTTTCCGATTTTACTCGGTTTTCGAGCTCAACTATTATTTAATTACTATTATTTTATTTATTAACAACAAAAATGAACTAAGAACAGCTGCTAAATTAAGCCATTAGGATATGGATTTGTATTTATCCATTATTTTAGTGTTAGCAGTCGTTCTGCGTCATTGCGTCAACTTCGTAAGTGTAAACTGGCTTTAAAAGCTATGTAAACCGATGAGACTGCATTTCTGGCGACTGAGACAAGACATGAGGTGCAGGACACGTCGTATTAGTTTGAAGCATTGGCTTAGAGGAGAAATATCACTGTTCACCTGCCTAGTACCACCTTGGGCTGAAATAGGTAAGGCGGCTCGCCAGAATGTCAAAGGATGGTGTGGGTTCGTTGGCAGGCAGACTCTTCATGAAGTCCAAAACACGGTCCACGCTTTTGGGGTCCATCCCTTCAAAAGAGAATGGCCCAACATGACGGAAAATCGCAGATTAATAGCACAATGATACAAAAAACATCAAATTGGTTGGAAGTATTTGGTTCGACATGTACTCTAGTCGGCATAATTATTTTGACGAGCGTTCATATTTTTATACCCTTGCAGAGGGTATTATAATTTTGGTCAAAAGTGTGCAACGCAGTGAAGGAGACATCTCCGACCCTATAAAGTATATATATTCTTGATCAGGATCACCTCCTGAGTTGATATAGCCATGTCCGTCTGTCCGTCTGTCCGTCTGTCTGTCCGTCTGTCCGTCTGTCCGTCTGTCTGTTTCTACGCAAACTAGTCTCTCAGTTTTAAAGCTATCGAATTGAAACTTTGCACACACCCTTCTTTCCTTTGCACGCAGTATATAAGTCGGAACGGCCGGGATCGGACAACTATATCCTATAGCTGCCATATAACTGATTGATCGGAAATGCCATAACTTTGGTGTTTGTTAAGTTAAGAAGTTGGGATTTTATATGGGTTTTATATTTGGCCAATCAATCCGACCTACCAAGTTTCATAAGGATCGGCCGACTATATCTTATAGCTGCCATATAACTGATTGATCGGAAATGCCATAACTTTGGTGTTTGTAAAGTTAGGAAGTTGGGATTTTTTATGGGTTTTATATTTGGCCAATCAATATGACCTACCAAATTTCATAAGGATCGGCCGACTATATCCTATAGCCGCCATATTACTGATTGATCGGAAATGCCATAACTTTGGTGTTTGTAAAGTTAGGAAGTTGGGATTTTTTATGAGTGTTAAGAATGCATCATATGAATAATTTTGGAGAATATAATTTACAGAATATTCTGCAAGGGTATTTCAACTTCGGCTCCGCCCGAAGTTAGCTTTCCTTTCTTGTTATAAAAGTAAAACAGTAATTCTGAAATCGTTAAAAATGACTATATCGGAGTATGTAATACAATGAAGCCAACATTTTTTTTACCGATTGTTCCATAGGAGCTATATAAAATAGAAGGCCGATCCAGACCGTTCCGACTTATTTACTACCTTTAACAAAAAGTAGACTTTCTTCAAAGTTTCATCTAATTAGCTTTACAACTGAGTGGCCAGTTTTCGTAGAAACCGACCAACGGACGGACGGGCAGAGATCGACCGGGCTAAGGATGCTGCTCAGGAATATATATACCTTATAAGGTATGGTAGTATGTTGTAATTTCAAACGATATCTTTGTATCTGATATTTGAATCTGAAGAGAATCGAAAGAATTTGACTAGATTTCAGAATCAGAAATCCAAATTACATTTACATTTTACATTTCCGCTTTGCACTGTGTAGTTCAATGATTATACCCGTTACTCGTAGAGTAAAAGGGTATATTGTATTCGTGCAAAAGTATGTAACAGGTAGAAGGAAGCGTTTCCGACCCTATAAAGTATAAATATTCTTGTTCAGGATCACTAGCCGAGTCGATCTAGCCATGTCCGTCTGTCCGTCTGTCTGTCTGTCCGTATGAACGCTGAGATCTCGGAAACTATAAAAGCTAGAAGATTGGCATTTTGCATGCAGATTCTAGGAGTTCCTACGCAGCGCAAGTTTGTTTCAAAAAGGTGCCACGCCCCCTTTAACGCCCACAATCGCGTATATACGATTTTAAAAATTTAAATATTTCGGAAAAGTAAAAATGCAGTTTTATTGTGTTTATCAATACCAATCGAAATGTAGAAGAAATTTTTCAAATCGGACCATTCGTTAAAAAGTTATGCGTGATCAAAGTTTCTATCTCCATCTCCCTCGCACTCCCTTTACCTGAGTAACGGGTATCTGATAGTCGGGGCACCCGACTATAGCGTTCTCTCTTGTTATACCCTTGCAGAGGGTATTATAATTTTGGTCAAAAGTGTGCAACGCAGTGAAGGAGACATCTCCGACCCTATAAAGTATATATATTCTTGATCAGGATCACCTCCTGAGTTGATATAGCCATGTCCGTCTGTCCGTCTGTCCGTCTGTCCGTCTGTCCGTCTGTCTGTCCGTCTGTCTGTTTCTACGCGAACTAGTCTCTCAGTTTTAAAGATATCGAATTGAAACTTTGCACACAGCCTTCGATCCTTTGCACGCAGTATATAAGTCGGAACGGCCAGGATCGGACAACTATATCCTATAGCTGTCATATAACTGATTGATCGGAAATGACTTTAGTGTTTGTTAAGTTAGGAAGTTGGGATTTCCTATGGGTATTTTATTTGGCCAGTCAATCCGACCTACCAAATTTCATAAGGATCGGCCGACTATATCCTATAGCTGCCATATAACTGATTGATCGGTAATGCCATAACTTTGGGATTTGTAAAGTTAGGAAGTTGGGATTTTCTATGGGTTTTATATTTGGCCAATCAATCTGACCCACTAAATTTCATAGGGATCGGCCGACTATATCCTATAGCCGCCACTTAACTGAACGATTGGAAATGCCATAACTTTGGTGTTTTTAAAGTTAGAAAGTTGGGATTTTTTATGAGTGTTAAGAATGCATCATATGAATAATTTTGGAGAATATAATGCGGAATATTCTGCAAGGGTATTTCAACTTCGGCTCCGCCCGAAGTTAGCTTTCCTTTCTTGTTTTAATTTGATTCCGCTCAACACAACATTTTTTTGCTGTTCTATATATATATTCGGAGTCAAGGCAGGTTATCCGTGGTTCGACTTTGCTTGAGTTCGCTGATGAAACCTTTTAAATCTATATTTAGAAGGCGGCATCAATACTAATTTTTAGTAATTTAATTCTCAATCCCGTTACGATATTTTTCACAAGAGCAGTATTCTGCAACATTTTGTTGACATTCCCTTGGAAAAAATGTTTTATTTATATGTTTCCATATTACAAAGTTTAAATTTACTTTTTCACAGAAAATCTGAAAAGCTATGACTTGTGCATTGGTGACTTTAAAAACCTATGGCTGCAGCCCAAGCTCACTGCGGCAGCAGAAAATGCAACTAAGAGCCAAGCTCTTAGGATGAGATGCAATCATTTTCAGCATTTACTTGGACCCACGAATAAGACGAGTCTTGCTGCAAACCCAATACTTCTTATGCTAGCTAGAGCGAACTTAAATCTGTTTTGTGCAGCTATTTTACTTGAAATATCCCGTTAGTAACAATAAATCACAGACTAGTTCAAGTAATAAGGCCTTAAGAAGATAAAACTGAAGATAAAGAATAAAGAATGTGCTGATATTCAATATTGTGAAGTATTAAGAGAGTACACTTGGCCTTCGCTTAACACGGGGGTTACGCTCCTAGAAATCCTCGTGTTAATCAAAATCGTGTTAAATGAAACATGGATTCAGTACATAATAATGGTTAAGTTCTCAAAATTCAAAATCGGTAGCAAAAAAAATTTTTTATTGTTCAAATTTGGTCTGTTTTTATTAAAATGTAACACATTTGTTCAAAATTAACCAAAATGTATTATGAAGATGCCTTTAATAAATGCAAAACATTCATATTTAAAAAATTAAAAGTTGGTATTAAATGAAAAAGTAGTTTCATATAAATAATTAACAGGTTAAATTTTATAGAAACTTAAAAATGTTAAAAAGTAAGGAGATCATATGTTTCTATTCATATCATATTTGAAATGTATTAGCATTTTAAGTTTAAGCAAGTTTGTTTCAACATGTTTTCTTTTTTGGTGTGCTCCTTATCAAAAAAATCAGTAATTTTCGATTGTTTGGTGGTTTCAGGGCTTCTTTATAAGGCAAAATCGTGTAAGAACGAGGTTTTTAGCGTGTTAAAAGGGGGGATAAAAGACCGAGTTCGTGCTAAAAGAGTCCGTGTTAAGCGAGGGCCAAGTGTATTTTAATACTATGGAATTACGGTTTTAATTAAATTAAAATCGCACATCTATATCATATAGCATAGGAACAATACAAAAATGAATAAAAACAAGAAAGGAAAGCTAACTTCGGGCGGAGCCGAAGTTGAAATACCCTTGCAGAATATTCTGTAAATTATATTCTCCAAAATTTTTCATATGATGCATTCTTAACACTCATAAAAAATCCCAACTTCCTAACTTTACAAACACCAAAGTTATGGCATTTTCGACCAATCAGTTATATGGCAGCTATAGGATATAGTCGGCCGATCCTTATGAAATTTGGTAGGTCGGATTGATTGGCCAAATATAGAACCCATAGGAAATCCCAACTTCCCACCTTAACAAACGACCAAAGTTATGGACATTTCCGATCAACTCGGAGTTATATGTGCAGTATATAGGATACAGTCGGCCGATCCTATTTGCACATTTGGTAGGTCGGATTGATATGATCAAGTATAAAAAAACCCATAGAAAATCCCAACTTCCTAACTTTACAAACATTAAAGTTACGGCATTTCCGATCAATCAGTTATATGGCAGCTATAGGATATAGTCGGCTTTGATCCCGAGCTTCGTTCCGACTTTATATACTTGCGTGCAAAAGAAAAAAAGGGTTTTTTTTCGTTTTAAAGTTTCAACTCGATATCTTTAAAACTGAGAGACTAGTTTGCGTAGAAACAGAACAGACGGACAGACGGACAGAATCGGACATGCTTATATCAACTCAGGAGGTGATCTTGATGAACAAGAATATATATAGCTTTATAGAAAGGTCGGAGATGTCTCCTTCACTGCGTTTTGCACACTTTTGGGGACAAAAATTATAGATACCCTCTGCATTATAGGGTAAATAAATAAATATACAATAAAAATTTTCTGAAACATTAACATTTCGACACCTATAATTGCATCCCTCTCCGCTAAATATTTTCTTATCCGTTTAATATTTTTTAAGTTTTTTATTAACAAATGTGGCAAGCCCTGCTCAATAAAATGATGTTAAATGTTTTTTTTTCTACACATAAAATTAACTACTCTTAAATGCTTTTTTAAATAATGAGCTTACCTTCATCACATAAAACTTGGCAAAAATACCATCCCATCAACTACATATGTAGTTGATAATGTACTTTGAGGGAGTATCGACTCTTTGGCATAGTCAAACTTTTAATAACATATTTTCGTTTGTAGCTCGAAAACTGCAAGCTGTAGGGCGAACACCAGCCGAGCTTTAACTTAATTAATGGGAGCCCACGTCAAGTGTCAGACTGCCGAGGGGAAATGGAATAGCATTTGGCTTTGTTGTGTCTACAAATTTGTGAAGCGCTCTTCGTCAGTGCTAATGAATTGGTGGGGAGTGTGGTGCAAAATTATCAAATAAAACGGACAGCCGACCACACAATTACACACAATATTTTCGCACACGCACCCCGAACGGAAGCCATATAAACATATAAACAACATGAACATGAAATTTCGCTGCTGAAAGCGTATACACTGTGCATAACTCGTGGTGGAATGCGTCCCAATAAGCGACATAAAATATGCGAGGACGCACACACAAGCAGTGAGTGCGGGAAATATTTTATGCACTTTATGCGGCCTGGACGGCGCTTGCTGCTGGGGATCGCTAATTAGGCAATATGCACTTGATTGTGTTATAATCATTAAAACCGGAAATGCATGGCCAACCCAACCCACATAACACAACAAGCGCAAACTCACACACGCATGCACATCCGTATGCTGTCAGGTGGCTGCAAAAATTTCATTGCATACTTTCGGTCTGGTGGCAAAAATGTTTCACCAAAGCTTTGCGTTTCCATCACAAAAACAAATAGAGGTGCCACCTTAGGTGCTTTTCCCAAATTTTCCATTAGTTCCGAGCGTTGAAAGAGGCGCAAGCGATCTTGCGTATATTAATTAAGTCTCATGGAGGATTTCTAAGGGCTCGAAAAACGGCCGGTTGTACCCTAAAATAACGGAATGTCACATCAATGGCTTCGCCGGAAACGGAAGTGGGGGAAAGCAAACACGTGTCGGAAAAAGGACTGCTTGCAACAATGTGTGAGTGTGTGTGCGCCAATACACTTGCACACACCCTCACAGCAGGCGCGCGTATTGCATATGTAAAGCGGCTTGTAAGCTGGCCAATTTTTTATGCATTTATGCATTTTCGTCCCCGCTTCCCCCTCGCCCACTGGCCGCTTTTTATTAAAGTTGCCCGTTAAGAAAAGCGCAGAGACCACAGCAACAACCGGGTGCGCCCCAGTTGCCCACGTCCAAACGCCTTTTTGTAGGTTAATCAAATGCAAGACGAGGAAAATGCACAAGCTGCGTGGCAGCGGGAAAATGCAACCGCTCTGATGCTTCTGGCTAGTTAGTGTAAGCGGGTGTTGGAGCAAACATTTTGCCATTTTTGTACACGCATTTCGCATGGCTTGTTATATTAAAAGAAATTTCCCCGCCGAGGAGAGACAAGGCGAAGAAAAACAAGTAAGCATCTCATGGCATCTGACAGCCAAGATGGACGGCGCTGTGATTTGATTTTTATTCCGAGCTATGCACAACAGCAGCTGGCAGTCAGTGGACAGATGAGTTATTGCAAATGATGTAAATGCACGCTGTGGATGTGGCTCTAATTAAATAGAGGGCAAGAAGTGCTGAAACTGTGCATTCATAAAAACCACTCATTTTAGACATTAAAACAAGAAATTGTCTTGGAAGTATTCTCCCTTTCGTAATAGTCAGTCATTGTTTCTTTGCAGTAGAAATTTAAAAGTGGTAGAGCGGATAAATGTTTGTAGTTTATGAATTTATGACAACTTTTGGTTAGCAACACGAACATCGTTATCTACCGTACGGCATCATTAAATAAAATATATTTTTTAAATGTTTTATTATAATTTGTAACGGATTTTTTCTAATTTGTAACGGTTTTTGTTTTATTTTTGTTATTTTCCGATAACCCTAATTTTTTAAAGCAAAGTATTGCCATTTATGAGGATTACATATATAATATTGCATATGGTTAGAATAGTTAGTTAAAAATAGTTTTACTGGAATTTTGTGAGTAACTATTGCTAAAAATAGTGATATTTGTTCAGGGTTATGGTCATTAAATTATGTTATTGTGAATTTATGTATTGAATATTTAAAAAACAAACAATTCGATAAATATTTTTTTTTACAATTTCTTCATATTGAAAAAAAAAATCTTAAATGCCAATCTTTAATTTTAAATAAACCAAGAATGGAAGCAAATGGGAAGGTTCTAGCTTTAAAACTGAGGGACTAGTTTGCGTAGTGATGCTGATCAATATATACACTTTATAGGGTCGGAAACGTCTCCTTTATTCCGTTGAAAACTTTTGACTGACTCCACCCTCTACAGGGGTGGAGAAAAGGTGTTAAAAAAAGAATACGAATCTTTCAAATTGTTTACATTAAATGTAAACTAAATTTTTCGTTTGTATCTCGAGCGCTAATAAACCAATGTCGGTCCTAATTTTAATACACATTATACGGATTCCTGCTTTTACATAATTTAATTACAGTCCTGTTAAATAATATTTAGATTATTAATGATAATAACTGGATGGTTAAAGTTACCGCAAATATCAAAAGTAATTTTTCGCAATAAGGTGACACAACAAAAGGAGCATTAAAAAGATATTTAATCTCATTCGGCCGCGCTTCCAACATATTTTTTATTGTCAAAAAGTGCTAGTAGGGCTTAGTGTAATTTAATGCCATTTTCTGCATATAGCCAGCGGCAGCTCCAGAGCGCAAAGTACATACCAACACAGACAGAAGTTTTGCACCAGTCTAGGTGACATAAACAAGCCCTTTATTTGGCATTCTGCTGCAGTTTTTGACACGCGAAAGTAGCAAAACGCTTCCAAAAAAGAATGTCAAATAAAATGAAAAAAATGCAGCAAGAAAAAAATGCAAAAGGAAAAGAAGCGGATGGAACAAAGAAAAAGGGTATATGGGTATATTAAACACGGATGACCGGTATTCGTAACCCTATTTTGGTATAACAAAATTTTAGTGAAATAAAAACTGGCTTTTATTTAAGATTTTTTATAAAAATAAATTTTAAATAGATTTTATTTGAGGTTTTATAAAATATATATACAAATCTGAAATAATCGCTACTTGAAACTCAGTGGTGACAAAGCTCAAACTACATTTCTTATCCCAAGTTTATAAATTAAATTTTTTTTATTTATTAGTTAAAATAATAACCCAATTCGCTCGGTATCGTACGTCTGTTTCGCAAATTTAAAATACCCTTTCGATCCACGAGCAAGGGGTAGCAGAATGCGGAGTCCAGAGGGAGACATCATTTGTTATTTCATTTCCCAGGCATGCCAGCGGAAAAGCCCGAGAAAGCAGGAATGCCGTGGATTAGCAACTGTCATTGACAGTTGGAAATCATAGACGCCATTTAGCCGTCTGCAAATTGCTGGCCGCATTTCTTTGTTTGTCATTTAACGATTGACAGCTGGCGATAAACAGAACGAAACAAAATGAAACGGTACGGAGACTTGGCCAAAACAAAGGCTGCCTCACAATAATCGAAATGAAAACAGGCGAAGGTAAGACACCGCCAGGCCGTCAAATGGAAATGTTAATGACGCAGCCAGGCCCACATCGAAAGGTGTCAATTGTCTTGACTTTTTACTTGGCCAAGATTGCTGGGGCACTCCGTGTTCTTTCTTTTCTCGGCTATTTATCATTTTGCCGTTGGTGGACTTGGCCAGGCAGATTTGCCTTGTGTGTGCAATGTGTCAATTAGTTCACTGGTAAAAGATCTTCCCAATTTTGTATAACATATTGTATCTTTAGCAAATACCTTAAAAAACCTTTTTATTTATCAAAGAAATAAAAATATTTAAAAATTATCTGATTAGTTGCAATTAAAAGTTTAATAAATTCACATAAAATCAGATGAACAAAGGAATGGACTTATAAATAAAAAAATAAATAAATAATAGGTATAAAAAAGGAGTTATATTACTTAACAAAAATAAGACTTAGTCCACATTTTGCCATTCTTTTCTACTCCATTTCATAGAAATTTTAGACCATTTTGGCTTATTAGTTCCCCAATTTTCTGGGTGTGGTTCACGAGATTCGGTTGTTAAGCTGCATGTCAACCATTTTAGCCAATTTATTAAATAAACAGCCATTTTTCACGTTTCGTCCAGTTTTCCGCACACTCTTGTTATCTCTTTAATGCAGCCCATTCCCTTTACTCTTTCACCCTTGGCACCGCTTTTTGTGACCGCTATCTTTATGATTTTTCCAGCGAACACAGGGAACGGACAATCCCGCCGAACAATGCCGTAAATGGCCAAAGGCCACACAGAGGTGACAAAACCCCTGGAAAAGAATAATAATAACAGAATTCAGCCCGGCAATATTTTTCATTAATTTCCACTGGTCAACCGAAACAGCGAATGGGCAGTAGACAAGGATGATCAACGGTGGAGACATTAAGCAGATAATAGTAATATTAATAACGCAAATGGCAGACCCTTTTCCGACCGACCCATCGATAAAAAGTGAGGTCGGCTGCCGTGGAAATCATGGCCAGGGATCTGACCGCAATTAGTTGATTGTCAGCACTCAATTTCTTCGAAGATGGAAAGTGCTTTCAATTTCATAAGCGAGAAAGCCCCAACCACCCCCCGCCCCCTCCCGGTATCTGTCCTATGCCATCTCTGGCACTTACTGTGGGCCACACTCGACGGGAAATTAAACTTGTCCAAAAGTTTAAATGCCTTTCTGCCGCTTTCCGTTGCGTTGCGCTTGACTTTTGTTTTCAAGTTTGTTCAGATTCCGCATTGGCCTGGCCATATCTTGTGCGTCTACTGTCAACTGGTTTTCCCCCTTCTCGTGTGTGTGTGTGTGTGGGTGCGCTCTGCTCGAGTTTTCTAATATTGCCGCTCCTGGCAATTAAAGAAGCTCCGGCCTTCGCATACAAAATGTTATAAATACTATGTATAGAAGAGGCACCGCAGTGGGAATGAAGGGGAGGTGGAAAATATGTAACCGAAAACGACTTGCGGTTGGAAAATGTTGCACTCTGCTTATGTGGTGCCAATTGAAGCATGTCAAGTTACCCATACGCCTCGTTGGATTGCAATTGCCTCAATTGCGTAGAGCATTTACGTATTTCAAGGACCTCTTTGACTCGCGACCTAAGTCGAGATTGCTGCCAGTGAAAATGTCAGCATGTCAACAAATAAAAATATTTTACTTTTCTAGCTATTTTCAATAGGTACTTTTGAAATCGCTTAAGCAAATACATAACTTCGTCAGCACTAACCTGGTGCTTTCAATATGCAAATATAGTTATTCTCTAATAAAAGGTGTGTTTCTAAAATTTATTCCCGTGCGTATGAATGTCGGGATCTCGAAAACTATAAAAGCTGGTTTTTTTTACGCAACGCAATTTTGTTTCAAAAGCTTATTCGGTAAATATATAATATGTATAAAATTATATAAATACCATAATAGTCTGTATATTTTTATATTTTTTCCCAATGCATACAGCTATCTTAAGAACTAGGATTTCTGTTTTTCGTTTGTTTTTGGCTTATCAATTTAAAAATAATAATGTATCCTTGTTTATGCAGCTTTTCTTATTTAAAATAAAAAAAAAGGTCCGCGTGCCTTTATGTTTTTCTTACGCAAAAACTCTGTTTTGAAAAAAACCATTGGGTGTTTTGGTGGATTTTTATGTTAATATGCAAAAATAAAGTGCGATTTTGTCCAAACTGCGTTTTTTATTTTTGTTCATTTTGTGTTTATTTTAACCTACATACATCTAAAGGAGCTTATGGTAGTTGAGATTCATATTTAAAAGTTCGCATTTTACTCATGAAATCTTTTTCTGATAATTTAAAAGAAACCAATTTTTATTTTGTGTTATTACGTGTCGATTATTGTATTTTATTGAATGAATTTAATACTATCTAACTGTGTAAGAAATAAGACAATGAATCTAGTTAGGGTTATATATTAATTAATAATTTTTCCTTTGGCAGCTATTATTTCTTAATATATGAAATGTGCGCTTTAATGCATTGCAACTTTGGGTTAAATAATGACCTCTGCTGGAAGGGTATAAAAATTCTATATTTATGTCTTGTTTTTATACTCTTAAAACTGTTATTGTCCCCCTTCTTTTTTGCTCTCTGGCTTTTTTAAATTAGTTTGAGCTACCAAAACAAAAACCTCTTTTTGATGAGATTTTTTAGGTTCAATACTGTGGGCTATTATATAGGAACATTCTTTTTCGTGTTTATTAAAGCTTTTACGCTAAAAAGTATTTGTTTTCTTACAATATAGCCTTTTAAACACGGTCCTCTCCCCACCTTTTTTCCATGTTGCATTTGCCATAACATACAAACCTGCATAATGAATTGCGACAGCAGGGAATGTGTGTGTGCATTAATAATGAATTCTATTTAATAATAAAATGACAAACAATTACTGCAGCACAGGTGAAGGGGAGCAGGGTGAAAACTGGCTATAAAAACTGCTTTGAAAAATTAAAAGCATGCCACTTATTTCCTATATAAGTATAGTTTACATATACTGAATGTGCGTTTTTTCTTTCTCCCAATTTCAGTGGAAAACCTCCGCAGGGGATTCGAACTCTGGTTCAACGTCTGCAGTAATGCATTGGAAATGTTTTCCAGCCTCTCGGCCCAGAGCTGAGCAAGACAATGTGCATAAATACTTGAGGGCTACAGAAAATCGAAAGTGAAGCAACGGCTACAGTCAGATCCTAACCGAAAGAAAATCACAGAACATACAATTACGGAGGGGCGAGCGAAGGGGAAAATCCCGGACCGGCGCTAGCGAGTAAAAAATGAAAATTAATATATTTCCGCTGACAGCGGATGCAGCGACGATTGCCGCGCGTCGCCAGAACAGACGTGGCGCGGGGAAGCTGCAGCGGAAGCGGAAAATGCCGGAAATATCCCCACGTCTAATTGCTGCCGCTGCCACCGCCGCCGCAGCCTCACTCCTCTGCCTCTCCCTCTCGCTCTCCGTCTGCGCCGCCCAGGAGAGCGACGACGAGGGGGAGCTGCACCTCCTGGACCAGCTGCACCACCAGCACCAGGACTTCATCATCGGCGAGTCCGAGGAGCACGATCATATCGCCCACCATTTGGGTAAGTGAAGATCCATTTCCCTTTAATTATCCCCCTCTATTCACTGGGATGTTTTCCATTAAGGGATACGGATAGTCTCAGTTGAATTTTTGATTTGCCACGTGACAATACAACACTTAACCAATATGTGGGAAAATTTGAATCAAACAAGAAAGGAAGCAAACTTCGGCAAGCTGAAGCTATATGATATAGTCGCCCGATTCGGCTCGTTCCGACTTATATACTACATGCAATAGAAAGACAACTTTTGGGAAAGTTTCAAGTAGATAAGGCTAGATAGACTCTCCTGGTGATGCTGATCAAGAATATTATGCTTTATAGGGTCGGAAATGTCTTCTTCACTGCGTTGCAAACTTTTGACTGAAATTATAATACCCTCTGCAAGGGTATACAAATATTGAAAACTCTAAAAAAAGGGGTTTTCGGTGAACATCGTAACTGGTCACAGAATCATAAAAATTGCATTATCATTTAGTCCTTTAAGACAAATTTGCCCAGGTAAAGCTGTCGAGTTTTTTTCAATTTTTAAAGGCACTTGAAAGTCAGAAACCTCGATTTTCGCCAAAAACTCAAGTTATTTGTTGTTGTTAAAATTATAAATTGTCAAAAAAAAATGCTCAGCGTTATCTGAGGAATTTAGTAAAGAAGAACTGTGCACAATTTCAAAACGATTCGTTCAGTAGATTTTGCTGTTTCATGTTTACCGACTTTTAAAATGGAAACTTTTCAGGAGAGCGTTTTAAAGTATTGGACCTACCAAAAATCGAATACAAACCAAGCTTACTTACCTAAGTTCAATTGCCAATAACTTGTGAAGTTTTACTCGGATCTATCTAAAATTGTAACACAATATTCTTGAAATGTTGTGCATTCAGAAACAAAAATTTAAATATATGAACATTTTTGACCGTCTAAACGAAGCAGGTTGTTTCTTTTTAAAAATAATATAGATTGCACAAAACATAAAGAATTTTCGATAAGTTAAAGAAGAGCCAACCTACTTGAGTGTGTGAAGGCGATCACAAAATATATTCTAACATTAATAAAAATCTGACACGATGGTCCGATCATAGCAAGTACGAAAATTAATAAGTTGGAAAGAAGGGAGAAAGTGAAAAAGTAAAAACTTAGATAAAAGGAGCTGCTGAGCCGGTGTTGCAATGTAGTAGTGGCATTTTGATTAAAATTAAATTAAAGAAGAAATCGGTATTTGGGTAAAAAGATAATTTTTGTACGCCTATAACTTAAAAGCATCTAGAGCTACAGACAACAAATACAACGCGTATTTTAAAATGCCAATCATGCTACCTTAATTAAATTTGTCTAAATAAAAGAGCTTAAATTATGGCTTAACATTTTTTAAAGGAAATTTGGTTGGCTTTTTGTAGATACCTTTTTCTTTTCGACTATGTAGTTCTTAAGATTCATCAACTTTTGACATTTTACAAATGCTAGTAAGAACTAAATCTATCAACTGCAAGTTACTATTATCATGAAGCTCTAAAAAAACTCCTGACATTGAACAAAAACCCCCATTTTCTACATAAGAAAGTCGTGGCGAGAAAATGGAAAAATTTTGGAAAATGTTAATATTGTTGAGTCCAATGAGGCCTTATCTATTGTGACTAACAACATCTACACCTATGGATAACAAGGGTTAGCAGCACTTCCATTGCCAATTTTGTGCAACACGACATTCCCTTTTTCCAATCTCGTCAAAGTTCGAACGAGCTCACCAGCGAATAGATTTGTCATCCTCCGGATTCCTTAGTTTTTCTGTTCCTTGTTATCGAACAGGAATACAGCACTTACCATTTGCTTTGTCTGCTGTGAGCCGGTCCCAAGGTCAACTTTGACGCCTTTGCCAAGTGGCAACAAAAAGTTTTGAGTGGCTTAAACTCTGCACCCTCGCCAAAGCTATCGGGATGTCATTCCAAGTGAATTATGTGACTGGCACTCCGACCGGGCCTAAAAAACAGCTTGGCTCATTGGGCACATATTGGGGCAGGATAAACGCTGCGGGGGAGGGGGGGGGAGAAGAAGAAGGAGCCAGAAGCACGTGCTTGGTTGGCTTTAGTGGCTGTTTAAGTTGTCATTGTCCGCCCAGAGCCCACAGCATAATTAAGGGGCTCACATGGCGTATGCGTATTCCGGCTGGCTCCTGACCTGACACACGCTTCCCCCCCGCTCCGGACCCCCGCCTCCGCCAAGCTCAGACACACAAGTGACCACTTAAGTTTCTTTGTCTATGGCTTGTGGGCAACAAGCCGAATCCTGCGCCAGGCGGCTCAACAAGTGGACAAACGTTGACATTGCACACAATGTTCAACCTCTGAAAATATATTCTCTCCCCCGGCGAATGTGCGAGTGTTTGTGCTCGTGCTAGTATCTACTTATGACAAAAAGTGATTGACATTGTGATTGATGGCACTTTGGGTCGTCAGTTTCTGGGTTTATGACTTGAGTTGATGACCAACTGTTTCATGGGTTTTTCGAAAAGGGTTACGTGAAACGATTCTCGTTTGAATGTCGGGGATTAGCATATGGCTTGTACTTTTTTGGAAACACTAAACATTTCCGATTTATTAATGGAATTGCACATCCTTAGCGTAGCCAAACCAATCAGTAACTTGGCAATGTCTATCAAGAATATACATAAATTACAGGGATATCCCTCCCATTGCCTTTCAAATAACTTACTTCAATTATCTTACCCTTATAAGTGAGCAAGGACCCTGATGGCTTGCAGGGTATACACATCGTTTTGATCAACAGGCGAAGTCTCTCTGGTTATAGTCGTCTGCAAAACCTTGGCTTATATAATTGGACATGTGTGTTCTGTAACGCCCAGTTCTTATTTCAATCGTCAAACCAAAAAAACCAAATAGAAAATAGAAAAATGTGTAGTTGCAAAACCATACATGTAAATATAATATATTTTTGAAAACTACCGTGAATGTTTGTTGAACAAAACATGGTTAATATGCCATTAATACTGCTATGTATATTACAAAAATAACATTACAGAAATCCCTATCATTAAATATTGTTTTGTTTATCTTCCCTTTCTGATCCTGTGTGCAGAAAATAAGAATTTAAATAAATAATTAACACAACAATCGTAAAACATATCCATACAATATTGATGTTTTTATTTAAAATGATAAGGGACTCAACAGTTAAGCGGTATATATCAAAATTGTTATTATGTTTATGTTAGGTATTAAATAGGTATCAGAAGGTTCGGCAGTGAGTAGAGGGTATATCTTGTATATCTTGTTATACCCTTGCAGAGGGTATTATAATTTTTGTCAAAAGTGTGCAACGCAGTGAAGGAGACATCTCCGACCCTATAAAGTATATATATTCTTGATCAGGATCGCCTCCTGAGTTGATATAAGCATGTACGTCTGTCCGTCTGTCTGTCCGTCTGTCTGTCCGTCTGTCTGTCCGTCTGTCTGTCCGTCTGTCTGTCCGTCTGTCCGTCTGTCTGTCCGTCTGTCTGTTTCTACGCAAACTAGTCTCTCAGTTTTAAAGATATCGAATTGAAACTTTGCACACACCCTTCTTTCCTTTGCACGCAGTATATAGGCGGAACGGCTGGGATCGGCCGACTATATCCTATAGCTGCCATATAACTGAACGATTGGAAATACCATAACTTTGGTGTTTTTAAGGTTAGGAAGTTGGGATTTTTTATGAGTATTAAGAATGCATCATATGAATAATTTTGGAGAATATAATTTTCAGAATATTCTTCAAGGGTATATCAACTTCGGCTCCGCCCGAATTTAGCTTTCCTTTCTTGTTATTTGACATTTTTGCATGAAACTATGCAAATCTTGTTTATTTATGTATACCTTATTCCCTTCGCTACTTTTTCAATTTTAGCAATTTCGGCAAAGTCTGCAAGGGTATTCAGCTTCCGTCCTCGTCTTTCTTGTTTTTGCTTAAGTTTCGCTTAAGTCAAATTTAATTTCAGCACGATTTCACACCATTGCATTGGGCGTTGTATTTTCAGCATACGTTTTGCGACCCTAAAAAGTATATATAGCGAACCGATCTAGCCATATCCGCCTTTTCCTGTTTCTCAGTTTTAACGCTATTTGGATAAAGCTTTGCAATAACTCTTATTTTTGAGGAAAGTATAGAAGTCAAAACGTTCCGAATCGTTGTTTCTAACGTATATCTATATACTCCGAGATGTAGTAATTTTTACCGATTCCAGAACTACCGTTTTATTACTATATCAAATAGCTGCCAGTGGGACGTTCGAAAACTTGAATCGGAAAATCGACCTAGCTTCATTGCAAAATATGGAATATATATATTAATTTTTTAACAGCTGTCAGGGTATATAAGATTCGGCTTGCCGCTTCGTCTCCTGTTTCAGCTGAAATTGCCGCTGATGTGCAGGCAATTGTTTGACAATTTTTCAACAATTTCTCCATGGACTGCAAAAATGTTTCGCCCTTCGAGGGCTCTGCCTTCTATGTCAATTCCCTTTTATTCGCAGCCATTTCTGGTTGTCTATGTCCGTGTGTTTGTGCGCGTTGTTGTGCGTGCTGGCTTTTTTCACACGCTTACGGGCTGCAACTAAAAGTATGCACGACTTTTTCACGCTGGGCTGGGCTGCAGGTCCTGGCATGTCCTGGCGGGTCCTGGCAGCCAACCGAGTGGAGCGGTAATCAAAATGGGGTGCTGTGGCACGAGGCACAGTGCCGAACAATCACGGCGGCTATTGGCCTTTGAGGCTGTGTTGTCGTTTATTTGCCTTAGTTCTTGTAATTTGTGTTTTATGTTGGTCCACTCTTGTTTTTCTTTCCGTTTGCTGTTGCGCTTTTTCGCTGTTGCCTCCTGGCGAATCCCTGTTAAAGCTTCATTTTTCGTGTTCCGCTGTCCGTTTGAAAATTTGAAAATGTCTTTGTTGTTAGCTCACTTCCCCACCTGATCTCCTTTAAGTGCTCAGTCAAATTTAATTTCTTCGACTGTTTATCTTTGGTAGGGGGCCGGCTTTGCGTCTCACCAGGTATCTTGACAGACATCAAAAAAGCCGGTCCGCCCAATTAGGCAAATGTTTCCATCGCAAATAGGCCGAAATGGCTTGATGCCAAAAGAGAAAAATGTATACCATGTTATACTTGTTTAGACAAAAACACTATAATTTTTCGTCACGAAATTTGATATCAGAATGTTTCGATGTTGAGGTGCTTTCGTCACGACTTTCGCTTGATATGAGAAGTTATTCTTGCAAACTTAAAATTACTAAAATCAGCAAAGGAAATTATGTAATCATATAAAAAATAATAAATAATTTTTAGTATTGTACATTTTACAAAAACCAAATTTCGTGCCCTATTTAGGTATCAAAGTCTTTGATATTTTCAAAATTTTTAATATGATTTTGCCAGTATCCATTAACATTTTCTTCTAGAATCATTTCATTTTCAAATGGATACATATTATTGCTTAATGCCACACCCAAAAATTAAAACAATTTATACAAAATTCTAATTTTTAATGTGAAGGAGTTTATTGACGATTCGTCAATAAGTTTTCTGCCATCCACAGTCATAAGCGTGTATCTTAAATTAAATTCTTAAAGATTATTTAATTAATTGCGTAAAAAGCTGTTCGCAGCAACACAAAAACTGTGCTGTGTTTGGAAGCTCTCAGCGGATCATGTATCGATAAAGTGAAAAAGTTTTTGGCGACTATTAAATTTGAGGTTTGATTTCCCACTTCGGCCACTGTGCCTCGTCCGCAATGAACACGCGAATCAAATTCCGAACAGAATATAGCCTGAACAATATCTCCCTGCTGACCAGGCAAAGTGCTAAAAAACTGCAGCAAAGTAAGATCAGGCTGCCAAAGTGGGCTCAGGAACTTGGCCAGCGGGAGATTGATGAGCATGAGCGGGCCGTGAAGGTGTTGCGCTCTGATAAGACACAGCTGAATCGGAACAGGCCCTCTTCGCCCCCTCCTTCCCCTCCCCTCCCTCTGCTCTGTGCAAATGCGGCTAATTGGAATCATTAGCCGGGCCAAAACAAACACTTACAGACAGTTGGGAATCATAGACAAATTTGCGCAATTTTCGGGCAGTTGTTGACACCTCCCGAAATGATAATCCGACGATTCCCCGGTTCCTGCCTGTCGGGCAGGCCAATAAATCATCTGGGCCGCCGGCAGACAGCGAAGAGAATTGGCTTAAGTGCGTTAGGAAAATCAACGGCGGCTGTCTCTGGCAGCAGGTGCTCGGCTTCTCAGGCGGCCCTGCCACCGCAGTAAATATATGCCCCATATTGAAGCTGTGAAACTGAACTCGAAACTGAACTGAACTGAGAGGGCCTAAAGCTGTCTGCGGATGTTTGAGCTTCGCCCGCGTTTTTGTTGCATAATTTTCGGGGCTCTGGCCAAATACATTTTCATTTGTTTGCCCATGTTTTTTCCCCGGTTTTGTTTTGGCTACGCCTTCGCCGTGTTTGGGCTGCTCCTGCTTCCTGTAACTGCGTGTTCCTTTTCCGCGGAATTCCGGTTCCGCTCCGCGCCCTTGTAGCTGCCACATTGTCTGCCAGCGACATTGTTCGGATGGGAAATTTAAGGCATATTTCTTGGCGCTGGGCCGCGGGAAAAATGGCATAATAAATAAATCTACTTTGAATTAGCGCCATTTACTTTACATTTATTCTCTGCCGCCGTGCAATTTATAGCGCTCAACGCACCTCTCTCCTCCCCAGCCATCACTCCCACTTTTTTATTTGAAGATATTTTTGCGTTTGTTGTTTCTGTCGTTTCAATTTGGCGGCGCGTGCTTTTTGGCTAATGAAGTTTTGAGGTTAGACAGCAGGAAAATGGGAGCTGCCTCGAGGTGTGCAGCCAAGTGGACACGAAATGTGGCTCGCTTTAATATACATTTTAGGAATACATGAGACTTATTTCAGTGAAAATTAAGTGTCCGTCCGAATTTCCCAACAAAGAGACTTAAACCCGATTGCAAATTGTAGTAATAATTATGGAAAACGTTTGGTATCATCATTTTGATAATATTTAAATTCAATTCCTTAAAAAACCGAAAAAAACATAGTTGTTATAATCATTGTTTCGACTATGCTTTATAGCATATATATTCTTGATCAGCATCAACAGGAGAGTCGATCTAACCATGTCCGTCTGCCCGTCCGTCTGTCCGTTTCTACGCAAACTGGTCCCTCAGTTTTAAAGCAATCTGCGTGAAATTTTGTCTTTCTATTGCAGGTAGTATATAAGTCGGAACTAGCCGGATCTGTCGACTATATCATATATGTAGCTCCCATAGGAACAATCGGAAAAACAAATTCAAAAAAAAAAAAAAAAAAACCCCGGGGGAAAAAAAAAAAAAACCAAAAAAATATAAAAAAAATAAAAAAAAAAATATTATAAAAAATAAAAAAAAAAAAAAAAAAAAAAAAAAAAAAAAAAAAAAAAAAAAAAAATAATTTAAAAATTATTTTATTAAAAAAAAAAAAAAAAATGTGTATAACTTAGATGTTTGAAATTTTTTTTTTGTTTTTTAAGATATGGTAATATTTAAATATTATGGAATAACGGTTTTAATTAAATTAAAATCGGACAACAATATCTATAGCTGCCACAAAGACGATGACAAAATGCAGCTCAAAATCGACAATGATCGTTTTTATCGTTTTTAGTAATATTGGCGTAGAAATCGAAATATAGTCGATTTGTAATAACTGCAAGGGTATATAAACTTCGGCTTGCCGAAGTTTTCTTTCTTTCTTGTTATTATTTAATAAAAAAATGGTATTATTGTTGGGTAAAAAAAAACTTATTTTCGATTGCTGGTGTGGTATAAGCTCACAGGAAAATCAGAAACAAAACTAAGATTTTGATTTTGGACAAAAATGGGTTTAAGGTTCAACTAGTTGCAAATAATTTTTCTATATATCTTCTTGATTCTTTTTCAAAAATTCAGCTGTTTTGAGGGTTATAAATTGCAACACAGTTGCCGGCAATCTTGAGGTGTCCATCACAATCCCCGAGTTCCAAGACTTTGCTCGTCTCTTCTTAAGTCTCGCTGTGAATCTTTTACGGTCACGTCGTATTGCCTGCAAATCACGTCATACTAGGCACAAAAAGAGCAAAATGAACAAGACCAGAATAGGGAACTTTTTGGGCAACTTTCGGAACACTTTCATTCGGTTTTTTTGGTGCGCCGACTCAAGTTGGGGCACGTAACGGTCCCTCGAAACATTTGTTGGCTAGCTCGATGCGTTTTCCATGTCTGCACATGGACCGAAAGCCACAAGAAGCGAGGAATCCACTGGCATGCTCTGGAGAAATGGGAAGTGACGGGCGCCTGCAAGTATGCAACACAAAATATTACAAACAGCAGCCAGACCAAGTCGCACACAAAAGTTGCTCTCCATCAGTTGATTTCTGCCTGCTCCCTCTTTCCCGAATCTCAAAACAATTTCTCCAATATACGGACAAGAAATCGAATTTATTGCTCACTCTTATGCGTTTGCGGAAGCCACAAAATGTATTTGCATTGCCAGCCAGCTGCGACAGATGTGGGAAAAGTCGGAAAAGTCGGTAGAGTCGGAAAAGCCGGAGCAGCCGGAGCAGCCGCCTCCTGCCCAGTTAGCATGTGCTATGCTTTTATTAAAATGCAAACGCTTTAGACTCGAGAAGTCGCAACACGAAAATTAATTGAAAATTCACTGCCCGTTCCCTGCCTCGGCTTTAAGTTTTCCTTAGCTCCATTTCCACACACACAGCGAATGGGAATCCATTTGCGCTATTGACTCGACTGTCTGCACGCACAGAGACACGCGTTCAAGGTCTCTCCGGTTATAGATGACAGTATTTTATGGCGCAGCCGGAGTGCCCGGAAAATGCGGTGCAGAAGTGTGTGTGCCAAGGTGCCGGGCCAAGTGGAAATGGAAATCAATATCAAAACAGTCGGCGACTTGGGAAAACGTCAATGGCTCATTTCTGTATCGAAAAGAGAGCTCTTTAATAAATTGCAGCTTTGGGTAAGCACTGCTATTTCGCCGAATTTAAAAGTGTCAGTAATTAATTTAACATTCATTTTATTTTGGTAAATTTGTAGATATATTGGTGTGTTAATTAACTTATACGATTTATACACACACAAAAATGTACTTGCCAAATTTCCCCAAGGCTGGTCTGCAGTTTGTATTTCCACGTTCTAAACGCGAGCTCATAAAAGTAAATCTATTTACCCATTTGCCAGCATTTGCTATATATTTTATGACGCGTGCCCGAAAATGCAATTCACCTGTTAGCTGCGGGAATTGAACCCCTTTTACCCGCAATCGATTTCAGCTGCTCCACCGATGCAGCTGCACAAAAGTCAAATTGCAACTTCATTTTGTGGCTGCGAAAATTACAAGCTAAGCGCCGGCAAAGAAAGGCGCTGAAAAAAGCAACGACCCTAAAATATTGGAAAAGTTCACGAAACGAGAAGTTTTTCTCCCTTGGTATTCTGGGCGCGTTGGGTGTGGTTTTTTGGGTTTAAAGCTTGCCAATTTCAAAGAAGTGCGGACGAGCCGGGGTATCTGTTTATATTCCTTACACACTCCTCACCGCAAATTGAATTTGCACTAAGGATAACCAAGCCAATATTAACTACCTCTCTAAATGTATCCGTCTCTTCGTTCCATCTCTCCTGCCCTGGATAAACTCGCAACGCTTTTCATGCCTCGGTGGCACTCGGAATGAAATCTCGCAGCGGAAATGCAAAATAAGGATGAGCTACTTGAAGACAT
This sequence comes from Drosophila kurseongensis, assembly GCA_018153305.1. Lineage (NCBI taxonomy): Eukaryota > Metazoa > Arthropoda > Insecta > Diptera > Drosophilidae > Drosophila > Drosophila kurseongensis. The sequence goes on from JAECXX010000156.1 coordinate 177,205, forward strand.
TCGCGAGGATACGGTCGTCAATGCGATTCCCGAGAAAGGTAAGTAACTTGCTGCCCCACCTCATCCACATCCCCCGATTGCCCATGTCACCCAACTTGAATTTCCATATACCCGGTTCCGAAATGATTTTTATATCCCTGTGACAGGACTCAAGCACATTAGAACGCATGCTTTAAGGACACGACGTTGCTTTTAGGTGCTTAATGCAGGCAATTGTTTTACGTATTTTCTTGATTGTTTCCGCTAGATGATTTGAAATTATTAATTTATTTATGATTGTGTGATTTGGTTTCATTCATTGTGCTGGTGGCCACTCAACTAATACAAATTTGTTTATTTACCGCTTTAAATGTTGGAAACAATGGCCATTATTCATTGGAAATGCAGCTATTTTAAAGCTTTTCAAATTTAATTACGTATAAATGAATCGCCACTTAAACTATTAAATACTACCGTTGATAGGCAGCTTTTATTTGACTTAATTTCTAATATTTTTAATCCTGAACCATAGATTATGGTCTTGTTATGTATATATATATTTAGCAGTTCATTAAAGCAGAATAAGTATTTGTTTTGGTTACAAAACTAAGCGTAAATAGCTTATTTTTACCACCGACGTTTGCTAAGGATTTATATTTATTCTTTTGGTTTTGTGTAAGATATTATAAGACATTGTTTCCTAAAATACGAGCTAAATTCCTTTGTTTTAGGTATTGTGTTAGACCAATTTTTACTACAATGTTTCCTTAAATTTATATTGTAGAATTCTCGTGCTTTTCCTAAGCGCATGGCGCAATGCGATGATAAATGTATGTTTGTTTAGAGAGGATATAAAATATTTAATTTATCAGAATTTGCTTATAAGAATTAAAAAAATATAGTGTTGCTAGAAATATTCCATCTTAGCACCCGGTTTAGGTTACTTTTTCAAAAATTGTATGTAATTATGTTTTTATGTAATTTTTTTTATTGGGTGACACTTACATATAGCCGTATAATTGGAAATCTGTTGTGATTGTCCGTTCGGAACGAGTAAAGCAAACCAAGACTTACATAAAATCATTTGTCGTAGGAGAAACGAAATAGTCAAAATTTAAAAAAAAATTGAGCTTCAGCGGTTAAATGGTTGGATTCTTTTTAAAAATTCGCCACGTATGACACCCCACTTGCTATCAATCCGTTCAAGAGTTATTCAAAACCATAATTTTAAGGGCCTTTTATGTGCTCATGCATAAAATCGTGGGTTGAGGGACCTAAAATCTTTTAATTTTTGTTTTAAAGATAAAGTAGCGGAAAAGGTTATATTTCAAACGCCTATTTTTATGATTTTTACATTTTTACTTAGTTTTGACATAATATCTCAAGAAATTATATCCAAAAGTTTATTTTTGAGTTAACATTTCAACAGATTTAACACGACCCCGGTGATTTCTTTTTGCTTCGAACTCATATCCCTTTTAAGAGCAGCTCATTTCAGATCTGTAAATTGAACATGGCATGCTTATTTTAATGCAATGCTCAGTTCGACGATCAAAGACTCTTATTAGTGGCTTTATAATTAAGGATTTGCCTAAGCAAGTTTACTATCGACAAAATTTGAATTTTTCTCCAGGTTCACAACTGTATGTGTTGTTTATTTGGTTAAATGGGAACGGCTTCTTGTCATGGTGTTGGGAAACTTTGATGGTAAATAAAATAAAAACTTATTATATAAAATGAGACCAGGTAAAAAGTTGTGCCGAAAGTCGCACCTCCAACAAACAAAAGTTTGGATATTATGTGATGCAAAATGATTAAACAATCAACCAAATAAATACACTTTCTAAAACTTTTTCATTCAGCTTGCTGAAAAATTAATCATTTTTGTTATAGTCGTCAAAATCAATGCATTGCGAAAAAGCTAGAAAATTTTAATCCATTCGAATTTGAGCAATCTCGTTAACTGGAATATATAAAAAATATTCATTTTTGGAAGGGGGTGTGCAAAAAGCAACAGTTCGCCACCCAAATTATCTAATTTATAAAACTACTAAACACAGTTACTACCTCTACCAGTAATGCATTGTACCTAATAAGCTCGAACACATTAATTGAAAGAAGCTCGGTCGCAAACACGGTCAATTGATATTCTAATTATGAATATTAAGAATAATTAATTGTCAGGCCGACGGTCACATCCACCTGGGCCTCAAGCCGTAGCGTTTTTATATCTCTTAAGCTTATCCCCAGTGTCGTCACGTGCTCAGTTCTTGTCAGCCGGCGTCTCCTGCACCTTCCTCGTCCTTCGTCCTTCGCCCTCGTTCCTCGTTCCCCTACTTTCGACCGGCGCCATTAAGGCAGTCGCTTTCCCCGCGCTTTCCCGCTTTTCTCGTCCCTCGAGTGTCTCTGAATACGAGTTGCTTTGGCTCTTGTCGCAGTCTTTTTTCTCGCTTTTAAATTTTATTTATTGTAAATTGTATTTGAAACGTGCTGAGGTTCAGTTTTCTCTGCAGAAAAGACGGCGGACAAATGTCAAGCTCGCCCTTGGCATGAATATGGGCAATGGGGTATGGGAGAAAGTAAGGCATGGCTGCACGAGTGTGTGTATCTCGCACACATCTCCTGTGAGTGTGTGAGTGTGTCGTGCAACTTAATAGAGTTGTTTAGCATTTAAATAGCGCCATTTACTTGTTGTTGCTGCTTCTGGATGTTGCTGTTGCGCTTATTAAGTTGGAATGCCAGTCAAGACGGCTTGACTTAATAAAGTTGGCTTTAAGCAGCGGAAGGAAAGTGGGAAATTGTGCCTAGTGAGCTTGAGAAAGTGGTCCATTAGGCACTGACAACTAAGCCAAAGTAGTTTATAATATCAAATGGGAGACTTGCTTGGGCATGATTTAAGGGTATTCAAATTGCATTTGTCCTGGCCCCTTTAAGACGTCCCCAATGAGCAGAAGGTAACTGGAAGTTAGACAACATTTTGAATGAGTTAGGGGCATCACTTAAGCTGGGTTTTCCTCAAGCCACTAAGCCTCCAAAGAACCGACGCTAAACGGCGATTTGCAATTTCATTCCTCACATCATAAACATTATGCTAAGCACCCAGCGTCTTGGGATCCGCAGGTTTCTGTGCCACATATCCACTTCAGATACAAAGCAAATGCCCATTAAATCCTAATTTCATATGCCCATAAATCCACTAAACAATCACACTTCCAATCCCAAAGACGAAGACGAAGCGCAAAATATGTAACAAATTTCCACATATTCACACACGACCGCCTCGCAGAAAGTAGGCCATAAAAGCCCTCACACACGCAGGCATATCCTTATTGTGGATGTATCAATAAGCGGAGGCAAATCAAATGAGTTGGCAAAAGGCGGCAGACGATGACAAAACAGCTTGTGATGTTCCCAGTTGGGCTTTGACGAATCGATGGTTGTGTGATCGAACTTGTTAGTGGGGCAATGCTTTATTATTATCAAGTGAGGCGCACGAGAGATACGAATGGCGAGCTAAGAAATGCTCTTTCACATTTAATCCCTAGGTGGGGGGACCTAGATCACGATTCGAGAAAAAACGATCAAAAAACGCTCAAAGAAATGGTGTTCCATGTAAACCCGTAAAATACTCATTTCTAAAAAATGAGTTGTAAATATATGATTTTTTACCTTTTATTAACGCTTATTAAAACCATTTAATTACTTTATTATCCTAATGTTAAATATAAAGGACATATAACTGGACGAATTGAAGACTATTAAACACAGCTCTAGGCTTTTTTTATTGTCAAATAAAATGAAAGTCTGATGTATGACAATGAGAACTGACCTGTGGGGCGAAACCAACCTCGTTCTTTTCTGAAAACGACGAGTCATTTTTATTTTTTTGAAAGGTACGGCATACACATACACCTTCTGGGGTAAGATCGCTTCCCTGCGCCACTTGCGCTGTATATAATTTTCTGAGTGATGTCCCATGCAGAGCGATTCCCAACCACCCGTTACCCAAGCAAAAGTAAGGGTATCGTTGACAACTCGAAACGTGATGTTTAGGAAGAGATTAGGCGACAATAAACGGCAGGATGGGGACACACAAAAACGACGAGCACAAAGTTGCCCTTCTCCCGACGTTGCGCATTTTGGCCGCCGCAATTGAGATTTACGGCCGCATCAATAAACATCAAAAAATTCGCCCGCCACTTTCTTGGCCATCACCCTTGCTTATCGCCTTGTTTACGCATTTTAAGTACAAGATTGTTATGTGTTGATTTGCCCTAACCGATGCGTGCCCCGCATATGAGAAAAGGCCTCCGTCTGCCAGAGTTTCACTTGTTTTTCCTACATTTATGTTTTTATTTTATTTTATTCTCGAGCGTATGCGGAGCGCAAACTTCGTTGAGGTTTCTGAGCATGTCAGCGACAAACAAGAGCAAACACAAACACAAAGCGGCGGCTAAGTTTTCAGCCCCGCCCTCAGATTTTCCCCTCCCATTCGACAAGCAAACCACAAATCTGTTGCATACTTGCGGGCGCGCCTTTAAAGTCAACGCGCTTTTCCAACGCTCCGCTGAGCATTGGTGTGAGGAGTGTTGGTGTGAGGAGTGTTGGTGTGAGGAGTGTGGGTGGCTGCGATGTGGGTGGCAGTGCGGTGGAGGGACTTTGATTGACTGGTTGAGAACTGACTGACAGGCCAGTCTGGGCCACGATTGTTGATGTTGATGTTGACGTGGGTTATGTTAAACAGAATGGAATGGTCATGCTCCCAGCCGCTAATATCCGATCCAAATCAGGGCTCACAAATTAAATTAAATGAAATGCTGCATTCCTTAATTTGCATTAATTTATTATGTTGAAGCAGTCATATAATTGAAAAGTTAAGTTCGAAGTAAGCAGTACAAAGAACACGGCTTTACAAAGAAACCTGCTTCAGTTTCATACACTACGAAAAAAATATACATTTACTGGTATACATTAACCAAGATGCCTTGTGAATGTAATGTTAATGGTTTTAAGCTGTTCCAAAAAAATGAGTTGTAACGAAAGTAAAGTCTTATTAAATTAAATTATTTTTAAATTTCAATTAAGCACTCGACCCTTTATTTATTTAAACAAACATTTCCGAACATTTATTTGTCACTGTACTTTATTAATTCCTGTCTTTTTTACAAACCAATTTCAAGTTGGTAATATCTACAAAAGTACATTTTATATGATATATATTTAGCATGCTGTTTTGATGGTCGAGTTATCTTAGAATCAAGGCTCTTAACTTAAACGCAACGAACATAAGTTAAGCTCCCCTATTCTAAGGCAAGCATAACCTTGGGCTTTAATAATTTGGCAACACAATAATTTATTATGGTGGAGTTGGTCTTTTGTCCATTCGAAACAAAGGTAGATACAGATGTTTCAACGGTCGAATATAGGAAACAACCTGATATGTACCTTGTTTTAGATTAGATCGAGAGCCAGTCAGTACTCATTACTTCTCCTCCCTTGCAGATCTTCCAAAGTTCGGGGAACTCTTGCAGAACGTGACGGTGCCCGTGAGTCGGGAGGCCATACTCCAGTGCGTAGTCGATAATTTGCAGACCTACAAGGTGAGTTTTTATCTCAAAATGTTATTTCAACCTTAATTTATTTATTTTAATTTTGTAAGCCGTGTATTAGGTTTGTTTTCTCGTTCGTACTTCAAAGTGCGTTTCACACTAAAGGGGAATCAATTTAAGCAGACGATAATGGATTTTCTTTAGTTTTTCGTACGCACTTAAAGATCACACAGATCTATTGAGAGACAGTTAACGAAAAATGGTCATAATATTTAACAAATCAAATCAATACCAATGTTAACATATAATAAAATAAATTAAAAAAAACAATTTATCGCCTGAAACTTTTCTCATTAATTAATTAAAATTAACCCAAGTGAAATAAAATGTAAGGTTTAAAATTATTAAGAACAACCATTTTCTCAAAAAAAGTTTAAAAAAAGATGTGCAAACATATTTCGGACCATTTGATTTGAAGGTAATATTGACTTTTTTTTGCATTAAAAACAAATGTTTATTAGTTACTTTCATTTTAACGTTTGGGCCAAATAAGAAAGGGGTTTCGGAACACCATGCGCTGTCAGCTCTAACCATTTTCACTTAATCTACTAATGCGGAATATGTTTGGGCCTCGTTTTCCACCATTGCGTGACGTCCTCCTGGTTGAGTTGACCCTTTTGTTGGGCACGTTCCGGGGCCCATGGGCGGTACTCTGTCTTCGTGACACACTAAAAGGTAAACAAAACGAAAAATAAATCTCAATGAGTTGCCGAAACGAAAATAGCAAATTCTAAACACCACCATTTTGTTGTGCGATTTGATTATATCCAGCCAGGTTATTAGAGCTCATTGTGCTGCATTGTGATGTCCAACGATGTTATCATTATCACTGTTGCGTGGGGCAAACAAACTGAAAGCTAGTGAAATTGATGTCTGAGTAGTATGGAAGACAACAGTTTCTCTACCTTATAGCTTGAGAGCCCCGTGGAAGTAGTTGGGCTCAAAGCCGAGTTTATTTGATCGCCAGAAAACGAAGCCGGAGCGTAAACAACCTCAGTAACCGGTGATCAAAGAGAACTCGGCTCTAAGGACGATCTCAGTTCTTCAGTTGAATTAGATTTGATACCATGTTAGAAGTGTCCCAGACCGTATAGCAATTAGAACTCAAAGCTATGCAATCAGGAATACTCAGAATCTAGCACAAAACTTGCGATTGTACGATGGGCCAGTTTCCAGTTTCTTTGAGCTATATTTCATAATACCCCCGATGACAAAGCCGCCTCAAGGAAAGGTCTTTATCAACCCGAGTACTAAGAATATAGAACAACATTGAAATCAATCCAGCATGGGCACAGTTTCCACTAATTCTCATCGGTTAGGCGCATTATCCAAAAGGCTTTTCACTCCTCGGTGACATTTTCCCACTCGCCGTGAGCCTGGGCGTAATAAATGAGCTCCGGCCACGCCACTGGGGCATTAGCACTGGGTCGAGGAATCGCTGAACGTTTTAGTTTTACAACTCAAATCTACCCGAATATAAACGACTTCTTTACTCCAGTGTACATTTTTTGTTATTCTAGATTGCGTGGCTACGTGTCGATACACAGACCATTTTAACGATACAAAATCACGTCATAACCAAAAATCATCGCATGAGCATAACTCACGCCGAGAAACGTGCCTGGATTTTGCGTATACGTGATGTAAAGGAGTCCGACAAAGGCTGGTAATGTACCCACTATCAGGCTGCATATTTAGATATCTGGCCCATGCTTTTCACTATCGCTTAAAGTATGAGAAGTTTTTTAGTTCCTTAATTGTTCGCACTGCCAGCCAATATTTATGTCTTGCTCCGGCAATCAAATAAACAAATCTCGTTTGCATCGTTCGCAGGTACATGTGCCAAATAAACACGGATCCGATGAAGAGTCAAGTTGGCTACCTGGACGTCGTCGGTGAGTATTCGAGTTGGGATTGCGTAAAGCTGGCAAAACAGAGCGAAGCTTGTGAAATGAAATTGATGCATGTAACTCCGAAGGGAGCTCAAATGAATTGGAATTTGCCTTGAGTGGCTCGGCGCTGGAACAAAGTTGCTGTTGATAGTTTTTCAAATAGCACTAATTGCTCAGCCAAGTGGCGATTGAATGCAGAAACTGGGTTAGGGAAACGCAGTTGTGCAACTTTCAACGACTCCCGATTGGGTTTAATTGCAAAATGAAGAAGCGAGTATTCGACTTAAGCCGCTCCCTATGCCAACGGGCTTTTGTCGGAAAGTTTTCACTTAGCCAACACATTAGTTCGGTCCCACAAACGGCGGAGAGCGGCAGGTAATGAAACCATTTACATGCTACGTGCACCTGCACCTGCGCCTGTCCCATCCATGTCCAGGTCGTCCATGTCCTGACGTTAATTATTCAGACGGCGTAGACGTCGGAGCGGCACCGAAAAACCTCAGAGCACACAGAGCGGCAGATCCGCCCCGTAGGCGAATTTAAAATGAACATGCCGCCCCGTTTCGGAGCTGGGGTTTTGTGTCTCGTTTCCGGTTGCCTCGCACCGTCCGCATAAGTAACCACTCTGGTTGATTGTGTTTTCATTGATGTTGAAATTCATTAAGGACCCCGTCGTCCGCCCCGATACACTGAGCGCAACAGCGCCTTGCCATGAAATAATTTACACACAACCGCACTAAGTCCATAAGCAAAATGGCAAGCCGCTTTAAATCAGCGCGGATTTTCCAGCTGCCACTGACAAAGTGCTCGATTTTGTGGTGCCCCACCCATCTCCATCTCCATTTCCCTCCCCCCCCCCCCCCAGCCATTCGTGCCACGCGATGGCAACCAACTATTATTGTTGTCGCCGCCGTTGTAGTTTTCCACACCGCGAAATAGGCAAATAAACGGCGGCGCGAAAGTGATCAGAACTTATAAGCCAGTCGCTGGGAAATGGAAAAGGGTAAGCTGATAAACCGAAATTGACAAAGGCTGGAGAAATGTTGTGACCTCATTTGGGAAAACGGAACGATGTTGACTTACCTAAACATTATCAAGTCTTAATAATATTTATATACATTGAAACGGAAACTTTAAACCAAAGTCTTGAGTTACGTGCCTTTCAGCGGTCGTAAACATTCTATAAAGCAGTTGCTTTCAGAGCGGATGTGTGATTAGTTGTCGTCGTTTCGAATGTCCAGTGACATGTAGTAACTGTAATTGTAAAATACTTCCTTTTTATTAATTGGTGACCTTAAAAAAATAAAAAAACCTTAAAATTTTAAAAATAAGTTTTATTAACGAATCAAAATAATATTCAATTATTTTCAATCATTTAATCATTAGTAATCGAATACAAGCAATGAAATTCTATTTTGTTATTTTTATCTTTGTTTTTGGGGAATTCAAATATAAAATATTGTTAATATCTGATTGGAGTAAGCAGCTTATATATTAATAACTTGTTGAAGGCGATCTAAGCTGAAAATTTGTCAACTCTTTTGAAAGAAAAAGCCCCAAATAGCTTGGCTAGTGCCCTAATTATAATACAATCTTGCAGTACTAAAACAATTAAAGTATACAAAATAAGACGACCAGAAGAAAAAATATTAATCCTCTTGACAAGCTGCCAACTAATTTAATCCTTAAATCCTCTTTAAAAAGTCACTAAAATGAAAAATAAGTGAACCACCGAAAAATACGGTCAGGAAACAAGTTTTGAAACAAATTTCCTTATTTTTACTCACAAATTCGGTGCTGAAGTTGTATGGCCTTGTTTTGTCGGCTAGTTTGTTGTTTTTGGCGATGATTGTTTTTGTTAAGCCGAACGTTGGACTGGCATGAGTGTGGAAGCCAGCCAGGCATTGAATAATTTATATAAAGCAATATGTTCTCGCACCGACGTTTTGCCTATGGTTAAATGGGCTTGGGATGACCCCAGCCAACCCCAACTGGGTCCTCAGAAAATGGGCGAGCTGATTTGAAAAGCGCTTAAAAAATATGAATAAACGATTAAACAAATATCAATTTTGAGGATTTTGTATTCGATTGTTGTGGAGGAATAAATCCAGCTTTGCGGCCGATACTCTCAAAAATAATTTTCATTCGTGTTAGGCTTTATCGCTTAAAGTGCACAAAGGTAGTTTAGGCTCTTATCGAAAATCCCCAAATCAGTCAAACTCATATCTGCCATTTGCCGTCATCTCAATCCAATTGAAATTAATTTCTCTAACGCCAATTTAATCACACGCCATTTCACCTGATTTCATAACTTATCAACTCATGCCGCGCACAATAATGGCGGCTAAGAAAAGAAATTGCCATTCACGCCCACTCAGGCCGCCCCCCGATTTGGCCCTTGTGACATGAGTCGAGCTATTAAAGGAAAGTCAACACGGGCAAAGGAAAAAGGAAAAAGCAGCTGGAGCGGAGCCTACATTCAATTTGTAGGACATGACGTATACAGCTGTGTGTGGGCCGGGTGAAAAGTCAAAGTACATTTTGTAAAACATGCACATCATTGTTGGCATGAAGACTTTGAAGTCACATTGTGTGTGAGTCATAACTTGCGGCAGTGAAGGATATCAAAAGCAATAAAAAAATAAAATGCTGCTTATGGAGGAAATCAATTCGGAAACTAATTCTTTTTACGAAAAGTTAAAATGTGAAAATCCATTTTTGTGACACATTCTTCAGGAAAAGTTCCTTGAAAATCTGAAACACACAAAAATCTAACTGAAATAAAAAAGGTTTCCTTTCTTGGGTCCATCATCAGGGTCTCTTTATTTTCGGTCACTTACTTTTTCTTTTATTAATTGTTTCTTTTTTGGCAAGTGCAGAATAGTCGAGCGTAAAATTATAATTAATTGCAACGTTGGGCAAAAGGTGCATACAGACATAAAGCTCTTCAGTTTTCTATGGCATGGAAATGTTAAGTTTTCAGAAATTTGTGAGCTACCTTTTGGTCTGCTTTGCGGAAAATAAAAATTAAACATTTGCCTTAATTGTGGATGCCTCTGAACTGCAAATAAAACTTTTATCTAGAGACTAGTAACAAATTAGCAACGTTTTAATTGGTGTTCCTAAAAAGATCTTATTATACAACAGCAGTTTAAATAATTTAATGGCAATGTCTTTATTAAATTGCTCTCTTTCATGTACACACATCTTCATTACCGTCAACAAACTGGAACTGAACCTGCCGCCAACTGTCTGACACCTGGCGAACAATTCCCGCAAACAATTCGGTCGCTGTCCCACGCTGCGTATGAATAATATGCCGCTTTAAAACTTGTATCTCCGCCTACGTGCGCGCACGTGTTTCGGGGTCCGCCCACAGTTCCGCCCGACATACTGGACTACCCGACCAGCACCGATATGGTAATACGTGAGGGCTCCAACGTAACCCTCAAGTGCGCCGCGACGGGATCGCCAACTCCGACGATAACCTGGCGCCGCGAAGGTGGCGAACTGATTCCGCTCCCCAATGGCGCCGAGGGTGAGTTGCATGCCACGGGGTTCCTGGATTGGGATTGGGGTAGGGGCTCGGGGTTTGGGATTGCAAGAGCGTGTTCTCGCAGCATTAAATTTCATTACAAAACATTTTAGAGTTACTTTCCACTCCGCGGTAATTAACTCATGTGTGTCGGTGTCAAAGAGGTCGGCAGCTGGCCCAATAGTAACAAATCTGAGCTCAATACTTTGCTTTACTGCGGCTGATGGAAGTTAACTGTTAAGTTACAAATGATTAGTCGCAGCTACATGCAGATCGGCCTGTGGTTTAAATAAGATAAGGGTACATAACCAGATTGAAATCACAATCGACCAGGAAAAATTGCATTCAGATTAATGCCAAATATAAAGAGTTTACAGCGAGCAAGTTGAATGTGTGCAATATAAGGTTTTCTTCTTTGCTTTTCTTCTTGTTTTCTATAGAATAACTACTTAAGATATTAGGTTTTACTTATATTAAAATCAAAAGGATTGCAGAAGCTTAGATTTCTTCTTGTATATATGGCATTTTTAGAATAAGACATCATTTGATAGCTGTAAAAGTATATAAACTTCGGGTCGCCAAAGGAAGCTGTCTTTCTTGTTTTAAGATTTTATTCATTGATATTAATATGGATATAAACCAAGAATCAACACGGAGTACCCATAACCTATCAAATAGTATAAATAAATATTATTATATATCTTCCTTTGCTAAGGAGGTACACCTTTTCACATAAGTATTCCGACTTTTTTGAAATATATAAACATTTAATACAGAAGTGGCTTATGTGGGAACCGGGTATCTTATTTTCGAAGCTGTGTAAATTTTAAATGTCCTTTTTAAATTGTAATGGAAATAGTGTGTAGATTTTCCTCGGGGCTGAGGGTGGGAATCAAGATGCCGGAGAACTCCGGCTTCCAAGCCCACTGTGTGAATATGGCAACTAAAAAGTATTGCTGAAATAGATAAGTTGCCCAGCGGAGTCTCCGATATTAATAGATATATATTTCCATCCGCAGCCGTCGCCTTCAACGGATCCTTCCTGACCATCGCCAAAGTGAGGCGGCTGAACATGGGCGCCTACCTCTGCATCGCCTCCAATGGCATCCCGCCAACAGTCAGCAAGCGTGTGATGCTCATTGTGCACTGTGAGTATTCGGGGCGGGGCGGCCCATCAATTTTAGCATATTTAAATATTTATAGTTCTGCGCCAGGACACCGCATGCTGCTCCTGCTGCTTTTGCCACTCGAGGGGCAGGGAGCAAGGGGCAGGGTGCTCCAGGCGAGACCGCAATGGAAAACACCAGACACAGTCACAGACTGCGACATACACAAAGCCCCACTTGAAATCTTGCCATGCTAAATATGCCCTGCATTTTAATTTTCCAGTGCGAGTGTGTGTGGGGGGGGGGGGTGTTCCGGAAAATGCTGTATACTTTTAGGTGCCAAGCATAAAGCAAATAATTAAGTGTGTGCTCAGCTCCCCGCCCCCTCGCAGCTAGTTAGCATTTCAGGGCACTTTGCCTGGCTCCTTCTCGCTAATTAAATAAAAATTAAAATTGCTCAACAATTTGTTAGGTAAGTTCACGGCACATATTTAAGCGAGGCTGCCAGTGAAGTTGCTCTGGAGGAATGCTCTTCGGTTATCCAACCACAATTCGGTTCGGTTCGCTTCAGATCGGTTTCGATTGCAAAGCATTTTTTGTGGCTTTGCTATAAAATTAAAAAGCAATTAGTTGGAAACAATAAATGGCAACCGCAGCGAATTGCCGGAATTGAACGGCAGCATAAAGCACTAGAAAAACAATAACGATAACGAACGGAATTTCTCTATAAATGGGAATTCTTTGTTTCTTCGCCCGCACACCTCCGACACCCACACACACACACACTTCGATTCAATCGCTCAAACATTCCACACCTGACGCAGAACTTCGGCCCACATATTTTCCACCGCTGACGCCTGGCTCCGGCATTTCGAATTTCTCTACTCCTTTGCAGTTCCCCCCATGATTTGGATACAAAATCAATTAGTCGGCGCTGCCCTCACTCAGAACATAACCCTGGAATGCCAGTCGGAGGCGTATCCCAAGTCCATCAACTATTGGATGAAGAACGATACGATTATCGTGCCGGGTGAGTGTTTCAATGGACATCAAGGGATGTGACCCTGTGGAAAGCAAATAGGTCTCACAGTCTTTGTCAGGACAGAGATCAGTAGAGCAGACCTTTGAAATTAATAATTCTAGGCCAAGTAGTTAGAGAAAGACTTTTCCGTAACTCCGTAACTAACTTCTGAGAGACACTTTGTTATTGCTCAAAATGAATTTATACGCAAATAGTTTCAGGGTATGTTACATCGTTTTGTTATTAAAAATTACATTTTTACATTTTCAGAGAAACTTAAAGACTTACATTAAGCTTGCTTTAGATAAATAGCTAAATAGAAAGTTAAAGGGGATCCAAAATCCATCAAATTGAGTTACAGAAAGGGCATGTTTGGAATCATTGCAATAGGAATATTCATTTAATAACTATCTCTATCGACCGTTACGTGTTCCCAGTTAAACTTCGACAGTGTAAGGTTTCCCTTTGCTCAGCCTCTCATCCAGTTCGTTCAATTTAATTTTCTAAGGGCCTTTAACGATGGATGGGTCCATGCCTTCATTTAACCTCTTCAACTCCCCCACTCATCTTCACTGAGAAATGGACTGAGCACGATGACAAAAAGTCCTGCAGAGCACAAGTAAAAAAGCGATGAAAAAATAAACATTCAGCCGAACACTCGAATCCGCGGTCGCAGAATAACTGCGGTAGTGGTCCCCCCCTCCCACCGTCCCACTTAACCCCCTACTGCCCCGTGGACAGGAAAAGGCATCGTCATCGGCATAGAGGCCGGCGGAAAAAAGTCACAGACATGCAGTCGGTACGCTTCCTTTTTCCAGTCATTTTCAAGTTGTTTTTTGCCAGCGGAGAAAATGGGAAAAGTGATTGAAAATGACCTCAAGTCAGAAGCAGTTGCCGGGAACTGTCCGACCGCCGATGGCTTTTAATGGAGTTTTCTGTTTTAGTTCTGAGATAGTCAGAAGATTTTCCATAACCGCAAAAACCGACCAAGTGCAACAGAGAAGCTATTTAAAGAGGCTTGATTAGGCGGCGAAAGTGCCCAGCTGGCGGGGAGCAACTAAAATACACTACCCATTTGCTCCCCCCGAAACCCAATTATTTCTAATCAAGAACAGGGCCAAAATCTTCATCTCCGCTGGGCCATCACAATGGCATTTTGCTGGGGTAATCAGTCGCCTAGCCGGCATGCATAACAATTACCGAACCTGGACAAAATGTAATGCTCGGCTTAGTGCTACTAAATCTAACCGACATCAAACGTAAATCAAAACCTGCATGACAAACAAAAACGGGACAAGCAACAATACCGAGAGCAGACTGCTTTTTGTATAAATTAAAACGAACCATTTGACAGGGGCAGCAGGGTCTGAAAACCCAGCCAGGACCAAGCTGGATCCATTTGAGCTGGGCTAAGCCGAGCTGAGTTGAGCAGGGCGAAAGTAGAGTTCCTTCCCAGTTAAATTACCTTGACAAGAAGCTGTCGAGCAGGAGTTCAGTTCGAAAAGGGGCACAGTGCACTGCGGTTTCGGGAAAAGGCTCTTACACTGGCCAACGTTTCTGCTTTCAGGTGAGCGCTTTGTGCCGGAAACCTTTGAATCGGGCTATAAAATAACCATGCGCCTGACCATATTCGAGGTGGACATCCAGGACTTCGGGGCGTATCGATGTGTGGCCAAAAACTCCCTGGGCGACACTGACGGCGCGATCAAACTGTACCGTAAGTATTGGCGTAAGTAACAATAACTACATGAATACCATAGCAGAGCCAATGGCAATAACAATAACCGTAGCCGAAATCCAAACAACAATGGCCATAAGTCGAAGCGCCCTCGGCAATTAGGCGCAAACTATTTGACCGGCCGGAGCTTTTAATTAATTTGAGTCAATGACTCTGCGTGAGCCGACGGCAATGTGTGTTTGCCGGATAGGTTCACAAAACAAAGGGTCTTTCGGGGTTCGAAGGTGACCATTTTCCCAGTGTCAGTGATTGATTTACGAGCAGCAGGCTATTCCGGCCCGAAACCCTTCCTCCGCTCTTCGGTAGAGAAAGTGAAACGTATGGAAATTTCCAGGAAATTAATGGCAATCCCCAAACAGTTGACGAAAAAACTTCATTAAACAATCAAGCCTATGAGTTTTCTAATTCTTGATTTATCGCTTAGACAAATATCTTTCCAAAATGAGAACACTAAATACCTTTATTTTTCCTTTGCATGGCTGCAAGATTCAGATAATACCTAGTAATACCTCGCCTAGTTTGTGACATGGGAAAGTTCATAACTTAAGTAAAGTCAGAATCCATTGAATTCAATTGGCCTGCAGAATGTTGGTTGTTTGTTCCTAAAGCAGCTGGTTCAGATGTAGTTTCAGCACCGTTAGGCATCACCGATTCTAATTTAGCTGCTTTGAATCGCTAAAGCAGCCCCATCTCCCTCCACAGATATTCCCCAGACCACCACAATGACGACAATGGCTCCCACCGTTTCGATCAACACAGTGCCCGTGGTCATGGTGAAGTACAACAAAGGTGAGTAATCCCCAGATCTTGAGTTCCCGGTCACTGAGCCACATCTCCGAATCGCAGAGCAACGCAACCAGAATGCCAATGGTAACAACAACCCGTACAACTACAATCCCGGCATCGGCCAACAGAACACAAAGCTGCAGCGCGGCAAGTCCAACAACAAGGGCCTGGATCAGTCCTCCTCCGGACTGAACAATGTCTTCGTGGGCGCCACGTCCAGTCTGTGGAACTCGCAGGATCACCTTTCGTCCTCGCGGGGAAGGGATCACCATCAGCAGCAGCACCACCAGCAGCAGCAACAAAGCCACGGTGAGTTGGGTTCCCCTTCGAACCTCCAGGGAATCGGCCCTCTAAGCCACTCGCAGGCTCAGCAATTGATGGGAAATCCTTCTCTGGGGGCGCTGGAGCATACCATAAATATTTCGCCTTTTATTTTATGCTTATGACAAATCATAACGACTTTGGCTGCTTGGCTTAAGGGTCCCTGGCATGTCGTTGTCGCCACTTGTTAGATATAGATACTTTTGGCTCACGCTGCGGGACAACTTTGGCATGAAACCAAGGGAGTTGACTAGCGGATACCGTAAAAAAATAATACTTATTGAATGTAAGGAGGCTCTTCAGAAAGCACAAAGGTTTTAAAATCACTTATAAGGGTGTTCAAAAATATGCAACAATATTGTATTTTGTGTCCGAAAGTCCAATGAATATATTAAGAAATGCGGTGCTATTTTTCACTGCATACTTTTAGACACCATTATGAATGGTTTCAAAACGCGATTAATTTCTTCTGCACCCACAAAAATGTTATTAAACATTCTTTGACCTAAATTCAAACAAAAAGGTTTAATAATTAAAAAAAAAATAAACGCGAGTGTATAAAACCTTATTTATATTAGAAGTTCCGATAGTCCAACATACTCCTCCATCAATTGCGAAAGCGTATAAATATTTGGCCAACACATTTTTGTATCTTTTCTTGTCTGTCTGCTGGTGTGTGTTTTTTGTCGGGTTGTCAGAGAAAATATGACTTTGTAGCATGCAACGGCAAGGTTTCTGGGATCTATTCGGTCTCCATCTAATCTTCACCCCAGTTGCTGAGTTGACAATGAGTCTGCTATAATGTGCTGCTAATGCGGACCATCGTAATGTACAATCATAATAAATAATAATGGGCTTTTGCTATTTGTTGTTGGCCAAAAGGAAAGAGAAATTTAGCCCGAGGTGCCGATGAAACTATCGAACTGGTTGGTTAAAGCGCAAGTCAAAGTCCCCGTGGAGCAGCTGCCAATCGATAAGCATAAAGTTTTACACTTGCTTTCCGATTTCCCGTTTCCCGTTTCCCCTGTCCCCTCTCCCCTCTCCCATGTCCCCTTCCCTCCTGCATTTTCCACTTCCTCCGCCGATCACACAATTGGCGACAAGTTCCTTCTCGCCCCTCCGCAAGGACGAACGCATAAAACTTTACAGGCCCTTTGCTGCGATGTGGAAATTTTCTGCATACGCGCTCGACTAAAAATAAAATGCACTCGACAAAATCAAATCGAACAAATTGAATATGAGAGTGGGCGTGGTGCTGCAGAGGGGGTGCTGCAGAGGGGGTGCTGCAGAGGGAGGGCACCGAAAAGCGCAATATAAAAATAGCAGACAAATTGCACACAAGGCGTCAAGGCGGTAGAGTTTGCCGCTGCCCCCAAACTTATCCCGTCGTTTTTGGCAAACGCAAGCAGAAATGTTGCATCCCTCGCAGGATGGCCATCCATTTAAAGGCGGGAGGGGGGTGGTGTGTGGTGGAAATGGTTGGTAAATGGGGCTCTTGGATGCGGGTGCTACAATGACGACAACTTTCAAGCGCTGCATGCAACGTCGTAAGCGCTGCGTTTACAGTTAGATTTATTACCTGCTAGATGTTGCACATATCGTGCCAGGAGGGGGTTGTGCATAGTGTAGCAGGATAACCACCCAGGAGGGGGGGTGGTTTGGTTCGCTTATCGTTGCCGCGTTTTGCATATGTCGCGACTGTTTTTGCTCGGCCGCTGACACTTTAAGGCGGAACAAGCCAGCGACAACCGAGTTTCATGACCAAAGCGCCAGTTTTGGGCGACATGGCCCCGCCCCTTTCCCAAAGCCCCCCGCCCACGCACATTTATTTGCGGGGACAGGGGAATGTGTTAGGTGAAAGTGATGCAGTCACCAGGGATTTTCAAAATTCAATAGGTATTTTAAATTTGAATGTCCTTCTATTTTCTACTTGTATCATTTATGTGTACTAAAAAATGTACTTCCAATTCACATTTTGTTTGCGTTTCATCACATTGTATTCAACTGTATTAATTGCCCTTTGCATACTTAAAGCCTTTAGGTACTCAATGAGATGAAATTACATACACATGTTGTGCGCTTGGAAAAAGTAATTGCAGCTGAGGTAGGAAATTAAGCAAACACAATCAATAAGTAGGTATTTACTCACCTGTAACAGGACTAGTAATTGGAAACCAAAAATCCAACTCTATTCTGCATCGAATGTACACTTCACATCAACGAATCACTATGAAACTTCAAATTCTATCTAATTGCAGTGGTCGGGCTAACTGAGTCCGTTTATCTTGCCCCTAGATGTGCGAACACTTGTCCGCATGCCAATTAAATTCAATTTCCAATTATCAATGGAGTCGAACGGCTCGTTCGCTCGGTCAGCGCTTAGTGCGCCCCAGGCCACAAAACCGGTGTCCCCATTAAGTGCTGCAGATGCATTCGGCTCGCCACTTAAACTGTCATTAAAATGTTGCAATCAACCACAGGAGCTGTGGTGCCTCCTCTTGGCACTGTCATATTTAATTTGTGCGGCCAACAGGCAAACAATATGGCACAAATTACAAGGAAATGCAATAAAAGAAAATTGCGCTGTCCGGGGAGGTCACATGCAGAAATGCAGAGCTCGGCCTCCGACTACGATTCGGATCCTGGACAGATGATTACTTCAGCATTCAGTGTCTGGCAATAATTTGCCTGTAATTTGCACAGGCCGGCCGGGCTCGGAGTGAAAAATGATGAAGTAAATGAAATGCAACAGACATCGCGTGCCCCGGGGGGAAAACAGGACCGGGGAATGGGGATTGGGGAGTCGGAAAAACTGCACAATAAATATGCCGCATGGCAGCACCAAAGTGAGTCTCGAGTGCTGAGTGCAGGCTGCACTTTTTCTTTCATTTCGCCTAAGTGCAACAGGCTCGGAAGTCGAGGTGTGAAAGCCGCTGCCTAATGGAGTTGTGGCTGAGCCCAAAGCTAATCCCCTTCCCTTGTTTGAACACGGCTTATCCTGCGGATTGATAGAGATACCAGGTATCATAAGCCGAAGCAGTTTATTTCTATTAGCCCAATTGCTCCCCGCGGATCGCCCAGGGAATTATGCAAAAAGACTTAAAGTTTCGAGTAGTTTGAAGAGTGTTCTGTTTGAGCCAAAGCGTTTTGCTTCGGCAAACAGGGTTTTCTTTGCTTTCTCGCCTTTCCGTCTCCCCCCTCCCGTTTGCGCCTAAGCTCTTTAAGGACACCGCTGGGACTTTCCCAACATCCAACCTCTCGCCTTCAACCCATCCCCCTGCTCACCCACACCGGGGCACGCATAAACACATGCTCAAACGTCAATAAAAATCAGCCACACACACACACACAGACGAGTCGATGCGTGTTGGTGTTGCCGGCTTTCACACATGGAAATGTTTGCAGACGCCAGCAAAACAACCAAGGCAACGCCAGCCAGGAATGGCAGCCAAAGGAGTTTTGTGGAAAAGCTGCTTACGGAAAAATAAAAAAGCAGGAGACACACACTGGCACAACCACACACCCACCCACACCCACACACACGGACTGGCAAATACATTTCCAGCCCGGTGCAAAGCAATTTGCGCATTTCCGTTATAAAAATAAAAGGGTTCTCGTTAAAAACAATACGAAAAGTCCCTGAATGGACCGAAGGTGGCAGCACCGAAAATGAAGGACCAGCCGTCGGGCCATATTTCATAGTTATGACAAAGTTCGTTTAATGCAATGGAGTTCGACTGCGTCGATTACGGATTGTGGGGTCAAAGGCGTTTTACTCGATCTGGTTTTTTGCTTTTCCGGCATATATAGGTGAGGGCTGGGCGGAAAAAAGCAAAAATCATAAAGGTGCTTAAAACTAAAATTTTGAAGCGCGTGCAATTATCTATGTTCCCAAGCAGTTGGAGAAGTTTTTTTGTTAAGTTTTCACGAATGTTGAGAGAACTGTCTGTGCACTACTGGTCGAAGCTTTAAATGCTTTTTCTCGAATCTAAATTTTGATAAGCGCCGTACAACCTATATGTTCGGCAAATGGACAGTTGAACAAATCTTCATGGCTCAAATTTATGGTATTTTAACTTAAAGATCCTCACATGGCGTTTTTTTAAATTTTCATGAAAAAAATGTTTATTGTGTTAATAAGAACCTGATTTTTTAATGCAATAACGCCAATTCGTTTTTTTGTTTTATTTTAAATGGGGAAAATTTCACTACATGTTCCTCCGAAATTAAAAAAATATGAAACAAAAATTTATAAGCAAATGTCCAAAAAAAAACCATTTCTATACATATATCGGGAGGGATTTGAGATAGCTGCAGTATAATAAATAATTTAATTAACAATTATAACATCGTTGTTTTTAGTAGATAGCATTAGAAGCGACTTTGTTTATAATGTCATAATAACATTTGTTATCAATACTTATTAAAGTATTAATTTAAAGTATTTAACTCTCATTATGGAATTTTTAACTGGAAAAGTGGTTTATACTTTTTCTCAATATGGAGCTGTCTTTTCATTTTAAAATATAATTATACACTAGCCCTGCTAGTTTGGTTTCCCTTTTTTTCTTGTACTTATTTAAATCTTTGGTTTCAAATGATATTTTCATGAATAGCGATATAAGATTAGTAGGACGCTGTGTTTCTAATCTGCCTGCTTTTTCAATACTGCATAAGGCTTTAATAAAGTTCTCTTCGAAACCTGCTACAGCTTCTAAAAATTATCAAACACATAAAATAAGTAGAGTCTAAGAAAGCCTAATCCAAGAAAAAACACGAAAAAACTTGTTTTCAAATTCAAAAGTTCGCCATTTATTTTACACCGCTTTTGGCTGTCCATTTTAACAGAATCAATTTAGCATTTTTATACCCTTGCGGAGGGTATTATAATTTTGGTCAAAAGTGTGCAACGCAGTGAAGGAGACATCTCCGACCCTATAAAGTATATATATTCTTGATCAGGATCACCTCCTGAGTTGATATAAGCATGTCCGTCTGTCTGTCCGTCTGTCTGTCCGTCTGTCTGTCCGTCTGTCTGTCCGTCTGTCTGTCCGTCTGTCTGTCCGTCTGTCTGTCCGTCTGTCTGTCCGTCTGTCTGTCCGTCTGTCTGTCCGTCTGTCTGTTTCTACGCGAACTAGTCTCTCAGTTTTAAAGATATCGAATTGAAACTTTGCACACACCCTTCTTTCCTTTGCACGCAGTATATAAGTCGGAACGGCCGGGATCGGCCGACTATATCCTATAGCTGCCATATAACTGATTGATCGGAAATGCCATAACTTTGGTGTTTGTTAAGTTAGGAAGTTGGGATTTCCTTTGGGTTTTATATTTGGCCAATCAATCTGACTTATCAAATTTCATAAGGATCGGCCGACTATATCCTACAGTCGTCATATAACTGATTGATCGGAAATGCCATAACTTTGGTGTTTGTTAAGTTAGGAAGTTGGGATTTTCTATGGGTTTTATATTTGGCCAATCAATCTGACCTACCAAATTTCATATAACTGAACAATTGGAAATGCCATAACTTTGGTGTATTTAAAGTTAGGAAGTTGGGATTTTTTATGAGTGTTTAAATGCATAATATGAATATATTTGGAGAATATTATTTACAGAATATTCTGCAAGGGTATATAAACTTCGGCTCCGCCCGAAGTTAGCTTTCCTTTCTTGTTTTGTTTTTGGAAATGCCTAACTGCAATATCTAAACTACTATATAAAAGTCTTCGAATAAAAAATGGGTCAGTGGTAAATTCCTACCAGAGCGGATTGACATAAAAATCTAGAAAAATCAGCATAATTCAGAAATAATTAGGAGACGTGTGTGAGGTACAAATTAAAACAATAAACGACCCCAAAGTGCCCCAAAATTCGATTCGTTTTTTTTAAATTCTTTCTTTTGCCATTTTTCTGTTATAAATGTTGTTAAAATGGCTTAAAAAATTATGATCATAATCTTATGGCATAGCCGCAACTAACTGCATTTAAATTTTTTGGAAATTCAGCCTCCTTAACCAAGTCCCCAATATTTTCCAATTCTCTTATGCGTGACGTCACGGCCTCCACATATGTTTGTATGTATGTTCTGCTGGCGCACTTTGCATTAAGTCGTAAATGAGTGTATGTAGCATTTTAAGTTTGACCGCGCAGGGGAAAAAATGAAAATACCAGTCACAAAAAATTTAAAATGCGCGGTTAAAAAATCGATTATATCGCAAATCTTTTCATTTGTTTTCAAATGTTGAGTTATCTACAAACTTTGGATTTGTAAAAAACAAAAATAAACAATGATTCGCTCTGCTATGTACACACACACGCACGAAATATGTATATCCAAAAAATCAAGATAATACTGATATCCTTTTGCTAAAAGAATATTTAATTTACATTTCCACAACAGATTTAAGACATTTTGTAACCGATTTTTGTCATTTAAAATTCAAATCGCATTGATAATATTAAAAGAACATTAAATATTCAAACCAATTGATTCTCACGCTCTTTATTACACGTGCCTCATATTGTTTAAACAAATGCAAATGTTTAAACAATTTGATTCACGGCGTCCCCACCTGTCTTTATTATTAATATAATCTTTTTCTTTTGCATACTTCTTTATGGGGCTTACCAGAAAATATAATAATTGTTTTCAAATGACTTCATTTGGTGCGACAAAAGTTATTAATGAAGGTTATATGCCCACATTTAAAGTACAGGGGCAAGTTTACCACTTAGTTGGTAGCGTTTTGCCAGCTTCTAAAGAAGAAGCTCAGTTTCTCCAAATTTATTTTATTGGTGAGGACAATGTAGAAGCCGATTTCAGGTGTAAAAACAGTCCTGGAGTTAAAAATGCGTTAGTTAAATCACTACAGTTGATGCTGCATGAAAGTAATCCATATGTTAAGGATTTTAAAACTGCTCTTAAAAGAGTTCCGAAGAATTGTAGCCAATTTAAAATGGTTATTCACGCCGATAAAAAGCCTGTTAGGGCTCATAGAGGTCGTTATAACGCAACCCAAGCAAATGAGGTCGCTTTGGTATTAGTTGACCAACAATTTGAAAAAAGGGACATTATTATTGAGGGTTATAATAATCAGTTAAAAAGAATCAGTGAACTTCACCGATCTTATGACGCCCTACAATATCCATTAATGTTTTGTCATGGAGAAGATGGTTACACTATAGATATACCCAAAATTGACCCCGTTTCAAAAAAAAACGTTAAGAAAACAGTCTCAGCGTTAGATTTTTACAGTTTCCGAATAATGCTTAGAGAAAATGTATGGAATCACCTGCACTATTTTAGAGCTCTCTTTAGTCAATTTTTGGTTGATATGTATGCTAAAATAGAAACAGAAAGGCTTAATTTTATTCGGCTAAATCAAAAAAAGCTGAGAGCAGAAAGCTACATACATCTTCAAGATGCTATAGGTAGGAATGATGTAGATTTAGCACAGTTTGGACAGATGGTAATTTTACCTTCATCCTTTACTGGCTCGCCACGGTACATGCACGAAAAAACTCAAGATGCCATGACATATGTTCGTTATTATGGTCGTCCTGATCTTTTTATTACATTTACCTGTAATCCTAAATGGAAAGAAATTAAAAGTGCACGCAGTATATAAGTCGGAACGGCCGGGATCGGACGACTATATCCTATAGCTGCCATATAACTGATTGATCGGAAATGCCATAACTTTGGTGTTTGTTAAGTTAGGAAGTTGGGATTTCCTTTGGGTTTTATATTTGGCCAATCAATCTGACTTATCAAATTTCATAAGGATCGGCCGACTATATCCTACAGTCGTCATATAACTGATTGATCGGAAATGCCATAACTTTGGTGTTTGTTAAGTTAGGAAGTTGGGATTTTCTATGGGTTTTATATTTGGCCAATCAATCTGACCTACCAAATTTCATATAACTGAACAATTGGAAATGCCATAACTTTGGTGTATTTAAAGTTAGGAAGTTGGGATTTTTTATGAGTGTTTAAATGCATAATATGAATATATTTGGAGAATATTATTTACAGAATATTCTGCAAGGGTATATAAACTTCGGCTCCGCCCGAAGTTAGCTTTCCTTTCTTGTTTTGTTTTTGGAAATGCCTAACTGCAATATCTAAACTACTATATAAAAGTCTTCGAATAAAAAATGGGTCAGTGGTAAATTCCTACCAGAGCGGATTGACATAAAAATCTAGAAAAATCAGCATAATTCAGAAATAATTAGGAGACGTGTGTGAGGTACAAATTAAAACAATAAACGACCCCAAAGTGCCCCAAAATTCGATTCGTTTTTTTTTAAATTCTTTCTTTTGCCATTTTTCTGTTATAAATGTTGTTAAAATGGCTTAAAAAAATTATGATCATAATCTTATGGCATAGCCGCAACTAACTGCATTTAAATTTTTTGGAAATTCAGCCTCCTTAACCAAGTCCCCAATATTTTCCAATTCTCTTATGCGTGACGTCACGGCCTCCACATATGTTTGTATGTATGTTCTGCTGGCGCACTTTGCATTAAGTCGTAAATGAGTGTATGTAGCATTTTAAGTTTGACCGCGCAGGGGAAAAAATGAAAATACCAGTCACAAAAAATTTAAAATGCGCGGTTAAAAAATCGATTATATCGCAAATCTTTTCATTTGTTTTCAAATGTTGAGTTATCTACAAACTTTGGATTTGTAAAAAACAAAAATAAACAATGATTCGCTCTGCTATGTACACACACACGCACGAAATATGTATATCCAAAAAATCAAGATAATACTGATATCCTTTTGCTAAAAGAATATTTAATTTACATTTCCACAACAGATTTAAGACATTTTGTAACCGATTTTTGTCATTTAAAATTCAAATCGCATTGATAATATTAAAAGAACATTAAATATTCAAACCAATTGATTCTCACGCTCTTTATTACACGTGCCTCATATTGTTTAAACAAATGCAAATGTTTAAACAATTTGATTCACGGCGTCCCCCACCTGTCTTTATTATTAATATAATCTTTTTCTTTTGCATACTTCTTTATGGGGCTTACCAGAAAATATAATAATTGTTTTCAAATGACTTCATTTGGTGCGACAAAAGTTATTAATGAAGGTTATATGCCCACATTTAAAGTACAGGGGCAAGTTTACCACTTAGTTGGTAGCGTTTTGCCAGCTTCTAAAGAAGAAGCTCAGTTTCTCCAAATTTATTTTATTGGTGAGGACAATGTAGAAGCCGATTTCAGGTGTAAAAACAGTCCTGGAGTTAAAAATGCGTTAGTTAAATCACTACAGTTGATGCTACATGAAAGTAATCCATATGTTAAGGATTTTAAAACTGCTCTTAAAAGAGTTCCGAAGAATTGTAGCCAATTTAAAATGGTTATTCACGCCGATAAAAAGCCTGTTAGGGCTCATAGAGGTCGTTATAACGCAACCCAAGCAAATGAGGTCGCTTTGGTATTAGTTGACCAACAATTTGAAAAAAGGGACATTATTATTGAGGGTTATAATAATCAGTTAAAAAGAATCAGTGAACTTCACCGATCTTATGACGCCCTACAATATCCATTAATGTTTTGTCATGGAGAAGATGGTTACACTATAGATATACCCAAAATTGACCCCGTTTCAAAAAAAACGTTAAGAAAACAGTCTCAGCGTTAGATTTTTACAGTTTCCGAATAATGCTTAGAGAAAATGTATGGAATCACCTGCACTATTTTAGAGCTCTCTTTAGTCAATTTTTGGTTGATATGTATGCTAAAATAGAAACAGAAAGGCTTAATTTTATTCGGCTAAATCAAAAAAAGCTGAGAGCAGAAAGCTACATACATCTTCAAGATGCTATAGGTAGGAATGATGTAGATTTAGCACAGTTTGGACAGATGGTAATTTTACCTTCATCCTTTACTGGCTCGCCACGGTACATGCACGAAAAAACTCAAGATGCCATGACATATGTTCGTTATTATGGTCGTCCTGATCTTTTTATTACATTTACCTGTAATCCTAAATGGAAAGAAATTAAAAGTGCACTATTTTTAGGGCAGAAGCCTCACGATCGGCATGATATCATTGCTCGAGTCTTTCATTTAAAGGTCAAAGCTATAATGTCTTTAATTAATAGTCATAGTTTGTTTGGGGAAGTGCAATGCTTTATGTATACGATAGAGTGGCAGAAACGTGGTCTCCCACATGCACATATACTGATTTGGTTAAAGTCTAAGATCACGCCTCAACAAATTGATTCAATTATATGTGCAGAAATTCCAGATTCTGAAAAGGATCCTCTCCTATATGAGATTGTTAAGGCTAATATGATTCATGGACCATGTGGCCGCTTAAACCTAAAATCGCCCTGTATGAACTAGGGTAATTGTTCCAAAAAGTTTCCGCGATCGTTGCTTAATGAAACTGTTACTGGAAAAGATGGTTACCCTAAATATAGGCGAAGAGCACCTGAAGATGGTGGCTTCACCATGGAAATTAATGGAAACATAATTGACAATAGGTGGGTAGTGCCCTATAATTGTGTTCTCCTGCGGACCTTTGAGGCTCATATTAAAGTAGAGCTCTGTAGTTCAATTAAATCCATTAAATACGTTTGCAAATACATCAATAAGGGCAGTGATCAAGCTACATTTACTGTGGAAAGCCCTACTAATGAGGTTCAGCTATATCAAAGCGGTCGATATATCAGTAGTTCTGAAGCAGTGTGGAGAATTCTTGAATTCCCCATACATGAAAGGTATCCGGCAATTGTACATTTGGCCGTGCATTTGGAAAATGGTCAACGGATATATTTTGATCCTAATAATCAAAATCAATTAGTTAACCAGTTAACCAACGCTTCAATAACGACACTGACTGGGTTTTTCGAACTTTGTAAAACGGATTCATTTGCAAGGACCCTTCTTTATGTTGAAGTACCTTCCTATTTCACGTGGAACAATAAAAAGTTCCAAAGGAGAAAGAGAGGTAATATTGTACCTGGTTTTCCTGGAATTAGAATGGATGATGTTTTAGGTCGAGTGTATACCATACACCCTAAAAATAGTGAATGCTATTACCTAAGACTACTTCTTCATGAAGTGCGGGGACCAACCTCATTCTTATTTCTTAAAACAGGTAATAACATTACGTATGCTACATTTCAATTGGCATGTAAGGCTTTGGGCTTACTAGAAGATGACACACACTGGGAATATACCCTAAAGGAAGCAGCTTTATGTAAATCGCCAATTCAATTACGTGATTTATTTGCGGTGATGTTAGTAAATTGTCAAATGGCTGATGCCGCACATCTTTGGGAAATGTATAAAGAAAGCTTTTCAGAAGACATTTTGTACGAGTTTTCTCTAATAGTGGCAGAAGTCAATCAAGATCTACTGGATAGAGTGTTTAATAAATGTCTTATTTTAATCGAAGATATAACACTGTCCATTGGAGGTACGTGTCTATTAGACTATGGTTTGCCCGAACCGATTAGAGTTAGTAGACCACTTCAAAATAGGGAATATTTAAACGAAATAAATTACAATATTAATGAATTCGAATTAAGTAAAGACGAAAATTCCCTTAACGATGAGCAAAGAATGGCATTTCAAAAAATATTACAAAGTGTTCAAAATGAAAACGGTGAAATATTTTTTTTGGATGCCCCCGGTGGCACAGGCAAGACATTTTTATTGAATTTGTTGTTAGCAAAATTACGACATAATAATAATGTAGCATTGGCTGTTGCTTCTTCAGGTATAGCTGCTACGCTGTTAAATGGGGGACGCACAGCCCACTCTGTGTTTAAACTCCCATTGGATTTAATAAATGTAGAAACACCATGTTGCTCAATATCTAAACGGTGTAATATGGCATTGGTTTTTCAAGAATGTAGACTTATTGTTTGGGATGAATGCACAATGGCTCATAAGAGTGCTTTTGAAGCGTTGGATAGAATGTTGAAAGATATTCGTGGTAATGATTATCTAATGGGAGGTATGACGGTTTTATTATCTGGAGATTTTCGTCAAACGCTTCCTGTAGTTCCTCGAGGAACAAGGGCAGATGAAATACAAGCCTGCTTAAAATCATCATTTCTTTGGCCTACTATTCAAAAATTGTGCCTAACAAAAAACATGCGTGTGCATTTAAAAGGCGATACAACTGCTGGAATTTTTGCACATACATTATTGAGAATTGGAGACGGTCTTTTTCCAACTGTCGAAGGAAAAATAATTATTCCTTCAGGTTTAGGAACTGTTGTAACTTCCCTTGAGGAGCTCACATCAAATATATTTCCGGAAATTTCAAAAATCTCAACCAAATCATTAGATTGGTTTTCGGAGAGAGCAATATTAACTGCTAGAAATGATAGAGCTGTGGTAATAAATAACATACTGTTAAAATCATTTGATGGTATTGAAGTTACGTATAAGTCTATTGATTCAGTCACTGAAGTTGATGAAGCAGTTCATTTTCCGGTTGAATTTCTCAACCAACAAAATCCACCTGGACTTCCCTTACACATTCTAAAGCTTAAGATTGGTGCACCAATTATGCTGTTGAGAAATTTAAGACCTCCAAAACTATGTAACGGAACACGATTGCAAGTAAAAGCTCTTCATAACAATTTAATCGAAGCTGTGGTTTTTACTGGCTGTGCCAAAGGAGAAATTGTTTTTATACCACGAATACCCCTAATACCATCAAATCTACCGTTTCAGTTTAAAAGACTTCAGTTCCCTGTAAAAGTTTGCTTTGCAATAACGATAAATAAATCGCAAGGTCAGACCTTAAAACTAGCTGGACTAGATTTAAGGGACGATTGCTTCTCTCATGGTCAGTTTTATGTGGCCTGTTCAAGAGTTAGCTCCTCTGAGTCTTTAATTATTTTAGCGCCAGAAGGAAAATCAAAAAATATCGTTTATAGAGAAGTCTTGCAAAAATGTTAAACATTTCTAATTAAAATTCACTGTGGAATAGGCCTCATGGGGAAACCAAAAAAAAAACGCGCCAAAACCTCTACCTCTATGGTGGTGTGGAAATGTGGAATGGTTTTAGTTTAAATAAAGTAGCAAATAAAAAAGTTAATCAAAAGTATAGTTTTAAGCGATATAGTTAGGAAATTGCTAATCTTAATTTCCGCAGGCGAAGCTGCGGGCTACCTTGCTAGTGTATAAATATAATCTAAAACAAGAGAGAACGCTATAGTCGGGTGCCCCGACTATCAGATACCCGTTACTCAGGTAAAGGGAGTGCGAGGGAGATGGAGATAGAAACTTTGATCACGCATAACTTTTTAACGAATGGTCCGATTTGAAAAATTTCTTCTACATTTCGATAGGTATTGATAAACACAATAAAACTGCATTTTTACTTTTCCGAAATATTTAAATTTTTAAAATCGTATATATGCGATTGTGGGCGTTAAAGGGGGCGTGGCACCTTTTTGAAACAAACTTGCGCTGCGTAGGAACTCCTAGAATCTGCATGCAAAAAGGCAATCTTCTAGCTTTTATAGTTTCCGAGATCTCAGCGTTCATACGGACAGACAGACAGACGGACAGACAGACGGACAGACGGACAGACGGACAGACGGACATGGCTAGATCGACTCGGCTAGTGATCCTGAACAAGAATATATATACTTTATAGGGTCGGAAACGCTTCCTTCTACCTGTTACATACTTTTGCACGAATACAATATACCCTTTTACTCTACGAGTAACGGGTATAAAAAATAATCGACTGAAAACGCCGTTGATCGGATGTCTACATTGTGTATCTTCCAAACGGTATCGCAAATTCGCAATATATATATGATATTATGCGGAAATCTATATTTTATTTTATTTCAAATCTATTGAATCTGTTGTATTATTTATTTGAATGGCGCTGCTACAGCTTCTTAAAAAAACCTTTATTATTTTATATACTTCGGTTCTGTAAACAATATTAAAGGAATTTAAAAACTAAAAAAACATAGTGGAGCATTGTCGCCCCACCCCTGATATAAAATTAGCATTTATTACATATATTCATATTCATATCCCTGCCAAATACAGTATGCGAACGGAAGGAACTTCCTGTACGAACAGTTATCTTAAAAGGACTGAAATGCTTTTTAATATTATTATTTAATTATCTTATCCTAAGTTGCTGCCAAACTCTGTCTGTGTTACTGTAGCAGACTTGGACTTTACTAAAACAATTGTTTTTTGCAAGCAATGGTTTCTTAGACAAAGGCCGATTGCGGAGTAGCTACAGTCGCGGCGATTTCCCACTCTCCGCCAAAAACTTCAATGTTTTATTGATATTTATTATTTATTTACATTTTATTTTGTGCTGAAGCTGGAGCAAAAAACCCCAACCTGACTGTAGTTCGTAGAATGTTTGCATTCCAGGTTGCTTGCAGGCTCAAACCAAACAAGATTTTCGCAAACAATTGTTTGCCATCCACCTAATGACCAATGGCCTTACGTCAAAGTCAAACAGAACCAAATCGAGGAGGACGAAAAAGCAACCGAAACGCCCCATTCCATTGCACTCAGAGCGGAGCCCAACAGGCAAACAAATGTCCAATGAACCAGATTTCCGGGCAAACAAACAGTCGAAAAGGGAAGACGACTCGCAAAAAATACTGTTCGATAAATTGATGGCAAAAACAATACACGGCCCCCCCCCCCCAAACTTCAGAGCCCAGGCCCCCGCCCCCGATCGCCATGTGTCCTGAATGCCCCCCAAAAGTCGCCTCCTTGTTTGGAATGCATGGCGCAAGGGTTTAACGCACTTAAGCAATAAAAATCGAAACAATTTTCGATGCTGCCAAGTGAAATTGAAACAAAATGGCAGCGAGGACGAGTGGTTGGGGGGGAGGGGGGAGGGGGGTTGAATACTTTCGCTTCTTGCGAAGAGATTGAGTGGGAAACTGTATAAGTGAGAATGTTATAAATAAGTGGGGCAGGCAAAGTTGTGTCCCTTTTGCCAGCAATACTTTCTGCTCCGCCAGTTGACAAACAGTTGGGGTTTGTGTATCCTGTATCCTGAGCTCACTGTCCCCTCGGACTTTCCCGCTTTCCCCGCTCTTCTCGGCCATTCGGTGCTCGGTCGTTTTATCTCTTTCGCATTGTCGCCTGGTACAAATGGCTGGTCATAAACGCATCCTGGGTCTATTGTTTATGCTCGTTGGCGTGTGGCAAGCGCATAATTGAAAAAGGACATTCAGCTGATGACATTCGAGTCGCAGCAATATGAAGGGCGCATCATAAAGTGGCATGTGTCAGTTGATTAAGTCGGTGTAGTAAAAACAAAGAGTCACAAAAGAACCATATATATTTCAATCAATCATCGAAGTCCTTTCCCCTCCTCTACTTCCAGGATCTGATCACAGCGCCTCCTATCGTTCCGACGGCAAGAGCCCGCACCCCATAAAGCACGACGCCAAGTCCCTGACCGACGACCTGGATCGCATGCAGGACCTCAAGGGCTGGGCCCACCGCCTCGCACCCTGTTTGCCGATCCTGACCCTTTCCCTGATCTTGGGATCCGGCTATTTGGGGGCGTGGCCGGGCTAATCTACTTGGAGGGAAAGTGTACAAAAAACCATGGAAACCCAGTGTTAGTCTAACTAAGATAAACTACTTCGTAAGCAATACCCTTATAAATCGTGTTGGTCAAGACAAATGTATAATTTTTGTGCTATTCGGAAAGTTGCTTACTGTAAAAAGTTGTTGATGTTTAAGGTAAATCTAGAATTTAAGCGGAAAGTGGATTGATCGATTATTAAATGGCGGGAACTGGAATTCGCAACGGAAATACAAAGTATTAGAATGCATAAGGGCTTAAACCATAAAAATGTTCTAAGGCTTTTCACGAAAGTTGCTATTTATATTTCTGGTCTAATAAAAACGGTTGATTATTTTTGTTTTCAATATTTTCCATACCGAAGAATAAAGAAGGGGAAGTGCTTTTCCAGTCCGATAGAAATACAATTTTTTCAGATCTTTTTAATATTATTTGACTTTAATTGAAACATAAGTAATCTTCAAAATATTTTAATACTAATGAGAAATATGCTTATATCTCACAGATTCTTTTAAACCTACTAGCAAAGGACAAACATTTTTGGAGTAATTAAGTTTTTATTACTAATATTTTAGATTTACTGTAAATTTGTTTTGTTAAAGTAAATAAAAGTGTCCGAGGCCAGGAATATAAATATTAACATACGTGTCTACAAAATGAGGCTAGAACCTAGATTAGATCTAAGTCACCGGGGTCAACCGATAACCAGATTTTTATTGTCAGCCCTGTTCTAGCTTAGTTTCAAAGCACTGCAAGCTGTATAATAAATATAACATAAACAATTACACTTTGATTTAAGAAAAAATAAAATGCCGTCTTAAATCATGTAAACTTCAAAAAATGAGTGTTTTTTTTTTGCTTACTTAAACGGAAATCTTCAAATCTTTATCCCATTATTATACCTTTTTTTTAAGTTGGAGTGCTTGGCTCATTGTTAATATGCCATTCAAAAGAGGCTTTAAGAATAAAACAGCTAAACCTATATGTAAAGTTCTTGAAATGTTTTAGGTAAGAAGACTACTATGCAACAGCAGTAAATTTATAATTAAATTGATCATATTCATCAAAAAAGAAAAGTTGCTTGTCGATTAAACCACGTCCGTATAACCAATATTGCGAGTCGCAATAGTATTATTACTTTTGGATATTTGTTGGACAGGTAGAAGTATTTTCTACCTTTTTGTAAGGTGCCAGGTTTTTGCGAAAAAAATAGGTAAGTTAAAGGGTACACTCAGAAAAATAAGGTTCTAAATGTACCGAATACATATCCCTTTTTGTCTTAAAAGTAACTTTATACTTGTTGTTCCTCTTAAAAGAACCAACGATATTAGTGTTGCCGTGTTTTTAATCTTTATGTCTGAAACTAGGAAAAACGTAGAAAGATAGTTGGTTCTTGTTTTAAGAACGAAATGTTTTCAATTATTGAAAAAAAATGTTTGTCTTATAGTCGAAGACCCAAAGATATTATTTTAGAACTATTTTTATTTTACTATTTATTATTATACATAATGGAAAGTTAAAATGAAAAAGAGTTTAATTAATATTAAAAGATTTTATTAAACTTAAAAAAACGTTTTGTTTAAAATTTCCATATGTGTAGATGGGGTCGGGGTCGTTCTTCACTTGCATGGGTATAATATAACCTATATAATAACACAATGGAACAATAGTCGCAGAATTCTTTGAACTCAGACCGTACACCCAAAAGCCAAACCAAATGAAAAGCTATGCAACTCGCCAATTTCTTTCAGTTTAAGTTAGACAAACCTCACATCACAACCCAGATTAGAAACACAAAAGAACTCAAGAAAACCAATAATTAACAATTATTTTTTAATTTAGTATCTTAGTTTAAATGGAACACTTTACCAACCTTAACTCTATTTCAACTTCTATTGAATATAAGTTCTATCAACGATATAGCAAAAACCACCAACCAACCAATTTTTAATTCGATCTTCCAAAAACAACTCACAGCAAGTCAAGACGTGAAGCAAATGGAATCTTAATTGAACATAAAACTGAATATGATATCCACCTATAACTAACCCACTAAACGCTGTATATAAAAAAATTTTAAAAATGTCCTTAACCTCGACGATACTTCTCCTAGATTCTTTGGAGCTTTAATATCGTTCACACGCCTAGAGGTAATATCTTAGCCAAACTCCTCGATCATTCAGATTTCATACTTTTAAACGGCATATCCCGAACCCACTTCTTTACAAACAACTCCCTTACACATTTACACCTCTCTTTCGCCTCATCCATCGTTGCCCCAGAATTTTTCCATTGATGACCTTCCCGGTAGTGACCTTTTCCCGAAGTTAATCTCTATAAGGCTCAACAAACCTTCCCTTTCTAGTCCGCTATACCAACCTTAAAAAGGCAGACTGGGATTCGTACAGAAAATTCTGATCCTACCCAAATACCCAAAAATGTTAACAATGAAGCATTATAAATAAGAAAAATTATATAAAATAATTTTATTTTATTATATATAGTGTTATATTATATATATAGTATTATGGTATCTTAAGATATCTGTACTGAAAAAGAGCAAGCTATCTATTTTTCCATCATTGAATCCAAAAAGTCAACGGAAAATATAAGAGAGCTTTGAAAGAATCCAAACGGCACCTCCTCAGCCTCAGCAAAATCTTAAGCGGATTAGACGTCTCTACCCCACAAAACAAATGCTCTGCATTAATGAGACAACTTCCCCGACTCCCACAACAATGCAAGCTGAATCGCAAACACTTTTTGCACTTGCCGAAGATTCGAACTTCTCACCAACTTTTCGCTCTAATTAACTTAATTTAATCACTACAATACCCAACAATTCTAAAGTCTGGCCACTTGAAACAGAAAAATACATCTCATTCTTGGAAATCAGCTGCCTTTTTAATTCCCTGAAAAGTAAAACTTTATGATTAGATCGAATTTCCTACATTATGATCAAGAACCCCCCGTCTTATTTGAACACAGAGTCCTTAATCATTTCACCACAATCTTAGACTTCATTTCAAATGGTACTTCCCATTCTAAAGCCACAAAAACCACAGACATTAAACCATACCACCCAATATTTCTTAACTCTTGCCTTGCAAAAACGAGAGACATAATCATTTTATATAACAGCCTCATCAACCAGGACATCACTTTTCCCAAAAAAAAAAACACAAGCACTGATCTCTCTCGATTTTAGCATTTGACAAAATTGGCATTCACTCCATAGTAATCCAGCTCGTGGAATGGACTAGGTCATTTAAATACCTTTCTCTCTCAATAATGGCATCCCTCAAGAGCTTTCAACAACCTCTCCCACATAACTTCTGTACGATTTCAATCTTATAATAGAGCACACCAAAACAAAACCCCACAACAAGCCTTCAATCCATATTTACCCAAATTAATCAGTAACATCAAAATAAAAATGCGACACCAACATTCCCAGTACCAACACCCTTTAATTCTAGGACTTATCATTAACACCTGAAATTCCCACATCTCAAGACTTAGGTCCGACCTCTCTAAGCCGCTAAATTTTAAAACACATCACACCTTATTAAACTATAACAAGTTTGAAAACACTTATATTATATTATTCATCACTGTACCAAAATATACTTCTGCTTTTTATTTACGTCTACTCTTCAAAGGTCAAATAAGCTATAATTTACAATTACTTATTAACCCATTTACAAAAACTCAAGCAACCAATTTACTTCTCAAATCCAAAGTTGACACAGTCTTAGCCTTATCAAATCGAATAAAATAAATAACAAAAATCTCAACCTACCCATCCTACCAATCAGAATTACAATCTGCAAAACAGGTAATAAAAACTCATATTAACCATATTAACCAAACACCACAAAATTGTCATAACTTGGATTGGAAATCCAACCTTTGAAGAACTAGCATCTAAATCTGCCCATTTACACCCCAAATTACAAACTACGATTTTAAACAGTAAAAAATTTATTAAATTATCAACTCCCTGGTATAAACTTTTAGAGCACTCCACATTTCTACATAAAGTCAATATAAATAAAAAACTCTGGTTATAATAAATTAGTTCAGACTTTGTCAAAGTAAGTTAACCCACACACTACCTCGAAAGAAACCGCACCACAAATTGCCTTCTGCTCAATACAATAAACATAGCCCACATCATCACCTCATGTTCTGCCTTTATTCCACAAATAACAGCATTCTTCAAGTCCCTTAACCCCAAACACTGTTTATCCAATCCCAAAGAAAATACCAAACAAAGTAAAGAAATTAGAAATTAACTTAGTGATTAAAGTTGATCATTTAAGTTAACAATCAAAACTAAAAGGAAGCATAGAAAATATATACGAATCACATTATTAGAATGTTATCTGAGACAATACCCCGTTGTTATTGCTCCTAACTCACTGGTAGCATTAGGTTTGCCAATAATATAGCATCAAATAATAATAACAGAATAAGGTCGTGAAAGGCTATGATATGGGGCTAATGCTCTTGGTAAAGCGAAGTTGCGTATTTCCAGACAGCTAACTAAATGACTCCCTAAATATAGTATAACACAAAAAAGATAAGCAATTATTTTAGGCTAGTCTTACCCTGTTGCAACCAAAATTTCCAAAGAACCTTTCTTGAAATGTTCGTCAAAAAGTAGTCTTTTGGCAATTTCTTATCTTCGAAAACAAAGTACTTTTCTCTAATGTGTAAGTTAACCTATTTTTTACTACGTTTTCGCTTGATATTCGCAATAAGGTAAAGATAGATGAAAAAGTATTATGTGTGACAATAAGTTTCACTATTATATACCCTTGCAGATAGTATTAAAATTTTAGTCAGAACATTTGACATTTCCAAATCTACAAGGAATATATATGTGGGAAGAAAGAAAAAACAAGAAGTGGTCATGTTTACAACTGTTCTGCATAAACATATTAGATTTAGTTTAGTTTATTTACGTTAACATTATCTTTACATTATTTTAAATCTGTTGACGTAAGCTTATCATTGGCAAATCTGTCGATATTAGAATATCGATACTGCACCAAAAGAATCGTGGCACGAAGTATTCGCTTTTGCTTTCTGTGTTTCCGGGAGAGAATATGTAAAACCACAAAACCCTTTGTTTTTCCATTTCAAATAAAAATCAATTAATTATATTTGGAGTTGTAATTGAACCAATCACCGGCGATCCTATATATATTCCTGATCAGATTCGCCAGGAGTGTCAATCTAGCCATGTCCGCCCGTCTGTCTGTTTGTACGCCAAGTCTAGATGTTTCTGAATGAAACTCTCCCAAAAGTCTGCTTTATATTTCAGGTTGTATATAAGTCCATAGGAACAATCGAAAAATAAATAAAAGAAATCATAGATTCGGGTTTGTTGAAAACAGAATACTCTGAGATATTAGTGTTTTTTAAATTTAAAAACTTAAGTTTAAAATCAATTATAATCGAACGCCTACATCATAAAGCTATGTATCGAAAATTCGAAATAACTTTTTAAGAATCGAAACAGTAATAACAAACTATACAATACCAATAAAAAAATTCTCTAAATTAAATTGAATATAGATAAAATATAATATGACAGTGTGATATAAAATGGCCATTATTAAATTGGAATTTATCAAAATCCCAGACAGCAGAGATCCAATCTGTGGAAATTAAAGTAGCCAATAGCTTTTCTTAATTTTGTATTTAGGTGAACAAGGTTACAGATGATCTGGCGATCGGTCATGGCTAGATCGACTTTGGAGTTATTCAATCCAAAAAATGAGCAAGTGAAAATGCATGGCCAACGGATTGGTTTCCGAAGCAACCCTTATTATGCAATAGCCCCAAAGCGAATATTTACCGAACCGCAAAATGTACCATACCCAAACAACTGAAGCCCCGCCACCCGTTGCCATTGTTTACTTTGCCAGTGAATTTGTGCACCATCGACCCACATGAAAACATTTTTCATTTTCATTAAAAAAGTGAGCACAACAAAAACTCTCGCGACTTTATAATTTAATTTAAAAAGCGGAGGGCAGGCCAAAGCGGTGCAGAGCAGAACGGAGCAACTGCCAGAGCAAAAACATAAAAAATAATTATTAAAATAAATTAAATGTCTGCTGCTGCCCCCATAAACTTCGTCGAGTGGGCAATTAAAGGAGCCGGCGTGTGAGACGCGGGGGTAGAATGGAACGTGGCTAGTTTTTTCTCAGGAGTTGAAGAGTTAAGCGGCAGTCGAAAAAAGCACACATAAACCAAAAAAATCAAATTGCTGCCGCCATGGCATTTTGACTCGAGTTTCACACAACGCCATGGTAAATGGCAAAAAATTGGCATGTGAAACGTTTGCAGAGTCGGAGTCCCCGGTCCCCTGTCCCCTCATTTCGGCCGCCTGACCATTGCCACAATAAAGGCTCCAGTTAATAAAGCCAACAGAGCATGTGCTGTAAGTCAGAAAACGTATAAAAGTATATTTCGGTGAT
Organism: Drosophila kurseongensis; assembly: GCA_018153305.1. Classification (NCBI taxonomy): domain Eukaryota; kingdom Metazoa; phylum Arthropoda; class Insecta; order Diptera; family Drosophilidae; genus Drosophila; species Drosophila kurseongensis. The sequence goes on from JAECXX010000156.1 coordinate 215,275, forward strand.
ATGGGAAGGCATCCAACTAGCAGGGAAGGGCGAGGGGAAGTATGCAGACAGACTTAAGAATTACGGAAAATTAGCTATATAATGGTGAATGCCCTTCCGCTCATGATACAACCATTAGAAGCTTAATTTTGAAAATATTTTCTTAAACTTAAAATTTCAATTTTATCGGCACGCTGAAATTTAAATACAATCATTCCGAAAATTGATGACATTTATTATACACCCTCTGCAAGGGTATAAAAAGAATAACAGTCGGAGGAGAAAATAAATTCGGCTAACTCGTACGCCCAAAAACTATAATCACGGGTAATACGAGCCATTTCTTTAGTTTTAAGTTACAAAAGGTTTTCTTCTATATTATTTTAAGGGGGGAACATTTAATTCTGTCCATTGTCCGTTTTGTAAAAAAAAAAATGTCCAAGAATATGTATTTATGTTGTCACAATATATTTTGGCAATGTTTTCAATTTTTTGTACTCCTAAAGTGTCCGGTGACTCAAAGAGATCAAAGCTCAAAAACACTAGCTTACAAAATTAGATCAACACTGTGCTCCAGAGTTGTAAATTTCGATTTTCCGGTTCAAGTGGACTACTTCATTAAGAAAATGTTGTTCAAAATTTAAGTATGGTACCTCTTTTTATACATCTGCAGAGGGACTATAATGTCAGTCTAAATTGTTCAACGGAGTGAAGGGCATATTTTTGAAGACCATGTCCGTCTGCCTGTTTCTACGCAAACTATAGTCTATATAGACTATAGTCCCTCAGTTTTTAAGCTATTTGAAATAAATTAAATCATAACTTCGTTGTTTCTAAATATATCTGAACTTAAACATATTTGAATATGCTCAGAGATATCATATAATAATTTTTTGAATTTTTTAAAATAGCACTTAGTTTTATAAAAAATCGGCTGAAAGATTAGAAAATAAATATGAAAATAAAAGACAAATCAACACAACTTCAGTGTTTTTAAACATATTTGGACATTTTTCGCGATATTATTTATTTTTACGACAAACGATTTATAAAAAATCTGACCAATATATCAAATAGCCGTCACAGGAACGATCAAAAATGTATCGCAAAGTCATCCTTGCTTCATTGATTTTAAGCATCACAAAATAAATTATTTAATTTTTTTAACAGCTGGAAGAGTATATAAACTTCAGTTTGCCGAAGTTTTCTTCCTTTCTTGTTTCTATACCCTTGCAGAGGGTATTATAATTTCAGTCAAAAGTTTGCAACGCAGTGAAGGAGACATTTCCGACCCTATAAAGTATATCTATTCTTGATCAGCATCACCAGGAGAGTCGACCTAGCCATGTCCGTCTGTCCGTCCGTCTGTCCGTCTGTCCGTCCGTCCGTTTCTACGCAAACTAGTCCCTCAGTTTTAAAGCTATCTGCTTAAAACTTTCCCAAAAGTTGTCTTTCGATTGCAGGTAGTATATAAGTCTGAACGAGCTGGATCGGGAGACTATATCATATAGCTGCCATATAACTGAACGATCGAAAATGCCATAACTTTGTTGTTTGTAAAGTTAGGAAGTTGGGATTTTCTATGGGTTTTATTTTTGGCCAGTCAATCCGACCCACCAAGTTTCATAAGGATCGGCCGACTATATTCTATAGCCGCCATTTTCTGTGGGTTTTATTTTTGGCCAATCAATCCGACCTACCAAATTTCATAAGGATCAGACGACTATATCCTTTAGATACCATATAACTGAACGATTAGAAATGCCATAACTTTGGTGTTTTTAAAGTCAGGAAGTTGGGATTTTGTATTGGTTTTATATTTGGCCAACCAATATAATTTACAGAATATTCTGCAAGGGTATATCAACTTCGGCTCCACCCAAAGTAAGCTTTCCTTTCTTGTTATTGTAAGTTTTCATGCCTATTTTCTTACTTTCCTCGAGTTGCTCATTTGAATGCTTATTTGACTTATATTTTCGGCTTAACCGATGTTGTCATTTCATTCGATTTATGGAGCCATCAATAATAATAAGTTCAAAAAAAAACGCCATTACCAAGGCAGGACAAATTTAACGCTACCGCGACACCCGTGAAAACGGTGGATTTATTTAGACGTGGAAATCGCCAAGCTACATGTTTATTGCCGGTTGTTGTTGTTTATATGTTTATTTTATATTTCATCAAGATAGTAAAATATAATTTGGTATGCGATTTGTGCTTAAAGAAATGTTAAAATTAGTGAGATTTTTTCAGTGCCGGGTAGTGTGGGTAGCAGTGTTGTATTTGGAACAGCTGAATGATGTGCAATACATTATCGAAATCATTGCAACTCGCACTTCTGTTATGGCTTACCACATGGATATGTTCAACGTTAATTTATCGAACGAGTTTTCGCTTAGTCCTGTTTATAATTTTTATGCTCAAAGGTTAGACGTTCCACTTGTTAAAAATTGGTTTCCATAGGGTTGATGGGAGGAGTTTGCAGTATCCCGGAAGTCAGCATACTCCACCCAAACTTCCAAAAACAATCTGCATATTTCAGCTGAGGCATCTTTTATACTCCATCACACTCACTGAAGTGAGTACAACTTTAGGAAGTGTTTTTAGCGGCCAAGACCTCGAAATTGTTTTCCGTCCATAAAATTGATCTCAAAGTCCATTTCTAAGCATCAACATTTCTTCCTTAAATATCGGTATTATCCTTTTCCATTAATTCCAAAGTAACGCAATATCCACGTTGTTATTTATTAGATACAGTCACGAACTTAATAATTGGCACCAAGGCAAATGTTCGACAAGCCCTAGCGAAAGATTATGTAACCTAATTTAAGCTTAGTACTCCGAACGAAAAATAAGTTCGCCAGCGGAAAAACATGAATCCTTCAAGTGTGACAGCATTTTTCAGAGTTTATCAGAATTGAGTGCGCTACGGTCCTATTGTCAATCAGCTGGGTTAAAATTGAAAAAACTTATTTGCAGGAAAGCCCTTTCCCCAAAGGATATTTTGAGTCTGCAGGTGTAATAAAAAATTTAAAAAACAATACAATTTAAATTAAATAGTAGTTTTTTTAGGTTGCTGATTATTTTTTGGACACTTAATGTTCATAGCTGAACTTAATTCTTTTGTTGGGTATTCCAGTTCATTTTTTATCTAAGAATCACTATACTCTGACGACGGACATTTCAAAAAAATTAAATTTTCAAATATTTTTGTTAGGGCCTGACGAACGTTAAGCCAAAGTTAATTTCATTTTCTCTTAGTAGAAAGAGAACCTTTGTCGATACACGCTATAGATATTGGTTGGTCATAATAGATTTTAGAGCTTGACAAAATTTAAACAGGTTGGTAGAACTACTAACTATGGTTAGTGGTAGAACTCAAGAGGTGCCCATAAATTGCAATTTAAAAATACATGCAAAATACCGCTGAAGTGGCTTTAAAACTTACGTTAACGGAGACAACAAGGGTGTTTAAGATTAAAAAGAGTGCAATTAAAAGCCCGTTTTTAAAAAGCTTTATTGAGTCGACTTAGCTACAGTTTGTTGAGTTTAATTTCTTGTTTGCTTTGTTAATATTGAATCTTCAAGTATAAGCGATTTAACTAATTATTTTTAATTTTACGTGTATACTTCGAAGTGCAATGTATGGTGGCGGCTCTTTAACTTTATCCACTTTTTAAGTTTTGTCGAGTATGACATCTATGTGGGGCTTGAATCAAGCGGGATTCCATACACGAATTCACGAATTGGGTAAGTTAACCCAACTTTTTGCAACTCTCTCTGAGTTCGCCATTTAAAATGACTTGCTCGAATAAATACAGAAGAACAATTTCGTGAAAAGAACATGTTTAAACTATTTAATTCACTCTCAATTAAACCTATTATACTAAAAGCATTATAATTGTGAATCTATTGATTCCTACATCTAAATTAACGAACCAATATCCCAAAGCGTAAATAAAAAAGTTGAATAAGATTATATTCTAATAAAAAAGAACTCAATGACCAACATCGGTTTACCATAGGCATTATTTTCCAATTTTTCCAAGCCTGTTTTGCATTAGCGAAATTCAAATTTGTATTATCCTTTTTAATAGTAATAGTTTTTCTAACTTTTTGTTTTTCTTGAATCCTTCTGATCGCTGGACTTTAAATATTATTTCTCTTCAGACACAGCCACTCCTTTAAATGATTTATAAGCCTTTTTTAATAGGGCTGAGCCTCACTTTAAAAGAAGTTTCGAGATGCAATATCTGAAGAAACATTATTTATTTCTTTCTTCCTCAAAATAAAACTCATTAGTACTTCACGGCTTTTGTGTTTGATTTTTTACCAGTTTTGTTTTATATCATACGACAAACAAATTTCTAAAACGTTTATCGGAAAGTTATTAAGTTTTCTATTACTAGTAAATTGAGTTATCGAAGATCAAAACTAGTTAGCTCGAGTTAAAACATTTAATAGGCCTTAAAACAGTCGAGGAACTTAATTTCAACCTTAAAAGAAAGCGGACAAAAAAACTGAAATTATTGTACCCTCTGCAGGGCTATAACAAGTATAACTTTGTTGTTTTTAATTTTTATTGTTTGTTCTTTGTAATTTGGTAATATTTAAATACTATGGAATTACGGTTTTAATTAAATTAAAATCGGAGTTCAATATCATATAGCTCCCATAGGAAAATAAAAAAAATTATTAAAAATAAAAAGGAAAACAAATTGTATTTTGCTGTTTTTATATTTATCGAAATATTCCTTTAAGATATAAGAATTATTTACTATATAAAAATTACACAATTAGTTTTGTAAAAATCTGACATAAATATCATTTAGCTGCCTTAGAAACGATGGCTCCTATGGGAGCTATATGATATAGTCGCCCGATCCGGCTCGTACCTGCAATAGAAAAACAACTTTTGGAAAAGTTTCCAGCAAATAGCTTTAAAACTGAGGGACTTGTTTGCGTAGGAGCGGACGGACATGGCTAGTTCGACTCTCCTGGTTATGCTGATCAAGAATATATAGGGTTGGAAATGTCTCCTTCACTGTGTTGAAAACTTTTGACTGAAATTATAATACGCTTTGCGCTGATTAACGATCGAGCTTTTGAGATTAACAAACTTTTTATATAAAGCAAAACAAAAGCAAACCCGTTTTAAATCTTTATAATTAACACTTATGCTTATTTTAATGAGCACAAAACTATGCTAAGCCAATTTTATTATGAATAATTCTTATTAGACCTTTTTTTTTTAAGTAAAAGGGAATTTGGTTTATTTATTTTATTTTATTCAATTAGAAAAAAAATACATTTTTGGCCTGAGTGCGTTTTGTGGCGTTTAGCTGAGGTCGGGGGTCAGAACTGTGTGCTGATACCAAAGTCATATGGAAACTATTCCTGGTATTGGCAAGGTTATGGTATTAACTACTTTAATAGAACCTAAAACCAAAACTACTGATATTAAATATATGTCTGATATGGTCATGGTACTAACTTCTTTAACAGTAATTAAAACAAAAACTTCTCATATCAAATATATGTCTAACTTTGATATGGGAACAAAATAAGAATCAACACAGCTAATTTTTTATAACCTTTTCGTGATCTTCCCGATGCAAGCTATGTGATAATGTCGGCCGATCTGGCCCGACTTTTTGGAAAGTTTCATTTAATAGCCTTAAAACTGAGAGACCAGCTAAATTGTCAATTTAATTTTGTGGTGTTACATGTTTGTTTACAGGTGGCGTGGGGAAAATGTTGTATTTTTTGTGTTCCCAAATAAACATTATAATTATTATTAAAATAAAACATATTCATTAATTTGTTACTTTTAAAACAAAACTTTAAATACTTATGTTTCTTGATTTTGTATTTGTTTTCTATTATATAAAATAAATCATTGGCGCTTTTGTTAAGAATGTCCATATGTGGCTGCATGTGTTAAAGATGCTAAGATGCCTAAAAAATATGTAAAAACAAATGATATACTCTTCAAGGGTATACATTATTATACGTTTAACAAAATGAATCAGCCATTTTGTGAGAGCTTTGAACACAAATCGTAATTTTTATTCGTACTGCATATTTAACACGTATTAATATTTCATGGTATATGACAAATTAATATAATGCTATCAATATAATTGATAATGGAAATTTGCACCATTATCAAAAGTGGGCAGAGGAACTCGACATTATTGCTGTTGTTGCCGGCGGAATAATTTCTATTGTCAGCGACACTTTTTTTGCACGCGCGACATTGATCGGTTTAATGACGCGAAGCCGCAATAAATATTCAGCATTAATATTTGACAGCATATTAAATAAAGCCAGTGCCATCACAATTCCAGGCCGACTTTCATCATCGGGTTAAAGCCAACACCGACTTTAAATAAAAAGCATTGGTCCGTTTTTGTTTCACTCTAGCCAACTGCTGCCATTGTGAGACTTGACTTCCCCTTTTCTCTTTGATATGGTATGCTTTTTGTCCTGCCCTCTTTCGTATGCACTGGTTTTTTGCCTTTCCCACCCATCTGCTTTCTTCGCCCAGGACACAGTGTTGCAGGAGTTGTCGAGCCGCCACAATTATGAGGAACCGCTTGACCTGACAAATGTTGCCAAATCAAATAGTTCGTATTTACTTTTGAGATGGATTGCGGCGTCTAATGAGGACTTAGTTTGGGAAACAATTTGTTTGAAAAGAAGGCCACTTTCCCGCTAGTTGAGACCGCAACCACCGAAAGCTTTCGTCTAGTGAAGTCAGTTTCCAGGAGAGCTTTTTCGAACTCGATTTGTGTAAAGTAAGGTCGGTGTGTTTGTACGAATGCTACAGACTAAATACAGGCACCAAAAACCTAGAATTGCAATAGCCAAGAAACTTAAACAATCATTTTTTTGGAAGAAAAGTTAATAATTTTTTAAGCTAGGGATATTTCAGCCCAGAACACTTCTTAAATTCAGCTAAGAATGTCGCGACAATCGCACTTTCAACAAACAATTCAGATATTTTGTTACGAAAAACGATTTTGTATTACATTTTGTTTCTTACTTAAATACTTTTACATTGCAGCGTTTACATAACTAAATTCATGGAAACTGAAGCGCAGAAAGGTCTTTAAAAAACGCTAAGTGCATTTATGTCAGGGCAAAGTAGTAAAAATCCCTTTTGAAATCCATATACCATGAGTCGTTTTGAAACGGATGGCTAGGAAAATAAGCTGGCGGCCATTCCAAAAAGTGGTACATTCTCCAAGTAATTTTATTAACACAAACTGCAACTAGGCTAAAAACCTGAAAAATTCTGCAATAGGTAAATAAAGTTTTAACTTTCACCTTTTTTCATTGATTTTCTTCAAGTGTATGCACTCTCCTTATGAAGCCTTTATATGCGATACAGATTAATTTATTGACTATCGATCCCCTATTTACAGACATTACATAAGGACATTAAGCATAGCTTTAAATGTGCTTATTCAAAAAAAAAAACATGTGCCACTTCAGCGCTGCAACTTTTACGTTAAATTCAACTTTCGTGTGCAAGCGAACTTAATACATTTCATTTCGTGTTTATGCATATCTTTTTTTATTTGTTTAAACAAAACCTTTCGATCGGTGGCGATCGTCATATACTTTAAGAATGATAAAAGAAGACTGTCATATTCAATTATTTCCACATAAATTTATCCCAGTAATCGGATATTATTTTAAGAGCCACAAGCAAATGTGAGGCCCGATTAAATTTACGACAAACGCCTTTTAATTTCTTCCAGTTTTATCCATCTTTTCTGATAATAATAACCAAATAACATATTTTTAAAGAACAAAAACTCTGAAATAATTGTAAACTTTTGTGTGTACTTAACTTATTTCGAGTTGAAATATAAGTTAAAATTCTCTATCAAACAAATTTTACCGCTTTGCTACACTTTGACCTTCTAACTTTATGAGAGCTTATTTATTATAAAAGATTTTGCATGCTAATTTAGTATCACTTCATTGTTAATTACTTACACCAGGCAAAAAGTCGTGGCACATATGGTACAATTAAATTGTGGAGAAAGTTTCGGCCCATAGTGCGTTGATATGGACGGAAAGGCAGATGGACATGGCTAGTTCGACTTATCTATTGATTGTGATCAAGAATATTTATACTGTTTAGTGCCGAAAACGCTTCCATCTTCCTGACACATACATACTTACAATAAAAATCATATATCGGAGGTGACCCCATCGTCCTGAAGAAGGGCTCCCGACTGTTACTCCGGGAGCCAACGGGTTACGGCCGAAAATGCACCGGCCTGCGGCTTGGGCGGCATCAGGTGGGGGCGGGCCTGATCGCGTGGCTCAGCGCTACCGCTCCAGCCTGCCCCGCGGAGCGGCACCCGCCCCTCCAGCTGACCGTCACCAAGACGAACATAACACTCCTGCCCAGAAAGGGCGTTCGGTTGCAAGTCGCGCCTAATGTAAACACAATTCGAAACGGGAATAAACAACACAGCCTGCCGTTCCGTCAGCAGAATATTCAATTAAATTCGTCCATTCGACGTTCGAAACCAAAATTTATAGCAGCCGCAAACGCCCCCGTCGCTTCCCCTCCCACAACCCAAGGCAATGGCTCAGTTATCCCAGAAGCCGACACCATGGGCATTAAATCAACACAAGCGACACAGGTTGAGGTGTGTGTGTGTGTGTGTATGGGGGGGGCCTTGGGCAGCCATGTGAGCCGACCAAAAGCCATTGCGGTTCAGTTTGATGCACTTCTCCGATGGCCAACACCCCGCCACCCCCCAGAAACACCCTCCGAGGAGTGTGTGTGAGTTGCCTGCGCAAATCCAAACATTTACAATATTTTGCTAATTAGCAAAATATGTGTGAATAATGCATCTGGCAAGGGGCGGGAGCTGGGGCGGGTTCGGTCGAGTGGAGCATCCTGCAGGTGTCATATTAAATTTATGACTGGAGCTGCCCACACAATCAGGAGACACTCATGTGGACGGAGAAACTGTGACAAGTGGCAGCAGTGGACAGTCTCAACATTTTGGCCATTTTGGTGATTAGTTGTGGGCAAGCGAAAGCTTCACTGCCGGCATAATGAGTGGCATCAATCAATAAATGGAAAAGGATCGAAAGTCGGCTCACAGATTTATACACGAGCTTTGGAATTGTGGTCATTGTGGGTTGTGGGGCTGCTCAGGAAGTGCTCCTTAGTGGAAAACTGGGTAGTTTGTATCACCTCGAAACAATTAATAATAAAATACACTACATATCTCACCTATAGCAACAAAATGTATGACGTATTAGATGAGCTGCTATTCTTATTTCACTTGCTTATCAAAATCGTTGCTGTCTTTTTTACAAACTTAAAGTACACAAAACCCGCCAAGTTCCAATACCCGAAGACCCGACTTGACAATTACGGGCCACAAATTTAACTGATCCAATCCCCGACTTTTATGAGCTGATTCAGATGTCCAAGTGCGTGTTGTCATATGTATAAACAATCATAAACATAAGAGAGTGCGATTTTCACTTAAAGTGAGGAAGAGATGTAGGGAGAGCTGGTAATCTGGCGAGCTTTTCAGAAAGCCACTATATACTACTATATACACTATGGACGGAAGTCGACGTGGTGACGAATCGCACGAAGAGGGTGCGAAATGAGAGTACTGTACATTGACGCAGGATGGAAATTTTGGTTCGTTAGTCCTAATAAAAAAAGTTGTGTATTGATCGCGAGGTATTGTTATAGTCTATAAATTGTCACATTTAGACTTTTTAAGAGTGAATTTTTATTTTATTGTCGAGCACCTTAGCCTGAACAACATGTTCACAGGAACCAATTGAAAAAGGTCGTAATGAATGTCAAAATAGTAGTACCCTTTGCTGAATGTTTTTTTTTTTGAATGTTTACTGTTTGTCAACAAACCCAGCTAATTGACAGAAAGGCCGTAGCACACTTTGTTTAAAAGATATAAAATTTTCTGCTGGCGAACTTGTTTTTCAATCTAAGTACTAGGTTTAAAGTTTGCAATTTAAATTTAATAGTTGTTTTTTTTTTTATTTTCTGATACATTTTTGGTAATTTAAAGTCAGAGCTAATATAGGTGCCTTGCAAACGATATTTGCAGGTTTTTTTTTTGTTGAGTTTTTCCATCCATTTTTGCTCCAACAACAGACACTTAAACAGATACTTTCTTACTTTTAGATTTTTAAGCAAGAAAACCCTGGCTTATCACGAACAAAAATGGTTGTATTTTATAATTAACTTTTTGTGTAACGACGAGTTTTAATGATTTAATTTTTATATTTAATTATTATTATTTGTTTATTTGTTACTTCCAAAAACGTATCCATATTTTTCATTTGTCCCTGTCTTTTTTTCTTGCAGTTTGAACGTGTTGTTGAGGTTGCACTTAATTAAAAGTCGTTTTTGGTCAGACATATTATTATTATTATTTTTACTTTATTTTTGGCGCGACTTATTTAACGCCATTAAATACAGCAACTTCCAAAGGAAAGGTTGATAATGTGCAATTATCTTCTCTGTTAATGTCTTAATTTAAGGCACCCGATCAGAACGAAAACTTGCATCTATTTCCATATAATCATATACTTTTATGGACTTTTAATTGGCAATTTCCTAAGCTGGTTGGCAACCTTGACGCTTCGTCTATAACTCACCCAGAACTTTTGTCTATTAAACGGCGCCGTAAAAGCGAAAATATAGTCATAATTTATGGCAGTTAAGCAGCTAACAAACTATCCTGCAGATACTTCTCGACCTCCAGTTACTCCAGGACCTTTGCATGTTCAGCCACTATCAGCGGGGTGTGGGGGGTTTGGGGGAGGTCCCGAAGTGGTGGTGGATTCCGAGGGGAAGGGCGAAGGGGGCTCGTCGGGTTGGGGTGGCAGGTGAAAGAACTGCAGCTGTCGTCGTCGCATCCAGCACAAAACGCGGAAGCGAGTGAAAAGCAATTATCAGGTGTCAAAATTTATATTAGGGAGTCCCGAGCTGAAAAAAGGATACCAACAAGGAAGCAAGCAAAAGAAACAAAACAAGAAACTTGAAAATAACTTGGAAGTCCTGCTAGTCCTACTATACGGATCAAAACTGCACTTCGAAAAGTTTCAGAGTTAAGTTAAGTTAATTATTATTATAGCTTAATTCAATTTCCTATGAATTAACTTAATTTGTTCCTATATTATTCACTATTATAAAATATATTAAAAACAACTGTCCTTTCTTCAACTTACAGGCTGATATTCAGTTTACAGTTTTAATTTCGATTATTAAATTCTAGGACTGACAAACAGTTTGCTCTTTGAAAATATTTAAAGAACGATGTATTGGGTGTTTTATGAGAATTTCAATGCATGGAGTTGCAATAAGTGTAAATATTTTGTGTGAACTAGGGCTTTTCATTCAAACATCCTCGTTATTTGGCAGTATTTGTTTACGGTGTACTCCTAACCCTTTCAGTAAAAATGATTTGTGGCTCCAGTGCATTGGCACGCAATGAAAAGTTTCTGATGAGGAAAAGGTAGGGGATAGATAGAGCTCAGGACTTCGTCCGGACGCTTTATAAAAACCTTTTTATACTGCATAAAATCTGTTATTGGCATGGAAGCCGTCTCCCTCCGCCATTATTTATTGGCTGTGTGCGTGTGTTGTGCGAGACTATACTATAAGCCTGCTATGAAGTCAGGGCGGGAGGGGAGGCGGTTGATTAGCGCCCGAAAAGCAACTGATATATATAGGAGCAATCTAGAGGTGCGGGGGTGGCCAGCTCAAATCAGTGCCTGACACAATATGGCACGGTTATTGAAAACCGACATCGCGAGTGTGCGTATGTTGAATCATTTTATGTGAGGGTGATTTTCCGGTCTAGCTCGGTGCACTTGCCACACTAAATGGAAACCTCGCAAGAAAAGTTTCACGGAGCAGTAAAATTTAATTAAATGATAAATCTTGAGGAAAAAGTTTGAAGCCCACTTAAATCGATTGCAGTCACTTTTATTTTGCATTTATTCATAACATTTTTCTACACCCTACAGGTCATCGATAATCTTTAATTCAATTACAAATTTCCAAAAATGTGTAAGTACATGTTTTCGAATGATTTTTTTATTATGTACATTGTAAGTTAAGCTACGTCTGTCAAATTTTATTATTTCATTATTTAAATATTTTTCACAGTGATAAGCTGAAATGTACAAACCCTTGTAGCTGTTACAAAAAGTAAATATTCTATAAAACGCCTTTTTTCTATCCGGTCCGTTCTGACATATATACGATCTGCAATAGAAAATATATATATATATGTATATATATATTATATGTAATATATATTTTTTTTTAAAGTTTCATCCAAAAAGTTGTAAGTCTGAAAGACTAGTTGGCGTGGACGGACGGACATGGCTAGATTAACTCATTTGGTGATGCTGTTCAAGAATATATATTTTTATAGGGTGCAACTGCGTTGCCAACTGTTGATACAATTATAAAACCATCTGCAAGGATGGTATCCAATAAGGAACGCTAAAGTCCAGTTTTCCGACTATTAGATACCCGTACTCAGCAACACATAATTCTAGTAACTAACCATTCCTCAGAGTGGCATGACCAAGTTTCTCCATTTGTGGGCGTGGCAAGATTTTGAAATAAACTTTGTGCTGCGTAGGCATAGCTAGAATCCTGATCCAGAGTATACACACTTTATAACTTTCTTATAACTAAGAAAATGGCACTTAAAAAGTTTTTTGCCGTAGAATTTTGTTTAGGGTCACTTTAAATTTCCGTTTTTTATCGACGGCTGTGTTTTACAGCTATAAGCAGATAAGCAAATAGTCGTTTTCCCTCTCTTATAAAATAGGTACAAATTTACCAGCAGATTGTTGAGTTTCATACAATTGTAGCTTTGCTACGGTTTCATCCTTGGGTATGCGCGTTACAATTAATTTCGAATTTTATCTGTATACTTAATTAGGACTAATTTTTAGGACCGCTATTCAAATTTCGCCAAGCTTCTTTAATTTCGAAGAGATTACTCAATAGCTTGAATGAGCACTTCATGACCAAAATATTTCGGAAAAGTAAAAATGCAGTTTTATTGTGTTTATCAATACCTATCGAAATGTAGAAGAAATTTTTCAAATCGGACCATTCGTTAAAAAGTTATGCGTGATCAAAGTTTCTATCTCCATCTCCCTCGCACTCCCTTTACCTGAGTAACGGGTATCTGATAGTCGGGGCACCCGACTATAGCGTTCTCTCTTGTTTTTTTTTCGATTTTTTAAGGCACTTGAAAGTCAAAAGCCCCGATTTTCGCCCAAAACGTCGAGATATTTGTTGCTCTAAAAATAATAAATTTGCAAAACAAAAAAAACTTGACAGCGTTACCTGAAGAATTTAGTAGAGAAACGATCCGTCCGATAGATTTTGCAGGAACGTGTACACCGACTTTGAAATGGCAACTCTTCAGGAGAGCGTTTTAAAGTTTGGGACACCCAAAAATTGAATATACAACGAGCTTATTTACCAACGTTCAGCTGCCCATTAGTTCATACAATATTCTCAAGTTGTTGTGCATTCAAAAAATAAATAAATAATATGCAACACAAAAGTGAATACTTTATATATTTTAAAGGGTCGGAGATGTCTCCTTCACTGCGTTGCACACTTTTCACCAAAATTATAATACCCTCTACAAGGGTATAACAAGAAAGGAAGCAGTTATAACATTACTAAAGCCAAAGCTATCATATTTATTGTTTTAAGGTTCTTGGATCTAACATCTTGACTTATAAAACTATTTTTTGTTTGAAAATATTTATTTTCTTTAACCTAAGTTTACTTTACGGTTTTAAAACTGTTGAGAGGAAAACGAATGTATGAGTCAGGCAATATACAATTACATTAACTTTATGCATAGTGTTAAACGGTTCACGAAAACAAGACTTACCGAGAAAAATTCTTCTATATGAGAAATCGTCTTCTTATCGGGCAACGTTTTTGCAAAAATAAATCCAGTCGTTGAAGCCGAGAAGTGTTTACATACACATAAGAATAGATAACACCCTCCGCTACCTAGGTAAAAAGAAAAGTATACTTCGTAGCATAAATTGAACCAAACTGATTAACATCCTCATCGAAGTCGTCTAAAAGAGGGAATTCCCTCATCGCCACGACCAATGACAATTCATATTCCGCCGCACGCACTTGCTTACTATCAACACCCAGATCCCCTTCCCTTTGCTAACCCTTCGCTTCACAATGGAATTCATTCACAAATGTTTGGAACCAGTTTTGCGCGCCCAAAAGTATGCAGAGAGAATTTCCCAGGGCTTCAATCCGATTCAATCGGCTTTCAACCGAGCTGAGAGCGCTTCAGTCGTGGTGAGTTTCCCAAGCACACCCCCCATTGGGCAGCACACACACACACACGCACAGCGCAAGTTAGAAAAAAAGAAGCACAACGAAGTGAAAAGCGCCCGCCAACAAAAAGCAAAATAAAATGTGGCCCGGCAACAACAAAAATCACAGTTGTCTGATTCGTTCGCGGCGCCGCTGCCCACCCTCCCGTCACCCACTAAAAAAGGCCACCCTCCCACACACACACCCACCCCCGCCCCAAAAACGACGACGATTCGCCCAAGGAGCATCTTCGGGATCGCTCGGCAGTCGCTTCACGCGACTTTGGCGCCATCGGAATCGAATCGGTGCCTTCAGTGCTACGACAGCGTTCGGCTCGTGCGGTTGACTACTCTGATCCTGCCGGAAAAACGGAAATCTGAACTGAATCCTGAACGGAATCGCGAGTGTTTTGCCGCCAAGTGTTGCTGCGTTCGTGTTGCAAGTGAATTAAAATGATGCTCAAAGGCCATGAGTGACCTGTGCTGAGCGAATTTCTCGATTAGAGTTGTTTACTGCAGGCCCAATTCTCATAGAATGAAGACAGCTCCTAATTGTGCAATATTTTTATAGTGAGTTTCATCAACTCAAAGGAGATAAACAAACCAAATTAACATAGAAAAGTGGGTTATAGTGTTCGAATTCTTCGACTATGAAACTCCTTATAAACATTTTAGGAATAACCCGAGTACCTTTTAGCTATCAATAACTAAGTCTAGTCAATCGTGTTAAAATGGTTTCCAAAGACAAACTAATTAATCTGTTTTCTGTAAAGCTTTTGAGTATGGTCGCAATCACAACTGTAAACTGAAAGAACAATCGCTTTCTAATCGCTTGCTTTGATTTCGGCCACTGAAAGCATTCAATAGTCGTTTGCCAGATTTTGCGGATACACCAACAACAAGTAGAACTCGCTCGCGTGCCAAGTCGCGCGCGTTTTTAGCCGCTTGTTGGCAATTTAGCCGCGACTTTGGCGACATTTGCCGTCAGCTGCGTGCTCACTGTAATTATGTTTAAAATAAAACAAAAGGCGAGTTATTTATGAAGCAACAACAATCGAGCCACCCTCGGCGGTCAATGGTCGTCACATGATTTGCTTTTCCAGCTGCAATGCGTGCTCCTGATGGGTATCCTGAAATTTGCCTACAAATGTGTCTGGGCCGCCACTCGACGCTGTTTATTACGAGTGCCGCCCGCCAGGAGTGCACGGTTTTAGGCCGGCCAACATGGCCAACACGGCCAACAATTGCATATTTTATGTTTCACGGCTGCCGACTGTAATTTAAAGTTCATTGATATCCATAAAGCGCAGGGCCCATGCAAATCCGCTGTCTGTTGCCCATTTGTTGCAAATATGTTGCAGCGCTTTCGGGGTGCCCCGGATATAATACGTTCCCACACCCACACCCGCACCCGCACCCGCACACACTGATTTCCTGGGGGACGACTGGACTGGACCTGTTTTCGATTTATGGCATTTCTCTATCATTTGCATTTTACATATAATTCCTGATCAGTTGTTATCGCTTGATTGTGATTTCAGCTGGTCCTAAACCAAAGCCGAATGTGCAGTTTATAGCTGGTGCACGTGGCGCCTGAAAACTTGTTATGGAAATTAAAACATGTTGACTCAAATTTGGGTTCTCTGTTCTGGTGCAGTACGCTCCTGGGGCTAAGTCCTTAAATCCGTTCAAACACAAAAACACGCCCACACTATCAATTGCAAATTGCCCGGCGTCTACTTCTGTGAGGCATACAAAAATTCCATTTGCCCTCAAGCGATATCGAACTGGCTTGTGAACCCGCTCGTCAGTTTGACATAATGGCCAGCATGTGGGGGACTGGTCTGGCTGGTCCTACCTACCATTGTTGTTGCTGTTGTTAATAACAAGCGATAATAATCAACTTCCGTGCTGGAAAGTGAGCGGTGAAGAAAATTCTGAAAATCCGAGCGAAACTTTGCTTAGAGGCGCCGTCAGCTGAGCAGTTTGAGTTATGCAAATTTTATGCAGGGTCCGTTAACTGGGTTTCACCTATTCTAGGCTGGATTGAAAAATAAAAAGCAGGAGGAAAATATTTTTGAAAAATGCCGAAGTAGCATCGCGATAAAGAGCGAGCTTTATCACGTGTTAATTAATGTTTGCGTTGGAAATTGAATTTTGACTCATTGTATAGCTCTAGATGTTTGGTCAACGTGTATCGCTTCTTTATAGGGCTTCCTTTTTCAGCATAAATATTATTTTTAAAGAAGGAATCCCTTATGGCACACAATTTAAGTCGCAGGGGGAGCTTAGGGTGCGGAGATTTTGCTATAAATTAGCAGCTGATTATATACATTGGGGCAGGGGACAAGAAGTACTGTGCATGTCCGAAACCATAAAAGTTATATATGACTTGGACGCCACAAAGTGGCCATGGGTAGCTTTTATTATTTGTCATAAATATTTGGTTAAGACTGCTTTAAAAAAAATGAGCTAAGAAGACTTTTATTATTCGCTAGTAATAGCCTAAAAACATTAGAATGTCTGATCGAAACTAAAACGATCTGTCTGAAATATTGTCTTTCCTTTTCTAGCTTTTCACTTAATAATAAGAAACGACAGAAATAATTTCTGTCCAATTGACTTTGGTATTGGTGAGATTTAAGGACAGGAAATAATATTATATTAAATTATAATAATACATTTGAAAACCCATTTAATAGCCAATGAGATTCCCAATATAATAAATAATAGACTGAAAAATATAAAACAAGAAAGAAGGAATTCTGAAATCTTTTCCCACATATGAATTTTAATTTGGTAATTCATTCAAATTAAAAGAGATTCATAAATTATAAAAGTTTTCCTCTAATCGACACAAAATTATGGAAAGTAAATTTAAAATAGCATGATCACTCAATAATAAGTATAAACAAGAATTTTCCTATTTATAAAAATTCCTTTTTTTATGCTTTTTCTTTGAGAAGAAAAAAAAAATTATTTTTTTATTTTTAGAGCCTGAGCTCAAAGGATCAGCCAACCATTTTTCGAAATTCAGCTCAGAGGATGATTGCAAGACTTAAACTTATGATTATTAATAGTTGTTAATGATCACCAAATATTAATATTGGTTTCTCGATAGATATTTATGCCCTACCTCACCAAATGTCCAAAAAAAAACCGCTATGAGTAACTATGCAAAGAGGGACTTTCGACACATCCACTTCGATATGGCTTCGGATTGTGGTCAGGCTATGGGCCTAAAGCCAAAGCCCCCACCTGCCCCGACTCCAGCTCCTGACATGGCCCGCATGCTCTAAATTATTAATAATATTGCCATGCCCATTTGCTAGACATTTTTAGTGCCTACCGCCAGTCTTGCCCCACCCCCTCCCTTAACCATTTGCAGTGCTGTCGCTTGCCTGTTGTCTTTTGTAGTCTACTTTTCTGGGCATGCAATGCGGACTTAAGTGTGTGTGTTATGTGTATGACAAAGGACACATACCACACATGCCGGCAACTTTGCTTTCAATTCCGCTAAATTATGAAAAAATCAATATGAACTCAGGGGGAAGGGAAAAGGAATTTTAATGAAATGTCAGTTTAAAATGGTTCCTGTCAGTTTGCGGGCGCCAGAAAGTAGGCTTTTATTTTTTCAAACCAAAAATCGTTTGCATGTTGAGACTCATGGCCGAGTCAGCTGGAAAGTTAATCAAGGTTCCCAAATCATAAAGAAGGATTTTATATATATATTGATATTTGTGTCGGACAGACTATTCCTTTTTATACTCTACGAGTAACGGGTATATTGTATTCGTGCAAAAGTATGTAACAGGTAGAAGGAAGCGTTTCCGACCCTATAAAGTTATATATTCTTGTTCAGGATCACTAGCCGAGTCGATCTAGCCATGTCCGTCTGTCTGTCCGTCTGTCTGTCTGTCTGTCTGTCCGTATGAACGCTGAGATCTCGGAAACTATAAAAGCTAGAAGATTGGCATTTTGCATGCAGATTCTAGGGTTCCTACGCAGCGCAAGTTTGTTTCAAAAGGTGCCACGCCCCCTTTAACGCCCACAATCGCTTAGATACGATTTTAAAATTTAAATTTTTCGGAAAAGTAAAATGCAGTTTTATTGTGTTTATCAATACCTATCGAAATGTAGAAGAAATTTTTCAAATCGGACCATTCGTTAAAAAGTTATGCGTGATCAAAGTTTCTTCTCCATCTCCCTCGCACTCCCTTTACCTGAGTAACGGATCTGATAGTCGGGGCACCCGACTTAGCGTCTCTCTTGTTTGTTTTACTAGTATTCACTTTATTTCAAAAATAAAATAAATTCGATTCAGAAATAAACCGAATTTTGAGTAATAAAATAAAATTTCAAGAATCTTATAATCAATGTTTAAGAGAACAATAAAATTTACTAAAAACTTTTGTATTAATAAAAAAATTTAAAACAAATCACAGCTTCACAAATTATTTTAATTGACAATTATTTTGTTTCCTTTTTATTCTGGTTCGACGAAAAACAGGTTCAGTTTATATTAAACAACTTTATATTTCTTAATAAATATTCCACCGCAAACACAAACTATTTATATATTATTTACTTATTCTCAAAACCGTAATGTTTCCATATTTTTTTAAAGTGTTAATAAAAACTTTCTCTATCCCCAAAACATTGATTAGGAAAACATTTTAAAAGAAAGCGTTTTCAATCCAACATATATATATTTGTATATATTTGTCCTCAAAAGCCAATCTGTTCATATGGGCAAAAGAATTGTTTTGATGTGTAGCAGGTGGATTGCAAACATGAGTTCACTTGAATTGGCAAACAAGTAAAGAGTTCAAGTTAAGTCACCTGCAAATTATAAGCAAGTAAGCAATGTGTTTTTTAAGTAGTGAAACGGTTGTGATCACCCACTTTGCATATAAAGTAATTAGGAACTCTGGATGTCCGGATTCAGAGCAACGGAAAAGTTTGATTACAACTGCAGTGCCCAAAAGTCGTCCACATAAGTTCGTGACACTCGGGCTGGGTCTTAAAAAAGCGGAGGTGAACTTATCTTAGTTTCGGCATGAGGCACAACTATTTCAGACCTATCAGAGGTCCGTCAGGATGCACGGTTTGATGCTTTATTTACGAGTTCACAGCGGTGCGGCAGCCAACGAAACATTTCATTTCCGCTCCGTAAACAGTTTTGCCCTCCGGACACGTTTAAAAGCCGTGAAACAAAACGAAGCGAGCCAAAATGAAATGAGCAGAAAGGAAGAGCATGCAACACCTTTTCCAGAAGATAGTTGCAGGCTGGTAGTTAATTTCTGGCAGCTGTTCGCCTGCAGAATTTACACAGCCAGAACACGCAAAATAAGCCAAGAGTGGGCTATACCTGGGGAAAGAAATATGCTGAGCCCGCCTCGATAGCATACGGATAGGATACGTCCGGAGAGGAAGGCCGTTGGCCCTCGGGCTTTGGGCTTTGGGCTTTGGCCCTCGGCTCGTGGTCCCGCCACCGGCTCTGGTTTAAACTTGAAACTTTTTAATTTGGCGTATTTTCGACCGGCATCGCGATTATTGTTTGCCATTGTTTCGTAGTTTTGATTCTGTTTTCAAGTACTTTTTGTTGAACTTTGCCCTGTTGCCTGTTTACACGCATAAATAGCAACAGCAACAGCAATATCCAGAAGTTGCTGCCATTAGAGGCGCGCTAATGACTGCCAATTACGAGGCGCGCGGATATTGCCCACTCAATCCTACACCATATTTTCGAGCGGTTTCTGGGAGGGCGAGTTTGAAAATCTTGTTTGTCTTTTACACTCTATTTGAACGGCCTTAGTTTCATCTGGGATCGGATCAGAGAACTCTGATGTGTATTTACACATGTCAAAATATATGCGTGTTTTATGATCGGTGTCATTATGCGACTTTCTACTTGGTAATACGGTTTTCATCTTGACGAAATCAATAACAAATAAAAATGTATCTCCATTACTATCGATACATTTTAAAAAAGCCAGGCATATAAACCATATCGAACCTTTTCAATTCTTAAAAAATTCTGGCATAACTATTTAACATGGAAACTAATCACGTGTTTTTGTCTTATTTTTAACATGATTTTTAAACATATTTTAAGAAGTTACAAGTGATTACTCAACAAAACAACTCGATGGTTTCCAGTCACTGACAAACTTAATCAAACAAATTTAAGTACATATATCCAAAATGCAAACCACCTCTACCCAATTCCGTGCGGTAAATGTTATCCTGCTCCTTATCCTGATGAGTCAGCAATGCAATCTTCAGAGAGTGGAGGTGCCAGCTGAAGTAATTGGTAAGTCAGTTTTTAGAAAAGACTCTTTTATTATTAAAACTGTATTTTCGCAGGTAAACTGTTTTTATTCCGTTTTTAAACAAACAATTTGAGCTCTTCTCGATTTATAGTGTTAAGATTAGGTTAGATGTAAGTTTGAAAGCAATCTTAATAATTTGGTTCAATTAACACTGGACAACAATGTGTGGGTGCAGTCCTATGGGCATTAAGTTATGAAAATATATAGACTACCACCACAAACCCTTCATTTAACCATT
Source organism: Drosophila kurseongensis (assembly GCA_018153305.1). Classification (NCBI taxonomy): domain Eukaryota; kingdom Metazoa; phylum Arthropoda; class Insecta; order Diptera; family Drosophilidae; genus Drosophila; species Drosophila kurseongensis. The sequence goes on from JAECXX010000156.1 coordinate 236,239, forward strand.
TAAGCGACCAGATGACCTGAAACATAAGAAATAAACTAAGGCTAACCATCCTCTGGTATAGAATTCGCTGCTTAACTTTGTTTATTGAATTATTAAAACCGTACAAATAATGGAAGACTGACTATATTTTGCTAAAGAATTCACGGTGTCTTTAATATTTAAACAAGAGAGAACGCTATAGTCGGGTGCCCCGACTATCAGATACCCGTTACTCAGGTAAAGGGAGTGCGAGGGAGATGGAGATAGAAACTTTGATCACCCATAACTTTTAACGAATGGTTCGATTTGAAAATTTCTTCTACATTTCGATAGGTATTGATAAACACAATAAAACTGCATTTTACTTTTCCGAAATATTTAAATTTTTAAAATCGTATCTAAGCGATTGTGGCGTTAAAGGGGCGTGGCACCTTTTGAAACAAACTTGCGCTGCGTAGGAACTCCTAGAATCTGCATGCAAATGCCAATCTTGTAGCTTTTATAGTTTCCGAGATCTCAGCGTTCATACGGACGGACAGACGGACAGACGGACAGACGGACAGACGGACAGACAGACAGACGGACAGACGGACATGGCTAGATCGACTCGGCTAGTGATCCTGAACAAGAATATATATACTTTATAGGGTCGGAAACGCTTCCTTCTACCTGTTACATACTTTTGCACGAATACAATATACCCTTTTACTCTACGAGTAACGGGTATAAAAAGGAACGCATGTTCTCTATTGAAGATAACGCGGCTAAATAAGTTCATGTGTTATTATTATTAAAGTAAATCATTTAACTTCATTTTTGATGTTTTCCGTAATATCGCAAATGTAAATTTGTAATTTGTCTATTTTAAAATTTTAAGTATAAGCGTGTTACTTTACGGAGTTCTATTTTGCAGACTTGTGTTAACTTGAAATTCTGATCATAGCTTGAAATTGTAATGCAATTATAATTTTCATGTGTAAAGAAAAGCCCTAATCCAATTTTAAAGTCTTATAATTTCAGTCAAAAGTTTGCAACGCCGTGAAGGGAACAGTTTTGACCCTATAACGTACATATATTTTTCATCAGCATCATCAGGCGCTCTGTTGTTTCCATTTACTCTGAGATATAGTCATTTTTAACGGTTTTACTACTTCCATAGGAACAATCAAAAAATGTATCGACCTAGCTTCTTTATTTTTAATCATCGGCTCGCCGAGGTTTGATTGCTTTTTTGTTATTGGTAACATATAAAATAACTCTTAAATGGATTTAAGTTATGACTAGTTGCCAGTCTTTCCATCATTTTTTAATGCTATTTCTCCACCGTTTCCTAAATTTCGCGAACTTATTTTTTTTTGTACTCGAAGAATTATTCATTTGGTTTCTTTATATTATAAAAGAATAACAAGTAAGAAAATGGCACCAAAAAACTTTAAATATCCTCTATCCGATATGTGACCCGTTTGTCGAAAATATAATACTATTATAAGCTTACCAGAAAGAAAGCAAACTTCGGCTATCCGAAGCTTATATACCCTGGCAGCTTTAACAAAAGAGTCTTTTTTTCGACCAGGAATAGATTTTAGTGCGTATACGTTTTAAAGCTATGTTGGTTTTTCGATTTATTTTTTGTTTGTTCTTTGTTGTCATTTATTTCAGTTATTTTCTGGTTTTCCTGTTTTTAAGTTGGCAGTACTGATTGTAACATCAACAGTTGGCAGTTAAAATTCAATTCAAAAGTTTGTGAGACCAATTTATTATACCCGTTACTCGTAGAGTAAAAGGGTATATTGTATTCGTGCAAAAGTATGTAACAGGTAGAAGGAAGCGTTTCTGCCCCTATAAAGTATATATATTCTTGTTCAGGATCACTAGCCGAGGGCGATCTAGCCATAGTCCGTTTGATCACGCATAACTTGTTACCGTCTGTCTGTCCGATTTGAATTTCTGTCTGTCATTTCGATAGTATTGTAAACGCAATGAGACTGCTCGGTTACTTTTCCTAAAAATTAGAAATTTTTAAAATCGCATGCAAGCGATTCTAGGAGTTCCAACGCAGCGTGCAAGTTTGTTTGAAACAAACTTAGGTGCCACGCCCCCTTTAATCTGCTCCAAAATCGCCAATCTTTACGATTTTACAATTTTAAATATTTCGGCGAAAGGAAAAATGCAGTTTTATTGTGTTTATCAATACCTATCGAAATGTAAGCCTGAGTAACGGGTATCTGATAGTCGGGGCACCCCACTATAGCGTTCTCTCTTGTTTTTTTATTGTCTCCTATAAGATTGTAAGTGTTAAAATTTGTTTAAAAAAACGACGTCCGATCTGCAATGGTATAAAAATACTTGTTTTAAAGTGACTTAAAAACAGCGTTAATGAAAAAGCTTTTTAAGGCCATACATTTATATTTGAAATTCTTATGCGGGGTCGGTATATTAACAAATGTAATGGTATATTATAGTTTTTAAGTCGAAATTATTTGTTTATGTTTGTACGAAAACCTAGCATTTGACTAAAGCATTCCAGAATGCACCTATTTAAAAATTATAATAAAACCGACTAAATAAACTAAAATGGGCCATTTCTGGTTATACTGCTAAAATATCGATGTTTATTTTATCTATACAGACTGACTTTACTGGATAACTAATTCGTGTGCCGGAGCTTGACTGTAAAGAAAAAGTAAAATTTGTTATGAGGATTTTGATGTCTTATATCTTAATACCTACCTAGCGTTCTTTTATATACTCGTAAACTTTTAATTTTATAAAAGGAATAGCAATATCGTAAAAATATTTATGGCAAACATTTTTTAATATACAATAGATAAAAGAGAATACCTTATAGTAACTTACGTCTTTTAAGACCATATAGAATAATCAATATTTAAGCTATCACATTTATCTTAATATTCCAATTATTTTCCAATCAAGCCTGACTAAGCTCACAACACAAATATCCCTTGACTTTATTACAGTTGATCCCAAATTTAGTTCCCCAATTGTGAATATGACAGCGCCCGTGGGACGTGATGCCTTCCTAACGTGCGTCGTCCAGGACCTGGGTCCTTACAAGGTGAGTTCGGGGGGCAGCCAATCCGTTAATAACCGAACTTAAATTAGCAAATCAGTAGGAAGCATTCTCTGCGCTGCGAGCTGGGGCTCAATTACACACTCAATAAGCAGCCACAAAACCGAAACCGGCCGCATTAATATTCATTAACATTTCACCATCCCGGACACGGCGTGTAATCTCAAAGACCAAATCTCGACACCCAAAAGCGGGCAACAAGAGTTGAATGGCAGTCGGAATGAAAGTGAAAATAAAAACATAAATAGGGATATGCCGGGCTTACTGGATGACAAAAGCGAAAATCACATAAAAAGTAATTGAAATATGAATGAGGACGTGTTAAGCGAGTCCGGAGTGGCGTCCTTTTCCCCCGCCCCTCCCCAGTGCCTGTGTCTGCGTCTGCGTCTGTGTTTTATTTGTGTTTGCATTTGCATTCGTTTGTCCCGTTGGGGGAGCAAGTGTATCCGTATCCGTATCTGAATCCGAAGCAGCCACCAGGTAACAGCGGGTGTAGATCTCCATTGAAGCGGAAAGCTTTGTGCCCTCACTTCGCTGGGGTTGGTAACCGGGTGGTCCTGTGTGGCATGAAGGGGAGAATAGGGGGCAGGGGAGCGGGGGAGCAGGGCGCAAGGACGCCAGGGAGGGCCACCCTCAGCCTGTGCCGTGCACAATTAAGCAATGTTCCGCTCAAAGATAATTGAGCAGGCACTTGGGTGTAATTACTTACTTTATGCTGACAGCGTTCTGGGAACCAAAACAAACCCAAATTCAATTTAATCGAAAATAATTCATTAGCCATCGATGGAACCGACTGGAAATTAGCCAGTACTTAATTTATTTATGTGCATACTAAGATATGCGGTTTCACAAATAAGTCAAATAGCTTCACGTGTTGACATGTCGGCCGAATGGAAATGTGCCCAGAAGCTCCGATGCCTCGTTTTCCCATGCAAAGGTCGAAGTAAAGGGTGTGGCCCGCCCCCCATGTACTCCCCATGTACAAAATATTTCAGCTTTTTAGCTTACAAGCTGCGTGCTCTATCGCATAATAATTTACCAGGGTAATTGTACAATTACGAGCTTCTCCATGGGACTGTGTGGCAGTGTGTGCGTGTGGATTAAAATTTCTTGAATAGTTCTGGGAATAGATTTTTTGTGTATAATTGAACAGCGTTGCATGCTAGTTATGCTCAGTTTGAGAGTCTGATTCATGACTGACAGGCTGCGATAGCGATTGTATGCTAAATGCAAGGGTATGCCCGGAATGTTATTTAAGTCAGTGACTTTATTCCTTTATATTCGAATTAAAAGGAGAAAAAAAGACACTTAGTGAATAATAGGAAAAGTTAGGTATAAATAGGATTATTTTTTTCATTTCGTAGTATAATGATTCAAGGATTTGTTGTCAAAAATTCATGTAAATATCGGCATTTCAAAACTTTTCAGCCAACTAATTATAAACTTAGCACATTGGGGTGTGATTTTTTACTGACCATTAAAAAAATAACAAAATAAAAATATAAATATCGAGGGGGAGATTTTACACATTGTAAATTAATATTTAAAAGATTTACGAGATCTCGTATTTTTATTTAAGATAAACTAAGCACACCTCAAACCTCATTTTTTAAAGAAGTTTATTGGCCATTTGTACAGGTATCAGATAAAATAAATACTGGATTTTACGTTTTATGGAATCAGTATATAAACTGGTCTAAAAAACAAGATTCTGAGGTAGATTTTTTAAGCTTGCAACCATAACAAACAAAAAAAGAAAGAAAAACAGTTAGAGACCAGTAGAACATTTTATAAAAACTTATATTCGGCCCGCTGTAATGGGATGTTTTTACATTTCTGTAGGTTTTTCCTTTAGCGAGCCGATTGAGTAAATTGTATAAAATGTATTTGGTTTTATTTTAATTTACCAGAAAATATAATCATTTTTCGTAGCAAAATATGATACCAGAAATTTTGGAGGTTTGAATTTTGGAATTATATCTGAAATGGTTTTGCTTATCAATTATTACTAAAAAGTTCGCAAATGGAAAGGATCCACACAATTAAAAATAGCTTCGCTGTTTTTGGAAATAAATTCTACTTTAATTAAATATTTAATATCAGATTATATTATATAAAAAGAAGAAACTTATAATTTTTCATTTAATAAATAGCAGTACAATTTTTGTCTCCTGAAGTTGAATAAAATGTACAAATTGGTTTTGTAAGTTTCCAGCGGTCTCAAATAATCAGACCTAAAAGGGTTCTCAACGGAATCGAGCTGCTGTTTTTTATGTTTGAAGAATAAGATTGGAACGTTGAGGAATTAAAATATATTAAAATTGTAAGGTATTGGAATGGATTATCAGATAGGGACCATAAGGAATATGCTACTCTGGTATCCATAGCTCTAATTTTCTAAAATTAAACATTTTAATTCCAAGACAGTTTCTCTTATTCAACATTTAAATTTCCAAATAACCATACATTTCTATCAATATATAATAGGTTCTGATCATTTCAGATTCTTAACTCCCTAAGGCTATTTTTCAGAATAATGAAATAAACGAATCCTCAACATAAATTTTTTCATAAGTAAGCCGAGGTTAAACTAAAAAGCTTTCGGTTACCTGTAGGTGAAAAAAAGTGAATAAGTGTCTGAAGAGTCTCTTGCGGCTCCAAGTGAACAAAAATTTAATTTTCAAATTATGAAGTTGATTTTATTTATTTGTATGAAATCAAATGCAGTTTGCATTTTGTGCAAATACACTGCGTTAGAGAAATTTGTCAGTACTTGCACCATTTTCTGCCATTATCCGGATCCAACCAATCCGGAAAATGGTTTAGCTGGTCCAACCGCAAGTACGTTATTGGGTGGCTTACTTTTGCACCTGCAGATCGATTGATTGGACAACCTGGAATGTTTTGGCTAGAAATTTCACCAGACCTTCAGCAATCGATTCGCGAAAATCCGGCAGTTCAAAATTTTTTCCATTTTCTCTCTTTCCTTTTCTTTACGCCTGTATAAAACATTGCTGCCATATCAATAAAGTGGTACAAAATTCGAGTGGCCGAGTTTTAGCTCTGATATGATAACGGCCCATAAGTCCATCCATTAGGTCTACGCCACCCATGTGAGCGTTATATTCGGAAATCTTCATTGTTTTGCTTAGATTTCCTGTCGTAACGAGCAGTCTCTGCTATTCCTTCAAGCGATTTAGTCCTTTCAAATGGCTGAACACCCACAGTGGATCGTGTCCTAGCTCACCCTTTTTGATCCGCTTGCTCTCACCATAGTTTGCCAGTAGTTTGTTTTTTTTCCCTGTAGGTTTTGCAGGTTTGGATATTTAACCTTTATATTTAGAAAACTCACACAAAAAACGATAACCAACAAAAAAATTGCACGTATCTGTGAAAAAGCTGCTTGCAAAAACAAAATAGCTTGGAGCCCCAAAAGAGCCCCCAGACACTTATCCCTCAGCCTCAACACACATCTTAATTATATTTGCGGGCCTGTAACTTGATTTAACATTCTTTCAAGTCAATATTTACGCCACAAATAACACATATTCTGTGCATAGGAACACTAGAATTATAGCTAAAGGGTATTAAGAGCTTCACATCTTCTTCTTGTAATTTCGTGTTTTTTCATAGTTTTTAAGATAATGTTAATAATATAATAAGTGTCTCACGACACCCTTACGTGTTAGTGGGTAAATTACGTAGCGTATATACAGAAGTCTCCTTCAGCTCACACTACCGCTATTTATTTATAACTAAAAAAAATGTAAGCTAAACTTTTTTAAATTTTCTTTTATTTTCCTGGTACTAAGACTTTCAGTTTGTCTTCATATAAGAAAAATGTTCCTCGTTTTTTCTTGTGGTTTTGGCGACCTATTTTGGGAAATCATTCTTTATTTCTGAAGTACCCAAGCTTTGCGGACTTCTTTATTTAAGTTCACAGGGATACATATTAAAAATAAGGTTTAATTTTGTAATAATTATTTAATCCCCTTCATTACAGGTAGCGTGGCTTCGAGTCGACACACAAACAATTCTAACCATACAAAATCATGTTATAACAAAAAACCAACGCATTGGCATTGCCAACTCCGAGCACAAAACCTGGACAATGCGCATTAAGGACATTAAAGAGTCGGACAAAGGCTGGTATGCACGTTAAGTGAATTCCCCGATTCGTCATAATAATTGGTAATATTTCAGGTACATGTGCCAAATCAACACGGATCCTATGAAAAGCCAAATGGGGTACCTTGATGTTGTGGGTAAGTGGATGGTGGCGAGGAGTTTATTTTTGCTCATTACGTTTCGGTTGTCAAACAATCATACGCCTCGTTGCCAGGACTGGCTCTCCCATTGTTCGAACCGTATTCCACGAAACAAAAATATTAAAAAATTAAATGGAAAAAAGGAAATGAGTTGAGCGAAACGTTCCCGCCGACCATGGGAGTTCGTGGCTTATTAAATTCCACCGGCTAATACGCGACGAGTTCTCAGGGCGCAACTCCGCAAACGGTGCTAGCCGGGGGCGACTTTCCGTTGCGAGTGCTTAAACATGTTTAACCGTCCACTGAACCGCAGAAATTGTTGATTTTGAATTAAAACGGCAACGGAACACAGAGAGGCATCGTAAGAAGTACTCCCGGCCTATGGAGTGTTCGTCGGGCACATTTGGGCTGTCCATTTGCGGTGCGCTCTGCCCGCGTCTGCCCCCATTCCCTCCTCTGCCCCTCGCCCTCGCCCCACCCCTCCCCTGGTACCCACAGTGCCTAAATACCTCTTGCTGGCAAATCTAAATCAAAGCGCTAAATATTTTAGCCACCATTGCAGTCGGCGCGGCATTCACCGGCAAACACGAAAAAGTATAATCAACTGTGTGTATTTGCACTGGATAATCAGCGGGCAGTGCACAGTGTCATAAGATCAATTGGTTGATTGGTACAATCGAATAGTACGGCTTGTCCTCTTAGTAGTTGACGAAAGTTACAAATTATTAGTAGTTGCAGTAATGTATTATCTGAACTGTCATTTATTTAATTTTATATTTTCTTGTAATGGACATTTCAGAAAAGTTCAGCAAATTAAAATACACCAATGTACGCCTGTCTTTTCTTTCGAATCAGTTATGTTTTCAATTATAAGATTTATTTGGTAAATTGTTCATGGCATTAAACAATTATTTTTTTTTACTAGTGAAGCTCAAAAGCTCATGTGCAAGAAAACGAAGAAATCTAAATTCTTTTAGTATTGTATAAATCTAACATTTTTGTCGAAATAATACTTTGTAATTGTTTTTATTCCCTTTCAGTGGTATCATAATTTCAGTGCAAGCTTTTGCATCGTATTAAAGTACAATATATATATTCTTGATCAGCATCACCAGACGAGTCGATCTAGCCATGTCCTTCTCTCGCCTGCAAAATAATTATTTTTGTTGCAGGTAGTAGATCAGTCGGGACGAGCCGTACTATCATATAACTCCCATTAAAACAATCAGGAAAAAATGGAGAAAAAATGTTAACCTCGTTGTTTCTTTACTTATTTTCCCGATGTATAGTTTTTAATGATTTCGGAATATAGATTTACTTTTAAAATAATCGACTAAATCAAATAGCTGACATAGGAACGATCAATAAATTTTTTATTTAAAGCACCAACATTTTTTGTAACTCGCATTCATGTAGTTTTTCATAATATACTTTAGAAGGCCCGATTTATTGATTTATCCCGTAAAAATTATAAACGTGAACAGTGATGACATTCACGCCTAAGACCACTGTGGCCCACTCAAAATGGTTTCGCGGGAAAATCGAGGGAGGCGGAAAATCGGCCACGGGAAACGTTCGAGTTGGGAACAAGTGGAGGGTGGACTGTGAACGGTGGTCGCTCCTGATGATTTTCGTGACCGAGTGCAGTTAAATAGTCGACGACAAACCGTAGCGGAAGCGGCACAGCTCTCACCTTTTTGGATTTCCATTGCTTCTCCTCTTGTCTGCTTTTCAATTCATACATACTCGTACACGCATGCAGGATGTGCACGATGGACTAGCTTATACTCTCATGACTGGACGGCATTTGTGGCATTAAGCGAATGAAATATTCATTTTAAATGTCCAAATATGTAGCTTTTCGCGCAACATTCGGTGTTGTTGCACTGATATCTTATAAAGATTGGATTTTTGGTCTTGTGGTAATAATGGAGGCAAATGACAATCGAGTAGGCAATCTTAGTCTAAGCCAATATGGCTGTCTTCACTTACCTTGCCCCACCTTGCCTTCCAACAGTTTAGAATGGATTTCGTGATCCGGGACCCACCACCAATCCAACCAACTTTCAGGGCTGCAATTTTCCCGCTCCCTAGCTAACCTTGGCCACTTAATGACCATCCAGTGGTCGGTGGCCAGCACACAGACTGACTCACCCGCTCCCGGGCTTAACAAGCTGTTTGTCAACACCAGCACATTTTTTGGTCATTTACCGACCACATAATTGCGGGATATTATATGCATACAGTCCAGGGACCAGCCCTCTGCGCGACCCATCCGCCTCGACCTGGTATTATTACGTTTTCACGGTTCATAGGTTTTCCGCTGTGGGTGTCCGTCCGCTCCTCTGTCCGCTCTTCTGTCCGCTCCGCTGTCCGCTGTCCTTACCGCAGCGACGGTTGTAATAATTTGTGTGTTTCAGGACATGTGAAAAGTTTGTCCTTAAAACAAAGGCAAATGCGAGGACTCCCCATTTCGAAAGAGGGTCGAATGCAGGCGGGAATATCTTTTGGTGGTGGCGGACGAGAATGAATCACCGCCCTGCCTCTGCCTCGGCCCACCCGAGGGCGCCAACTGAACAATCCGAGCTAATTATTTAAATGAAGAATTACAAATTTAAATAATTTAAAACGATTGCAGCTCATTCTCATTCTCATTCTCTTTCTCTCTCTCTTTTTTTCCCTCTGTCTCTTCACATGTGCAATGCATTATTTTTGTAATGTTTGTTATAAATATTATCTAACCACGACAAACGTCTGGCGACCTCGATGGCAACCCGATGGCTGACTCCTGACTGCTGTTGCCGTTGCTGGCTGCAGTACCGCCGGATATCCTAGATTATCCTACGAGCACGGACATGGTCGTTCGCGAGGGCAGTAACGTGACGCTCAAATGCGCCGCTACCGGTTCGCCAGAGCCGACAATTACATGGCGACGTGAAAGTGGAGTGCCTATCGAGCTGGCCAGCGGAGAAGAGGGTAAGTCGGGGCTCACATTTTGGTACCACGAGTTCGCGCACTGCAAACTATTCAATTGCACTCGTATGATGGTATTTTACAAAACAAGTTATAATATATATTATTTTATAGTAAGCATAGATCCTGTGCGTTCGTTTAATAACACTGTGTTACAGAATTTAACCTTTATTTTTAAACATTGATGAATCCATTCTTTTTAATCGATTTTGGTGCGAGATTCTCCGACTTTAAAAAACATTGCCTTCAAAGATGAATAACGGAGATTTTGATCACTTTTGAAACTCATTAACAGAGAAACGAATTTAAATTTATTTCACAACAATTTAAAGTAATTATAGATTTAAAGAATTCTGTGAATCTGACTGCCAAAGAAACCCATTAAAAGCGAAAAAATATTTAAAGTTTTTTTTGTCGAAAATGGTCTTAGTTTCGAGACCTTAACTATTACGATATATAACCAAAGCCTGGAAAAGCATTTATTATGTCCTCGTCAAATAGAAAGGAAATATTTCCTACTACGAAATTAGCGACAGATAATTTAAATTATTTCTGATAATAGTTTTTGAATTCGTTGCCAAGTTTTGGTCCACTGGCAAGGTTCAAAAATAATCAAAATCGCAATTTTTACCACATTGATATTTTTCGTAAATCGCTGACGAAGCCTTTCGTTGGCTGAACTAAATTAAGCACGACAAAATCTATTATAAAATATTCGTAAAATAATGTAAGTTTGTGTGGCCAGATTTCATATACAATTTTTTCTTTGAAATAAACATTAACAACCTTTTAAAGTATATATTCTTGAGCAGCGGCAGTATCCAGCTTTGTCAGTTTGCCTAGCTATACAATTATTGTCTATCTATACAAATATGAGTTACTTCTTTAATTCACGTAAATAAAATAGTAGTCACATTCTTACCCACCACCGCAGATCCAATGCTAAAGTCATGGTCAGGATCTTCGGCAATGAAATGCTAGCGGTCTTTAGGATCTACAAAATTTGTTGATAAAAAAAATTAAAAAAACAAATATTATTACCATTTTTATTTTTTATCGAGAATTATGAATACATCCAAAGTTTTCCATTAATCTAACAGCGAAACTCCAATTGGACTTTTAGCTGGAATTTTGTTAAAAGAGACTTTGAAATTTGTCCCAAAAATATTGTACTAAATATTTTGTGTTTGTGAGTCCAGCTCCAAAGCTTAAGCTTAAAAAGGTCGACCTTCTGTGGCGGGTTTTTCATGCTGGCTAAAATGGTTGATAGCTTATTTTCATTTTCTCCCAGTACAGCAAGGCCCCCCTCGAGCGCCCACCCTGCTGATTTGTAAGTACCTTTGCTGTTGTTGCCGACTCCGCCGCCTGTATGAGGCTTGCCATCCAACATTTTGGAGTACTTTTACACAAAAAGGCAGCGGCAACCGAGTTGGCCATCAGCCGTTATAGCCACAGGCAGGCTCTGGGCCGAGTCCTGCCCAAGGCTATCGAGTGGTAGGGCGGTGGGTGGTGGGTGGTGTGTTGTGGGCTGTGGGTGGTGGTTTGGCTGGGTGGCAGTCCCAATTCGTGGCCATGGCACCTGAACCTGCAGACTGCAGTGTGGCCAGCATGCGAGAGCTCCGCCCAGTCCTGTTTGGCTGTTGATGATGATGACGTTTGACTGACAGAATTAGCAAATGGTTAGGGGCCGATCGTTGGTGGCGGCGATGTGGCGGTTGGTGCAGGCCAGATTTGCTAATTGGCCTTGAAGTGTTCGTCAGTTGAGAGGAGTTGCTATTTCGAGTTCTTAATTTGGAAAGTTATCTAGCCGAAAACCAGTTCCATTATAAAAAGGACATTTTGTTTTGTTTTTAATGAAATGGGTCTGTGTACTGCTACACACATGTATTAAGGCATCTCAGACTCAATTTAAAATAGGGCATTAAAAAGTGCATTACTTAATTATTAACTGCAATGTAAGTCTACGATTTTTGACTGCAGATCTTGTAACTTTAAAAACAATGGAATTCAAATAACTTCGAATAGAACCGGATGCGGGAGGAATTCTCAGGATTTTGTTGCCCACTGCTATTTATAAACATAATTGTCCGTATTACGCTGAACACAGTGGGCTAGATTGCATTGATGTTGGAAACGAAATACAAAACGTACCCCATACCCACCACGCAGCACAAAGAGCAAAATAATAACTGAACTCAAATCAAAGGTGATGCAGAAAAGATCCCCTTAAAACCCCCAAAACAACAAACGGGAAACAGCAAAAAACTCGTACGGCTAAATGAGAGGATGCAAAAAATCAGCATAAAGAGAACAAAAAGCTGGCCAAATGACCTTTTCGCCGGGGCTTAAATGGCTGCCACCCAATCCCGCCCACCCTCGGCCAAACGAGTCCGCTTCCTGTCCGGCGAATGCAGGGCCCTTTTCCATTTTCCCGATTTCATTCGTGTGTGCCTGTGTTTTCAAGTCGGAGGGCTAGACTAGATTGGAAGTCAGGGGGCGTTGCAAAGTTGGTCCGTGATGGAGAGTGTATAATATGAAGCCTCGCCATTAAATCCCTGCCAGCTTTAAATATTCATTTTATTTTCAAGTCTGTAATATTAATATTTTCATAATTAATATACGCCTACTATTTTCAATATAAATCTAGTAACTAACTAGCGATGTATATGATAGATACATTTTTAATTGGAAAATTTTGATTTTCTCAGTGTTGCCAAATAAGTGTATGCAATATCAAGAGCTAGATAATTTTTGAAAAAGCAATTATACATATACTTATACACATAACTGCATTTAATATGCAGCTGTTGTATATCCGAGTTTAAAGTTTTAATCACCACAATAAAAAGGCAGTAGAAACAATAAAATTTGGCATTAAGAAAATAACATCTACTTTTGTGTTTCAAATCAATTTTATTTGCAAATTGAACGTACATGTAAGCGTTGTGTGTTCCATATAATATCATATTTTAAACTTTGTCTTAAGATAATTTTAAAATATGAAAATGTGAGATTACAAGTCCAAAAGAGTATTTCCCATTTCATTTCCACTTTCTCTATTAATTTAAGCACCCTTTTGTGTTTCCAACCAAAGTTTGTTTCGTTTGAAATTTGATTATTTCGTTCCGTGTTCGTTGCCGCTCTGAAATGAAATGAAATGAAACCGGCTGAACAGAAGTAAAGTTTTATGCCATGGCGGGCCACCAACAAAATTACACGTTTTTCGTGGCTATTACGTTTAATGGCCGCACTGTGAAACGTCGGAACCGCACAGAAAAAACAGGTGGGAGAGCTCGGCTAATAAGCGACTGGCTGGGGCTAAAATGGACCCTGGCTCAAAAGGCAAATCAATAAACGAAAAATCGGCGTATTATTATGTCCCCCAACTTTACCTAACAATATCAAGCGCAAACTAGCCAGAACTTCCGGTTCCGGTGCACCCAAACAGAACCACACTCATCCGAATCCGTATCGTCGTCTGTGGTGTTGCCGGCTTAAACCAGCCTCAATGCCGTTCACATAATGCCAGTTCCAGTTCGACTATGATAACAGGAAGTTTGTTCGGAACACCGAAACGTCGAGTGGTGCCATGCAAAGTGACCAGTATCTCGTACAAATACATTTTATGTGTGGCACTCAGCCATTGTTGAATGCACAGCACTGAAATTGCGCACATTTAGACCCTAGCTTAGAGAAATGGTATTACTACTGTAATAACTGCAAAGTTTTGTTCAAACTTTTGTTGTTAGGATATAATTATATCCTCTTATTCCGTTTATCCAACTTCGAATGTTTTGAAAGGGAAAAACTGCCAATGAAGGAAATCAAATCGATTGAAATTAAGCCTTGAGGTTAAAAAAAAGCTATAACAACATTTTTGAAAATTTTAAAAATGCCTATATAACAATAAAAGAGCAAACAGATCCGATTACAGATACATTTTATAATACAAGCTTATTTACCTCATGCAAAAGAAAATAAACTATTTGGAAAGTTTCATCCAAATAGCTTTTAGACTGAGCATCTAGTTCGCAAGAAACAGACAAACGGACGAACATGCTTATATAAACTAGACCACAAAAAATACACTACACTCATTTTTGACGTAAATTATTTTTAAAATTATATCGTATTATTTAATATTATAATATTATTTTGGATAGTTTATGACCACTTACAAGACAAAGCCATTTTATAACATTTCGTTCGATTAATTTCACTGTCACACCTTTAGGTAGTGAATTTACCGAGTTAAGTTTGTCTTTGGAGTCAGAGGTCATGGAATCTGGGGATCATCGGATAAGAGCTTTGATTCCAATAACTGCTTAGCTCAAGTGGCTAACAACTGCAAACAAAGAATTCAAAAAGGCTCACATCACCCCAACATAAACAGTCAATTGTCATGCAAACTTTACAGACGAATTCTCTTTTAGTAATATTATTAATTTTGAATAATAAAAATATGTATTGCCTTTTCTTCGACTAAGACAGTCGTCTTTTTATTTATTTACTATTTATTTTTTATTTACTTACAAAATTCTAAAAAATCGCGGCTCATCAAGGCAACCATTATTGGTATTTGGACATTCTTAAGCTGAACATTATACCGTCATACATAATACTAAAAAGATTATTAATGATGTGAATAGATTGCGATACAATTTTAAAATATTTTAATGAAGATAATGTCTGTATTTGTTAAATATAATAACAATGAAAATATACCCCGAATTCCTTTTCACATAAAGATTGAGCTTCTGGAGCCCATTATTCCATGAACTAATGATTCTTAGGGCTAGTCAGGGCTGATCTGCAAACTAAAGTACTATATATAAAGCCATTCGGTGTTAATCGATTTTCTATTGATGGGACTAGTTAAATGTCCTCCTCTATTGTACCTTCCATTACTCACATTTGACTTGCTCAAAAACACAAAGGGAGGAAATAATTTTGTAATTGCCTATTAAATAACACTTGCAGTCGTGAGTATTGAAGGCACTGACCTGATAATACCGAACGTAAGACGTCAGCACATGGGCGCCTACCTGTGCATAGCCTCCAACGGAGTTCCGCCCTCGGTGAGCAAACGGATCACGCTTGTTGTGCACTGTAAGTAGAAGTCATCAGTTGAACTTACTTACCAGATCTAAGGTTTATAAGCCTTTTAAACATATATTATCCCTTCTCAGTCCCACCGATGATTACCGTGCAAAACCAACTGATTGGAGCTGTAGAGGGAAAGGGAGTAACTTTGGAATGCGAGTCGGAGGCCTACCCCAAATCGATCAATTACTGGACCAGGGAACGTGGCGAGATTGTGCCACCAGGTGAGGGCCATAGCATGTGCTATATGACTTACTAAAAACGACCTGGTCACCAAACATGTGTAAGCCTCATCGGAAATCAGTGGGTCCAAACTACTGCATATTGCGAGTACAATTAGTGCACAATTATTCTCGTTACGTAAAGTTGATTTTTGGCATTGAGTTCCGCCATTTTATTACCAGACATTCAGCGAATGCTAAGGGACATTTAAAAGGTCATAAACCGTGGCGAGCACATTAGCACATTAGCACTAAGCCCGAAGCCAAATCAGTCTGCCGACTGCCGACCAGACCCTTGGAGGAAAGTTCGCCGCTTTCCCGGGGGAACACACTACCAGCTAACAAACTGATGACCGCTGAGTGCAAACTCCACCCGAAAAAGTTGTTAATTAGCTGATTTAGTCGCGGCACTAGCACGGACATGCTCGGCAGACAGGACCACAGTCCTGCGGTTTCCGCGATTGTCGGTGAAATGCGATGGCAATGCGATGGCTTGAAGAAGTGGCTGGGTTGGCTGTGTTGGCTGGGATTGCTGGTTTCGCAGCCGTTGTCATAACTGGAAATTAAATTAATTTACAATTTTGTTTCTGGCAGATTTTAATTGACACCAGAAAAACCGAATCAGCCCCGAAACCCACGCCACTCCGCCCCGCAGCCCCGCGTTCGGGACTCCGGTGTGACATGAGTTCGTGCATAAATTTATGCCTGTCAGCAACATTGTTGAAACTTTGGCCCGCCCGTACTTACGGTCGATGTGCGCGTGACATGCATTTAATTATTAAATAACGCAAAATTTCAATTAAATATTAATTAGTTTATTATTTTAATGAAATATTAACTCTGAAATCAAACCCCTCGCACATTGCAGGCGGCAAATACACGGCGAATGTCACGGAAATCGGCGGCTATCGCAATTCGATGCGGCTCCACATAAATCCCCTTACGCAGGCCGAATTCGGGGCTTATCGATGTGTGGCGAAGAATTCCCTGGGCGACACGGATGGCACAATTAAGCTGTACAGTAAGTAGTTGTGAGATCGCATTTAAGTTTGGCCACGGTAAGGAACGGAGTTTTGTCGCCGACAGGAATACCCCCGAATGCCGTCAACTATGTGGAGAACTTTGAGGCGCGGCACAAAGGTGAGTGACTCCAAATGCATTCGTTGTTATAAGAAAATCGTCAACAATATGCCGAGGAAGAATACCCTTCCTTCGAACTGCGAATGCAAACTGGGCTACCCGGCACCCAAGAGGTAGAGTAAACGGGGCAGAGCGCCGGAAAAGCAAAATTTAATAGCCACTTGGCATAAATTTAAGATGAGCTGAAAATATTCATCTTGGCCTGGCGTGGCAGGAATCATGGGAAATACAAGGCTGCGAGAAAAGGTGGAAGCGAGAAAAAAACGCATAAATAATTCATATGCCATGCAAATCCGTTTCAAATCGTCAACGCCACGGATCAGGTGGATGCTGGCAGACGGGTGGAAGGGGATTGGGTTGCAAGTGGGCACTGACACTGAAGCTGGAGCTGAATCTGTGGTTGAGGTCAGACTGGAAACTCGGTGGAGGGGAGGGGAGGGGTAACTGAAAGACAACAAACAGCGACAAGTCCATTATGAATATGCATTCTAAATACGAATCCTTTTCGGCAGTAAATTAAAGATACTCAGCTTTTGTGGCGACGCCCCAATAAGACCTCCATAACCACCATTCAATAATTTCTTTCCTTGCACAGGCAAGAAGCGAACGAAAGGCTCGGAGTCACACCATCCGGCCAGGGCCCAGGAGCACAGTGGCGAGGATATGGAAAATCCGGGTAAAAGAAAAGGTAAGTGGAAGGGTGGAGGGGGGAGTGCGGCGAGTGCGGCATGCCGATTAGGGTTATGGGCCATATTTCAGGCATTTGCCCTGCGGTTTGGGTCCAGCTTAACAGGCCACTTGAGACAGGCGACGGCCATAAAAAGTGGACCCATCCCCGACTCCCGTCGGTGTTTAACAGATTTTCACACTAATTTGCAAAACAGAAAGACCCACAGAAAGCGGGAATTGGGAGAATGACGGAGGGCTGAGCAAAGAACGAAATCGTAGCACACTTTTTTGGGCCACACTTTTTGGCCAGGTGGAAGTTTCCGTTCACCAGGGTCCCAGGGAATAATTGTATATCAATAAACACGCTCGGCTTGGCATTATGGCAATTTAATGATTTGTAAATACTTGGCCACAATCAAATAAATTCTTTCCTGGTCGTCGGTGACCGAAAATTGAAATCCTTATGCCTTCCGTTTTTTATTGATTAAATGAATTGTAGGAGAAGTTCTTTTCTCGAGCTGTATAAATTGAGCCCAACAACCTTTCGCAGTCAGCATTTTTCCCTGATGCTTTAAAGATTCCATGAAAAATATTTATTAGTATATCAAATTTTGGTAAATAAAACCATTTTGTGGAAAAGAACAGGACTGTTTTTAATTTGTTTTTAGCCAAGAGAGCATTTTAGCATTTTCAAACGAGCTTAATCTGAGTGCAGGCTACATTACATTTTCATCATAGTTGTAATGGAAATACTTGAATGACTTTTGCCAGGATCAAAGTTTATTTGCAAGCATTGCCCTCGGTGATAGGTTTATTAAAGTTTTCTTATTCCGACTTCACCATTTGGTAGACCGAAAAAGAGTCAAAGTCATTGGGTTGTTTTGAAAGCCTACCAATCCACCGCAAGGGCAATCCTTCCACTCTGACTAAACCAGAACCTCCGACCAGGCTAGCTAATCACTTCGCTCAAAAGCCTTATCCAATTTCCGTTGCTGCCCAGTCGCCCCATTAACATACGTGTGTCCCCTTTCCCCGCAGCCGATTTGAGCCTGAGTGCGGAGAGCATCGACAGCATTTACGGATCCTCGGCAGCTCGGACTCGGCGGCAGGACCTCGGCGGACTGCCGCTCCTCGCAGTGGCAATGGTCCTGGCTCTGACGACGGCGGGAGTGATGCGGCAAGCCCAGATGACACTGCCGCCACAAACACTGACGCATGTTTGACACAGACGCCGCACTGACAAGGACATGGACATGGATATGGAGTCAGAGCTAAATCCGGACTTGGAGCAAAGTCTGCAGTCTGCGGCAGTGGCAGTGGCAGTGGCAGTGGCAGTGCAATGATGATTGAGTTTGTCAATGCCAAACGCTACTTGGCGCTGATTTATGGCTCGTTGCGGCTGCTTTCAGTTAAAGTTTGTCAACGCCGAATTACATATTTCAAGTGCGCCACCCAGCGGGTGGTCCGCATCTGTAGCCAGTAAGTAAACTAGGCTTCCTAATTCCAGATCGCGCCATTGTTAAGCCGTGGGATTTTAGTTAGGGTTCGAGTTCAGCCTTCAGTGCAACCAAATCAATTACGGCACTTGTACATAGACGTATTGCAAGGTTTTTGAATAACTCTAGCAGGTAAAAAGACTGGAGTTGGCAAGGGGCAATGTATTATAAGTATTGTATAAACCAGATGTGGCAAGAGTCTAAGTGGGCGACATGTACTTACCGTTTGACAAAAAATTAAAAAGTTTAGTTTTAAAGCAGTTTAAATAAGTCTTCGGTAAAGAAAAATATGGAAGAAAAAGATAATAATTCGCGGAGTTTCAAAAATATATGAAAAAGTACCATCATATCCGATATACATAGCTATATCACAAACTGCAAAGCGAAATAAATATCCGCCAAAAGCTTAACAGCTTTAATGTAAAAACAAAAAATATTTATTAATTAGCTCAGCAGCTGGCTGTGTTCCCAAAAACTTAAACCAACAAAAAAGCTTCATTTATTTTTCTTTACCTTGCTTCATTGCTCCTGAAATATTATAAAGCCATATAAAACGTTTAACCACTTGTACCACTTCGAACAAAATACATATCATTTATTCAACATTCAAAACTTGGAACAAATTCTATTCTTTTTTTTTATTTTATTTCGACAAACAATCCATTAATAAAGAAAACGGTTATTTAAACATAATATAAAAAATACTAGACATGCAGTACATTTAAATGGGCAAATTAATCTCACGATTAAGTGCGGATGGGGGCTCCATTTAATATATTTAGCAAAATGTATATTTCCAGACGAAAATAAATTGTTAAAAAAGCTAATTATATCAGTTATGTTTATATCGCTATTATATACACATACATACGTTTATCAAATATCAATATTAATTAATAATTTTAAGCATCACATGTACATGACAGTGTAAGCAAATTGCCGAATCGACAGGAATATTTATAAAATAAATAAAAGTTTAACATTAATGTGTTAAGAAAAACATATCTTTATAAATGTGGGACATGAGCACGTGAATCCAATTTCGTTTGGGCGAAGTTTCTGGTAGGTAAGTAATAAACAGATTTCTTTTGTGTTTGCCCGCAACGCTATTTAGGTGTTTGATTCCCAATTTTGAATTTTATTAACTTTTTTAAATATGCTCGGTCTCTAGCATCTACACATAATAACGAACGAGTTCCTATAACGTGTAAGGAAAAGTTAAAGAATTTTCATTTCTAGTAAAATGGGTTTTCATGACACAGAAAACAGGCGAAAAATGATTAAAAAAATAATTGCCACTTTCAGAATCAAGGAGTCCATCTGTACCTGTAAAACCAACTTTTATCCCACGAGTAAAATGTCGATTTTATTTCATTGGCAAGTGCAATTTTTATTGTAAGCGAAAATATTAAGGACTAGAAATAATTGTTTTATTGTGAATCAAGAAACATATGACCAGAACTGCAATTTGAAAGAAATGCGATATCAGCTGGGGGAATATTTGTATATCTTAAAGTCAACTATTGCGTTTTTCCTTATTTCAAATTGATTTTCCGTTAAGGCCAGGCAGCTTTATTATATTATAATTGTCCTACATTGTCCGTACCTACTTTCACTAATGGCTTTTTTTTCTTTTTTAATTTCTTATTTCTAATTCATATCTTCTCTAATCTCAAAAAAACAAAATATTTTCAAAACTCTTATTATTTGTCTTTAAACAAAAAGTAAAATCAGTTTCACAAACCCTTAAATACACAACTAATTTATATATTTCCTAAAATCCGCCAGTTTTGGCTGGAACAATAACTCTTTTCGACCACTCTTTTGAAATCAGCCCAGAAATTCTCGATGGGATTAAGGTCCGGGGATTGACTTGACCACTCAAGAATATCCACATTTTGCTCTTGGAACCAATCCTTTACTATTCGATGGGCGTTCTTCGGGTCATTATGCTGCTGAAACTTCCATAAGGGTGGCATATTATCCTCGGCATATGGTAGCACCACCGTCTCCAATAGATCTTTGTGTACAAATCTGTCTAATATTACGTCTATACGATGAAACGGACCAACACCGTTCCATTAAAAAAAGTAGCCCAATACCTTTCGCCTACCACCTCCATGACTCACAGTTTTATATGTGTATTGCTTTTTGCACGACAAACATTCCTTTTGGCTTCATTTCTAAATAAATGTATTTTTGTTTCGTCACTCCAGAGGATATTACGCTATTTGTTCTCACCCTCCGGTCCGCACCAGGTTCTACATCTATTGCAAGTTTGTTCCTCATCTGTAATTTTGCCGACCAAAGGAAACCTGCGAACAATCCTCCCTGAACGCACAATATTCCCAATTTTATTGCCACAATTCTAATGGTTATTAGGTCTCCATTTAGGTATATTTTCACAATATCTTACCTTCTGCAACCAAATAATTGTATTTATAAGCTACAGGTTAATGTTTTGCTTTGTACACCTATTTTATTGACCAACCGAATTTGCAGGCAAAGCAATAAATCAAATCACAATTTTTCTTAGAAAGCTAGTTAGTTTCCGGGACTTCACCCTATTCGCACCGGAACAGTGTAAAGATATTAAAAAGTATAGTATATTTATTGAAAAAAAATCCCCCCCCTACTCCTTTTTTTTTTTTGTTCCCCGAAGCCGGCCCAAAAAAAAAAAAAAAAAAAAAAAAAAAAAAAAAAAAAATTAGCTTTTAGAAAATGTGTAAAAACTTTTTGGGGTGTTTTATTTATCCTAGTAACAAAAAAATATTTTCTGAAAATGGGATATACTTTTATTTAAATATAGGAATTATTTTTTGGTTTTGGGGTGCCTTAAATGTCAAACAACTTTTTTTCTTGACTTAAGAAATATTTCTTCTTTTAAAAAAAGGTATACATAAATATATATATTTTTTTAAATATATATTTTCTTGATGTGGTTAACTTCTTCTTCTTTAAGGGTCTTATACCTTTTATTTTCAGGATCAAAAGTTTGTGTCAGGCTGAGATCGACTTTGTTTGACTGTTTTAAAGTGTTGTGTATTGCTCAACTTGTTGAAACGCTGAACTATTTGATTTTGAAGAAGTTTGAGTTATCAACATTACCTTAGAAAAGCATACATTTCAAATATACATTTAACAGGGCACTAAAAAACCAAATTAAAAGCGGCTACAAATTTGAAATAAAACAAAAAATCGCTCTCATTAAGAAATCTTTAAGTGCTGGCCAACACGCAAAACCAAACCATCATAGCAAAGCCAAAATTAGAAAATACAACTCGGAAAACTCTTCAAAAAGGCTCCTCAGGCTAATAAAAGCCCTTTCCAGTCGGTGTGAGCGTGTGTATATGACCCTACCGGTGTGTGTGCGTGTGTATTACGGCTAGTTATACCCGTTACTCGTAGAGTAAAAGGGTATATTGTATTCGTGCAAAAGTATGTAACAGGTAGAAGGAAGCGTTTCCGACCCTATAAAGTATATATATTCTTGTTCAGGATCACTAGCCGAGTCGATCTAGCCATGTCCGTCTGTCCGTCTGTCTGTCCGTCTGTCCGTCTGTCCGTCTGTCTGTCCGTATGAACGCTGAGATCTCGGAAACTATAAAAGCTAGAAGATTGGCGTTTTGCATGTAGATTTTGGAGTTCCTACGCAGCGCAAGTTTGTTTCAAAATGGTGCCACGCCCCCTCTGACGCCCACATGCTTAGATACGATTTTAAAAATTTAAATATTTCGGAAAAGTAAAATGCAGTTTTATTGTGTTTATCAATACCTATCGAAATGTAGAAGAAATTTTTCAAATCGGACCATTCGTTAAAAAGTTATGGTGATCAAGTTTCTATCTCCATCTCCCTCGCACTCCCTTTCCTGGTAACGGGTATCTGTAGTGCCTGACTATGCGTTCTCTTGTTTTTATTACATTTGTTTCCAGGAATTTTCAGACATGCCAAAACAGGTGCAACCGCAGCACAGTTCGGCTTACGTGAGCTGCTTGTTTGCTTCTTTTTTAGTGCATTTTCATGGATTTTTCTCTCGCATGGTTTTTCCTGCCCGAGTGGCGGAGTGCCATGACCCATGGGTATATCTGACAGACATTTTGCATATTATCCATATAAATCTCAAGGTTAAAGAGTTGTAAATATGCATTTACATCACCGAAGATTGGGTAACGTTAACCAAAGCCATTGCCCAAATGACCTAAATATTTTCGATTTTAATAATGTCAAAATGTTTGCATCCTGATGGCGTTGCAGGTTGGTTGTTAAAAAATGTGATTAAACGTAGTTCTTTTGCATGACAGCCGTTTAAAGCTTACAGAATGTACAAAATTTGAAAAGCATACAAGTGTTTAAATGGTTGCTGGTTGCCAAATTTAGTAAATATATATATAATTTAGAATAAATTGGCCGATAGATTAGCAATTAAATTACACGAGGCAGCGTTTAAGTAATCAAATCAACAATTGTTTCGCGTATTAACTAAACTCGAATTGGTTAAGAACCATATTATTTTACTTTGCAATCAAAAAAAATTGTTCAGCTATATAAACTTAATTTAATACCGTTTTATTCATAGGGGAAGGACGATTTAATCATAAAATGGAATGTTTAAGGAATAAGTCGTTCTTAGAAAACAGTAATTTTTAACTACGATAAGAATGTTGCTGAAAATATCCTCACGAAGGGCTTGGAAAAGTTCACAAAGTAAGTCTTCGTACTGCGAATTCGCCTTCCCCTTTTGTGATTTTTTAAAATAAGGAGCACAACAGTTTTAAATGGCAGTTATATGATATAGTCTTCCGTAGTGTAATACTAAAACGGTATTTCTTAAATTAATAGGAAACAACGAACTAACATTTTTATTTCCATTTTATCTTGGATTGTCTTAATGGGAGCTATATGATATTGCAAGCCGATCCGGCACGTTCCGGTTTATATTGTCCCTACTACAGAAAGGAGACCTTTGCAAAGTTCATCCAAATAGCTTTAAAACTAAAAGTCTAGTTTGCGATGAAACAGACGGACGGACATGGCTAGATCAACTCGCTATGGAAAATGTGCTCTTTCCTGCGCTGCAAACTTTTGATACTTCTGCAAGGGTATACAAATGTTTAGTTTGGATTTGAACTCAGTAATGTGTATTAAAGGTTTAAATTATAATTGTTGTATTAAATAAAATGTAACTTTATTTTTCCACCAATAAAAATGTTGTTGGGTTTTTTGTGTGTTTTGCGCAACAATTTCCAAGCGCCTATTTGGATTCGAAAGCTTTTAAATAACTGAAGCTATAATTATGACTTATAAAAAAAAGTTAAGTGGAAATAAACTTTGTGTTATAGAAGAAAATAAAATATAACCAACGTGGGACCTCGAGTTTAATCAATAACTTCAACTAATTTCAAAAGGTCAACAAAAACCAACACTCAAGCCAAAAGGGGGGTACACGCCCTTCAACAATTAACAATCTTCACTATTGTTGTATATACTAGTCTGCATATCGGAAAACAGAAGTGTTTTTCGACAGACAAATAAAGACTGAACTTTCACACCCTATAGAAGCTTTAAATGACAGGTCTCAAACTATATAAAAACCAATGAAGTTTGACAACTCACAATTCACAGACGAAACTAGCACTCCCTAGAAATTAAAATATAACCTACGTTATGACCGCGCGTTTAATCAATAACTTCAATTAAAACAAAAATACAAATTTCAGTAAAATTAAGGATTTTCCTTACCAAACATTTTCTCTTAGTCATAAAAAAATAGGCCAGGTAATGAGTACACATCCGAGTTTAACTAAAAAATATTTTGTTTCAGTCTTTTTTTTTTACATAAAATGTTATTTGACCTTTGTGATTGCTGAAATATGATTAAAGGTCAAATTATTAACCAATTAAAATGTAAAGAACCCTAGGGTATTTTATACATATAGATTGTACCATATATCGTCGTTACGGTTGTCCTTGATTTTAATTATAAAACTAGGTTATTTTTGTAAGCTTTACTGTTGTTTACCCTGATTTGGTTAGATTTTACTTGCAAATCAAAACAATAAACGTCTTTTCTGCTACTGAAAAACGCATATACTCCAGTTTTCTAAGTGTAATCGGTAGTGCTGAGTGATTGCGTTAACTCCTTTGGCGATAGCAAACTAGGGTAATGGTAAATCGGTCTTAATAGTCACATCCCGGTCGTTCCGTCTTTAATAACAGCTCTCAATAAAGGTCTATTGTCAATGTTTCAACCGGGTAGGTTTAAATTTACAATTATTCTGTTATTTTCTTTCCGTCTTACCAGTTTGGCAACACCTTACTTAATTCTTGGCTCGCTCACCTCAATTTTCCGAAATTCAATTACCAGTAAGCAATTACATAGGTTTAGATACGCTACCCGAAGCAATCTTATATATTAGCATAATTACAAGCAGTTGGCGCAGAACTCGCAAGAAGTTCAAGCAGTGGCGCCAGCTGTCGGCGGCAAATGGCATCTGGCAGCTCTGGGTACAATTAACATTACTTAAATACACATTAAGGTTAAAGACGCGCAATTTCTTCATGTTTTGCGGCTATTTTTTCAGCGTTGAGTTGTTTATCAACTGAGGGGGTCCTAAAAATTGCGTGACGCACAAAAGGAAAGCATTTTGGGGTACAAAGCGAAGGAAGAGGAAAAACGCGACCTAAGGCACAAGGGGACTCAATGGTGAACAGGAAGGGCAATGAAAATAAACACAGTAATTAAGTTAATGAGCATTTTGAGATTTATTATTAATTTTCTTTTGTTCTCCCTGAATTGTGGTGCAAAATCATTCCGAAAAATGTTCTGTGGTTATTTATTATAATTATTGGCAAGCTTTCGCTTTCGTCCTAGTTTTTTCTGTAGCCTTTAATTTGCATTTAAAACGCTCCGAGCGCGGAAAAATGCGCTAATCCACATTCTGGATTTTGTTTCACAATAATTGTTTTATTTTGTTTGCGACTGCGAGAGTGCCCTTAATTGTTATTTAAATGCTTTGCAAACAATTTTAAATATTTGCAGGCAAATAAAAAATAATCGTTTTCTGAAAGCTTTTGGTAAAAATGGTTTGCTAATTTATAGGTAGTCGTAAAAGTCTCTGCGGGCATACAAATTTTGTCATCGTACTAGCAGTGATTACGCCATCCTCATATGAGAAGGACCCCATTTAGCAATTGTCCTTCATTTTACGATTTCGCATTCAAGTTTATAGCTTCGCAAAGACAGAAAACCAAAACAAACACTGTTGTGAAAAAGGGCAACAATTTAAGACCTGGACAAAGTTGCAAACATATAAGCCACACGGCCATTAGAAAACCAAAAGTTATCTGTTTATCTATACAACTATAATCAAATTGATTTAACCATTGATATAACAGAAAAATCACGGGCTAAGACAAATGGGTAAGCCATTTTAGTTAATAGAAATAGTTGTTTTAATTGAAGACAGCAATTTGTTTATCAATTTCCATACAATTAGCCAAATAAGTCCAATTTGAGGTACATATTCCAGCCCAAGGCGTTTTCAGTTGAAGCCATTATCAGTGCCCCACAATATAATGATAGTGCTAATGACGAGAGGCCCGAAAGCGATTAGGCGGGCTCACAAAACGTGTAAACAAATTGCCAGCTAACTAAAGGACTAATCGCCCGAAAGACCCTCCCCCACACACCCCGCAGAGGGCCCAAAAGGTCCCTTGGACCCTGTCAGATATCCCACATAATCATGTCTGACTCGCTCCCATCCTGTAAACAAAACTACAATTAATCAAAGATTTTTACCTAACGGGACTATATTACACGAGGCTTTGGTTAATTGCATAAATAAAACTCTGACGGCCGGGGTGGGTGGAAAAAAGCTTAATTAAGCCTGCTCCACCACCTGCCGACTCCCCGTGGACTGGCAAATAAATAATAAAAACACAAATTGACACAAACGCACACAATGATGGGGGATTGGTGGTGATGGTGATGAAGCCAACAAGGAATGGCTCACAAAATACAAGGACGGAATAGGCAACCCGGAAGTGCAGTGTCCTTAGACAGATTCTGGGCGAAGTGAGAGCGAAGGATATGGCCGTAACACACCCAGCCAAAGGTTATCGTTTTAAGGTCCTTTCATGGAACGCATTGAGCCGGGCTTTTATTAACCTTCTCGGTCTGGGTTCGTTAAGTGGGGCCATGCGGCACTATCCATTTATGTGAGTGGTCCGTGGTTTGCCACTTAAGAGATTTTAATTGCTATTTTAGGGTATTTAGAATTTTTCCCGCGCTGACCGAAAATAAAAAATTAAGAGACAGCAAACTTTGTTCTTAAACATAATTAAGACAGTTAAGCATAACACTTGTTAGGGGAACTAACAAAATGAAATATTGCCATATTAAGCGGTGCCCGAGTAACTTTAACGATTTTGAAAATTAGAGTTTACATATCTTTTAAAAACTATTTTATTTTAATGGTGGAGTGGTTAATGTTTTTGGGAAGTCCTTTCAAAAATGCTGAAGTTGTGGGACTTGAAATCCGATCTAAATGCTTCGGCATGTATGACTGAAATAATTTTTTGGATTTGGAAGAGCTAAGTGATTTAATTTATTGACGTCTTTCTAGACCCATCTTATGTTTTTTACCTTATTACCTTACCATTTAGGCAATACAGCCAGAGGAGTGTTTGGATTTATTAAATTGAGGCCAATGACCGATGATCTCTAGGTCAAAATGGCTTTATTTATTTCGTTAGTCCGTTTCCTGGAATAGTGTTCACCAGCTTGGAGCCAAATATATGGTCAGAGCAAGTCTACCGTGACGATTATTAAGTTATATTTCCTGTGTTTTTACAAGCTATTAAACTCCACGATCTGAGAAAAAGGATATTTCGACTGTGTTATCTCCGCTATAACCTAAAAACCATTCCAAGGATTATAAATTCTTTTTTAAATCGATTTACCTGCGAATGGATTAGCTTGTTAGCTGCCAAAAACTTTATGCGTTTATTTAGTAAAACTTATGGGTATGAAAAGGACAATAACTGCGGATAATGGCGGCATAAAACATGCAATGGCAACTGTATTTTTCAGCACAATGACAGAAATGTCTTTTTTCAAGTATTTTTCATTCTTAAAACTAATTCTTGATTTAAGAATATTTTTGTACAAAATAAAGTATGAATTATACTTAAACCAAGTATAAATTGCAAATTATTTTTTTTATTTAAAAAATATCTTTTAAGCTGTCGCGTCCAAAATAGTATTTTGTATACATAAGAAAACCCCATTAAACATTAGTTATCGAAAACAAAAAATTAATAATATATGTCCACACTTCTTTGAACCTATTTTTCGCATCGAAACCGTGGAAAAACCGCACACATGACAACTGTACAGCCAAATTAAAAGTGCTGATCTGAACTGTGGTTTATTGGACAACTTGCGAAGCTAAAATAGTATGGGATCGACCGCCACTATCCAAAAAACAAATATAGGTCCTTAACTAATTTTACATTTGTGGCTGGCCCAGCAACTCATTCGGTTTCCTTCCGACCCATTCAACATTGGTCTAGCGACTGCGGCCAGACTCCTGCGGATCGATGTTGGACACCCACTGGACGGGGTTGACGTAAATGTTGGAAATGGTGCCGCGCAGGGTGTCGAAGCCCTGATTGAGGGGCACCGGCTTGGCCCGCTTGTCCACCTGCTTCATCCAGTTCTTCCAGGCGCCCTCCGAGCGCTGCTTGCGGTCCTCCTCCAGTTTCGCCTTGTTATCCTGCAGCCTGCGCAGGCGCTCCCGCTCGCCCTGCTGCTGCTTTTTCTTGATGCGCTCCCACTCCTTGATCCGCGTCTTGGTCACCTCGGGCACCACCTTCCTCATGGGACCGCTGCTCGAGCCGGAGCCGGAGCAGGAGCTGGAGCCGGAACCGGATGCGGATCCCGATCCCGATCCGGAACCGGAAATCGAGCTGGAGGCCGAGGAGTTGCCCGAGCTTGACTGACTGCAGGATGATGGCTTCTTCCGGAGGAGCTGCTGCTGCTGCTCCTTGCGGCGACACCACTCCTGAAAGCGCTCCTGCGAGAGCTGCTGGCGCAGGGCCGCCTCCGCCTCCCGCTTCTCGCGTTCCTGCTTGGCGGCCAGCAGGTTCTTCTGCTTCTGGGCCGCCTTGCGCGCCTTCCAGTCCTCGTAGGCCGCCTGCCCCTGCCGCTCCTTGCTCTCCTCCAGGTTCTTGTAGAAGGTGGACGTGTCCGAGGTGACGCTGGCCAGGCTCAGCGAGGGCACCACGTTGCTGCGCCCGTCCGCGGGCTGCAGTGCTCCGCCGTACATCTCCGACCAGCTGCAGGTGGACACCGAGGAGCCGTCGTGGAGTCGGCTGCCGACCCGGGTGCTGCCCCGTGTGCTGCCCCGGGTGCTGCTCCGGCTGCCCAGGTCGTAGGTGCGACTGGACAGCTGGCCCTGGTCCGATTCGCCGCCGAGGTCCGAGGGGGAACCCCGCCTCTGGTCCTTGGAGGCAGCCTGCTTGAGGAAGGTCCCGCCGCTGAGGCCATCCGCTTTGTCCTGCTTGAAGAAGGTCTTGCTGCTGATGTTGTCCAGGGAGTCCTGCTTGAAGAAGGTCCTGCCGCTGAGGCTGTCCAAGTTGTCCAGCTCCTCGGCGCGCTGCGTCACCGTGGGCGTGCAGCTGTCGAAGGAGCTGAGGCTCTGCACATCCTGGTCGAAGTTCATCACGGTCTCCGTGTCCGTGGCAGCCGCGTCGTCCGCTCTGCCCATCTGGCTCTTGCGATCCACCTCCTCTCCATCCACTTCACCCGGGTCCTCCGAGTCCTCGTCTGTGAAGCTCAGCATGCGGCTGTGCAAGGCGTCGTTGGCCTCCTCCTCGTCCAGTTGATTGCAGAAGCTCAGGATCGAGTCCGATTCGCTGCCCGAGTCGTCGGCGCGCTCCTCTAAAGAGTCGTTGAATGTGATGCCCGCATCCGTGTCCACATCCTCAACTTTGTCCCCGCGCTCGGTTTCCCCGCCAAGGCCATCGGCTTCCCCGTCTGTCTGACCCACGAATCTCACGGTGGGAGCTCCGTAGGTGCGGTTCGTATAGCCCAGCACCGACTCCGAGTCCTCGTCACTGATGTCGGACGAGGACAGTGGGCGGAGGGTGTGCCGCCCGGACACCTGCTGGCGATCCACCACAGTGCCATCGCTGCTCCGACGCGCTACGAAGGCCATTCCGGGCAGTCTGCGAAGATCGACGAGAGTGAGTGAATTCAGGAAGGATTTCTCTCGAGTTGTCGAGATGAACTGCCTTGTTGTGTTGACTGAGTGTCTGTAGATGAAATCTGAAAGCAGCCCAGCTGAGGGTTCTAGCCCGGATTGCTTAGGCTAACTACGTTAAGCTAGAGCAGTGGAGACTGGTCACACTGTGAACACAGACTGGGTAACAACTAAAAAGTTTGGTGTTCTACATGCGATACATCAGCTTCCTTAAAGTGTTTTCTTAATACATGATCATTTTATCACCAATTACATAAATTTCGTTACCAAATAATTAAATACCACAAATTTTTTGTAAGTCCTTAAATTAGCTATTTTAAGGATGTGAGAACAATGCCCATGGGCTTTAAAAAATTGAGACTGAGGGACGGACTTGGGTAGATCATTTCTCCTGACGATGCTGATTAAGAATACATACATTTTATAGTGTCAAAAATAGTTTCTTCACAGCATTGCCAACTTTTCACTGAAATTATAACATCCTCTAAAAGCGTATAAAAATCGCCTAAAAAGTAAAATATATTTCTAAAATTGTTTAAATTTAAATATAGGAAAATAAATTCTGATAATATCTTTCGAGCGAGAATTGATAAAAAACCAAACTAAGAACTGATTTTTGCAACCCAAGCTAAAGTTCCTTAAGAATTCTGCAATGAACAATATTTAAGGAAAACGGGGCCTAAAAATGGGGTGTACACTCAACATAAAAATGTAATTATAATTTAAATTTCTTAGAAAGTAATCTACACATAACCTTGACAGTAGGAAAAGAGTCCATATTATTATTATAATTATATTATGAACTATTTATAAGAAAACATTGCATTTAAAATTAGGACTAGGCCTTAGTCCACACAGAGAGAAATAATCAAATACACCTGAATGAGAACCAACTGCTCTCAGTTCAAGATCAATTTGATGGTATTTGTCGTGAATAAATATCCCTTCTACTCAAAATAATAACTAGAGAAATCTAGAGCTCAAATAAGGTATTTACTAAGGTATTTAATAATTTTAAAACTCTTTAAGCATAATTTAAGCTCAAATTGAGGATATTTTTACTAATGCTGACGTTCTGAAATAGAGTATTCGCGTTCTCAAAATGAGTATATTAAAAAAAGCGTTAGTTTGAGCTTTAGGTCGAAATCTGCAATGGACTAATTTTAAGGAAAAAACTTTTCTTGGACTTGAACTAATCAATAAAAGAAGTAATAATATTTCCAGTTTACTTTAAACTTAAAAGTCCAAATATTTACACACAATTAAAGAATCCATGAACGACTGAATCAAATAAATGAAAGTGCAAAATACATTTGTAGTATTTGTTCCCAAATGCTTTGAATGTATTTTTGGTTGTTAATTACTGTTAAAGTTATTTGTAACCTACAAAGGAAGGATCCCATCTAATTCGATTTAATTAAAAAAAAAAAAAAAAAGAGTTGCCATGGCTTAGTGAAAGTTAAATTTTTATAAAATAAATGTCAAACAGCTGATCGAAATTTCACGATTCAGACATTTAGATAAAATCCAAAATGTCAATGGTAAAAATTGTTGCTCGTCGCTTATATTAGGTAATATTGTAGTATTGTATTAGTAAGTCAAACAGTTTTTAACGCGAAAACTTGTAGCCCTCCCCTTTAAAATTTGGCTCCCTCAAAAAAAAGAACGTAGGCTTTTAACTTATGCAATTCCCTTTGAATTAAGGAATATAATTTCCAAACCATAAATAATCACGCCACAAATTGTTATCAAATTTCTGGGCTGACATGTTGCGAATTTGATATTTTTCTGACTGCGCCAGACTATTCGCACGTCCAGACCGAGCTCGAGTCCGAAACAAAATGAAAACATTTTAACTAATGACAAACAATTACTTAAACAACGAGTCGAACGACAACGAGATGGTTGTGGTTTCACACAGGTAATTAAAACCCTACACCACACACATATCCACACACATGTGCGGGTGTTTGAGCGCAAAGTCGCCGGCTCAAAAATCGTTTATTATCCTGTGAGGCCGGCGTGTTGGTTATTCCTTTTTCTGCTCTTGGCCAGGTAATGAGCGGCTCTTTCGCTTTTAATGAGCTTCGGCACACACGGAGATACAGCGCACATGCGGCACTCAGGTGTAATAAAAAACTTATCGCAGTTGGCTGTTAGGCGCTTTCGGTCGCAGCGTTTGACAAACACAAGGAAATGATTTTGTGGGTCGTTAATTGTTGTATCGTCGTTTAGTTTCGTCTTGGCCCTCAAATTAAAACGGGAAGGTGGGTGACACAATTAAGTTGGCCCTTTTTTCAACGAGCTGCCAAATGACTTGTCAAAAAGTGGGCGTGGCTGGGTATGTGGTTTGCGTGTGCCTTCTATTATAGGCTCAATGTTCTATTTCGGGAATCAGGTCAAATGACAATATGTTTGAAGTCCATTAGACAAATCGTACAATATAAAAGAGTACTGAAAAGCTTTTGTTTGGAAATTGTTGTGGATCAATTATGTCATTACTTTCGAACTACGTCATTAGCTTACAAAATAACATCGCCAATTGGCTCCGGGATTGAAATTATGATTTTCTTTCAACGCTTTAGTTGAATGCGACTAGAAGATATCCGTTACTTAGCTAGCAAGCTCAAAATAAATCCGCTCCCAGCTAATGGCGCACTTCAAAAATTTTAGGTGGCGCCATCTCCCGAACTGCAGTGCCAACACCGCAAGCTAAGGGCAATGAGCACCGTAACCCCGATAACAGTTTTCTAAATGGTGCGGTGTAAAAGGTTTTTTTTAGAGCGGTTTTGATTTATACCATGTTTCTACAGAGCTTTTGTGGCCTCAGAGTGGGCGTTAGAGTGGGCGTGGCAATATTTTGAAACTTTTCCGAGATCATACGGACGGACAAAAGAAGAGACGGGCAAGGACTAATCAAGTTAGCTATTGATCCTGATCAAGAAAATATACTATATACTTCATAGGGATACATACTTTTCAACGAATACAATATATACAGCTATAATAAAAGGGGGATATACATTAAAACGACTTCACAAATATCGATTTTATGTGTATATGTTTAAAAACAATGAAGCCATGTCGACTTGCCAATCAATTTTTCTATCGTTCCTATAGCAGACCGTCGACTTTTCAACCAGATAACTTTCAAACAAAGAGACTGAGATGGACATGGTTATATAAACTAGTCTAGTGATGATGATTGAGTATCTGTATACTTTATAGGGTAACGTGTCCTTCATTGCGTGGCTTGCAACTTCACTAAAATTATAATACCCTCTTGAAGAGTGTAATAAGCATAGATCAAATATGGACTAGGCTCATATTTGGTGTAATATTTAAAATAGTTCCTTTGTTTTTGTAAATTTATAAAAATTTTAAGATTAAACATGTTTTGGAGTTTTGACGTTTTACAATTAGTTATTCCGTTTTTTTGTAAGTGACAAATGAAACCTTTTTAGTTCGAGCTGTTTAATACGATGTGACTTAATAATGTGCTGAAGTCATTTCAATTGTATTAAACACCGATTTGATTAACACGCAGAAACAAAATAAGCATCGGGACAACAGACTAACGAATTATAACAAATGAGCTGTCATTAAATGGGGAACTTTAAGATACTCCGACAATTAGGATCCTTCGGCTCCAATTTTTATAGATTTTGACTTTCACCCCCTTTTTTCCTGGCCAAATGGATTTTCTTTCATTCTTAACCAGATATTCAATATTTTAAATTAATACAGCAGATTTTCATTTTTGTATATGTAGTAGACACATTCTGCACAAATCTATAAGCAATTTGGCATGTATTTCACTTTTGAAATTCATTGTATTTAATAACTTTGGATGAAAATATTTCGGCAGGCCGAAACTAACTTAAATTAAATACTACAACCAATAGTATCTCCTAAAATGTTATAGCATACGTTTAAATAAATAAACTGTTGCATTGACTAAAGAAATTTCAACAAGTGGTCAAGTCATTATCAAATGCTTCAGTTACATATTTCAGGCACGCAACCAATAAAACTTTTATTTTTAATTATAATTATAGTTTTTAACCGTGTTTTTGTCACGGACAAATCCATTGAATATTGGGCGATTGTTCGCTGGCTGTTGGTCTTCGGGCGCTCGTTTAATTAAAAACGTGACAATTTTACCTGTGGCCAATGCGGCGCATATTTCATACGCCATGTGTGACCACTGACCGACTCCCCGACTGCCGTTGTTGGAGCCAAGCGAGACTACTTCCATTTGAAAATGTATAAAATGTTGTTTACATTCATAACAAACATTTCACGTTTCGCCGTCGAATGTCGTTACATTTCACTTTCGCCAGCCACAAATTTAATTAAGTGTATGAATATGACGGCGGTGGAGAACGAGGCCACAGGGGATTGTTTTTTAATCAATGAAGCGTCAAATTGAACTGATTAATTTGGTCTGCTTGTCAAATGGAACTTTTTTTATACTCTGTCCATGAGTACACAAAAAGGTTTTGAAATACACGGATTTACGACTTCTACACGTTTCAGAACAATCGACTTTACGACACTTGGCCGATTGTGACATCTCACTGCGACTTACCAAAAATACAGATGGTTCCTAAAGTGAGCCACGAGGAAAGTTGTTTGTATATCCAGTTTCTTACTCGAGGCTGTGCGTATTAAGGTGAAAAGAAAATATAATTATTTCTTGCTGTTTTTGAAAATGTAAGAGTAAATATGTGTTAAATCCGACAGCTCCAAAAGCAAAGGCCCTCTGCGATCTGTGATGATTTAACCTAATTGAAATGAGTGTAGCTGCCAGACAGAACTAAAAAGTCATTGACAATCTTTCCACCCCAATCTCAGTCTGTTCATTGACGTCTTCAATTCTTTGGCTGCTCACGCACAACACGATATGAAGGCTGAACTGTCTTTCAAACCGCAAACAAATCAGATAAGTAACTCCATGACACGAAAAGGGAATCCGTGAGGTGGGAAAACAAAACAAGACAACCTTTGGAAAGCGAAGCTACCGGGCCAATTTACTTAAGTAACTTATGCCCAGCGAACAAGTTTCGACAGTTACATATATATTTTAGTCTGCCTAATTGCACAAAAATCTCACGCAAGCCTCGAAAATTTTCTTTAGGAGACAATTTTTAAAGGTTTAATCTCCAAATTTAAGAAAAAAGTTGAAATTTGTATATTATTTTTCGTTATTTTCCGATATAACAATAAACAAAAACACCTATTAACGAGCTTAGAAGGTCGTATAAAATTGTTTCATTTTTTAGCTGTAAGGTAAAACAAATAAATAGGGTAGAAGCAAAAAGGTTATACTGCAGCGTAACGGATGAAAATTTTTAGATCTGCTATAAATATGTAAATATAATAACATTTTTGGAAATCTTTATTCAGATAACTTTAAAACTGGCACACAAGTTTGAACAAAAACGAACGTACGTTTTTTTGAAGCTTACATGCTTTTATTATTACATTACAAATGTCAGCTACAGATTATTTTCAGGATCTTATTTACTTCAGAATCTCAAATCATTCGACCACGTACGAAAAGGAGTAGAGGTATTTTATTCGAAAATGCAAATCCGAATTTGGAGAATATATTTTCGGGGATATATTTAAAAAAGATTTTAAAAAAATGTTATATGTTTAAATATAGAATTTGAGCTTACACGCAATACGAAATTCCCAATAAAATCATGTTTGTTTCGAACCATTATTTTAAAAGTTATCAAGTAATTGAATTTAACAAAGTCAGTGACATCTGAATTGGTGCCTTATCTTTAATATCGTTAACAAAATACCGTCTATTTAGTCGTGGCTCTGGACTACAGCGTTCCCTCTTGTTCTTTATCCTCCTCACTTTTAAACTTACAATTTTAAATGTGCGATTTCTAAATCAGTTTTCAAGCAAGGGATTTTCTTGTTTCTTGATTTATTACTATCAAATTTTTACCCTGCTGACACTTTGCGCTCTCGATGTCAACAACAGCGGCAGCGCCAGTTCTCAACTTCAATTATCCTGGGCACGGCGAGCTGATTGGCTGGCAGGTAACTTTTCATATTTAATTAAGAAACTTTTAAACAATCGCCGTTGAAATATTGCCGACGACTTATCGGCGGTAGAAGAGCCAAAAAATCGTATCCTTCTACTCACAAACTCACCAGCGTAAATTTGAGTGTCGCTTGAAATCTCGTTTGACATAGTTTTTGAGAGAATGTCGGTTTGGAAGGCAGACTCCGAGCAGACACAGTCAACCGCAGCACACACACATCCACAAATCCACATCGAAGGATGGAATAAAGGACGAGATGGTGTGAGGAGATACTGGCGAGACGTTGCAGTTACAGTTGCCCCTAAGCCGTAATTGGTTGCGTCACTGCATAAGTCACGAGTTCGCCTCTAGTCTTCGAGTCCTTGGAGTCCTTCGAGTCCTCCGAGCCCACACAGTCGCAATCACAGACACCCACACTGCATGCGCCAGTTGGAAAGTATGCAGTATTTAAATAAGATAAATGCAGGCGACCACTAATTGAATTGCTGACAAGATTCCCCAGCACCCACCCACAGCCTGGCAAACCCGTCCAGATTGTTGTCGTCTCTCGGAATTTCGGTAATTAATAATTTCACGTAAGCGGAAATGTGAAACAAGCATGAAGACCGTATCAGGATCAGCAGGAGCAGCTGGCATCGGAACAGGAGCAAGTTTGCTCAACAGGCTCTATCTGATTGTTGTCGGGCGAAATTGAGTTCAGACTGTGTGTCAGTGGCTTAAAGTTTCTAGTGGTTGCAAGTTTGTTTAGCCATAAGCAGTTCATGAGCGAAAAAGTGGGAGTGAATAAAACACGTGTGTGACAAGTGCAGTTTTGGCAATAGACTCAGCAGAGATGAGGGATGCTTTAAATTATCCGTTCTCTTTAAAAGAAAAAGCCAGTATGGGGAAGCCAAGACTTTATTGCCTTGAAAACTTTGGGAATCTAAATTATTAAAGAAACCCATTTATGAACATGGTTTGTGAGACAGCTATTGGGAAAAGGCATCAAGATCTTATAAAACAAAAAAAAATGTTCAATAATTTAAATATTTAAACGTGGATATGGGATTTCAATACTTTAAGACAAGCTGATTTTTCGACACATTTTTTCATCGTCCTAATGGAGCTATTTGATATAGTCGTCCGATTTTAGTAAAAGTTAAGCCGTAGTCGCTAAAAATAACTATATAGTTTTATTTCCCTTTTTTTCCATTGTTTACTAAAGGTTGATATAGTAGTTCAATTCGTCCAGGTCAAACTTATGTACCACCTGCAATAAAAAGAAGACTTTTACTAAGTTTTATCCAAAATGCTTTTAAACTGAGGGACTGATTGCATATAAATATATAAGTAGATACATATAATATACTTTTGCGGTCGAATGTGCCCTTCACTCAATTGTAAACTGTTGACTGATATTACAATACCCTCTACAAGGGTATACAAACAGCGAAACTTTGCAAGTTTGTTCCAGACTTTTTGATTAAAAGTAAGACTCTTGGTAAAGATTTTTATTTATTTATGGCTACAAATTAATACAAATATTCTAGTTAATTTTAATCCGAAATTATTTGGTTTTCTTTTCCTTGACACCAAAATTGGGATGCATTGCTTGTTTCTTAACCAAAACGAATTAGTGTTACAACCAAGCGCTACATTGTTATAAAAATAAATAAGTCAATGCATTTCAAACTCAAATTAAAATATTTCGCTTTGATTTTCATCTTTCGCTGTAATTAGTTATTTCATATATGAAAATAATTAATTTTTTAAAATATTATTTTTTTTTTTTTTTTTTTTTACTTTGTTCTTATTTATTGGATCTTCTCTATTACTTAAGAGACTAACAATAAGTTTTCAAATCTTAATCTATGTTACGTTAACTTATGTTATTGAAAAAGGGATGGGAAATCATTCCGCTGTAGACGGGAATGATAGCTTAGCCGGTTGAGTTGTCTGGCAAGCAGGTTTGGGTGATTTGATAATCTGGCTTCATATTTAATTTTTCTGGAAACAATTTCTTCTTTTACGGGATTTATATCCAGGTCTCTCTGGATGTTTGCATTGCGGATGTACCAGGGGGCTCCAGTTATTGTTCGTAGGGTCTTTGATTGTACTCTTTGAATAATTTCTATATTGCTGCTGCTTGCGTTTCCCCAGAGCTCGGAACCGTAGGTCCAGATCGGCTTTAAGCACGAGTTATACAGTAGTACTTTATATTCGAGTGGAAGGGGGAGCGGTAGTTCATGAGCCAGTGAAGGCTGCTGGCCTTTAGTTTTAAATGGGTCTTCTTTGCTTCTATATGCTTTCTCCAGGTAAGCCTCCTGTCTAGGTGTATGCCGAGATAGGTGACTTCGTCTGCTTGTGGAACCGGCTTGTTGTTTAGCGTCAGTGGTGGGCATTTCGACAAGTTTAGTGTAAATGTAATGTGCTTACACTTTTGCTCATTGACTTTGATACGCCAGTCTGCGAGCCATTTTTCTACAGCTACCAGGTGTTCTTTTAAATGGGCTGTAGCTGTTTTTGGGCATTTTGAGCGGCTGACAATGGCAGTGTCGTCAGCAAAGGTTGAGATGAGGGTCTGGCGGCTTGTTGGAATGTCTGCCGTGTAAAGGATGTACAAGATTGGTCCAAGCACACTTCCTTGGGGTACTCCAGCTTCGATGTTACGGATGGTTGAAGTAAAGGTTTTACATCTCACGGTGAAAACTCTGTTTCTGAGGTATGACTCAAGCAACTTGTGAGTGTTTTCCGGTAGGAGGGTTTTGATTTTGTATACCAGACCGTCGATCCAGACGCGATCAAATGCCTGTGATACGTCCAGAAATAAGGCACTGCAATATTGCTTGTGTTCGAAAGCCGTGCGAATTTCAGATGTTAAGCGGTTTACCTGTTCGATAGTTCCATGCTTTTCCCTAAATCCGAATTGGTGCAGAGGGATCGTTCTGTTGTTTTGAAGATGTGTTACTAGATGAACAAGAAGCAGTTTTTCAAATAGCTTTGATAGACATGGGAGCAGACTGATGGGCCGGTACGAGGAAGGCTGGGATTTGTCTTTTCCTGGCTTCGGGATCATTGTAATGACAGACTTTTTCCATTGGTCAGGAAAGTAGCCCCATTTTAATATTGAGTTAAATATAAATGCGATGCATCTGACTGCGCATGCAGGTAATTCAATTATCATTTTTGGAGAAATAAAATCGTGACCAGGAGCCTTTTTTGGGTTTATGTATTCTTTAATAGCCTTAAGTATTGTGCTGGTTTCAAGGGTAACTGGGGAGGACGGCGACGCTAGCGAGACATTCGGTAGAGTGAATTGGTTGGATGGCGGGTGGGGCTTGAAGACGTTTTCCAAGTGATGGGCAAAGGTGTTAGCTCTTTCTTCGTCACTGCGCGCCCAGGCACCTGTTTGTGATCGAATTGGCCAATCGGGATCTATTGGTGGCTGCATGTTTGGGTGCGCTCTCCATAGTGGGAATTTATTACCCGTCGGGGATAGTTTCGCAATGTAGGCCCGTTGGGCCTGGTTCTTTTCGGTAGAGAGGGCCTTCGACAATTTTCGAGATGCTTCATTAAGTCTTTTCTTAGTAGCTGGGGACCGATGAGTCTGCCAGTCTCTGCGAAGTCTACGTTTTTCAAGTAGGAGAGACTCGATCTGGATATTTGAGCGTCCAGTTCTTAGCGGGTTTGTGGATGAGGGTTCTGGCGTAGAATGTTTGGCGGCAGAGGACATTACGTCCGTGAGGTGTTTAAGCGACTTGTCAATGTCAGATTCAGAGGAAATTTCAGGATCAAGTTCGATGTGTGCACTTACATATTTTTTGTACTTCAGCCAGTTTGTTTTGTTTGATGTTAGATGTTGGGGGCGTTTCAGAAGCTGCGGCTGTTCAGATAGACAGAGGAGAACTGGCGAATGGTCCGATGTAAGCTCTTTTAAGGTTTTTATGTTTATCAGCCTGTGCGAGACTCTTCTAATAACAGCGAAATCGATAATGTCAGGTTGTTTATTTGGATCTGTGGGCCAGTATGTAGGCCTAGCTGGTGAGACAAAGTCAAGCGCATTACCAGGAGTGATAATAGCGTTGTATAATTGGCGGCCTTTGGGGTTGATAAGACGAGATCCCCAGTGGGGATGCTTTGCGTTATAATCACCGGCAGCTATAAAGCAGCGTCCTAGTGAGTTGTAGAAATTCATAAACTCATTTTCTGCAATACTGAAGCGTGGGGGGCAATATATGGCGGATAGGGTAAGTGGGCCGCCAATTAGGTTTATACGTAGGGATGTGGCCTGCAGGTAGTTAGTAGCGAATGTCTCCAAGGGATGATGTTTTATGCGTTGTTTTATGAGTATACCGGTACCTCCGTGGGCTTTACCGTCCGGGTGGTTGGTCGCGTGGAATATATATCCGATGATATGGAAGTAGTTTTTATTAGTTAGATGGGTTTCAGAAAGTAGCATGATATCGATATTGTGGCTGTTTAGGAACTGTAGGAGTTCGTTTTTGTGCCGGGAAACGCCGTTTGCGTTCCAGAAGCATATTCTTAAGGAGTCCATTTATACAGACTTTTGTTTGATCAGCAGTTCCATTAGAAGACTCTGGTTTCGCAGTAGTTCTTGAAGGGAACTTTGAATCGTCATCATGACGTTTGCAAGAGTAGCTAGTGTAGATTCTAGACCGCTAAGTGTTTGTGGGGAAGAGTTTGGTTTTGCTGCGTAGAAGGTTGACTTGTTGTTTGGCCATTTTGGCTTAAGAGCGGAAAATCATTTAGGTTTGATATGGGTGGCTGTGGACGCAATGCTGCAGGTTGGGCGGTAGATGTTTGTGAGATTCCAGGGTAGCGGAGTGCGTTGGCAAAGGAGACACCAGGAGTGGTTGTTGATGGGGTGAAGATGTTTGGTTGGGCAGAGTGTTGAGCCGCGAGTGGATTACTGCGTTTTTGATTTAGGCGGCTCTTGAGTTCTTTGTAGACGGGACAGCCCCGGTAGTTGGCAGTATGATTTCCCCCACAATTACTGCATTTCCTCAGAGTAGGGTCTTCTTTGTTTCCCAGGCATGCTTCAATGCAATGCAAATCTCCACAGGCGACACAAACTGGACGCAGGGTGCAGTAGGTTCTTGTATGCCCGAACTCCTGGCAGTTTGTACACTGTACGGGGCCGTTCCGCTTATGCGGTTCCTCTACGGTGATTCTTCGGTGAAGGAGATATTGCAGATTGTAAATAGGATGCACTGCATTTTTCTTTAGAGGTTTCGTCTCTGGGGCCAGCTCAATCTTAAACAGTGGTTGGGGAATTTTATCCCTGTTCACTATGTTTACGATGTGCTTAACGTCGAAGCCATTTTCCGTGAGGCCTTCAGCTATTTCTGCTACCGCAACAGTCGATTCTATACCTTTAAGTACAACTTGTAGGCCTTTCTTACTTTTTAGTTGGTAAGTGTAGTAATTTATAAGCTCATTGTCGAGATATCTTGTTACAGAACGGAAGTTGTCTTCGTTGTTAACCTGGAGTTTTGTTTCTAATATGTTTCCTCTTTTTAGGGTATTGATATAGAAGTGGTTAGGCCCGATTACTTGTTTAAGCTTATTAATCAGATCGACACTGTTGTGTTTCCTAATATATATTGGCGGTGGCTTTACAGCTTTCATGACTTGAGGCGCCTGACCCTTGTCTTCTTCGGTCTCGCCAAGTATGGCAAATCTGTTTTCGGATGTTCGTGTGTTGCCTAAAGTTTTTGGTACTTTTGGCCAATTTGAGTTTACGTTTTTTTGTGGACTAAGCTTTCTTTTTATTTGTACATACCGATCGATTCCCGTCTGTACGAGAGTATTATTCGTAAGAGGGTCAGTAAAGCAGAGTTTTACTTGTGGTGTTGAGATAGGCCACTGGGTAGCCGCAGACGTTAAAGTTGTTGTTGTCGTTGACGTTGCTGTAGTAAGAGAGGGTACAGTGCTGGTGGGCGCACAAGCCGAAGTAGTCGGTGCATCGATGAGAGAGAGGTGACGGGCATTGTGAACTCCACGACTGAGTAACGGCAGCGCTGCTTGAGCATAAAATCGCTGGTGACAGTGAGCGGGCTCTTTCGGTAGCGGTCAGTGACGTTAATTTTGTTGTTGCCTCCGATGAGTCAATTGAAATGTAAGCATTGTTCCGTGCAGAAGACAGCCGTCGTTCGTCTAGTTGTATTTGTTGCCGATCGCGACTTGGCTTCGTGGCTTTACCGGTTGCACTTGTTAATATTTTATTTGCGTTCGACATTTTTAATTGATTTGATTAGCTAGATCGGTTTTAAATTTAGTTTTAATCACAAGGAGATGTTGACCTTGGGATATGGCATTGCTGCCAGCGTCTTTTCGCTATTTTTCTTAGTTTTGGTGGTCACTTTGTAGATTTTTGGAAGTCTTTCAGCAGGGCGAGCAAAAAGACACGTCTACGCGGTTCGGTGGTCACAGTATCAGTCCATATATTATAAAAAAATATTATATAATATTTGAATATTTTTGGAATAGATTTGTATGTCTGAAATATTTAATCTAATTTTAAGCCATATTTATATTTATGCATAATACATATAAACTAAATACATAGGACCAATATGATATCCAACTTTTTCCACTTAAATTTAATTATTTCAATATAAATTGTATTTAGTATTGAGAATTGATATTCAATTTTATTATGAAATTTCGGATTAACTAGTATTAGATTTAATTGCAACAAATAACTAGAAATTTTGCACAGATATGTGTTGTATACCAAAAATAGAGGAATATTTAACAGCTATCTAGCCCAGACCTTACATACAATTCGATTGCACTGTCCTTGTAGATGAATATAATTTGGATTGTTAAGGCACTTACTTCGATCGAAAATGCAAAACCCTCAAAAACCATTCAGTTTCAACTTTATACGTTTTACTGTAACATTTTTGCATTGAATAAGTTGCCATACCTTCTGCGATTCTTGTAACATAGATCTCATCTCCGTCGCGAAAGTTAAGTGTGTTCCGATTCAGACCAGTAGTGAATAGAACAACAGAGAAG
This sequence comes from Drosophila kurseongensis, assembly GCA_018153305.1. NCBI lineage: Eukaryota > Metazoa > Arthropoda > Insecta > Diptera > Drosophilidae > Drosophila > Drosophila kurseongensis. The sequence continues at coordinate 279,535 of JAECXX010000156.1, forward strand.
ATTATTTTAATTGCCGATTCTATGGTGTGTTCTTTTTTTTTGGTGTTGTATTAGATTTCAATTTTTAAGAGCCAAAGGATTTTAATATAGCTTGAGAATGCACACTTCTTTAAATCGTTTTAAACTTTTTACGATCGCACCATCCGACCACAGTGATAGATATAATGATTAAGTTTATTTGGTGAATTTAGTAACATTGCATTAGGTTTAATCATTTAAATGGTCTACCCATCATCTTTTTACTTTATTTCCCTTAGAATTTGCTATATGTGTAATTCTAATATAAACAGCCCCAAGCAGACTAGGTGAGGTGAGTAGAGTGTCGCGGGCCAGACGACAGCGGAATGGGTTAAAGGCCTTAACCCCTGGTGAACACTTTTAACTGCATTCCCTCTCTTTTTTGTTGTTAGCCCCGTTCCGCATTCTGGACAGAGGGAAAGAGAAAAAATAAGCTGAAATAAAACTGATTTCATTACCTTGATTAGTTGGTCTCTTCAAGTCTTTCCCTGCTATTTGTCCGTTTGTTTGCCTGACTTTTTCCGCACACACATTTTGAAATACCACGATTCGCTTATGATGGCAGCCAGCGCAGGATAAGGACGAAAGGCAGGACCTGATGTTGAGGCTGGGCTTTTGGCCAGCACCGCTTTGCATTCGCCGTTTTTTGGGTTCAATGCAAACATTAACCTCATTAGCATTCCGCCGTGAATGGATACGGTGGATGGTGCCTTCCCTTCTCCTCTTCGGGCTCACTTACATTGCTCCTTTTTATTTTTAATGGATTAATTTTAATAGTTCAATCCGATTTGTTTGTTTTCAATTGACCAGTAAGTGGCATTTGTGGCAATCGCTTTAACAGTTTTTTAATAATTAAATAAAGGGCTCGACGATAGACTTAATCATATAATGTGGGAAAATACAATTACAATAAAAAAGAAGATAGACATATTAATATTAAGATAAAAGTCCGGAAAAAGTTAATGCTAATGATGTAAGTATTAAACTAAATTTTAGAATAGTCAGAACATAATACTGTGAAAGCCTAATGCAAGTCATAATTAGATGTACAATAATTTTAATGTTAGGGAAAATATATTTTTAGTTAATCTAATCTATCTAATCCACGAAAAAGGTTAACAATGAAGACAGTACCAAGAATCGTTCTTCGGTTGGGTAGAAAGCGTAAGTTTATTAACAGTAGTCTAGTAGAATAAAAAGATTAGATAAGATTTGCATCCCAGTTCGGGCTCCTTAAAGAAATAAGTTGAACTTTTTTTTCCATATTGTGGACTCCCGACTCCAAAATCGGACGACCACATTTTAACAAAACCACCGTTTAATAAAACCAACCACGCGTTTGGCTTAAACACGGAGAATTACCACTCAGACAACATTGGATCCTTATAGGGACATCAACTGGAAACCCTAACCAGTCTAGTTTTCGAAATATGTGATTTACAGAGTCAATTGCTTTACTGAGGCCAGTGTTCATGACGGCTGTTTGAGAACTACTTTTGAAGCACTTTCATAAATCCGTGTTGACAAAGAGGTATAATGGATCTACAAAAAGCTTAGATATACCGCTTTAATTACTGGCATTTATCTTGTTACCTTTCTTGTAAAGAGAAATCCCAAATGATTCCATTCAAATATAAGGCTGCGTTGAATTAATTTAAGTGGAATAATTCGGCTATTGCCTGATCTGTAGTTGCCCTCATATTTTGACACGATAGTGAGAAAGGATTAGAACTAGATTTACTATTGGTGCTAACAAACAATATTTTTATATTTTTTATAAAATCTGGACTTTACATTTCATAAGTGTTTTAACTCTTTGCTAAAACTTAAACCAATATGTCCTATAGGATATAGACAGAGGAATTCAAAAATTGCTTAGTTGGTTGGACATTACTCGAAAAAATTATAAAGGTCGTATAAATAAATAAATATCTTTTGAATAACCCATAAAAGCAGTTTTGCTGCCATTTTTGTCATTCAGGATGCGATTCTGACAGTAATTATTAATCAGAATATTAAAAAAATAGTCACAATATGCAACTGTGTTTCTAAATGAATATTTGACTGAAACTATTTCGGCTATATTTTAAAGGGTAAATAAGATTCGGGCTTAGTTTCATTTTTTAGTTAAAATAAGACCTTCGAAACGTTACGATAAAGTTACGATATCGCAATTGAAACCTCCAGTCTTGGGGCAGCACTCAGAACTCGGTGAAACTATCAAAAGCTCCACTTGCACCCCAGTGACTCTTTACTTCAGCACACTTTAAGCAATGGCACTCGACTAATCCTTACCTGGTGTTGGCTGTACCAGGCAACTTTCCATCCTGCGTGGAAGTTGCAGCTGGGAGCAAAAAAGGAGCTTAATTAAGCATAATATGGCTCTTTTCTCGCCTAGAGCATTCCGACAAGTTCTGCAGTTTTTTATGCTGCTGCCTAAGTAGCTGTTGGTAATTTTTTCTAAGCCACACTCACAGACCGACACTTCACCGGGGTGACGTGAACCTTGCACAATTTTAATTGCATTTCCGCTATTTTTGATGCCTCTTGAATTTATAATTCCATCGGACTGGCTGTGCCTTCTGCTTCTCCGCCTTTCTCTTCTTTCACTGGGCACGTCCTGAGAAAAATAATTCAATTAATTACAAAGCGGACAGGTGCAAGGCAGCTACACTTAATATTAATCATACGCACCGTGAATCCCGGAAAAAAGGCTATAAGCACCGCAACCGTAAAAAAGCATGGCCCTCCGACTCGCATTTGTATCTAATAAACATGTTTATTTCATTAGAGCTACACATGCGGCTATTTCATCCGACCCCTCCCCTTGCCACGCCCCAAGGGATATCATTTGCCACTAGACCCAACGATTCCGACATGAAAAATGCGTTCGCGAAAAGTTGCCAAGAGTCCGCTCACTTTATGATTGGGGAATTTTTCGTGGCGCCACTAATGTGCCATTCCTGCCTCACGTTTTTTCTCTTATTTTTTTCCTTTTTTTACCCACCTACTTCCACAGAATTTCATGCCACCGTTGGCTTTTCCCACAGAGGCTCTGCTGTCGACATCATTACAAATAAATTGAGCGTGAAAGATACATTTCGCCAGCATTGACATGCCGCAATGATAGGCACATTTTCCTAGACTCTCTGGAGATTCCTCAAGGCGCGACCGCGAGCTTCTGACTGGTCTTATTTAACTTTAAAACAACCTGCCTATATATGAGTGAATATTTCGCTGACTGAGAAAATATTTTGTTAGTATTAAAAAAAGTTATTTTCTTTAAGTAAGATAGGATTTTTTTAAGTTTTAGTTAATCTTAATAAAGCCTGATTTATTATTTAGTTCTGGACAACTAAATTTGTTCAATAAGTTTTTGGTTAACTATAAATATTTACCTTCTTCCACCTTTTTTCTAAAGTTATAGAAAATCGTTTCTTATTGATGCTTAAGCTTGAAATTAAAAAAGAAGTTTAAAATTAAAATTCCTATTAATGGCCCTTTTAAAAATACACGGATAAAAACTGAGTTTCATTTTTATAATATATATATGTATATATGTCGGATATAGGGGTCTCTTAGTCGCTTCGCAAGTTCTTTTGTCCGTCATGATTTTATCATCACTTGGGTTCTCGAACTAAGATTTGCAGCGAGTCGCAATTGCTTGTGTTGCCCGTTCGAAGGTTCCCGAAAGAGTGAATCCTAAACACTCCACTACTCTGCACAACTCTATCGTGTTCTTGTCATTCTGTAGTTACTTTTCATTTTTTATTTATTGTAACAACAATTGCACCACACTCGGCTAAGGTGAGTTCCCACCTAGCCACGCTCTTAAAACCCTTAAACCGTCTCAGAAGGTCAACTACTTTCTCTTTATTTCTAATGACAGGTTTTTCTCAGTTACAATGATTTTATTTTAGATTAATTATTATTATTATTAATTCTCTCGACATATACTTAAAGATGGAACCTTAAAAAAGCAAGCAATTAACCAAACTTAACAATTCGCCGGAAATCGATTTTTATAGATTTTTTAAGCTGAGTAAAAATGGGTATTTTCGACTGTTTTTCCGTTAACAGCTTAAAATTCACCGTTTTTACACGCTTATAAAATCGATTTACTGCCAAATTTTTTAGTTTAATAGCCAGTAAACTCTTAAAACTCCTCTTTGAGTATGCGATACAATTAAATTTCGTTTTTATGATTGTATTTTTATACCGTTGCAGAGGGTATTATAAGTATTTCAGTCAAACGTTTGCCACGCGATATATCGATCTAGCCATGTCCGGCTGTCCGTCCGGCTGTCCGTCCGTCTGTCCGTCCGTCTGTCCGTTTCTAAGCAAACTAGTCCCACAGTTTTAAAGCTATCGTCTTTAAACTTTCCCAAAAGTTGTCTTTCTATTGCATATAGTATAAAAGTCGGAACGAGCCGGATCGAGCGACTATATCATATAGCTCCCATAGGAACAATCGGAAAAAAATTCAAAAAAATATAACATTGTTGTTTTTAATTTTTTTTTGTTCTTTGGGATTTGAAGTAAATTAAAATCGGACAACAACATCATATAGCTGCCATGTTTTTAGTAATATAGGCACAGAAATCGAAATGTGGTCGATTTGTAATAACTTCAAGGGTATATAATACTTCGTATTTTTCAAATTTTGTGTCTCTAATAATGATTATGGGAAGGTTGTAAAAGGTTATACACTAGAACTCAAGATAAAACATAAAATAGGCATAGAAACCAGCAAAAAAGTATCTAAAACTTAAACATACAAATTATACCTTCAAAAAATGTTGAGTGTCATTTTGTTTATCTGGGAGTCAAACTGCACCGAAAAACTAAACTTTCATCTCTAAAGTAATTTGTAAATTCAGTCAAAAGTTTGCAACGCAGTGAAGGAGACATTTCCGACCCTATAAAGTGCTAAATAATTATAACGTACCAGTTGTCCCCATATGTAGTGCCTCCAATGTGATATATATTCTTGATCTAACCATGTCAGTTTGTCCGTCTCTTAGTTTTAAGACTATTTCTCTGAAACTTTACCAACTTCTTGTTTTTATTGCAGGAGGTATATAATTTGGATCGGGCTGGATAGGACGACCATATAATAAAGCTTCAAAAGGAAAGATCAAAAACATTATCGGAAAATTGGCATAATTTCATTGTTTTTAAACATACACGTGGAAATTTAGTCGTTTTATGGAATATTTAATTTATAAACTTATAAACTTCTGCTTAGTTTCAGTTTACTTCCTTTCTTGTTGCTAATAATCACACAATCGAGTGATTCCTCTTTAGAGGATGCACTTTAGTTCGGATCTAAGTATAAGAAATAAGTATTTCTTCGTAATCTCTTTCCAAGTATCTTTTAAAAGTAAAAACTTAACGTTTTCCGGATTCTGGCTCCAGACTCCTATTATAGCATTGTCGGTTAGCATGTTACGATCTCAACTAACCGTAATTATCGGTAATCCTGCCCTTTTAACTGACACTTATTAGCCAATGGTAACTGTGCAGAAAAGAGGATTGTAGCGGTTTTGTGTAGACCGTTTTGAAGATAATGTCTGGATAATTGGCCCAGATTAAAGATTAAAGGTTCCCATTGTCAGGTAAATACGATTGCAATAGAAATAAAATTTTGTGCCTGTGGGTAAAAACTCTAAATAGCTTTCCGGTTATGATAATCCGTAAAGGATTAAACATGTCGTCAAGTGATTTAATTATACAGTGAGCCGGAGAAACACGAAAAGCTCAATATAAATTCAAATTTTACATTTTACAGTTCCCCCATTCCAAGCACACAAGATGCAAAATATGTATTTATTATATAAGTGCTCCATGTGCGACAATTTCAAAATGAGAATACAAAAGTCAATTTATTGACGGCTGAAAACAGAGGGAAAGCGTGAGCGAGATGGCTGCTGGAAATGTAAGCATATAAACATAACCATGAAAGATATTTGATATAATAACATACGTGACCGCATTCACAATTTTCAAATCAAACCTTGGCAGACGAAGGATAAAGGGGCGTGCCCCTGTCTGTCTATTGCCATGCATGTGAAATGAATTCGATGCCGAAAGGCACGGGCGGTCGGGGGGCGGGGTGCCACTCAGTTAAGTGTGCTCGGCATGCTGTGAAATTTGTTAACATTTATGCATTATCATTTCGGCTTACGACACTTAATGATAGCCAAGACAATAGATAAGGCGGAGTGTGTGAGGAATGTATCAGGGCTATCTGGCGATATTCGGCTGTCGGATTTTCATATTTTCAATTCATATTATTTAGTCAGATTCGAAAGGCATTCACTCAGAAACAAGTATTTTCTTAAATTAAGGAATATATTTCCTTAGCTATAATACAAAAGGGTATCGTTGACTTGAAAGAGACATGAGGATATACATACGTTATAGGGAGTCTTTTAAAATTGTAGTTTTGTTGGGACGGGGTTCTAGTTCTGGTCCTGTCAACTGTGGCCCTGCTCACACCGCAATTTAAAAGGTCGTCCCTTCCAGTCTCTGTTTAATTTTTACTAATTCTTACAATTTATTATTTAATAAAAAAAAGGATATTTTTCAAAACAATTTGTTTTTATTTGTGCCGTAGACAAAATATTGAATATGAAACACTTATGAACATTACAATAAAAAAATTAGAACATTCAGACTTTAAACGATTTTTTTGCATTTTTTATTGTTAATATAAGAATTTTTCAATTAAAATAATGTTAATAGGTGTATTTTTACTAAGAAATTATACAACATTAGCATACACTGCTCGTATGTACGTCATTTAATGTTTGTTGACCAATTTAAAACCCTTCAATGGTCGCCCTCGCACATATTTATTTTAGTTGCCACACTCAATCCATAATCTGCACACTACAGTGAGAAATTAGTTGGCTCAGTGTCGACCCGTTGCCATAAGCCCAATTAAGTTTGTGGTTTCCGCATTGTCATATTTTTGAATTTGCTCGCTTACCTTTTTTGACAGTTGCCTGGAGAGGAATGGGCCTTCTCACAGACAATTCAATGTGGTGCGGGGTTGTGGAGGAGGCTGGCATCGCGGCGTATAATTAACAATAATGAAGTCGTAAAACCGCAATGCAATCAGCGATGCGCAAAACACACAGCTGCACACACCCGTCCAAACAAACAGTCGAAAGGCCGAATCGCACACAATGCACGAGCTGCCAAAGGGGATTGGGATTGGTATTGGAGTTCAGGAACGCGTTTGAATTCCTGTGCAGCGGCCCACCCCGCGTCCGATGTCCCGACCCACCCACCACCCAACTCGAAGTCAGGGTCACACGGGCATTATAAAATATTTATAAACCATTTGCACGCATAATTAGCCTGTCATTACATTTTGAGATTTTCGGTGTTCGGTTTTCGCCTGTTTGTTTGCGTATGTGTCAGTTGGCTCAATTGTGCATGCACCTGTGTCCGTGTGCTTAAATTCGTGTCTGGGCATTGCTCCACCATTGAGATATCACCATTTATGAACAGAATTACTACTCCTAGGCATCCTGTTGCACTTAAATACATACATAATGTGAAAAACACCTTAACATTGTGACTACCCAATCTGTATTTTCATCTAAAATTTCTTTTGTTAGGCGCAATCTGTGTTATACTTGGACACGCATATCATTGCGTCAGAAATATATGGAAGGAGTCTCTCAAATTGTTGCATTTCCTCTCGTTATCCAGTCCGACAAACACATTTATAAAACACCAAAGTTATGGCATTTCCGATCGTTCAGTTATATGGCGGCTATATGATATAGGCGGCCTATCTTTATGAAATTTGGTAGGTCGGATTGATTTGCCACAAATGAAACCCATAGAAAATCCAAACTTCCTAACTGCCTGATTAAGAATATATATACTTTTTAGGGTCGGAGATGTCTTCACCAAAGTTATGGCATTTCCGATCGTTCAGATATATGGCGGCTATATGATATAGTCGGCCGATCCCGGCCGTTCCGACTTATATACTGCGTGCAAAGGAAAAAAGGGTGTGTGCAAAGTTTTAATTCGATATCTCTTTAAAACTGAGAGACTAGTTTGGGTAGAAACAGACAGACGGACAGACGGACATGCTTATATCAACTCAGAAGGTGATCCTGATCAAGAATATATATACTTTATAGGGTCGGAGATGTCTCCTTCACTGCGTTGCACACTTTTGACCAAAATTATAATACCCTCTGCAAGGGTATAAAAACCGAAATCGATTCGCTTGCCGAAGTTTGATTCCTTTCTTATTCTATCAAAGTTTTGATCATTCCAAAAAGAGCTTCATAATATTGATGCCCGAATAAAAACGATTTTTTTGTATACGCAAAAACCAATGGTCTTATTAATAGTGTGCTTTGTGAAAATCAATTAACCGTCTTCCGGTATTTGAATCGTATTTGTCTTCAGGCTAAATACGCAAATTAATAACAAAGGCAAACGGCATCCGAACGAAAATTAATGCGGAAACATGCAAATTCCCCTTCGATTGTATACGGAGTGCCCTTGAAAGAATGTTGCCCGGGGTCCGGATTCAGGTTTCCGAATTCCGGCGGATTGGAAGCACCCAAGAACGCACTGACAGATTCCTGTAAACACAACTTTAGCAAAGTCTACAAATAACTTACCAACCTCTCCACTTATCCGTATTTATGATCCCAAAATAAGCAGATCAGTTTTAAAATAATCTCAATCACTTCAAATCAAATCTCCCATTTTATTAAAGGAAAACAAATTAATACCAGACACCATTATTAGTACAGTATAGTATAGTTTAATGTAGAGTTCGTGGGGTCGTGTCTCGGTCATCCGATGCAATTTTTCCAACCTGATGAAAAATTCTCCACTGACATCCCGAAAACCATTTTTATATTCATCCCAGGTTCGATTGAAGTTTTCGGATTCGTCAATGCGTCTCTGAATTACAGTTCAACCAGGTGGAGACGTCGAACATTGCACTTTAAAGGGTTAACAACCCGGAACTATTATGTGTAAGGGTAGTTCTGATTGATACAGGGTATTCCGGCTTCTCGTAATTTGTTCATACTGGCTTCAATCTTCGATTATTTGTAACTGACCTTGCAAGTCCTTTTTGGTGTCTTTCAAAGTATTTACTTGGCTTTTGAATTCATCGTTGGCATCGGCTGTTGTTTTCAGCTGTACAAAATTATAAAGAACAGGCGATAAAATAAATCATTAAATCAATAGTATTAACAAGTATTAATAACATTGTCAGCGTCGATTTAAAACAAACTGAAAAAAATATTTGTAGGTAACTTGCGTTGCAGTTTTATACTAATTTTATAAAAAACGGTTACAATTGTGTTTTTTCTATGCAATTAACCTATAAACAGAGATTAGCAATTCCAATGGGAACGCGATAAGATGTCTATATGTTTGTCAGTCTGAAGGTCTGTCTGTATGTCTGCTATCCGTAACTCACCGTCTTAAGTTCCTCCGTTCTGTCCAATCTCCGTTCCAACATGATCTCCTGAGCCTTAATTGAATCTGCGAAGTCTTCTTTTGTGATCATCTTGCTTACTTTGTTCCCAAGTTCTTGGAGTTGGTTCCTCATTTCGGAGTTCACCGCCTTTTGTTGTTCCTCCGACTGCATGATTTTATCCAACGTCATTCGGATATTATCAGTATCGTCGATTATTGGGTTGAGTGCGGCCAGGCAAAAGGGGCCGCATTGTAGTGGTACAACTTAAAATGCTAAGACTAATATCGTGTTTGCTTGGCTTATTAATTTTTCCAAGTGTACAGGGAGAAATTGGACTGATCCCTTAGATTAAACCCAATTTCTCCCTGTACACTTGGAAAAATTAATAAGCCAAGCAAAAACGATATTAGTCTTAGCATTTTAAGTTGTTCGACCTACTCAATACGAATTTAAAAAGTGTACTGAAATGTAGCTATTAGTTGACGAAACAACGAAGCCTAAAATATTTAAAAATATAATATATTCTTATCGGTAGTACGTGGCCGTCCAAGTCTCTCATCCGTCGCGTAACAATTGGAAAAAACCCAAATCACCAAATATGTATTTGTATGGACTAGCAAATAAATATGTATGGGCTAATGTTCTTATCGCTAATTTGTTCTTTGAATATTAATTCCAGTATTTGTCAGTTTGGAAAACAACAAATAAACTTTTATTATACCCTTGCAGAGGGTATTATAATTTTGGTCAAAAGTGTGCAACGCAGTGAAGGAGACATCTCCGACCCTATAAAGTATATATATTCTTGATCAGGATCACCTCCTGAGTTGATATAGGCATGTCCGTCTGTCTGTCTGTGCGTCTGTCTGTTTCTACGCGAACTAGTCTCTCAGTTTTAAAGATTTCGAATTGAAACTTTGCAAACACCTTTCTTTCCTTTGCACGCAGTATATAAGTCGGAACGGCCGGGATCGGCCCACTATATCCTATAGCTGCCATGTAACTGATTGATCGGAAATGCCATAACTTTGGTGTTTTTAAAGTTAGGAAGTTGGTATTTTCTATGGGTTTTATTTTTGGCCAATCAATCCGACTCACCAAATTTCATAAGGATCGGCCGACTATATCCTATAGCCGCCATATTACTGATTGATCGGAAATGCCATGACTTTGGTGTTTGTAAAGTTAGGAAGTTGGGATTTTTTAAGTGTTAAGAATGCATCATATGAATAATTTTGGAGAATATAATTTCAGAATATTCTGCAAGGGTATTTCAACTTCGGCTCCGCCCGAAGTTAGCTTTCCTTTCTTGTTATACCCTTGCAGAGGGTATTATAATTTTTAGTCATTTCCTTTATTTTTATTTTATTTCGCCGCCAGCGAAGTCCGAAGCCGTATCTCCTTATCTCTGGGTCTCCGGAACTGGAGACAGTCTTCACTCGCGAATGAAACACATTGAAAACTATAAAACCACACTAAAATTGAGCACGAACCAGATTATTAATGAACTGGAAATGTTGAATAAGGTGCTGACCATTATTTGGAGAATCGTCAAGTTTACAAAAAAAATGTGTTAACCAATTGTACAATTTTTGAAAATATATTATAACAACCAAGGGTAATGTTGAATTCCACAGGATGTTGAGGTTCAACTGGATCTGCATCTGAAATATTAAATACAGAATTACTGAGCTATCTTGCAGGAGCTTTTTTGTTTACTTTTGTGTGTCATTCAGGTCCTAGGAGCTTGGGTTTATCTAAACACTTTCCTCTATGATTTATTTTTCGGCATTCAGTGTTCAATTTATTAACTTGGATTAAAAGGTAAAATAATACCGCCAGTATCCACACTATTTTCATTTTCGATTTAAACTGTGACTGCGTGTTGATTATTCAGAGTCGATTTGCTACTGATTTCAGACATACGACGGCGGCGGTTAAATATGCTCATGCTGCCCCCAGATAATCATTTGTACTAGAGCTTTTCCGAAACAATAAAATTCCAATGTTCCAACAATAAGTGGTAACAGCAAATACCAATATAATTATATATTGGTCTTTGGTAACAACGTGTGATGTGGTCTTGTTTGAAAAGTCTTGAAAAGTTGGGAATCTTATTTTACTACTTTACTTTCAAGTTTTATTTAAAGGCTTAAATGGGCTTGAAGCACGTATGTAGACCGATAATAAAACAAATGTATTGATGGCCTTCGGGGTTTTTGAACAAGTCACCGTCAATTCACGCACGTTATCAGTAGTGGCAATTTAGTCTCAGTTCACCATAAAAAGATCCTGTTTTTTTAAATTATTATTATTATTATTAAGTTTTATATAAGCCTACATTTTTGCATTTGCACTTAAGTCACTACGTTTTTATTTAAATAAACAAGAAATTTGACGATTTTAATTCCTATTTGTAAAAGTCCTGTTGTGCAGCTTCGTAGAGTTAATAAATTGATTAATCTTATTCAATTTAGGGTTGTTGCTAACAAATTAATTAATTAATTGCGCCACTTCGCCCCATACGCCGACCGCTTAATACTTTTGTATACCCTTGCAGAGGGATAATTTCAGTCAAAAGTTTGCAACGCAGTGAAGCAGACATTTCCGACCCTATAGAGAATGACGCTTTTAGTTTTGTCAAAATCGACCGACAATATCATATAACTGCCATAGAAACGATGGCAAAATGCAGCGAAATATCGAAATGGCTTCATTGTTTTTAATAATATAGGCATAGAAATCGAAATGTAGTCGTTTTGTAATAGTTTGCTTCCCTTCTTGTTATTCGAACGTTCCTATGACAGATATAAAATATAGATGTCCAATCGGCCAAATATCACAGTTTTATTTTAAAAGCTTTTAGAGTGCGTGAATAAATGCATAAAACCTTACGGCTAATATGGCAGATATTTGAAGGCTGTAGGATATAGTCATATAATTTTAATAGATTATTAGGTTTGGTCCGATTGCGAGTTTAAGACTCAAGGAAACGAATTAAATAATTAAAAATAATAAATACAATTTAAAACCTATTTATGTATGTATACTTGGATACCAATATAAAAACAAGAAATGTAGCAAACTTAGGCAAGCCGACGTTTATATACCCTTGAAGCTGTTACAAAAATGTAATACTATATTTTCGATTCCGATGCTTGAAAGCAACGGAGCTAGGTTTATGTTTTGATTTTTTCGATCGTTCCTTTGTCAGCTATATGATATAGTCGTCCGAATTTTATACAAGTAAAACAATAATTTTTAAATCGTTCACAATGACTTTATTTCACAGTACAAGGACATCTGTTGAAAAACAACGAAGTCTTAATATTATTTCCCGTTTTCCCCGACTGTTCCTATGGAAGCTTAATGATATATTAGGCCGATCAGCCCCGTTCCGAATGATATACTACATGCAACAGTAGGAAGACTTTTTGCAAAGTTTTATCCAAAAAGCTTTTATACTGAGGTACCTTTTTGCGTAAAACTGAACAGACGGACGGAGCGACGAATGCTGAGCAAGAATATATGTATGTACATATATACTTTATTGGGTCTGCGTTGCAGAATTTCGACTGAAATTATAATACTAAAAGACGCACTAACCAATCAAACACACATGACTAAAAGAGCAGTGCCCATAGAAGTATTAACTTCACTAACATAACTATTTAACGGAGAAAAGAATATATCTTACATCGAGAAAATAAACAGATCGAAAGCCGACGCGGAACTCATGTTTTGTTTTGGCTCGACGCGTCTTACAATTATACCACGCTAAAAATTTGAACAATTACCCGCCATTTCAACTAAGATTTGGTACATTTTGATGAGCTTACGTACTCTTTTTTTTACCACCGATGACTAATTTTACTAGTAATGGAATAGGCTTCGATTAGAGAAGTAAACTTTCAGTAATTTTCAAAAAATATAACTTACATTTTGTAAAAAGTTTTTCTAACGTACATAAGTGTTAAGTAAAAAACTTGAAAAATAAATGTATTTTGTTCGAGCCACTGCAAGAAAACACGTGTGCATTGGGGTGTTTATATAGAGTGCATTACTTTACGATCCCTGAACTCTTGATAGGTTTCGAAATGTGAGCGCAGCCCTTTCGATGGAATGGGCGAGGTAAGCAGGACTGATGCGACCATTTATTTTATATTTTTCGCAGGTTGAAAGTAATACGAGTGTCATTACAAAGTAATTATGCCCTTCGCAAAGTGAGACCCACGACCGGCCCTGGCTGATGGCCAGAATCCAGGGACGTGGTGGGGCATGAACTGGAGGTGGAGCGTCGAAATGTCATGTCATGTTGCGACAGGCGTCTGACCATTATGCACTGCCAACTGCGAACTGCGAACTGCAAACTGTGAACTGCGCCTGCGAGCCTCCATATACACACACAAATGGACTCGGGTTCGGCCATAAAGTAATCAGCGGAAATGTCAATGGGCCGCCGCCATTTACTGATGTGTCGGCAACTGAGGTTTACACCGTCAGCCGCGCCGTCATCGCCAAGGCACGTGTATTCTTTATATTCCGCTAGTTTGTTGGCAGCCGTTGTTATTGTGGTGTTGCTGTGCCCGGGCATTGTAATTAAAATTTTCCGCTGCATATGGAAGTGCAATTGGCTGGGCTGCAGGTTTAATTGCGCGGCTGTGTGTGCGATGACAAACATCGTACAGGTCCACATTGACGCGTAGCAATGGGGGAGAAATAACTCAAAACCCTACTGCCTGCCGAACTTTTGCCGTAGAGGCAGCCTTCAGTTACAAGTTGGAGCCTTGGCCGCCAGGTTAAAAACTTTAAAAGCCAAAAAATTATTCCGTTCACTAGTGTCTTCATTGCTCCCCCGTTCAACAGGCTCACACATTCCCAAAAACCCAAACCCAAACTCAAGAGATGGCGTTCTGTGGCCACGTAAGCGCATCTGGAGAAATAGTGCTCAGGGACGAGATCTTCACCAGCAAGACCAGGCTCAGGCGATCCTCTTCGCCCAGCGATTCGCCAAACTCGATCTCCTCGCCGGACTCGCTCCCCCAAAACTCCACCTCACGCACCTACTCCGTCAAGGACGACACCGGAAATCCTTCGCCCCACTCTGCGGGCAATTGGTCGGTCCTGTACGACGGACTCGGGCGGTCTGACAGCCGGAGCAACTTGGTTCCCTCGCTGTGTCTCAGCTCACAGAAGAGCTCCTTCAACTACCTCAGACACGTGGAAGGCATTAAGGTAGGACTTGAGACTTTTTGGGTACACAGCCAACCACACAAACTGCTCTCTAAATAACGAGCCCACCAATAGGAAATCAATAACAACACGGTTAAATTATTACTAATTGAAGATGAAATGACCAAATGTAGCTCAGTATGTACATATGTATCCGTACATCAGATCTTATCAGAACTTCGGCAAGCCGACTACATTTCGATTTCTATGCCTATATTACTAAAATATACAGTCATGGAAAAAATAATAGAAACGACAATTTTTTTTCGTATTTTTCAAACTTTTGTTCAGTCAATTTTTTTTTTTTTTAAGTTTAATAATTTTGATTGATAGTCGATACAATTATGTGTCAAAATATAACAAAACAATAATTTTCAAAAATGTCATGAACTAAAAAATAATTTTTAAAATTTTTAGGCCTGGAAAAAATAATAGAAACGATGGAGTTAATTCTATGGTAAACAGTTTTGTAGCTTCAAAGCCTTTTAGTTTAGATGGTAACTTTAATAAATAGTTGTGCCACCGCAATTTTTAATGACTTCGGTTCACCGGCGTCCCATTGAATCCTCAAAATTGACACAAATTGATGGTTCAATGGAGTACAACTCGGACTTCACTTTCTTCCACAAATCTTCAATTTTTTTGGACTTAAACCCACCAATCCTATTCTTTATTATTCCCAAAAGGTGCTCTATAGGATTTAAGTCTGGGGACTGCGAAGGCTATTCCACAAACAAACTTCGTTGTCCACAAAACATTTCTTGGCCAGCTTTGAAGAATGGTTCGGGTCATTATCCTGCTGAAACTTCCATTCAATTGCCATTTCCTCTTCAGCATAAGGTAGCATTATGCTGTCGAGTATGTCTACGTAGTGGTTGGCACACATTTTTTCCTTTATCTAATGTATTGGACCAAAACCCGACTGGGAAAAGCATCCCCACAACATGATTTTCGCACCACCATGTTTAACGGTTTTAATAGAGTTCTTTGGGTCGTGGGCAGTATTCTTAGGGCGCCTTACATGTGGTTTCCCATCAGATCCAAACAAATTCATCTTGGTTTTGTACGACCACAACGCATTTTTCAAATTGGAGCCCAATAAATGCACCTTCGCGAAATTTACACGTTTGCCGATATTTTTCTTGCCGAGGTATGGTCTCTTTCGGTCTGAATGGGCTTTTAGATCGGCTTCAATCCGACTATTTCTTATGGTTCGACTTGTAACCGGTGCATTCAAATCATTTTTAAGATGTTTCGACGAGAGAAAGGAATTTTTTTTGATTTTCTTACAAGCCGTCTGTCGAAATTCACCGATGTTGCGAGCTTATTCTTGTGATGAATCGCCGTTATCGCAGTCCACAGACTTAAATCCTATAGACCACATTTGGGGGATAATAAAGAAGAGGATTGGTGGGTTTAAGTTCAACAAGAAAGGAAAGCTAACTTCGGGCGGAGCCGAAGTTGATATACCCTTGCAGAATACTCTGTAAATTATATTCTCCAAAATTATTCATATGATGCATTCTTAGTACTCATAAAAAATCCCAACTTCCTAACTTTAAAAACACCAAAGTTATGGCATTTCCGATCAATCAGTTATATGGCAGCTATAAGATATAGTCGGCCGATCCTTATGAAATTTAGTAGGTCGGATTGATTGGCCAAATATAAAACCCATAGAAAATCCCAACTTTCTAACTTTACAAACACGAAAGTTATGGCATTTCCGATCAATCAGTAATATGGCGGCTATAGGATATAGTCGTCCGATCCTTATGAAATTCGGTAGGTCAGATTAATTGGCCAAAAATAAAACTCATAGAAAATCCCAACTTCCTAACTTTAAAAACACCAACGTTATGGCTTTTCCGATCGTTCAGTTATATGGCAGCTATATGCTATAGTCGCCCGATTCGGCTCGTTCCGACTTATATATTACCTGCAATAGAAAGACTTTTGGGAAAGTTTTAAGCAGATAGCTTTAAAACTGAGGGACTAGTTTGCGTAGAAACGGACGGACGGACAGACGGACAGACGGACATGGCTAGATCGACTCTCCTGGTGATGCTGATCAAGAATATATATACTTTATAGGGTCGGAAATGTCTCCTTCCCTGCGTTGCAAACTTTTGACTGAAATTATAATACCCTCTGCAAGGGTATAAAAATAGGGAACATTTGTGGAAGAAAGTGAATTCCGAGTGGTACTCCATTGAACCATCAATTTGTGCCAATTTAGTGGATTCAATGGGACACTAATGAACCGAAGTCATTAAAAATTGCGGTGGCACAACTATATATTAAAGTTACCATCTAAACTAATAGGCTTCGAAGCTACAAAACTGTGTACCATAGAATTAACTCCATCGTTTCTATTATTTTTTCCAGGCCTAAAAATTTAAAAAATTATTTTTTAGTTCATTACGTTTTTTGAAAATTATTGTTTTGTTATATTTTGACACATAATTGTATCGACTATCAATCAAAATTATTAAACTTAAAAAAAAAAAAAATTGACTGAAGAAAAGTTTGAAAAATACGACAAAAAAATTTCGTTTCTATTATTTTTTCCATGACTGTAAATAAGCTATGTCGATTTTGCGCTGCATTTCGCCATCGTTTCTATGGCAGCTATATGATATTGTTGTCCGATTTTAATTTAATTAAAACCGTGCAAACTTTTGACTGAAATTATACCCTCTGCAAGAATATAATAAAAACCATTTTATTTGGGGAGTACATTTCATTTGGCTAAAATTAAATTCGGAGTAATTTGTTTCCTACATGTCTTTAATAGATGGTCTCCAAATTAACACAATTTATATTATAAAAGTTAAAGCTGTTGGTATCCGCAGTTTTCTACCGATGTATGTTTGTTCCAGGTCGTATAGTTTACAGTTTTAAAGCCATTTGATCGCACTCCGACTTGACCCTTTGACCTTGTCTATTCCTCTGCGTGCAGGTGGACCGCGAGCCACAGGCGGCGTACGAGAACTGGTACTCTGCCAAGCAGCGGCAGCGTCTGGAGCGGCAGCAGCTGCTCAAGCAGGAGCGGGACTGCAAGCAGCAGATGGTGAAGGAGCGCAAGCAGCTGGCCAGGATGTGCTACGACCAGTGGCTGAAGGACAAGGCCCGCCGGGCGGCGAGCCTGCAACTGGAGTCCCACCTCCAGGCCGCAGCCATGAAGGCCAGCCTGGCGCTGGGTAGGCCTCCCCTGCTGACCCCGTCCCATTCCCCGTCCCCTTCGCTGTCCTCTGGACCAAGCTCGTCGGCAGCCACCAGGCCCACTCGCAACGCGTCCAAGGACGAGATCCGCCAGGTCGTGGAGGAGTGGTGGCTAAAGAAGCAGCAGCAGCACCAGGCGCAGCGCCAGCAGAAGCGCCGAGCCATGCTGTCCAGGGCGCTGGATGAGGAGCGGCGCAGGCAGCTCGCCCAGGTTGCCTGGAAGAAGTGGATGAGCAACGTGGACGGGAAGCCCAAGCCGGTGCCCCTCAATCAGGGCATGGACTCGCTGCGAGGCACCATCTCGCAGCTCTACGTGAATCCCACGCCCTGGCTGGGTTCCATAAAGCCGCCGAGGAAGTAGTCCTTGGGACCGTCCCCTCTAGTCAGATTCTTTTGTCGATGCAAACTTCACCAGTCATTCAAATTGTCCACAAATTATTTAAAATATAGAAACAGTTTAAGCTGAGCTTATGAAAAAAGTATGAAAATTGAATGAACTACAGTATTGCAGGAAATTTATAGAATGCTTCCAATTAAAGCTAAATACTAGGACTTAAGCTTATTTATGCGATTTATCATGATTTTCTTTTAGGATAAAAAATACTGCTTATAGTTTACCTGAGCCAATTTTAATTTCAATTGAATTTGTTGATTTTGTTGGTTTAATACAACATTTCGGGCCACATTCAAGCTTTTGGTATACTTATGATGGTAAGAAAATTACTAACTAATACAAAATATATAATAACGCATCTTTTAAGCAAAAGTATTGGGGAAAGTAAATAGTTACACCAAAATAAAGAACAATTTAAATTGGATTTTTCGAATAGTGCCAAAGCATACTTTTATCTTAAGAATTCAATTAATCTTTGAACAATTTTGAAATTTGTCTCCTAATAATCTTCAACTACCAAATAATGGTCACACACTATTTTCATGCAATTAGAAAGTCAATTTATACAATTGCGCCAATACACAGTTTAACCAATTTTGTAAACCAATACGAAAAGAAGGGCAAGGGCAATTGCGAAGGGGCACTTACGATAGCAAATAACAATTTGCAAGAAAAACACAAAAGAAACGAGGTAAGCAAAAATCGAAACTAAAACTGCAGAGGACAGTACACTCAATAAGATTTCAATTGTTGTCGGACAAGATACATTTTCGGGCAGGCAATAAGCTGAGGAAATGGTGTAAAAGCCCTGCCCGTTTTCATTGGATTTGGAAGACTGGCCGACCCGACTGTCGTGTGTCTGATCCTGTGCGTCTGTAAAGTTACAAAATTATATTGTTCCGGAATAAAATAAAGCATGTTTTAGGCAGCATGAAGTGGAAAACAGAGGTTCCCAGAGCTGGGAGTGAGAAACCGAAATGCAAACAAACAAAGCCAAAGGCCTAAAGTTCATTTGCACAATTTCCGAGCGCTCGGCTAGCTCGAAGCTCCCCCTGCAGCAAAGTCAAAGGCCAGCCGGTCCAGGCAAACAAAAAGACCAAAAAGACGCTGAAAATCCTTTTGATGAGGTCAACGTTGGTTTGGTTTCCTGCTCGCACACGCATGGGAAGTGCACTGTGATTGGAGTGATGACAAACACCGTGTTAATGTCCTTGTAAGCCAACGGTGGGCTAAATAAAAACTAAATAATTTGTTCGATTTACAATTCAATTGTTCCAAAACTTTAAAAAATAGACTATAATATTTGCGCTTATTTTCAAGAGTGTGAAAAACGGGCAAATTAAATAGTTTATCGAATCGACTTTTTGAATTGCATTGGACCTTTCACAGATTCCAGATTTCCCAGATATTACAGGGCCAAATGGCTTAAATTTATGCTTATTTAGAGGGCGATCACAAATTGAATACCCTAAGCGGTAATTGAATTTCAATCAAACGTAAACAGAGAAGTCATTCCCAACAACTTATTTAAGTACATTATATTTTTTCAACCACCAAACCATTTGTTTAAATTATTAGGCTAAAGCATGTTACGCCTAATTATACACTTTTAAACCTCTCTAAAGTATTTTATAAATTTAAATTTTAATCCCCAATTTATTTAAACCAATTTAGTAGTCTTAACATACCTCTCCTCTAAGCTTATAAAATACAAGCATCTTTCTAACTCTTTAAAAATAATAAGAAATTAAGCGCTTGCCCACACAGTACAAAAGATGCCTGGATTAAGTTTATATTCACAGGTCAGTTTAATATTTATTTATATGTAATGTAAAAATTATATTAAACAACGGTTGTTTTGTGCTTTCTCTCTCTTCGCAAATTAACTTAAATCGAAAAAGAGAGAAAAAGGGAAAAGTACATATTCGAAATTCGAACTGCCGTATTTGCCTTGATCGTCGTTCGGTTGATTTTTCGAACTGGAATAAGTATCAGGAATAAATTAATACGGAATTCCTAGAATTTTATTTACTCGGTGTAGTGTAAAAGTCAATCTGAAGGTAATTATAAATCAAAAGAATATGTATTACTTAACTAATTTAGTTCGGTGTTCTTGCCGTATTTGCCTTGATCGTCGTACGGTTGATTTTTCGAACATAGCGTACTAATATCCAAGTATCATGAATAAATTAATACGGAATTCCTAGAATTTTGTTTTTTCTTGGTGTAGTGTAAAAGTAAATCTGAAGGTAATTACATAACAAAAGAATATGTATTAGTTAACAAATTTAGTTCGGTGTTCTTGGGCGACGTTTATCTTGGCTCTTTTGCCAGTGTGCACTTGGCCAGGTCGATGGCTACCCATGCATGTTCGGCTGTTTGTTCGAGATACAGGGAAATGATGGGGAAACTGGAATGGTTGGCAAGGGGCAAGTCCTGAATATCGAGCACTGGCAGGATTAAATTTGGAAGGTATTGAAGCATGTTATTCGTCATCAATGTTGTTTGCACTAACTAGTTTGTGTTGCTTGTGATGCTTTTGTTGTTAATGTTGTTGTTGTTGTTGCTGCTGTTTGTTTTCATCATCCGAATGTTGGTGTTGTTGTTGCTGTTGTTGCATCAGACGCTTTTGTTCCTATTGCATGGCAACTTGGCCTGAGAATCAAGGGTGGAGCTCAGAGTCAAGTCGTTTCCAGGTTGTTTGCATTGTTTACGCACTTTCGCTTTGATATTATTGTAGTGTGCATTTCGGCTTGATAGCCACATGACCAGGGTAATGGTCAGATTGAGCAACCGCCTCGGGGACCGCAATCAACCCTGCAGGCGGAATATACACAGTCGAACGCCTCGCTGGCCATCCGAGAGGTGGACATGTATATTTTGAGAAAACGGAAAGATCTTGTATTTTGTTTTAGCAAAAATTACCATAAAGGTTTAATAATAGAGATTATAAGATTGGTAAGAGTTGAAGTTTCGATCGCGATTAGGTAGGCCCTCTAAGGCGGTCACATTTCTGTAAGCTAGCCAATTAATTATAACTAATTATGTTGGAGTTCGGTTAATTAACATTTGCCTGAAAGCAAGCTGTATGTGACGTTTTCGACGATTTTTCCACTGTGTACCAAACGTTTCCTTATCCCTGTTAAGCAGTTTTGCACTAATGCTAAATAGAAAACATTATTTCTGATTTGATCAATCAAATTTAACAGTAGATGAAACAAATTTTTTGGTTAAATCGACCAATGAGCTAGCTTAAAAATATGGTTGCCTGCGTATTAATTATACCCGTTACTCGTAGAGTAAAAGGGTATATTGTATTCGTGCAAAAATATGTAACAGGTAGAAGGAAGCGTTTCCGACCCCATAAAGTATATATATTCTTGTTCAGGATCACTAGCCGAGTCGATCTAGCCATGTCCGTCTGTCCGTCTGTCCGTCTGTCCATCTGTCCGTCTGTCTGTCCGTCTGTCTGTCTGTCTGTCTGTCCGTATGAACGCTGAGATCTCGGAAACTATAAAAGCTAGAAGATTGGCATTTTGCATGCAGATTCTAGGAGTTCCTACGCAGCGCAAGTTTGTTTCAAAAAGGTGCCACGCCCCCTTTAACGCCCACAATCGGTTATATACGATTTTAAAAATTTAAATATTTCGGAAAAGTAAAAATGCAGTTTTATTGTGTTTATCAATACCTATCGAAATGTAGAAGAAATTTTTCAAATCGGACCATTCGTTAAAAAAGTTATGCGTGATCAAAGTTTCTATCTCCATCTCCCTCGCACTCCCTTTACCTGAGTAACGGGTATCTGATAGTCGGGGCACCCGACTATAGCGTTCTCTCTTGTTTTGTATTTAAATACTACCGAAATAGTTAGTGTTACGTTGTAAAAGTATTTTTTTTTTGCATTTAAACTATTTTAAATTAGTTAATACAATTTTAACTAAAACGTAACAAGATCTATTTTTGTCGCTGCATAATTTTAGGTTTTGTGTTTTTCTTCTATTACTTCCGATTGTATATTTTCGAACTGGTTTTAGTGCGCATTTATCAAGACCCACTGCTCACTGAAGAGTTATGTCTTCACAGGATTAATTCTGTAGAAAGTCTTTACCCACACTTTTAACCGGCTTGAACTGAACTTTTTTTGAAACGGTAATTTCCTAGTTAAGTATTTTTTTTTACTTTTTAAAGGTAGTGTTACTATTTCACAGAGTTCATAGCATTTTAATGGTAAGTTTAATTTGTAATTTGTAGTAGGCCTTCTATTCGCTCGTTGATTTTTGAAAATTTATTTAAAAATATTTAATAAGCCAGTTTATACTTTCTAGGGATTTTTAAGTACTTTTTGAAGTTAAGTAAGATGATGGTAAAACTGACATAAACGTTTTACGTAACGTACTACGTAGAAGTAACGGTTCATAATTAATTAAACATCTTCAATGGCTTGGTGAAATTATAACCATTCATTGATGGCTTGGTGAAATTATAACTATTTTATTAGGAAATTTGAGCAAAGTATATATGTATGTGTGTTAATGCATATACCTATAAACTATTATTCAGATTTACATAAAAAAGTTATAAGTTGGTCATACATCCTTAAGAATTCAAAAGCCTATATGCTTAAGACATATTTATTTTTACCAAAAAAAAACATACTTCACTTGTCTAGCAATCCCAACCTAAAAAATTCGATTACAAAGAAACCGACCACAAGAAATATTTTAGCGTAAACTCACAGACTTTATATGAGAACGGATGTTACAGGTGCGACTTTCTCTTCTCGATTTAATGGGTTTTTGTTCGATAAAGATTAAGGCAGATAAATGGAAAACGTTGCCGGACAGAGTTTTTTTGAATCTTACAAATTTTTATAATAATTTCTTATGAAATTTACGCCACTTTTGGATCCGCGTCTAAGTGTAAATATAGTCATATACGTTCTACTTCTGCATCGCTATTATATTTAGTCCTCAGATCAAATTGTTTATTTACTTATTGCCCCATCTAACTTTAAGATGCTTCGAGGCTTTGTTGTCCGCACCGAACATCACTCATAATCTGCACATTTGGAGGCTACAGGCATCTCCTGCCGCCCACGTTATTGATCACACGACATAAGTTTGATAAATATCTGGTCCATTGTCTGAGCATAAAACCTCGGCTTCAACGGATCCGCTGGCCTAACCCTGTCTTCCTTTATTTTGCACCTGCCTTTGTCGAACACTCAATGGTCCGACAGACTTGGCTCCCCTTTCTCCATTGCATTATTTATGGGCACAGCGAGCAGTCCCCTTGCACAGTTGTAAGGGAGGCGGGAGGTTTCATTGTTTTTACCACTAAACACGGGGCAATATATCTTTTTCTACCACTGGAATCGAGTTAATCTATGGACTGACATTTTTTCTACCTTAGTGAAAGGACATGAAAGATTGGGCTTTTCTTATGCAAAATTGTTCGGAGTAGAAAAGAGGTCACGGTATTCAAAGGTAGCTTTGTGAACAGTCAGAGCTGGGCAATTTCAGTTAACAGTTCGCAATTCCGAACCTAGAAAAGTGTATTATATAATAAATTCTTGATCAGCTTCCGTTCGCCCCTATTTATTCATGGTCTATTGATTGCCACAAATTTTAAGAGTGTTTTTCCTTTGCTGCAAGATAAAACACAGAAAGATCTTCAAGCAGCTCGTAAAACAATAAATAAAAAATAATACAAAATTACAATTTTCCTATAAGTTTCCTTTAATCTATAATCACCTTTTTTTACAACATTTTTAAATTTATTATAAAAATACTATACAAATAATTATAGCTATAAAGAAAAATTATTTTTGTTCACCAATTAACTTAAACTTGTTTGGAAATATAAAAGCAGGTAGATATTTTTTTACGGTCCTTTCGCTTGTCAAATCCATTAGCCCTTAACATTAACTAAATTAATTTAAATTCAGAAGTGCAAAAGCCAATAATACTATTCGAATAAAAAATGTCACATTCAAATCGCAGTACTCACCCAATTGTTAGGTCAATTATGAAGAAGATACTTTAAGCTTAACTTTCAGGTTGATAGGGCACTAGTTTCATTTGCACGCAAGGAATTTTAAATCAACAATTAATTAAGAACAAATTGAAATTCATGACTGGCGCTAATCAGGCCCACATTTACATGAAACCAATAGCCAGAGAACGCTGAAAAAACTATTAAAGGGCAGACGCAAAAAAACAGGAAAAATGATGTCAGCAATTAGGCAAACTATGACACTCCAAAGAAACGCACTGCGAGGAAAAGGAGGGAAATGGAGGGAAAAATCGAGGGCCGTAGTGGATTTGAATGTAGCCAGCAAACGTGGACATCATTAAAAACTCATTTACATGCAGGCTGGGCTGCCTCGCAGGACATTTAGCCGGGGAAAAGGACGAATCTGGCTAACTCACGGCGTACTCGGTGGCCCGATGACTCTGTGACTCGCTGACTGACTAGGGCAGTTTGTTAATTTTAGATTTGAGACACGTTTCCAACTCAATTTTATCGCATGTTACGCCTTGCTGCCTTTTCGCTTTATGCCCAATGTCGACAGGCTGGGCCCATTTCCCAGCCACTTGCCTCCCCCCGTCAACGAATTTTGATTTCAAGTGCCGTCATTTCCATGCAAAGACCGGTCCAATTAGGGGACGAGGTATAATTTATGCGCCTCAAGAACCGTCTACAAATTGGCCATTGTTGCCATTGCTATTGATAGGTCCCGGTCCCCATTCCGCCCCCTCAGTTCCGAGTGGAAGTCCTCACATGCCGCCAACTTTAAAATACAAAGTTAGACAATAGCATCATACACAAAGTTTTAATATCATTTTTTGCATAATATTTTCCCAGGTAAGAAAAGTTTTTTCGACTAGGCCGGACTAGGCACCTGACTGACCGCACGCATGGGAATTTCGACAGGTGCTTCGCAGCAAACTCATAAAGCTAATTAAGAAATGTGCCAAAGTTGGTCTGCAAAGTTGTGTGGCTTACTTTAGGGCCAATCTACTCAGTCCAACACTCTGGAAATGGGGTAAGTTTATTAAAAGCCGGCAAACAAAGTTTAAATGTACGGCCAAGCGGTTTGTTTTAATTCAATCAAGTATTTTGACTTGCAGAATAATGATTTCCATATACAAAATGATGTCCATGGGAGTTGATATAAAGCTTATCATGCGCGAACCTAACTAAAATAATTTTTTTGATTTATTTGCTATTCTCTTAAAATGATTAGGAATACAATGCAGTGAAAAAGTGAGTAACAGAGAACTGAAAATGATTTCGACCCTATAAAGTATAAATAGCATTAAAATATGGTGTGAATATAACCCCAAAGAGATAATAATTAAAACAAGAAAGGAAAGCTAACTTCGGGCGGAGCCGAAGTTGAAATACCCTTGCAGAATATTCTGTAAATTATAAAAAATCCCAACTTCCTAACTTTAAAAAGACCAAAGTTATGGCATTTCCAATCGTTCAGTTAAGTGGCGGATATAGGATATAGTCGGCCGATCCTTATGAAATTTGGTAGGTCAGATTGATTGGCCAAATATAAAACCCATAGAAAATCCCAACTTCCTAACAAATCTCAAAGTTATGGCATTACCGATCAATCAGTTATATAGCAGCTATAGGATATAGTCGGCCGATCCTTATGAAATTTGGTAGGTCAGATTGATTGGCCAAATATAAGACCCATAGAAAATCCCAACTTCCTAACTTTACAAATCCCAAAGTTATGGCATTACCGATCAATCAGTTATATAGCAGCTATAGGATACAGTCGGCCGATCCTTATGAAATTTGGTAGGTCAGATTGATTGGCCAAATATAAGACCCATAGAAAATCCCAACTTCCTAACTTTACAAATCCCAAAGTTATGGCATTACCGATCAATCAGTTATATAGCAGCTATAGGATATAGTCGGCCGATCCTTATAAAAATTGGTAGGTCGGATTGACTGGCCAAATAAAATACCCGTAGAAAATCCCAACTTCCTAACTTAACAAACAACAAAGTTATGGCATTTCCGATCAATCAGTTATATGGCAGCTATAGGATATAGTTGTCCGATCCCGGCCGTTCCGACTTATATACTGCGTGCAAAGGAAAGAAGGGTGTGTGCAAAGTTTCAATTCGATATCTTTAAAACTGAGAGACTAGTTCGCGTAGAAACAGACAGACGGACAGACAGACGGACAGACGGACAGACGGACAGACGGACATGCTTATATCAACTCAGGAGGTGATCCTGATCAAGAATATATATACTTTATAGGGTCGGAGATGTCTCCTTCACTGCGTTGCACACTTTTGACCAAAATTATAATACCCTCTGCAAGGGTATAAAAATGGAATAATTTTAAAATTGATTTGTGGTGAAGCGTTTTTCTCCGTTCCTAACTATTTTTATACTCATTTCATGATTTCTAAGTTTTTTTAGCATGATACAAAGACCACGTTAAATGCACGTTTTTCCTTACATAGGGAAAAGAAATAAAATCGGTCCTCAATTTAGACATTTGTATCACTTAAAAAATCATATATCTACAGAAAAATGGTGCAAATATTCCGTAACAAATGAACATTTTCTTAATGAAAATTGTATTCTACAATTTCGTGCTTTAGGATTTTTATGAGAATATTTATTGAAAAGAATAATTTTTTTGCTAAAGAGGAAAAAATTGATTACTTTGAAATGAAAAAGAATTAATTTGTTTCCAGTTTTGGTCTGTAACATATTTTTAATTTTTTAGAAAAGTATATCTTAATATCAAGGGAAAAAGGTTAAAAAATAAAAGGTTAAACAATAAGAAAGAAAACGTACTCTCGGAAAAATCAAAAAAGAAATGTAGTAGATGTAAAAAATCACTCGTTAGAAACAAAAGCTATAAATGCAGATTTGATAACAATAGTCAAATTTAATAATATTTAATGGCTGTACCAATATAATAAGTGAATATGTTTGGCAGTATATACCTTTATGGGCTTCCATCTACTTGTTAAAAGCTTTTTGACGAAATAAATTTTCGCTCTTAGTCGACCAGTAACAGGTAAATTTCAATATTCATTGCAAGGGTAAAAAACCTGAAGTTTGTAAGGTAGTTCTTAGTTCCTGGCGTATAGTGTTAGAAATGTAAATTCCCAAGATGGAACAAATGCTTCTTATTTAACTATTTTGCATATTTACTTAAGCAATATGCATTGCTTGCCTTGCGCAACTAAGCTCAACTTATTTGCAGGCCTTTATTTAATCAGGCATAGTTTTAAAGTTGAGAACAAAAAGTTTTGGCCCTGCAATTGTTTTGCTCGAATGCCTTTGACGATTTGTTTAGCCCTGTGCTCGTTGGGACATGAGATGCGAATATTTGTCGCAATCAAATAAAAACTTTGCAGGATTATAAAAAGGGAAGGAATATGAGAATTCCCAAGGGAAATTGCAGGCAGAAGCTAGGGAACGCCATGAGCCAGCCTAGCCACTTTGGGTTGAAAAACCTAATAACTGTTAAATCACCTTGCAAAATGTTCATTTCACAGCGCTATAAACACGCATCGAGCATCGAGCATCGAGCCTCGTCCTTGGTCGCTCGACCCCTTGTCGACTTAAACACTTACAAGGTCTTAACCACCTTTTGTTATTTTGCCTACGTAGCCCTGTCTGTCACTTTAATCTGCCTGCCACACGCAGAGAAGCCGGTAAGAAAGCAAAATCATACGAAGGACACTCACATGAGCGAAGTTTGGAAGCCTGGCGAGGCTTGCAAAGTTATTAACACGCGGCTCCGACTTAAATAAGTCATATTCCAGCCATTCAGCCATTCAGCCCACTTCACCGACTGACTTCTTGTCTTGGCCTGCAAAGGGGTGGGGATGTTAATGGGGTTTTCCCATTAATTGCACGACTGGCCTGAAAGTGAAATCTCTGCTCAGAAAAAGTTAGCTCAAATGACTGCATCACAGTTTAGGGCTAATTTAAAGCACTTTCAGGCATTAAAAGCGTTATTTTATTCTGTATAAAGCATTTAGAACAGAAGTTATTTACACTACACATCGTAAAAGTATATATTCTTTATGCTACGAAATGGAAAAATTGTTGGTGTTATTTTAGCCACGGAACTCCTTTTAAATTGTGCAAATCAAATATATGTAGCTGTATACCATAAAATATATACATTTTAGCGTAGGAATGTAGCAATATGTATTTGTCAGATATTTCAAGCACAGAGAAAAACACATACTGACTTGTTCAGATCAAACCCTCAGGTTTGACGAGTAGATACTATAGAACAAAAAGAAAACATAACGAGAAAAATATAGTGAAGATCGCACATTCATGACGAAAAATAATTACACCTTTTACTAAGTAAATAATCTGTTTCGAATTTCGTTATTCGCCTAGAAATATATTTAAGCCTACTCAGGACTTTTCTCTTAAGGCCTGCCAAATGAGAACATTTTAAAAACTATATAATTTCATATTCATTTTCAAACCTTTTCTATGGCAGTAAGACTGTGTTTACTCGATAGCCATTTCACGTAAACATTTTATGAAATGGCGATGAAATTGTGTGCATATGCAACATTTTATGTATTCGCTTACACTAGAAAGTTGACTTTAAATTAAGGGTCGATTCATGAAGAAGTGTATCCTTACCAGCATAGCTCGGTACATAATTTGCAGCACTTAACCGAAAAATTCGATTCGGGCCCACCAACATCCTTATTATCAATAAGCACCTGCCAGCATGTGTGGCATGAATTTCATGAATTTGTTTGAGTGCCATGAACAGGGTCTGTTCGGACATAATGAATTCGTTTGAATCGCTGGGCTATTTTGATTTCATGCATTCAACAAATCTTGGATAGATTGACTCGCTTGGGAATACATATGTACATTTATGGCTCAGAAATGTTTCCTTCATTGCGTTGCAGTGAAATTATTCTACCAAGGGTCTAAAAGAATCATTACTCTGTTCAAAATTTCAAAATTTCTCCCGGCAAATGGCCACGATTTTTTGGTTTGGTTTTATTTTATATCTCGAGTTATGGCATATATATTTGATATTTGTATATGTTGTATGTTGTATATATTTGTATGTTTTTTTAATTTTTGATACAGCCAAATATAGTGTACATGCACTCATAACAAAAATTAACATTACATATTAAAATTCGCCATAAAATTTAAGTTTTTTCAGGTACATGAAAAGATTTCTAGATTCAAGAAATGTTTTTCAATAAACAAGGAAATATTCCTTTAATCAAGAAAATTGTTCTCAAATTTAAAAATCGGCATTTTATTATGATTTTACTGCTTTTTTTCAATTTGTGTTAATTTCCATTTACAGCATATAATCACGGACATTGTTCAACCTTTCCATTACAATTCCAAAAGATTTCATACAAAATGATGCCTTTGAAATAGTTTTACCTTGGGGTAATAATTTCGATTTCTATCAATGAAAGTTTCGTGAGTTACATCCACAGCAAATGGAATTCCGTTTTTCGAGGGCGTGGGGGTTAGACTGGCATTTGTTTTTGCTGTCGATAAATTCAAATCTTGTCGCAGACGGCGCCGTTGTCGAACTACTTGTTTGTAAATTATAAAACAAGAAGGAACGCTATATTCGAGTACTCCGACTATTAAATACCCATCACTTTGTTCAACAATTTTAAAATAAGTATGTATGCCTCCGGCAAGTCGCAAGCTTCATTTGTGTGAAAAAGATACATTAAGGCAAATATTCCATTTTAATATTATTGTTGAGTTGAGGGCGTTGATGTAGGCTTGGCCAAATTTTGAAACTTGAATCTGAATGTTGAGTCCAAATCTCTAGCTCATACAAAATCCGAAATCTAGACGTTCACACGATCGAGAAATATCAAGATCAAGAATATACACACTTTAAAAAGTCGGAAACGCTATCTCCTACTCGTTACATACTACACCATGAATACAATATACTTTTTACTCTTCAATTAAAGGGTATAATAATGTCGGTTGCATTGCGAACTAATCTGATGCTTCTGATTCTACCAATGCCGCTTTTCCACTTTTCTGCTGTTTGCTGGTGGATGTGGTTAAATGCATAAGCGGCATGGGGCACTACACGGAACTTTTTATGCCGCTCGCCTAAGTTGCACATATTTGGCTTAGCTTTTGAACATCGCGACTAGCAAACGTGAGCTGTGCCAGAGGCAAAGGTAAACCTTTTTTTTTGGGGGGCTAATTATGGAATGATGCACAACAGCTTTCACACTTGTAGAGGTTTTTCACATTGGGAATGATAAAATTTCAACATTGGTGCCTAAAACTCATGAATGTTTGAATATATCAATGTTTTCGATTCTTTGCCAAAAAACAACGATACACGCTATGTTTTAAAACCAGGCTTTTCTGCAAAATAAAGGAAAATAATTTTTTATTATTATACTACTGTTTATTACTGTTTATACATAATAATCATAATAATAATCCCCGATAACGGTAATGATAATCGAGACAAAAAGCCTGATGAAACTTGAGGTGCAAAGAAATAAAACTTATAGGGTTCACAAGCTATGGATGAACCGAGTCGTTTTAGAAAGAATTACAATTAGCCGACTAAATTGTATAAAAAAGTGAATATGCCCAGAAATATCAATCGTAATATAATCACTATTTGCTTTTTTCCGATTGATTCACTGCATTTCGGAGGCTCAAGCCCCCAGGAACCCCCTGGATCCGCCCCTGAGCTAAGCAGCCGATGTGGCGAGACGATTGGAGCTGCAGCAGTGTGGCAGTGTGGCAGTTCGGCCCGCTTGCATGTCCGCCCCGCCATCGTACTCGACTGTCGGCGCTGTCAAATAACTGACATTACCCTCCGCCGCCGCTCCACTGCACCACTGCACCACTCCCCCTGACCCCTGACCTCTGACCCCTGAGCCGCTGAACCGCTGCACCACCGCAGACGACGCCGTGTTGTCGTCATCGCTCCAGCGTCGCACTCTTTCGTGACTGTAAACAATAAAAAATTTCGATTAGAATGTAGGAGCAACAACCGTCCGCGGCAACTCCAGCTGCGTCGGCAACGGCAATCAAGTTGTGCGAGGCACACCGATCAGTGCGGGGCTGTGGCACAGACGTAAAATTATAATGGGAAAAAGTACCTAAATTGCATATTAATAGAAAATGAAACCTAAAATGTTATGCAGCGCAAACGTGCGGGGCCCAATTTTGTGGGCCACCCATTTCATTACACCCATTTGCTTAAACTGAGCTAGGTTGCAGATATGAGACGAACTTGCCCATTTAATCTGGGTTATATTGCATTCATAGAATAGCACATGCAGACAACAAAATGGGCCTTTTCAAATCGTACAGACTGTTAAGTACAATTTTTGAAAATACTTATACTTCTTAGCATAACTGCATACTTGTGTAGCTTTTGAAAAAAATAGCTACTTCGAAAAATCATTATCTGAACTGGCCTACATCACTCTGGTTTGTTAATTTATAGCATTTAATTTGTAACAATTTTAAAAGTAACGAGGTTTGGTCTTCGGACGAAAGTAGTTTCCGTCTGTGTGCAACGTGGATATCTACCCTTTTCCTGACACGGACTCAAAGTCTGCAACACTGCCCTGCCTGTTGAGTGTCCTTTTTTTACACTACCTGTGAACACAAGTGTGGAGGTGTATTGAGTTTCACAAAGGACTCTTTAAATAAAACCCTTGGTTTTAAAGGGGACCAAAGGTTTTTCCGTCTGTGTACAACTTCGAGATCTCTTCAGTTCGTATTGATGCCCTCTAGGACCAGCAAATAGCTCAACTCTGTGGCATCCAAAAGTGATATTTACAACAATTTTGAATTTTTTTTTTGAGAAGTTACCTTATTTATATGTATCTCGTACTTATAGTAAGGGCATTGAGTAAAACACCAAAAAAAAAAGTATTGGTTGTTGGTTGAATCAAAAAACTATTGCATTAACAGCAATATTTTGTTTGCATCATTTTGTTGGTGTAATTTTTTATGGAATTTACGGTTGCATTAGAAAATAAATACACTTGCAGACGGTATTATAACTTCAGTCAAAAGTGAAGGAGACATTTCCAACCCTATAATATATATATATTCTTGTCTAGCATCACCAGGAGACTCGATCGACTCAAGCTAGTCTCTCTGTTTTAAAGCTGTCTGCTCGAAACTTTCCCAAAAGTGTTCTTTCTATTGCAGTATATAAGTCAGAACGAGCCGGATCGGGCAAACTTATCATATAACTCCTAAAGAAACAATGGGAAAAACATTTTAAAAAGTATAACTTTGTTCTCTTTAATTTTTTTACGGTTTTAATTATATTAAAATCGGACATCTATATCATATAGCTCCCAAAGGAAAATAAAAATCTTAATTTTGCTGTTTTTTTATTTATCAAAATATTCCTTATAGCACCCATAGGAACATACGGGATTTAGTAATATTTTAAATATGGAATTAAGGTTTTAATTAAATTAAAACCGTACATCTATATCATTAAAAATATCATATAGCTGCCATAGAAACGATGACAAAATGCAGCGCAAAATCGATATAGCTTCATTGTTTTTAGTAATGTAGGCATATAAATCGATATGTAGTCGTTTTGTAATAACTGCAAGGGTATATAAACTTGCAGAAATTTGCTTCCTTTCTTGTTTTATTATCAAATATCTTATAGTCCGAGATACGCTATTTGTTTTTGGTTTTAGAATTACGGGTTTACTTTAATAAATTCTGACGACTTATCATATAGCTCGTTTTTTCATTTTTTTAAGCATTGAAATCAAAATATAGAATACAATTTTTTTGTAACAGACACCGAAGTTTGCTTCCTTCTTGTTACTTATTCTCTAGAACTTGTTGTCCCCATCGTATTTATACAAATACAAACTGTGCGATTTGGCGAGAAACCTGTTGTTGCTGACATCTTCGCCCACGAATGTTTTTAAAAACTAAACTATGCTTTCAATTTATCCTGCACCAAGCTAACAGACTTAATGTCCAGCCCTGCCCACAGTTAAATCAAAAAGCAACACCTGTTTTGGTATTTAATCGTGCTAAATGAGTAAATATGGATTCACTAGGATACAACTTTGGCTTCACGGCGCGGGCAAATTCCCTCCTTTGGAGGAACCTGTTTGGGCAACACACTTTCCGACTCTTGGGCCACCTTTTCCAGCCAGCTTATGCTCTTCAATCCACCCACTGATTGGGGTTAATGAAGATGTCGGAAACGGTGCCGCGGAGGGACTGGATTCCCTGGCTGGTGGGCACCGGCTTGGGTCGCTGGGCCACGTTGCTCATCCACCGCCGGAAAGCCTGTTCCGCCTGCTGCCGGCGAAGCACCTTCTCCTGCTCCCGCTGCCGCTCGACGTCCCGCTGCTCCATCCTCCGCCGTTCGGCCAGCCTGATCTTCTGCAGCTCCCACTTCTGCAGGTGGCTCTGCGCGGGACCATTTGCTTTTGGTTGCGGTATATGGACGGAAGGGGCGGTCTTGGAGGCACTCAAGTGGGCCTGCCGCGCCTTCTGCTGACACCACCGCTCGTACTCCCCCTTGGCCAACCGCTGGCGCAGCGCCGTCCGCTCCCGCTGCGCCTCCCGCTCGGCCTGCTCCTGCCGCAGCCTGCACTGGCACTGGCGCCGCTTGCCGGACAGCCAGTTCTCGTAGGCGTCGCCGGCGGAGCGCTCCATGTGCAGCGGGTCGAGGCGGCGGGTGTAGGTGAGCGGCGGGGAGGCGCCACCGCCCCCGCCCCCGCTACCGTCGGATCCCAGGCGCAGCGAGGGCAGGCTGAAGCTGAGCGGCTCCTCCTCCCGGGACATGGCCTCCTCCCAGCTGCACATCGAGGTGGTGGAGTCCTTGTCGCCGGAACTGCCTTCCCGGGAGGAGGTGGATCTGCTGCTGCTCCCGCTGGCGGGGCTACTGCTGGGACTGTCCAGGTCCAGGCAGAGCGTTTCCGACTCGAGCCCATCTTCGTGGTGTCCCACCATCGTGGCCAAGGTGCCCAGTGACCCGAGCGAGGAGCAGCGCAGAGTGGAGGACTCCGTCTCGTCCAAGGAGTGGGTTTCGCTGGACGACACGGAGCTGCCCACGTAGCGCACCGTGCTGGGGCTTCCCATGGAGGGCAGCGGGCTGGCCTTGTCGTAGGTCTTGATGTAGGTCCTGGAGCCCTTCCTCTGCGGGAGCCGCCCGCTCGCCTCGTCCTCGCCCGGCGGGCAGGCTGGGTTCTGCTGGGGCTGGAAGTTGAACACCCCGCAGTCGATGAGGGCTCCCTGAATGTTGACCCGTCCC
The DNA here is from genome assembly GCA_018153305.1 of Drosophila kurseongensis. NCBI lineage: Eukaryota > Metazoa > Arthropoda > Insecta > Diptera > Drosophilidae > Drosophila > Drosophila kurseongensis. The sequence continues at coordinate 314,203 of JAECXX010000156.1, forward strand.
AGGAAGGCCATTTGGCAAGCGTTCGGTTTCTAGGGGTCTTCCGGTTAGTCTTGCTGATTACCTTTGCTGGACTCACCTACCTTCTTGTGCACCCAATTATAACTTCAATACGTCGTCTGAGGAAGACGATATATGTAACACCTTGCAGTCTTAAAACCAGTCAACTTTTCAGTCTATGGAAAGTGTTTGAGTTTGTGTGTTGGAATAGCAAACAATAAACTTACTTATAGCTTTGACATTAGTCTCTAATAAAGCACTATTTGAATCAATTTCTAGTCAAGCCGGAGTTTTAATTCTCCTGCAGTTGATTGTTTATTTTTTCCCGATCATTTTTACTCTGCTAGCATAAGTGCCCAATTTTTTTATGGTGATACCTTTTACATTATTATTAGATTATTTCAATACTGCGGCTTGCAAAAGTTGATAACAATTACACAGATAATATTTTAACACACGGAGCCGAAGTTGATATACCCTTGCAGAATACTCTGTAAATTATATTCTCCAAAATTATTCATGTGATGCATTCTTAATACTCATAAAAAATCCCAACTTCCTAACTTTAAAAACACCAAAGTTATGGCATTTCCAATCGTTCAGTTATATGGCAGCTATAGAATATAGTTGTCCGATCCCGGCCGTTCCGACTTATATACTGCGTGCAAAGGAAAGAAGGGTGTGTGCAAAGTTTCAATTCGATAGCTTTAAAACTGAGAGACTAGTTTGCGTAGAAACAGACAGACGGACAGACGGACATGGCTATATCAACTCAGGAGGTGATCCTGATCAAGAATATATATACTTTATAGGGTCGGAGATGTCTCCTTCACTGCGTTGCACACTTTTGACCAAAATTATAATACCCTCTGCAAGGGTATAACAACTATCTGCCTTCAAGCAGATAGCTTTAAAACTGAGGGACTAGTTTGCGTAGAAGCGGACAGACGAACAGTCCGTCCGAAACAGTTCTTCTAGAACCGCAGAATAATCTTTAGATGGTTATTCTTATCTGTGCGCAAGTATGTTTGTAGCCACCGTCTTCCGGTATTTAAATCGATTTCGGGAATCACATTCAACACCAGAGCAGAAGTGCAATCGTTGCCTTGACTTTGCCCTTGGGTAGCAACCACCTCCAATATGCGGATCCAAGAATAATAGTCTCTGTAGGCTGCAAAGTACCCTTATCCAGATCATTTCCCCAAACTCCCTAACATACCCATCAAAATGACTCAATACAATCTTTTTAAATATGCAATTTAATAGCTATGGTGGACGGCATCCGAATGAAAAGTTAAGCGGAAACTTGCATAGTCCCCATCGTTTATATAGGGAGTGCCCTTGAATGAAAGTTTCCCGTGGTCCGGATTCAGGATTCCGGATTGAGGACACAAATTTTGCAAAGTCTACAAAAAGTTTACCAACCCTCTCCACTTATCCGTATTTATGTTACTAAAATACGCAGATCAGTCGTAAAATAATCTCAATCACTTTATCAAATCTCCTATTTCATCAAATGAAAACAAATTAAAACAAGAAAGGAAAGCTAAATTCGGGCGGAGCCGAAGTTGAAATACCCTTGCAGAATATTCTGAAATTATATTCTCCAAAATTATTCATATGATGCATTCTTAACACTCATAAAAAATCCCAACTTCCTAACTTTAAAAACACCAAAGTTATGGCATTTCCAATCGTTCAGTTATATGGCAGCCATTGGATATAGTCGGCCGATCCTTATGAAATTTGGTAGGTCAGATTGATTGCCCAAATATAAAACCCATAGAAAATCCTAACTTCCTAACTTTACAACCACCAAAGTTATGGCATTTCCGATCAATCAGTTATATGGCAGCTATAGGATATAGACGGCCGATCCCGGTCGTTCCGAATTATATACTAAGTGCAAAGGAAAAAAGGGTGTGTGCAAAGTTTCAATTCGATATCTTTAAAACTGAGAGACTAGTTCGCGTAGAAACAGACAGACGGACAGACAGACGGACAGACGGACATGCTTATATCAACTCAGGAGGTGATCCTGATCAAGAATATATATACTTTATAGGGTCGGAGATGTCTCTGCAAGGGTATAACCAGACACCATTAGTGATACAGTATAGATTTAGTATTTTTTATTAATATTCAAATATTTCATACTTAAACAGATCGACTCATAAGGACTTGGGCCTTATCATCATTTCAGTTTACGTAAGTGATATCTGCCAGTCATTGTTATGCCATGAGCCCCGATGAATTCCTCCACCTTTGCCTTCCTTTGAGTATTTTCCATTGAGCATACTGTAATTTTAAGTGATTATAGGAGGAAGATTTAAGCAGAGCATAAATAAACAGGTATACCTAAAGCCACAGTAATTATGCCACCATGGACCATATTTATTGTCACAATTTATATTAGAATTGTCATTATCCCGATCATATGTGCTGAACTTTTGGTTCTTTTGGAATGTGAGGGAGTCACAAGAATATTTCCCTAGATTCTTTAACTCGTAGGCTTCCTCCTCACTTCCAATCATAAAGTCATCATAATAAGCGTAGCTGGTGGATCCATTAACCTTTCCAAGTTTAATGAGGAGTTCATGGGGTCGTGCCTCAGTCATCCGATGCAATTTTTCCAGCCCGATGAAGAATCAGTGGAGCACTGACATTCCCAAATCCTGTTTTATACTCATCCCAAATTCGATGGAAGTTCTCGGATCCGTCAATGCGTCTCTGAATTACAGTCCAACCAGAGGAAGACGACACACAGGGCACTTTAAAGGGTTCAAGACACCGAATCTTTATTTGGTAAATCCCATTGGGACTGCTACTGGGACAAGAGTCAGGTACATTTTTATCAGATTTCCGGCATTCCGAAAGCTGACTAGATAGTTCTGATGTTGTTTTCTCAATCGCTTTAATTTGAGTCCTAAGGTCAGAGATTTGTTCATCTCTATTTTGAAGGTGTTCATGCTGGCTTTTGATTTGACCTTCTTTGCTTTTGGTTTGACCATAGGATATTTATACCCTTGCAGAGGGTATTATAATTTTGGTCAAAAGTGTGCAACGCAGTGAAAGAGACATCTCCGACCCTATAAAGTATATATATTCTTGATCAGGATCACCTCCTGAGTTGATATAGCCATGTCCGTCTGTCCGTCTGTCTGTCCGTCTGTCTGTCCGTCTGTCTGTTTCTACGCGAACTAGTCTCTCAGTTTTAAAGATATCGAATTGAAACTTTGCACACACCCTTCTTTCCTTTGCACGCAGTATATAAGTCGGAACGGCCGGGATCGGCCGACTATATCCTATGGCTGCCATATAACTGATTGATCGGAAATGCCATAACTTTCGTGTTTGTAAAGTTAGGAAGTTGGGATTTTCTATGGGTTTTTTATATGGTCAATCAATCCGACCTACCAAATTTCATAAGGATCGGACGGCTATGTCCTATAGCCGCCATATAACTGATTAATCGGAAATGCCATAACTTTGGTGTTTGTTAAGTTGGGATTTTCTATGGGTTTGTTTTTTGGCCAATCAATCCGACTTACCAAATTTCATAAGGATCGGCCGACTATATCCTATAGCTGCCATATAACTGAACGATTGGAAATGCCATAACTTTGGTGTTTTTAAAGTTAGGAGGTTGGGATTTTTTATGAGTGTTAAGAATGCATCATATGAAAAATTTTGGAGAATATAATTTCAGAATATTCTGCAAGGGTATTTCAACTTCGGCTCCGCCCGAAGTTAGCTTTCCTTTCTTGTTTTAACTGACTCTGCAAGTCTTTTATGGTGTCTTTCAGGGTATTAACTTGGATTTTGAGTTCATCGTTGGCATCGGCTGTTATTTTCATCTGTACAAAATAATTTAGAATAGGCGATAAAATAATAATCATTGCATTCGTTTTTATACCCTTGCAGAGGGTATTATAATTTCAGTCAAAGTTTGCAATGCAGTGAAGGAGACATTTCCGACCTTGTAATGTATATATATTCTTCTTCTTATCAATAGGGGAATCGATCTAGCCATGTCCGTCTGCCTGTCCGTTTCTACGCAAACTAGTCCCTAGCTTGCCGGAACTGCTTCATTTCTTGTGTAATTTATTTTCAATTTGCGAAAAACTGCACCTGTATTGTATAAGGTATAAGGCCGGAAATGTTTGGCATTGCAAACTTCTGACCTAAATTATAATAACCCCTGGGTATAAAAAGCGATCGCTTTACGCACTCGTTTCGTACTTATGTTTTTATGTGCCTAGCTAGCTGCTAATCTAGAACCGCAGAATGATCTTCAGATGCTACTGAAAGTGCTTATCTGTGCGCAAGTATGTTTGTAGACACCGTCTTGCGGTATTAGAATTGATTACGGGAATCTCATTCAACACCAGAGCAGAAACACAATCCTTGCCTTGACTTTGCCCCTTGGGCAGTGTCTTCAGGCTGGAAAGTACCCTTATTAAGATCATTTTCCCAAACTCCTTTACATACCCATCAAAATGACTTAACAAAAACTTATAAATATGCAAATTAATAACAATGGCAGACGGCATCCGAATGAAAACTTGCATAGTCCCCATTGTTTATATAGGGAGTGGCCTTGAATGAATGTTTCCTAGGATCCGGATTCAAGATTCCGTATTCAAGATTCCGAATTCTGGCGGATTGAAAGCACCCAAAAACGCACTGACAGATTCCTTAAACACAAATTGAGTAAAATCTGCAAATACCTTACCAACCCTCTCCACTTATCCGAATTTATGTTACTAAATAACGCAGAGCTGTTGTAAAATAATCTCAATCACTTTATCAAATCTCCCATTTCATCAAATAAAATCAAATTAACACCAGACAGCATTAAGAGTACAGTATAGATTTAGTTTTTTATTAGTATTAAAATATTTCATACTTAAACAGTGCGTCTCATAAGGACTTGGGCCTTATCATTATTTCGACAAAGGTAAGTGATTCATCAAAATTTTCACGCCATGAGTACCAAACAATTCCTCTATAACCTTTGCCATCTTTGAAGTATTTTCCATTGAGCGAACTGTAATTTGAAGTGATTATAGTAAGATTTAATAAGAGCATAAATAAACAGGTATACCTGGGTGAACAGGCTTTGTGCCACCATGCACCAAGTACAATGGCACAATTTGCATGGCCATTAATGTCATTATCCCGATCAAATGTGGAGAACTTTTGGTTCTTACTGTATGTAAGGGAGTCTCCGGCTTTACCAGAATATTTCCCTAGATTCTTCAACTCGTACAATTCCTCCTCACCCCCGATCTTAAAGTCATTATAATAAGCGTAGCTGGTGGATCCATTAACCTTTCCAAGTTTAATGTGGAGTTCGTGGGGTCGTGCCTCAGTCATCCGATGCAATTTTTCCAGCCCGACGAAGAATTCTCTACTGACATTTCCAAATCCAGATTTATAGTCATTCCAGGTTCTATTGAAGTTCTCGGATCCGTCAATGCGTCTCTGAATTACAGTATAACCAGGTGGAGAAGATGCACAGGGCACTTTAAAGGGTTCAAGACCTCGAACCTTTATTTGGTAAATGAAATTGGTACTGCCACTGGGACAAGAGTCAGGTAAATTGTCATCAGTTTTCCGCAATTCAGAAAGCTGACTGGATAGTTCTGATTTTGTTTTTTCAACCGCCTTAATTTGATTGCTAAGGTCAGAGATTTGTTCATCTCTATTTTTAAGGTGTTCATGCTGGCGTTTGATTTGCTCCTCTTTCACCCTTAAAATATATTCTTTGCTTTTGGTTTGACCTTTGGATATTTTTAACTGACTCTGCAAGTCTTTTATGGTGTCTTTTAAAGTATTTACTTGGCTTTTGAGATCATCGTTGGCATCGGCTGTTATTTTTATCTGTACAAAATGATTTAGAACAGGCGTTAAAACAATAATCATTGCATTCGTTTTAAATATTTAAATAAGTTGGTTACTGCAATAAATCTTAATTACGCTGACAAAAGAAAGTATTGATAACGTTATCAGCGTCGATTCAAAACAAACTGAACAAAATTTGTGTAATGAACTTTCGTTGCAGTATTGTACTTATTTTCTAAAAAGCTGTTACAATTGTGTTTTTTATACATTAAATTTACCTATAAACTTAGATAAGCAATATCGATGGGATTTCTAAGATTTCTATTTGTCTGTCAGTCTGAATGTCTGTCTGTATGTCTGCTATCAGTAACTCACCTTCATAAGTGCCTCCATTCTGTCGAATCTCGCATCCTGAGCCTGAATTGAATTCGCGAAGTCTTCTTTTGTGATGAGTTGGTTCTTCATTTCGGAGTTCACCGTCATATATTTTTCTTCCGCCAGCTTGAATCTCGATTCGAGTCCTGCCTCGATTTCTTCCAACCTTTTTCGGATATTATCAGAGTCATCAAATAGCGGGTTGAGTGCGGCCAGGCAGAAGGAGCCGCATTGTTGTGGTGCATCTTGGAGAACGCACGACGACTGATCCTTTGAATTCAACCCAATCCCTCCTTGCACACTTGGAAAAATTAATAAGCCAAGGAAATAGGATAATAGCCTCAGCATCTTAAGTTGTTCGACCTACTCAAAATAAATTTAAAAAGTGAACTGAAATGTAGCTGTTAGTTGAAGAAACAACGAAGCCTAAAATGTTATAAAATATAATATATTCTTATCTATAGTACGTGGCCGTCCAAGTCTCTCATCCGTCGGCCAACAATTGGAAAAACCCAAATCACCAAATATGTATATGGACTAGCATATAAATAGACATGAGCTTATGTTCTTATCGCTTATTATACCCGTTACTCGTAGAGTAAAAGGGTATATTGTATTCGTGCAAAAGTATGTAACAGGTAGAAGGAAGCGTTTCCGACCCTATAAAGTATATATATTCTTGTTCAGGATCACTAGCCGAGTCGATCTAGCCATGTCCGTCTGTCCGTCTGTCCGTCTGTCTGTCCGTCTGTCTGTCTGTCTGTCTGTCTGTCTGTCTGTCCGTATGAACGCTGAGATCTCGGAAACTATAAAAGCTAGAAGATTGGCGGTTTGCATGTAGATTTTAGGAGTTCCTACGCAGCGCAAGTTTGTTTCAAAAAGGTGCCACGCCCCCTTTAACGCCCACAATCGCTTAAATACGATTTTAAAAATTTAAATATTTCGGAAAAGTAAAAATGCAGTTTTATTGTGTTTATCAATACCTATCGAAATGTACAAGAAATTTTTCAAATCGGACCATTCGTTAAAAAGTTATGCGTGATCAAAGTTTCTATCTCCATCTCCCTCGCACTCCCTTTACCTGAGTAACGGGTATCTGATAGTCTCGGCACCCGACTATAGCGTTCTCTCTTGTTTTATTTTTATACCCTTGCAGAGGGTATTATAATTTTGGTCAAAAGTGTGCAACGCAGTGAAGGAGACATCTCCGACCCTATAAAGTATATATATTCTTGATCAGGATCTTCTCCTGAGTTGATATAGCCATGTCCGTCTGTCCGTCTGTCTGTCCGTCTCTCCGTCTGTCTGTTTCTACGCGAACTAGTCTCTCAGTTTTAAAGATATCGAATTGAAACTTTGCACACAGCCTTCGATCCTTTGCACGCAGTATATAAGTCGGAACGGCCGGGATCGGCCGACTATATCCTATGGCTGCCATATAACTGATTGATCGGAAATGCCATAACTTTCGTGTTTGTTAAGTTAGAAAGTTGGTATTTCCTATGGGTTTTATATTTGGCCAATCAATTCGACCTACCAAATTTCATTAGGATCAGCCTACTATATCCTATAGCTGCCATATAACTGATTGATCGGAAATGCCATAATGGTGTTTGTAAAGTTAGGAAGTTGGGATTTTCTATGGGTTTTATATTTGACCAATCAATCCGACCTACCAAATTTCATAAGGATCGGCCGACTGTATCCTATAGCTGCCATATAACTGAACGATTGGAAATGCCATAACTTTGGTGTTTTTAAAGTTAGGAAGTTGGGATTTTCTATGAGTTTTATTTTTGGCCAATTAATCCGACCTACCAAATTTCATAAGGATCGGCCGACTGTATCCTATAGCTGCCATATAACTGAACGATTGGAAATGCCATAACTTTGGTGTTTTTAAAGTTAGGAAGTTGGGATTTTTTATGAGTATTAAGAATGCATCATATGAATTATTTTGGAGAATATAATTTACAGACTATTCTGCAAGGGTATATCAGCTTTCCTTTCTTGTTAATATTCTAATCAGTTGATTACTGTATTAAATCTAAATTGAGCTTACACCAAAAAAAACAACTTCTAAAAACGCCGAGAAATGGCAGCGTCAGTTCGAAACTAAAGTTAATGCTAGGAAAGAAATTTGAATATTACCTAATAGAGCTCTACACAAAACAATAGCATAATTGCAGTGTAGTATTATTTAAAGGGCTAAAAAACTCTTACTTTTGTGCTTTCTTTAGATGCCATTTACATATAATCAGAGATAACCACTTCTGATAGGAACGCGAAAGGATGTCTGTTTATCCGTAACTCACGGTCTTAAGTTGATCCTCCGTTCTGTCCAATCTCGCATCCAGCTTGGCCTGCGTTGCACACCAAACTGTATCATCACTATAAGTTTCAATTCGATATCTTTAAAACTGAGAGACTAGTTTGCGTAGAAACAGACAGACGGACAGACGGACATGCTTAAATCAACTCAGGAGGCGATCCTGATCAAGAATATATATACTTTAAAGGGTCGGAGATGTCTCCTTCACTGCGTTGCACACTTTTGGCCAAAATTATAATACCCTCTGCAACGGTATAAAAAAGTAAACAAAACTGTATCATCACTATATGTTTGCTTCTGCCGATAAGAAGAGTTTTTGAATTATCTTGGTAAAAACAAAAATAAAAAAAAACAATATCAATCTGTTTTTATTTGGTTCCTTATATCTTAATATATACAAAATGGTACAATTCAGACATTTTTAAATTGAGTTATTATATTTGCTGGTAAATTGAATATTTGTTGCAATATCTACGTTTCTTAAACAAGCCTGACAATCCCACTCTCCTTAGTGGTAAATCAAAGCTCAACATAGGTCAAGGGTATTAAGAGTTTGCACCTTTACGAATAAGCACCTGCAATCCGGCACACACAGTTGTTAATGAGCGGCCCTAAGATGATTTTACAAAGGACTTACCTAGACAGTCTACTAGGTATTACATCACAAGTTCAATCTGCGTCCCACACTAGCAAACTCTGTAAATCAAAACATTTTCGGTATTTCCATCTCCCAGGCGCAGCTATAGGAATATCCTGTTAAGCATTTGATTGCGTTGAATACTTTGCCTGCCCCTTACACAATGGGCAATGACTATATATACATAAAACCCGCATGCTTGTTTACTTGAAATGGCTTCCATCAACATCTATTATAAGATTATCTCATCTTAAATTTCGGGCAAATTAAAACAAAATCACGACTTTAAGCTAAATCAGACTAAGTAAAACAAATGTCCCGCTTTTTTATGATTAGACTGTAAGCTCGGCTGGTCAATAAAATAGGTTGAAGTAGGAAAACATTAACCTGTAGCTAATAAATACAATTATTTGGTTGCAGAAGGTGAGGTATTAGGAAAATATACCTGACTAGGGACTTGATAACCATTAAAATTGAATTAGATGCAGTGCGAGGAGACCTTTTTGACGACTCCGATTTGAAACTTAGTAAACAAATGCCTTAAAACCGGAGCACCTAATAAATCATCATCTAAGACCGACGATCGCACGGTTCAGTTGGCCCAATGTAAACCGTTCAAGTCTTGTTAAAGCAGAAAAAAATAATATTTTTTCCATAACTGTATACATTAACAAAAAACAAGAAAGGAAAGCTAACTTCGGGCGGAGCCGAAGTTGAAATACCCTTGCAGAATATTCTGTAAATTATATTCTCCAAAATTATTCATATGATGCATTCTTAACACTCATAAAAATCCCAACTTCCTAACTTTACAAACACCAAAGTTATGGCATTTTCGACCAATCAGTTATATGGCAGCTATAGGATATAGTCGGCCGATCCTTATGAAATTTGGTAGGTCGGATTGATTGGCCTAATATAGAACCCATAGGAAATCCCAACTTCCCACCTTAACAAACACCAAAGTTATGGCATTTCCGATCAATCAGTTATATGGCAGCTATAGGATACAGTCGGCCGATCCTTATGAAATTTGGTAGGTCGGATTGATTGGTCAAATATAAAACCCATAGAAAATCCCAACTTCCTAACTTTACAAACACCAAAGTTATGGCATTTCCGATCAATCAGTTATATGGCAGCTATAGGATATAGTCGGCCGATCCCGGCCGTTCCGACTTATATACTGCGTGCAAAGGAAAGAAGGGTGTGTGCAAAGTTTCAACTCGATATCTTTAAAACTGAGAGACTAGTTTGCGTAGAAACAGACAGACGGACAGACAGACGGACAGACGGACAGACGGACAGACGGACATGCTTATATCAACTCAGGAGGTGATCCTGATCAAGAATATATATACTTTATAGGGTCGGAGATGTCTCCTTCACTGCGTTGCACACTTTTGACCAAAATTATGATACCCTCTGCAAGGGTATAACAATAAGAGGCATGCGGTCGGGCAGCGGACAAGGCTAGATCGACTCGCCTGGTGATGCTGATCAAGAATATAAATACTTTATTAGCCCTTTCAGTCTACGACTAACAGATATAAACATAAACAAGAAAGGAAGTTTATATACTATTGCAGGTATTACAACACGACTACATTTCGATTTCTATGTCTTAAATTTTTTTTATGTTCATTGGGATTTGGTAATATTTAAGTACTATGGAATTACGGCTTTAATTAAATTAAAGAAAAAGAAAAATTGAAAAACTAAAAAAAATATAAATGAAAAAATATTTTTATTTTGCTGTTTTTTCTATTTATTAAAATATTCCTTTGAGATATTGTAATTATTTACTATAACAGAATTACGCTTTTAGTTTTGTCAAAATCGGACAACAATATCATATAGCTGTTATTGAAACGATGGCAAAATGCAGAATTACGAGTAATTTAAATTTAAAACAAAGTGACAACATAGTGCAAGCTTTAATTTAGTTCCAAAAGCAATTCGTAGAATATTCGTATTTTAGCAAGCATTCCAAACATTAGTATAACGGAAACGCCACTAACTAAGCATTCATTATGCGGTAATTATTTCGACTCCAATCGAGTGCACATTCGGGTGCATTTTTGGACTTTGCAGAAAGTGAATTGAAAAATGGGAGCAAAGAAAAACAAATCCTGCGGCCCCAATTAATTTTTTCGCACAAATCACGTGAATAATCGAAAATTAGATAGCAGCTGCTGGCTGACCTGCTGCCGATGCGGCTATTGTTTTAAATGCAGCTGCATCGAAAAACAATAGGCGGAGTTGGCCGGAAAGCTGTTATCCCATGATTGCGGTGAGTTTTCGGTGGCTTTGCTTAGGCCTCGCCGGTCGCTCGGCAGTGAAACAATAATGTCCGCAAATTGACGCCACAAGCTGTTGGTTCAATGAGAGTCCACTCGCACGCACAGATGCACATGCAGGGGCGCCCATCTGCGTCTGCGGCACTTCCTCTGCCCCGCCGTACAGTGCTGCCAGGAACTACCAAACAAGAATTGCTAGATTAAAACAAAAAATAACATTTAACTTTTAAACTAATTATGCATTTATTTAATTTAAAATACAAATAAATAACAAGTTTTCTGTGACTTAATGATTATAATATATATATTTATATTTAAAGAAAACAAAAATTAAAAATAAAAATACGAAACCAAAAATACAAAATAAAATTAAAAGAAACATGATTTCAGAATATTATCAATTATACATTACTTAATTAGAGAATTCTTATAATACTATCCAATTCGGCAGCTTCACTTAAATCCGAATACCTTCCATTGCCAGTGATTTGCGTCAAGTATTTGTACGGAAGAGCATAATTATGGCAACATTTTCCGAGTCTCAGTAAGCCATACCTGTTAAAATATTTGAGGTTTGATATTTTCAATCTTTATTTAAATTATTGGAATGTATAACTAACCTTGTATACAATACCGGATTTAAGGGTTTTAGGCTCATGGCGTTGCGTAGTTTGCTCTTTACCAAATTCATCTGAGAAAATATACGCTCTACTTCAGCATTCGACCATTGCAATGAAAGAATTTTTAGGGCAAATTCAGCTAAATTTGTAAATCTGTTCGCAGCGTCCTTGTACTTTAAGACTTCCGCCCAATATTTACTGGTGTCCTCTATAAACTCCCATTTTATAAATTGAATGTTATAAATTTTGTTATTGATATCATCAATGTTTTCACATTTTTCTTATTTAAAGTTGCTACATTTGTTGCTAATAGCAAATCGAAAAAAAAGTTGAAATTTTTTTCAAGTTGCTAGATTTAGCAACAAAATAGCTAAACTGGCAGCCCTGCCGCCGTATTGAATGGAACCTCCATCTTCCCCGTTCCCGGTTCCCCGTTTCCGCCGACCGAGGATTTGGGGTCCCGCCCGGGCTCTCTGGCGCTCCTCCTGCTGCTCGGCTCTGGCTTTGGTGCTGCTTTTATTTGCCGGCTTGTTTTCTGCTGGTTAGCCTGGTGAATTTCCCGAAATTTCCAGTTCCCAGGCAGTCTCTGGTTCGACGTCACCGTCGGCGTGCTGCCAACAGAAATACAAGCCGGCAGAATTCCCCGCCTCCTTCTCCGCCTCCGCCTACAAGCGAACCAACAACAAGCAATAATTATCGTTGCGGGTGCCCCGGCAACACGTTGTTTGGAATGCATTGTAAGTGAATTGATGCTTGTGAAAGCTGCAAAAAAATTAGACACACGACTTACTAATTGGATGGAAGTTCAGCGTATGCGCCGTTAATAGTTGATATTTGAAATCACTGCTCAAGATTATTTGAAGGCGTTGGCTTTATCTCCTGTCAATTTTCTTATCTACATCAAGTCTATGTTTTGCTTTTCCACCATTTGGGGTACATGTGTCGAGTTAATCCCGAATCCTGCAGATTTTATATACACCGACCAGCTAAACTCGTAACTTCGTTTTAAACTGGGAGTATAGAGGCTCGAAACATTTCTTTGATATTACGTAGGTTAATGCTCTTACTCGTTTTGGTTGCTAACACATTTTTGTCACATTTTAAATAATTTCAGGTCATTCGAATAACAAGAGTAAAAATGCCAGAGCGGAATGCCAAAATAGTGAAGTGTATTAGCTTTGCGAATCTTTGTTTGCAATTATAGTCTATTACAAATGCGATTTTAAAACACGTTTTTCGCGTGCTTTGATCCTCCCTATAACTGTATCCCACGATTTAAGGACTTGAATATTTCGAAGTTTGTGAATTTCGGGTAGCTCCATAAATTTAAAAAAGTATATAAAACGAAGTTAGAGTAAGTCACTTAATAAGCCAGAAATTATGTGTTTTGATCGACTTATTAAACCCAAATAAACACATTTTTCTGCCCAAGCGAAAGCGAATCAGTACAGTATCAAATAATACTTTTCTCCCATTTTAATTCCAATGAATACCAAAAACGCTTTACATTCATTATTTTGTACTCTTACATAGGATAAGTTGAATCAGAATAAAGCCTTTTAAAGTATTCTAGCATCCTTTGGCGATTTTATTTTTTTTTTTTTATATCACATATATTTTAATTATACGTTAATCATCCAATTAAATGGCTATAAAACGTAGGGACTAGAAAGAATAACAATCATAACATGGAAAAACATAACAGCAGCGATAAATATCAATATGTTTTTGACTTTAAAAATTAACAGGAGTTTTTGGTGACGATTATATTTTATTTATTGGGGAAGGACTCTAGTTCTTTGCCGCCCTCCAATCCATAGGTCTGCTTGATGCCTTTGGCGCTCTGGATGAAATTTAGAAGCCGTAGGAAGCATCAACAAAAAAACGCCTATATCATAAGGCTCTCATAAAAAAAGATCCGAAAATGAATTCAAACCGTCAAAACTTTTTGATTTTTAACATACATATACCTGGGACCAAACTTCTTATAAGTTTTATAATAAAAATTGAATTTTTAATTATTGTTCCAAAAATTTAACCTTTTTTTGATTTAAAAATCAAAAATATACTGCGCCATAAAAGTTCAAAAATGTTTTATAAAAACCGACTCAAATTTTTGTTACAGGTTCAAGACTACCTGAAGTTTTCTATCCTGTTTAGGCATCTATTAGTCAAACTAAAAACTAATCATGAGTTCCCAATGTAAAAGAAAATGTTAGTTTGAGAAAAGTGGTTTTGTACGATATACGATATATACATTAATTTTTATCAAAACTGAGTGATTATATTCATCAGTCTTAGTTAAGAAGTTGGTTTTAAATGTTTTGTTGTACTGCTGGAACTAAACCTTCTTTGCGAAAGTCAACCCAAAAAACATAAAAAAAATGTATATTTAAATTTATAAATAAATTTATACTTTTTACCAGGCAACATAAATAAATCTGGTCTTATTATCAATATGTGACTGGTTAAATGTGGTCTGTTAAAGTAATTTGATTAATTTCAATTAATGGTGATTCTCAATCTGTGTTGAATCTTCTAGAATGGAGAAATGTTTTAGACCATAACTCAGACTGATTTGACAGTGCTGAACATCAACTGACAACATGACGAGAAGGTTAATTTTTAATGAAATTATTATTTTTCCCAAACAGGTTTCTCTAGACACTTCTACTTCTGACATTGCAACTTTGAACTTGATTGCAGGTTTCCTACCGCCTGAAAAGACTTAAATTCGATATCCTGCACCTTTTGTCATTTGTGGTTTGAATTCAATTTAACTCTATCATTTAGTTATTGTGATGAATTTGAAACTAAAGCTTCAACAAATTTGGTTTTAATTAATAACTAAATATTTCCATTTCAAAAGCGCCAAACATGTTTACATACGGACCAAAATGCCAATTAGTTTCTGCATAACAAATTAAAAGATACGTCTGGCTATTTTCTACACCGCTCATTTCAAAGCTTTAGTTTAGCTAAATGATTAAAGCTAGCTAAAAAATAATTAAATTGATAAAATTTAAATATAGTTAGCTTGTATAGCTTACACTTTCAGACATTGTTTTTATACTTTGGCTGTAAGAGCACTCGAACTAGTTGCATCATTGTGAGCATAAATTTAGGCACTTGATTGAAAGGGATATTTTCGTTTGCAAAAATATCCTCGTTGGGGACTAAACTGGTGTGGTGAATTAGTCAAAACGGAGATAGCTAACTGTGGATTTTCTTGATTACAAAACCATTCGATTTAATCAATCCATATTTCTCCAATTCAATTTCATAAAAAAAACGTATGAGTTGTATGTTTAATTTGTCAAAGTTTCAAGACCAAGTGACACATCCAAAATTGACACTCAAAAAGGGAATCATGGAAAATTAGGCCAGTGGGAGGGCATTGTAAAATGGGAAATTTACTCAAGAACCCATGCGATAGGCTTTTACTGTATAGTTATAATCAAAAGAGGAATATTAGTTTTAATTTGAGCAAAAATAATTAGAAGAGAGCGACACTTTTATGTTATCAGCTCCGTAAGAGTTCTGTTAGCACCGAGTTCTGTTAAGCGATAATTACTTCTCACAATTTTAAAATAATAAATAATATTTAACAACAATAATACAAAATAATATTTAAATTCGAGACAAAGTAAGTTCCAATCTTAATTTTTATTTGGTAGAGTATTAAATTCTTGATTGGTCTTTTTTATTTGGTGTAAGTCAGATACGATGGTGATTTAACCATCGGTCAACCAACCGTGAATTCTTTAGGTTGACCTGATCGAACATATTATGTTTGGTTTGTTTTCAGGAATGTTATCACAAATATAATTACCTGTTAGTAACCTGTTGTGTAACTTTCATTTCGCCAATGCATTTTGCAGCTTAAGGCTAGGTTCACACTGCGCCGAGCTATGGTGGTAAGGGTAAGCTTAGCTTTATTTTGATGAAATTTGTATGATATAATCGAATACTTAGGACATTTTCGGCCTATTGCTCGGTATATTTACGATACTATCAGCGCAATCACAGCTGTTAAAAAGGGGTTTTGGGGATTTAAAGAAAAAAATAATTCTAAAAATAAAATTCATAGAACTTATACCTGACGCGTCTTTACCCTTCGCGTCGAAATCCAAACTCGTTATGGAGTTAGCCCAATATGAACAGGATAATCGAGTTAAGCAATCGATAGCCAACTAGAGAGGAAGCTAGGGAATTGTGGAGAGTGCTTTATTCAGCACACAATTGCTGCTGCTGTTTTCTATATAACAACATGAAAAGAGCATCCAAAGACCACAAACGCTTTTTTTTCAATAACTTAAAAAAAGTGAAAAAATACCATAAATTTTTTAAAAAATGAACTAAAAAGATTGCAAAAACCATTTGTCGTTCGCAAATGGTATCAATCCGTAATATATGTTCTAAGCACTTTAGCTCTATGATTTATTGAAGTTCTTATAAGTAAACTCTGATAATTAAATAATACCCGATTCAAAAAATGTTATAAATATTTTACACTTTTTAAGCATTTTCATTTTAGTTAATTTTTCTCAGACTGTAGTTGTGTTTTTTAATTAAACTGGGAAAGGTTAAGTTTTGTTTTTAATTCTTATAAGTAAATTCTTTTAAATCAATGATTTATCTCTCTGAAAAAAATTAATATCTTATTGGTCTTCAACTAAAAACAGATCCCGAGCCTTTCGCGCGACACAGCCAAACCGAGAAAATATTCTTTTTGTTCAACTTTTCCATTTCATAAATTACTGAAATTAGGGAATCCATGACCTAAATATGTAGTCTACAGGGCCGGTGGTTGACGTGGGTAGCATGTGTAATATCGAGTGGGTATTTACCCACTCGAAAATAGTAAGTTGATTATAACGATTCCGGGATCTTCTTGTTCGAATGAGAGATGTTTTTCAGTTTACGTCGCCAAAAAAATTATTATGGTAGGTCGAATTGATTGGCCAAAACTAAAACCCATAGAAAATCCCAAATTCATAACTTTACAAACACCAAAGCTATGGCATTTCCGATCAATCAGTTATATGGCGGCTATAGGATATAGTCAACCGATCCGGCTCGTTCCGACTTATATACAACCTGCAATGGAAAGACAACTTTTGGGAAAGTTTTAAGCAGATAGCTTTAAAACTGAGGAACTAGTTTGCGTAGAAGCGGACAGACGGACGGACAGACGGACATGGCTAGATCGACTCTCCTGGTGATGCTGATCAAGAATATATATACGTTATAGGGTCGGAAATGTCTCCTTCACTGCGTTGCAAACTTTTGACTGAAATTATAATACCCTCTGCAAGGGTATAAAAATGATATTTTAGCTTTCTAAATAAGAAATATTGTATCATATGCCACGAAATTGTTGTTCAAAAGCATTACTTGTTCTTCAAAGGTTTTAATGAAATAATTAATGCATAGTTAGAACTCTGATATTTATTAAACTAGTATTTTTTAATGAAGTAAGATCTAGCTTGATATTTCTGCACATGTTGGATCGTATAAATGAAAAACATCAATTCCCCCGCCACTTTTTCCCCCGTCACCCTTATTGCGTTGCAGCTCGCTATTATGCAGGCGTCTATTATTAACTTGGATGTAATACCCGCAAAGTGCATGCTTTTGACTTTGCTGCATACGTTTCAAAGTCATTAGGCGGCTCACTGGCAAAGCAGATGCTAACCCAATGCATACGTGGAGTCCTGGACTCCGTGGTCATTATGCGGCTGGTTATTTTCCACGTTCCGTGGCTGAAGTGCCTATTTGAACCCAGGCAGCGCCTTCAAGTAACAGTTCGAGTTCGAGTTGAAGTTTGCCTTCCGCTTTTCCGCTTTTCGTTTTTTGCACCCTCGACCGTTTCAAAAGAAGCACTTAAAAATCGACACGGTATGCAGTTATTTGTTATTTACTGCTGGCGAAAATTGCTTACTTGGAGTCGCTCCGCTCAGCCCATCTGCCCCAAAAGCAGACTTATATCTCTGGTTTTCAATCAGCCTAATGACAGAGACAGTCGAAATTTGCTTTTTAATTAAAAGAAAATACCATTCAACATTGCCGAAGAGCAGCCACTCGAAAAACTCAACTACTGGCAGCACAGCACAACTTGGGCAAAGGAAAAACCTGACGGAGATAAAAAGAGAAGCCGAGTCATAATAACAATAACAAACAAGTTTGCCACTTCATTTTGAATGGTCCGGCGACGTTCTGATAGCTACTTAGTGCCCATATTAAAATCCAGCCACAAAGCCAATGCTAACTTTCTGTTCAAATAGATAAACAGCAGCGGAAGACCACATCTACAACATAAACAGAAGCAAAAGTGGCGGTAGCATCAAAAGCTTCGGTTGCTGAAAACGCAAGTTAATCAGCGTTTATGGAAGACTTCCAAACTATTGGTGCACTTTGCGAAACTAAGTCACTTAACGGGTAGCGCTGACAATTGGAAATAGTCACCACATTTAGTTCAGTCTAGATAATAGCAAATTTCTAATTTTCAGTTCGATTTCAAAATTGATTTTAAGTGATTAATTGCTAAGCATTACAGAATCTCTTTTACAATTAACATAAATTTTGAAAATAATTAAGCATGTATTAAATCTGTATATCCTTGAAATCCTTTTCATCCTTTTCACTGACAAACAACAAAAGTATTAGAACATCTACATAGACTTTTTTTTGCTCAGGCCAATCTGGTAACAAAAATTTAGATTTTAAGCTACTTTTTAAGGTATGAGTGTGCCCCTGGAAGTGTCCCTACATAAATAAAAACTTTCATTATTAGCCACTTTTAAATCCATTCTTTTTGACTTTCATACAATCGTAGCAAAATTGTCAAAGTTTTTTCGAAAAGGTTAAGAAAAAACCTTTTAATCGGTATTAATAACAACTTGTTAACATTCAATAGAGAATAATAGACATAAGT
The DNA here is from genome assembly GCA_018153305.1 of Drosophila kurseongensis. Lineage (NCBI taxonomy): Eukaryota > Metazoa > Arthropoda > Insecta > Diptera > Drosophilidae > Drosophila > Drosophila kurseongensis. Next base: position 333,248 of record JAECXX010000156.1, read on the forward strand.
TAGTGATGTAAGAGAACAAATCCAGTAATTAAAAAAATGCAAATTCATTGAAAGTATACATTATACATTATATAATAACATGCTGTAGTGTTTCAGTTCAGCGATTATTCAAAATTACAAATATATATTTTTTCGTATTTGGAAAGGGTCTTGAACTTTCGTTAAAATTTGTTTTTCAGTTTTGTATTTCCGCCCGTTTTTTAGGAGTTAATAATTTCATATTTTTATGGGGAAGCACTTGTTTGCTTAGCTCACAGACTGCTGGTTGTTTGGCTGTTTGGCTGTTGGGTTGTAATCTGCTAAATGTGCCAGTGCAATGTGGCACCCAAGACCCAAGTCCCAAGTCCAAGGCAGCCTCCTCGCCACTCGAGCTAATGACACTTTATGTGGCCAGGACTGGAGTGGCTGGGAACTGCGGGAAGTCCACAGTTCTGCAACCGGCTTGCCAGTCGTCCAAAATCTAGTGAGCCCGCTTGCCAGTGGCCTGCTGCCTCAGTTTGGTGTCTGTGTAATGTGCTTTATGCCTCTTGTCTGTGGTAAGTTTTCAGAGTAAAGGCGTAATCTCCAAGAGCGCTTAGCTTTGATGTGGCAGTTGGGAGTTGGTTTTTTCCCCTCTGGAGGTGCATAAGTTTGTATGCTTCTTGTGCATGCCAATATTGATGAACTCGTGACTGAATTTGGTGAGGATTCTTCTTAAAGCCATTTGCCAGCTATAGCCACATAACAGTTGTTTCTCGGTCTACCTCCCCGGCCATTCAGGCCTATCATTTGCATCTAAGTATCTCCATTGAGTGGGGCGTGTCCGGGTCCTACAATTTTAAACACTTCCGCCGCACAATGAAGGCAGAAAATAAATAAAAAATCTTTATTCCAACCACTGTTGTCCGCACATGAAAGTTTCCCATTCGGTTGTCTGTCTGGGCAGTAAACGGAAAAATTTACGCGCTGCTAACATGCAACTTGTGGCTCGATCCTTGAGTCAAGGTTTCCCTGCGCGGGTCTTGGAGGGGTTAATGCAATTTTGCCATGGAGCTTCATAAAGCTTGCAGCTGGAATTTCCCCCAAGCAATTTCATATTAGAGTTCCACTCGAGCAACTTTGTAATTGAAATCAAAGTGTGTAAAGTGAGCTCGAAATCAAACCTAAAGCAACACACATGAACACTTTCGAACCCGAACCCTTTCATCTGCTCCACCCTCGATTGAACTGGGAGACAAAAGATATACTTGGCCATTTATTTTGATTAAAGTTGCCCAGCAATTAAACAATCTGTAACTAGAAACAGTTTCCAGAATTGTCGAGAAGTGTTTGCCCATTGTTTGCATTCACCTCGACTTGGCTCACATTTCACTTGATTGGGTTTCTTCTTCTGGAAAATAAAAGCGAACGATTGTTGAGAGTGTTCTGAGGCTGCTATTCAAATTCTACTTTTATATTGAACTCTAAGATTCCTCTGCATACTGAGTTTAATTCCTTGAATTCTTGAAAATGTGGGGTTGATATGGATTTTACATTGATTTCTTTCTTTTTGTATCAAAATCATATATTACTTCCTTCCACATTTAACTCTTTTAAAAATAGTTTGGACAATTACCTTTAAAAACTTTCCTTCTACTTAATCGAGACATTCCAATTGCATAAACAATCTTTTCACAAAGACAAGGTTTTGGTTACCTTTGAATATCACAATTGCCCTATTTTCAGGGACTAATTATACTTAAATAGTTAATAATTTAGTAGACTTATGTTTATAAATTCATTTATAGTTTATAATTTCTGAAAATATTTTTTTATTTTTCTTATACATTTTCAAAAGCGATAAAACTTAAATTACGAATATTTTCAATTTGTATCCCAATTTTTTCATAGAATGAGTACAAAATACACTCAGTTCAAGAACCGATAAGATTGATTTTTGTGAATTAGTACCTTTAGCACTCAAAATGGAACCTACCGAGCACTTAACTTAAAATCGAGAAAATCCGTTTCTCGAATTGAGAACTAGGGAACTAATCCAATCCAATAAATCTTATTTCTGTTTGGATTTATTTTGATGTATAATAATTAAATGTATTAATTTCATTTAAAACGAGGATGGAAGCTAACTTCGGCAAGCCGAAGTTTTAATACCCTTGCAGACTTTGCCGAAATTGCTAAAATTAAAAAGGTAGCGAAAGGAATAAGGTAAATAAACTAGATTTATGTCCTGTCAATAACTTTTATACTGCAAAAATGTCATATAAAAAAAGAAAAAATGGATATTTTCGGAGCCTTTAACAATTTTTCCTACGGAAGCTATAAGATATAGACGTCCGATCGGCAAGCGCTTATACCCTGATCAAGATATGCGTAAATAAATTAGACTTGAAAAAATTTATGTCAATAGCTTTTACACTGCGCGAAATATTCTGAAAAACATCAAATTTGGACCGATTTTACCCTATTGTTCCTATGGGAGCTATAATATTTTGACATCCGATCAGCACGCCCTTTTACCTTGATCAAGGTATGCATAAAAAAATACGATTTGGAAAGATTCATGTCAATAGCTTTTACACTGCCCGAAATATCATAAATTCTTGCAAGGTACATCCGATTGTTCCTATGGGAGCTATAGGATATAGACGTCCGATCGGGGCGATTTTCAAACTTGATCTGCGTACACATGTTTTAGGACGAGTGTGAAAGTTTCAGATCGCTAGCTTTTAAACTGAGCTCGCAACCGGTATTGAAACAGACGGACAGACGGACAGACGGACATGGCTATATCGACTCCCCTATTGATCCTGATCAAGAATATATATACTTTATGGGGTCGGAAACGTCTCCTTCGCTGCGTTACAAACTTCTGACCAAAATTATAATACCCTCTGCAAGGGTATAAAAACACTCTTTTTGGATAAAAAATTCTTTTTTAACATGATGTTATGTTTGTTAGTTTGTAAACACAATTCTAAACTACTGTTAGTATACGTGGGACAAGAGTATTTTTGAAAACTTACTCACTTAAAACTTAACTTCTTTTGGGAAAGTACATGTATCGGCTCAGAATTGAACCTTATAGAAAATTCGACTTCAAGTTCAAAATAATTTTTATTAACAAAACAAACAAATTTTAGAAAAACACATTAACAAGTGAACCTGTTTTTTCACAAAATAATTAATAATATCCTCACTATAAGTTCTAAGATAAAGCATATACATCCTCATTTTGAGAATTGGATTCTAATATTGATAAAACTTGCCCTTTAAAAAAAATAAATTGAAGTTTACATATCAAAAACGAACAAAGACTTGTTTACAAAAATAAATTTAATTTAATTAGTTAACTTTACCAACATTTCCACTTTTTCGAAAAATTTAACTATAACAATGTGTTTAATACACAAATTTTTACGAAAAATTGTACTATAAAGATTGTACTTAACATAAAAATAAATAAAAATTTTTTCATAACAACTCAATTCATTATTGAAACTTTTGGCTTAAGTTTAAAAATGTTAAGCTTAATAAGGTAAAAAAAAAAAAAAATAATAATATTTAATATTTAATTTTGATACCAATAAAACAAATTTGTTTAGCTAAAAAACTCACTGTTTTAAAAGCAGTAAGTTTGGAAGAATGCATTTAGATGTTGGTGTGCTTGTAAATAATTTTAAAATATTTTATTTTCTTACAAGAGAAATAAAAGATAGGATAAGATAGAACAAAAATTGCAGTTTTTATTTATTGTTTACTGACAACTCATTTTAAAATCTGAAAGTTGAGCATGTAATCTGATTAATTCCTAATATTAGAAAGCACATTCACAAAATGCCTTGACTCTTGTCGTTGAATTTGTGGCATTAATTAGTTTCGTATTCATTACAAAATCTATAATTTATATGAAAATAATTTGAGCAACAGCATGCAAAATTCATGGAAATCATCTTAATAGTAAATCTCAAATCAATTTGCCAAATCCCAAGCACACCCGCACAGATGCAGATACTGGCACACACGCACACACGCACACACGCACACTCCCACACACGTGCAATCGAGCAACTATAATCACAGGAATTTATCTAAAGTAGGCAGCCAGCGAGAACAGGTCGACGTCATTGAGGTAACGACGACGGGATTTGCATAAACTTGGTGGGCACTCTGGCCATCTGAGTATCTGGGAATCTGAGTATCTGCTACTGCAACTGCAACTGCTACTGCAACTGCAACTGCGTAGGAGATGCATCCCGCAGATAGGCAGGATCTGCAATTGAAGACATTTATCATGCCCATGACGGGCCGAGGCCGATGACGGGCGGCCTTAGCAACTTGGTTAATTATAATGGGTGCGGCTTTTGGGGAGTGCAGTGATTAAGGGCCGATTGGATCAGGAGAGGGGTCCGGGGAGGATGCTGGCAAATTGCAATTCCAGCAGAGACGACGACCGGAAGGAAGTGTAAAATTCAAATATGACAAATGACATGAACTTAAGCGGCTCCTGGTTGCGACAGAGGCAGGGAGATTGACTCGGAAAGACGGTGAGACGGGGAGACGGGGAGACGGTGAGTCGGCTTACTCAAAGCCCAAACTCCGTAAGATTTATTGTGTGCCGGGATATGGAAATTATTAATACCGTAATGTCTTGCCATAATTTTAGGCAGAACGGAATGCTGTACAGAACCACCAGGAGTCTTAATTAGCAATTTCGTAATTTGTCATTTTGCATGCTGGTCAGGCGCAAACGCAAATATTTTGATGACCTTACGACCCAAATGAATTGTTGGAAAATTGAAAATAAAGAACAGGGGTGGGAAAGGTGGCAACGAAATGCGGTTGTCCGGATTAATATTAAATAGTCAAGGCCTTTGGTTGCAATGCCAAATTATTGCATAATTTAAGACGCCAGATTGATTGCCTTGTGTAATCTTTTGAGCTGTGCAAGCCTCTTGTGGTTAAATTATCATTAAACTTTTAAAGAGCTCGCAAAAAGATGATTGATTTCAGAATTAAATTTAGATTTACCACTTGTGATTCTCAAAGGATGGAGATAATTTAGTCAAGTAAATTTTTCCAAATTTCAGTAAAGGCTGCCACAAACCATTATCTCTGTCAAATTTATGAAAGATATACATAAGTACGTTTTGCTCCACCGGTCTTCCAACTTTAGTTTTCTAAGCCTAGCTTTTTCTTCTTTCACTTCAGTTACTAATCGACACTTACATTGGACTATATATAGTATGCTATATATCGTATGCTCCTTCCGCACACCATCGTCTGATTTTAGAAAACTAAATACCTGTAACTGTACATAATGACTATATCTTGAGTCATAATCATAAGTAAAGTTCAAAAATATATATTTAGTTATTTTAATTTTTGGTCCTTCCAATGGCAAAAAGTTAGTTTAATTCAATTTTGATAGTTCCTATGGCAGCTTTATAAAAGCTTTGAGAAGTGTCAACAAAATAGCTTTAAAGCGGAAAGACTGGTTTGCCTACTGTTGATGCTGATCAATAATAAATATATGTGTACCGTAAACGGTAGAAACATAAATTTATGAATTTTGTTATAAAATTTATTTGCCCTTGAAGCTATTAAAAATAATAAGCGAAAATAGTTGATTTAAATATATTCTCTTGTTGTGTTTTAAATCCTCTGACACGAATTGGAATAATCTTAGAGCTTTATTGCCAGTCAGTTGCCAAGTCGATTGTTTCCTTTCTTCTTTAAACTTTACTTTAAAGGTAGAAATACAAAAATATATTCCTCAATTCTATTTTTCAAGTAATAACAAATGTACTTCATTGTGCTCTAAGACCGGTAGATCAAAGAGCTTTAATGTTCAGCCAAGTCAACAGTTTCCTGTCTTCAAACTTTACTCAAAAATATATTCCTCTATTCCATTTTTCGGGTAATAACAAATCCACATTCGAAGCTTAAGTTCGTAAGCGAAAATAGTTGATTGAAATATTTCTCTCTACTTGTGCAGCAAGACCTCTAGCTCAGATTGGAATAATCGAAGAGCTTTAATTGCCAGCCAAGTCAACAGTTTCCTTTCCCCAAACCCTTAATCAATGCCTCAAGATGCTTCCAATCAGATTCCAGTGCTCGAACCGACCACAAGCTCTGACAATTGAGATGCCAAATGGCAGCAGTGGAGCGCGGTGGGGCTGGTGCCCTTTGACCCCCAATGACAATCGAGACAGGGCAGCGTTTCAAGTTGCTTCGAGCATGTTGTGGTTCCCCACACAAGCTCTCCTGCCGCACCGACCTCCAGGAGCAGCGATTGTAATCCCAGGCGCGTCCAGGAGCAGCCAGCCCAGAACCAGGGCAGATTACAGGGCACGGGCGCTGTGCGGAAAAACTGGAAACACGATAACAATAAAAAGTGGCTGGCTGTTGACACAAAAAACAGGAACTCGGGAAGAGCTCTAAAAACAATTTGACATTTGGCCAGCAAATGCAGGGGGCCATCAGAAAGGGAACTCCCAACAAGGGCCATAAAAAATTAGTGGGTCTGGCTGGAAGGGAGGGCGAGAACCCACGTTATCACAAAACGCCATCATCACCCGACCTGACGGACGTTGTCAACACCCAAACGAGGACTCCGACCATGAGTCAAATGGCCGGGCCAAGAGTTCAAATGCACTCACGCCTATAAGCAGTGGAGCGAAGTGTCTCGCTAGTTTTGTCAAGGTACTTATTTGTATGAGAATCCTACCCCAGTAAATGAAATGTAATCGTGATCGTCACCAAATACTTTTGTTAATTTTAAAATCAAGAACATATTGATATTTATCGCTGCTGTTATGTTTTTCATGTTATGATCGTTACTCCTGATAGTCCCTACGTTTTATAGCCATTTAATTGAATAATTAACGTAAAATAAAATGTATTTTATAAATTGTTTTTCTTTTGGAGTCTTTTCCAGTTTCCAACGAATGAGGCACTAATATACAAAATAATTTCCATAATAAGTATGTCATGAAATTCAATTTCTATTAGTTACCAAATTCAAACGTTAAAAGGTTATTGCGTTCGTTGAAAAGTAAGCTAGAGCTTTTAAAGTGTATACATTCTTGATCTGGAACAACAGGCTAGTTGATCTAGCCAACATTGTCTTCCCGTTAGTCGAAATCTGGGGAACTATAAGAACTAGAGAGTTTGCATTAAAAAAAGTGTAAATTGGTGGAGGGGACAAGATAGAGAATTGTTTTTTGGGCAGCAATTATTATTTCAGAACTGATTAGAAAATACACTTTAAAAATATCACTGACGTCGGCGGTAGCAGATAAAATTTGCTGAGCCAATAAAATTGCAGTCGGCGCCATCTGCTGGGGCATATTTTTTTGTGTTATTTTAAACTGATTAAACTGCATCCGAATTCTTTGGGCGATATAATTTTGTAATTCCTCTGAAAAAAAAATGTTGCAAAAATGTTTGTTCAATAAATCGAAAGTGATTATCACATAAATATTTTCTGATATCTCTAACCCTGAACCAATATTTCAAAGCACTTATAAACCGACGTGCCAAAATATGTTATTTTTTGTTACAATTTAGCTCAGACTTATTTTAGATACTGTTAAGTATCTGTTAACGGTGGTTTTAAATCCATGGATACTTACTGGCGGACAACTCTGGAAAATATTTAAGAATCCAAAGAAAATTTCTTCAGTATCAAATTATTAATAAAATCAATTTAGACAATCCGTGGGCTTGGTGAGGGATGGCTAGATTTACAAAAGATTTACTTTTGGGTACCTAACCTAGTACCTTGCTGACAAGCATCCAAAATAGTACCTATACCATCACTGCTTCTAAGTTGGTAAACGAAATCAAATTCTGGCAGGGCGACAAAGCTTTGTGGCCATAATAATACGTGACCTGTCTGATTCTGGCTGGGTTCTCGCTTTGACTGGTTTCGGTTTCTTAAAGTCAGCGATTTGGTTAAACAAAAACCAGCCATAGTAGTGCAGACCTGAGCCGCGAGTGTAAGTCCGTGTGGTTTGCTTACAAATTGATGTGAATTTTTTCACATGTTCACGTGAAACTAACACACGCAAGCCATTCATCATCATCGGGAGCAATGGAAGCGGAGGCAGGGCTGAACATTCCATTTTTCTATAGATTTCCCTGCCTCACACCATAAGGCTCTCATATTTCGGCTAAGAAGCAAATGGGATAAAAGATACATTCATCTATAAGAGTGGGTATGCATGGATGTGTGTGGGTTCTTGTGTGAAAATAAGTTTACAAGTTGCAGCCTACGGCTATTTGCCATGGATAAACTTTTCGGCTGGTGGAAACGAAATGCAAGACAGCACAGTGTGTCGAAAGGGGTTTGAAAATGTTGAGCTTATTTACAAACAATATCTTATTCTACAGGAAATAGTTTTGTATTTTCACCAAAACTTATTAAACTTATTCAATATACAAATATTTTGAAGTAGAAAGAAAGAAAGGTATTGAATGGGGAAATCATAAAAGCACTTCTTAATTGTTAATCAATGTATGTAAGACGTTGTCCTTCTTTAAACCGACCAAAAAGTTATTCGTAAAGTTCCAATTTTGTTCAACGAAGATGGGGTACTTTTATATTTTATAAGATTTCTTACCACTTATATAGCAATGTTGAACTTGTGTGCTTTTCCGTTTAGTATGGCAAGTTGGCCCAGACTTATGGCTATCATAATACTTGCATGAATGGACGCGCGCAAAATTTGCTCCCTTAAAATATTGTCTAAGTAAAAAAGTTTTCACATATGATTTATTTGCTTGATAACTTTCTTACATGGGTCGAAGCAAATTATGAGGATGGCTATCGCTTCCTGGCGATTAGTAATTTGATGAGTATTCATTGATTGATGGCCAGGTGGGTCGTGCGCCCATCCAATTTGAGGATGACGAGGGAATTCTGTTAAATAATGGATTCCATTACATAATGATCCAATTTACAACCTGTTGGGATCGCGAATGAGGACTCCCGAATTCTGCGGTACTGGTAGCTAGATTTTAAAGTCAGAGCACTCCCACAAAGCTGACAAATTTTATTTCCGCCAAAGTCACGCACCAGGGAACTGCGCCTCACCGACCCACATTCACAACGAGCGTTTTGGAGGGGTTTGGGCGACTCGTTTCAGCAACATTTATACGAATTGTCTTTTGCGCGCTTCATTTCGCATAAACAAATCTCGACCGTTATGTATTTATACCGGAAACGTGCAAATATCGCCCCAGGGACTAGGCGAAGTCGAGTCCCCCAACGCTCCACAACGTGCTCCATATTGTCAGCATTGTTGTGGCCACCGCCACCATTGCCACCTGCGTCGCTCAGATTTTTGTTCTGCTATGTTTTCCGCCCCACCCGTTTTTTTCCTAGGCTTTTTCATCAACTAACTACGTGGAGCTGAAAAAAATTACTTGACGTTTCCGTTGCAGTAAAAACACATGGGCAAAATACAAATAAACAAACATGTATGGCAATGAAGCGAAAACATTGCTCAATCCGAAGTCTGCATACTGTTTTGTCTATATATAGTTTTTGTATATATATGTGATTTTTAATAAAAATAGGAAATAAATATTCCCTCGGAACATTTTGTCAATTATATCAAAAACAAATCAAGCCTAAACAAATTCGAATTAATTGAGTGTGTTACAGAAATCACTACGATTTGGAAATAATTTATGAAGGTGTCTAAAAGTATGCACCATACAATTTAAAATACATTTTTTGACCGGAAGTGCCTACGGATTCAATACGAAAGACGGCTTTACTAATTTTCAATGCATTTTTGAAGCCATCTTTTACAATTACTTCAAAACTTAGCCGATTTTTGTAACACCCACATATGTATTCGATTTAGCTTGTAACATTTTTAGTTGATCAGTGTATTAAGCCAGTCGGACAGTTACCTTTTCATAGTTTACTTTTTGGCTTTCCGCGCCTTTGTGGGCCCCAGTGTTTGCCTTTGGTATGAGTGACTGTGACTGCGATGGGGACTCTGAACGGTGGCTTAGTGCGGTTGGATGGTTGGCTTGTGGCTTGGGTTGGCTTTTGTGTGCACCTATTGTCAAATTGAATTGTAATAGACACGTTTTTGCAAAAGCCAAGTGTGAGTGCCGCCTCGCATGTGTCTGTGTTCGTAGGAATTGGTGCGATGGCGGTTTCCGTGACACTTTATATTTACAGCTGCGCCCGCCGCTCTCGACCAGAAACAGGACGAGGGCCTAGGCCGCAGTCAGTTGTGTGTCCGCCCTGGCCGAGACTTAATGTTATACAAACGAAACGTATGCGTCTTCCTTCGAGCGCATAAAAAATATTATTGCATACATTTAGGCAGCTCCTGCCGTCCGCTTCCTTCGCAGTCGTCCTCGCATTTGCATTTTCTTATTTAAATGTCGACTTCTAAATGACGACAAATTGTTTTGACGTTGTGTCGCTTTTTGATTTTAAAAATGCTAAGAGACAACAAGTTGAAAAGCCCCACATGAGCCTGAGCCTTTGTGGGGGTAAGTGTATGTGGGCATAACAATGTACAGCTGGTGGAAAACGTTTTTCGTGCTTGCTTAAAGGCTTAAAAGCAGTCCTGCTGTACTTGCCCGGAGAAAGAAAAACTGAGGCCAAAACAAAATTTGTTGCTCAGAACATATTAGAAATTTCACTCAAAAGAATCATTTAAATTTAGTTGGCTTAAAATAAAGTTAGCTCCCCATTTAATGTAGAAACAAACGATAAGTTGGGACATTTTCGCTTACTTCCTGCAAAGAAGATTTGGCGTTATAGAAAGATAAATTTAAAATAACGATAAATTTTATTTTCCTGTTCTTGTTCGGCTTTCCAAACTTTTATGTTTTCAGATCGCCAAAATCCGGACACTTTTCGTCTGGCCCTTTTCGCAGTAGTAGGAATGTGTAGAATCTGTATGCTACCCACACAATTTATGAATGTTTGTAGAGATTTCATTTGCTCTGCCCGAACCTCTGCCAAAGCTCTGTTAAGAGAGTTTATGGAGAGTTATCGGTACAACGCGCTGCAGTGTATTTGAGACATTTTGACTAAATAAACGAATTAAATTGAACGATTCATAATTATGATATTTGGCTCTAATACTGTTTTCCCTGATTTGATTATTATACCCTTAGAATAAATATATTGTGTTCTTTGAAAAGTATGTAAAAGGTAGAAACATGCGTTTCTGAACCTGTTAGGGATATATATGGTATATGGTATATATTCTTAATCAGGGACAATACCCGAGAGAATTTTATTTCCGTACGAACGAAAACTACAAGACTTAGAGATTTGGGATTTAATAAGAAGATTCTAGGTTTTTTTACGCAGCGCAAGTTTTAAAATGTTGCCACTCCCACTCTATCGCCCAATAATCATCAAATACTTTGGTAGGCCAGTTATTATCCGGAGTATGTCAAAACCACACTAAAAATACTAATTCGGTCAATTTTAAATGTTAGCAAGTCGCACCATTACTTTCGAAGTTATAGTACAAATTACCACATATTTAAAAACTTTGTTCACCTATCGGTGAGAGCGGAAGAGAGCAAAAACTGTTAGCATGAGCAGGAGTGCTGCTCGCTCTCAACTTGTCGTGTTTGCACTGCCGTTCGGCAGATGGCGCGTTTCTAAAATTATAAAAATGCGAATCTGCTGGGGGCATATTTATTTAGAAATCGGTTAGCTGACTAAAGTGTATCTTGAGGCACTCGGCTAAAGCGGTTCTCTTTGTTTTTCATTCACAACTCGTCACAAGGAAAATCAGCTTTCTGCCAGATAAAAGCAACTGCATATTTGTAAGTTTATTTATATTCTTATTAAGCAAGTAACAAAATTGTGATTTTTAAAAGGTGTGCGTGGCTATTTATTTTGAAACCGCATATTATTTTGGATTAACAGTTTTAAATCAGAAATTTATATCGCCTTTCTTAAGGATCTCATAAAGCAATCAGCGTTGCACAAGATTTGGGCCCCATGGCTGATTTATGTTTAATTAAATGGCCAAAGTTGTCCTGTACCTCTAGTACTTTTTAAGAACAGCTAAAACTCTGAGAACTTTTCCACCTGTCGCTTAGGTGAAACAATAAAAACGGAAGGCAAGAATAAGGGAAGAGCTGGACAGGCAGGAAATAAATTCAAAGTTATTTAATATGAAAATGGCGTGCAGGAAAAAATGTTGTTGTTATTTGTGCTTCTGTTAGCCACAGGAATACTTGGCCTTAAGCGATTTAGTTTCCACAGTCCTCTTTTAGCTGTGGTTGTTCAGACTTGCAAGTTTGATGGGACTCGAGATGAAAATTGACAGACGGTTCGACCGAGGCGAACCCTATTTACTTCACCGCAAGTGATGATATAATTATTCATTTCCATTGAGGAGCCATTGCCACAGTAGCGACTCGCAGCCAATTTAAATGTTAATCAAATTAAGGTACCCACCCGCTCCAATTAACCCGAACCCCGTGCCCCGTAGCGTACTCCATATCAGGTATTTTTGTATTTCGATTTTTCCGTTTGCGTGCCAGGCCATTTTTTAATAATTTAATCCACTGCAATTGAGCGTCATGGCAGGTATATCAAGCCTAGACAGATTTATCGAAAATACAAACAAAGAGTACACATGCACTGGGTATGAAAGCTAAGAGTGTGGAAAAAAGGAGATGCAAATATTTTTGCGCAAACATTGATTGGCAATCGCACTGAATGGTGCTGGGGAAGGGGTAGACGGGCGATGGGGCACTTCTGCGTACTGCATGTTAACACACACCCAGATATTTGTAAATTTCCACAGAGGCCATCCCGCCCACACTCAGCCCTAGAGTCATGATTAACTACTGACGCACAATGGGATACAAACCGAATTTTTTATTCGAGTTAAAGTTTAAATAATAGCGTGGTTTTGCGAAGAGCAAAAGGAAGCGTTTTCGTGCCTATAAATTACATAGATATTACTTTAGTCAAGCGCGCTTCTCATAACTTAAATATCTCGGGAAATATCATATGTTGATAATTGGTTTCCGTCATGCACTTCGTTTCAAAAACCGCGCCAATATTATTCAGAGAAAACATTTTTAACAATTCTAAACACTTAAACATTAAAAATTATTTTAAAATGGTTTAAACATTTTCACATCGTAGTTTTTCAGCAATCAAAAAAATGTAATATGCTGGATCGGCTTTACAATTCTTTTTTGTTATAAACTTGTGTACTTCAGAGAATTGAAAAGCATATTTATATAGTATTCATTTTATTGTATATATTTATAAAGGTTAATTCTTTCATATTGAGTTATAAAAAAATATTTGGCAACTTCATTTCATCGAGTATAATAAAAACAAGAGAGAACGCTATAGTCGGGTGCCCCGACTATCAGATACCCGTTACTCAGGTAAAGGGAGTGCGAGGGAGATGGAGATAGAAACTTTGATCACGAATAACTTTTTAACGAATGGTCCGATTTGAAAAATTTCTTCTACATTTCGATAGGTATTGATAAACACAATAAAACTGCATTTTTACTTTTCCGAAATATTTAAATTTTTAAAATCGTATATAAGCGATTGTGGGCGTCAGAGGGGGCGTGGCACCATTTTGAAACAAACTTGCGCTGCGTAGGAACTCCTAAAATCTACATGCAAAACGCCAAACTTCTAGCTTTTATAGTTTCCGAGATCTCAGCGTTCATACGGACAGACAGACGGACAGACAGACGGACAGACAGACGGACAGACGGTCAGACGGACAGACGGACAGACGGACAGACGGACAGACGGACAGACAGACGGACAGACGGACATGGCTAGATCGACTCGGCTAGTGATCCTGAACAAGAATATATATACTTTTTTATGGTCGGAAACGCTTCCTTCTACCTGTTACATACTTTTGCACGAATACAATATACCCTTTTACTCTACGAGTAACGGGTATAAAAAGGTAAAATAACCCCATTGTGCGACGCATGCTTTTCAAGTGTGTGTCTTCAGTTCAATGCAAAAAAAAAGGAAAAGAAACACAAAAGAGGTGAAAGGTGAAGTGGAGAGTGCGAATTGGAAGGCAGAAGGACTTGTTTTATAAATGAAAATTCATTGAAAACTGATAGCGTGTGAAAAATAAACGAAACGAGAAGTCAGCTAAAAAAGATATGATATGTCACTGGTCGAACATGTCGAGTGACATAGATGCACTTCTTAAAATTATAGATATCAGTCATAAGTCAAAAACTAGATATTTTCATATAAAACTTCTTCATATTTTTAAATGTCTTAATTCATGGCAGAAGCAAGCAATAACAACACAAAATTTTTTTTTATTTATTAATTTTAATTTTTGCTTTACCTTAAAAAAAATGTATATACTTAATAAATAAATTATTTAAAGTTAGTCGAAGGGTATTTAAAAGCTGTAAAAATATTCAGATTATCTTGAAAGCCGCTATAATACCTCTTTTAACAGCGAATATGTGTCAACAAAAATTTCCATTCACCCAAGCATTTTGTGTCACTCGAATTCTCTAGTGGCAATTAGCAGAAAAAGCCAAAGTTCGACTTGTTTGCCATACATAAGCCGGATAGACACTAATTAAAATAAATTGAGAGATTTGCCAGCAAAGGTGAATGAATGCCACTCAACAATGGTTAATCTTATAAAAAATAAATAACAACGTTAAAGTCAAAAGTCCAGACTATAAAATAACCACAAGAGAGTCATCATCAAAAACTCACCGAAATTAAAAATTGTCCTAAGCTTTTGGATCAAAAAAATTCCTTATTTAGGCAAGTCGCAGTTTTTATACCAATTTTGCTATACAAAAACGTAATTTTTTTATAAAACGAATAAATATAAGTATTTAATAGTAAAACGTTTTCATGCTTATTTTATTATTCACATTATTCGTAGAGTAAAACTAGTAACTAGTCAATTAAACATATTCTCGATCAGGACAACTTGTCGCGTCGATCTAGCCATGTCGGTCTGTCAGAAGTCAAATTGCTCAAAAGTCAAATATGATTTTATGTTTGAAAGAACAGAATTGAATTGCTGGCGCCATCTGCCGGATCCATATTTTTAAATTGGTAATGGTCGGGGCACTCGACTCATTACATTGTACTTGGCTCAATTAAAATATTAGTTTGAGTAAGGGGAAACTCTTTAATTAAAATAAGGAACTAAGCTAACTTTAACAAGCAGAAGCTTATATACCCTTGCAGCTATTACAAAAATAAAATATTTTATAAAACTAACATATTTCAATTTTTATGCGTTTATGTTTAAAAACATGTTTCCACCGTTTCTATGGCAGCTAAGTGATATAGTCGTCCGGTTTTTATAACATTATAATTATACTTTATATATCGGTGTATATCCGTACATATATGTTAAAAAACAACGAAGCTAACATTTTTTCATTTATTTATCCGATTGTTCGTATGGGAGCTATATGATATAGTCATCCGATCTTGCTCGTTCCTACTTAAACACTATATACAATACAAAATAAGACTTTTGGGAAAGTTTCATCCATACAGTTTTAAAACTGAGAAAATACATTTATCGACTCTCCAGGTGATGCTGATCAAGAATGAATATACGTTATTGGGCTGGAGACGTCTCACTGAAATTACAATACCCTCTGCGAGAGGCCAAATTAGGATAATTGGGAACCGAAAAGTTCGTCCATATTTCAAAAATGAAACCAAAACCTGAACGAAATTTAAATACGCTTTCAAGCCTAAAGTCAGGTGGTGTCATATAACCAGAGAATAAACTCGCTAAGATATATTAAAAATAAAATAAATAGAAAAACCCTTCGTTCAAAAGGATGATGTTCATTATTTTGACCTAACACGTGAACTGCCAACAAATCATTTAACACACAACTTTCTCAGCTTCTGTCGAAAGTGACAGGCTCACAAGCTTATTAACCCTTGTCAGCAACGCCCCCAGTAACAATTCACTAAACGGATGTTGGCTATGTATACACGAAAAGGCAACAACTACAACAGGGCAAACAAAGCTTCTTTTTACCAAAAAATACGCCATAAAAAGCAGACTCACTCGATTGCCTCATCGACGAACCGGAAACAATTGACTCGATTACCCGGCAAACAAAAACAACTTGCCAACATAAACATGACAGACCGATAAAAGCAAAAAAGGGCAGAAAACAAAAAAACCTCACAAAAACATTGTGGAAAGTGTAAAGAGTGCGTGTGAATGGATGTCGGAATGGCCGGGGACTCGGGCTAAATGTGGGTTGAGCTGTTTAGTTTTCGGAGTCTTCCGCACTAAATTTCTACACCATCGCCTAAGGACCTTTTGACAGGTTTTTCTGGTTGTTTTGATTTGAATAAATGCATTCGACTCCTCTTCCCTTATTTAATCCCAATGGTCGAATTGTTTACGCTGTTGCAAATGCTTAAACCGCATTGTACAATTTTTGTTATTGTTATTTATGCCACAATTCTATCTTTTTGCGATTTTCGAAAAACGTTTCTAGAAAACCGCAAATGTTTTATTGTCTGTGTATTTTTTATTGTGGATAAAATATTAATTGGTATTTATGGGCCAGCATGCATTTTGCACATGTCGATTTAACTTGTGTTCACTAAGAATACAAATAGACGTAAAATCTGAAAAAAAATTAAGTCGCCTTTAAAACAGAAATATTTTTAGCTATTAAAAAGAATTAAATGTGTTAAAGCCACACATATATAACGGAATGTTGAAGGAATATATGTATAAAGTAGAGAAATACTAACCTACACAGAGAAAAATCAAACGTTCTATCATTGAGTTTTCGAGTTCTCAAAATCTAGGCAAAGTCTGCACTCAAAATGAACACAGATCTTGACAATATTATATTGAAATACTTTTACCTAGCTTTAGAAAAAATACTTTAAAATAATCTCCGATTCTTGAGATTATTTTAAAAATACTTAAAATAATAATAAATACAAATATATCCGTTTCTAAAAAATCATCGAAAATATTTGGCTCAAGCTCTAATTCCTGTTTTACCTAGCTTTAGAAAAAATACTTTAAAATAATCTCCGATTCTTGAGATTATTTAAAAAATACTTAAAATAATAATAAATACAAATATATCCGTTTCTAAAAAATCATCGAAAATATTTGGCTCAAGCTCTAATTCCTGTTTTAGCTCGTTCGTGAATAGTATAACTGATTTTAATGAAAGAAAAAGAATACTTGTTACCTTAACTGAAAAACGTTCGTTTTCCAATTACAGTTTTATTATTATAATAATATTTATTAATTCTAAATATGAGTATAAAAACAAATAAAAAGTTGAAGGAAATGTTAAAAGAAAAAGGAATAAATTACTTATTTCGGTCGCTTTAATACATTTGAATTAATTTTAATTTAAAACACTTTGTTTCCAGTTTAAGGTCAAAAAGTTTTCTAATGTTTCCGTTCTTAAAAATGTACAGTCGTAAAAACGAGATCGCGACAGGTTCTTCAAAGTTATTTTGCACAGACTCTATCCGGTTTATATGTACACCGTACTGGGGACTCCAAACTGGTGAATAATACTTTAGTCTTAAAGTCTTTGTGTCAAAGGGATCATCGAATCCCTTTGACCACCTTTTGATAAATCCGAGCACTCCTCTGCCCTTATTCACCATGAAAGTATTATGGTCAGAAAACTTGTGTTTTGGGCCTTAGAAGACTTAAGATCCATGTTGAAAGATCACATAAAGACCATAATACTTAAAATACAAGAAGTGATTTACAGAATTAAACGCTTTACTAAAATCAGTGAAAGCTACGCCAGTCTGTATTTGATTTATTTCCCTTCTTGTGAAGAAGAATAATAAATGAATAAGGTAAACCATTATTGGAAATGGTTTATTGGAAATTGACGGAAAGCATAGCAGAACTCACATATAGAGGAAGGAATTCAATGCATTATAAAAGATACTAACGGCCTCAGCCATGTTAGTGCATAACTAAAGTTCTGAAGTGTCATACAATTATTTAAGCGATGAAAGTTTGTCTTACGAAAACAGTGGATTCTTTGCGGTTTTTCATTAAACTCTGTGCCTGCGTGTACAGTCAGCTTT
Source organism: Drosophila kurseongensis (assembly GCA_018153305.1). Taxonomy (NCBI): domain Eukaryota; kingdom Metazoa; phylum Arthropoda; class Insecta; order Diptera; family Drosophilidae; genus Drosophila; species Drosophila kurseongensis. The sequence continues at coordinate 351,333 of JAECXX010000156.1, forward strand.
AGAGTTGGGCGATAGGTGATGACGTTCTTAGTAGACAAGTGCCTTCTAGATTTGAAACAAAACACTAGTCCAGTAAACGCCTTAAAGGGTTTTTAAAGTGGCTTACTCGGAATAGTAAGTCATGCTGCGCTAAAGGAAGTAAGATATTCGAGATTTCGTCTAGGGACCAAGTCGCACTAGGTATATTAAACTTACCTTAATTCTACTTACTGATCTATATCTGACAATTATTAAAAAACGGACTGGATAACAAACAGGTGATTCGCATAAATTGGAAACTCAGATGATGGTGGGATATATAAACAAGTAAATATATAAAAATAACGGGAGACGATAATTTTATACTGATATGTCGGTATATTTAGGCCTACATTTTTATACTGAAATATTTTTTTTTAGAGATTGTCCTTTTGTCCATACCTACCATAATTGTGAAGACATAAAACAAAATCGTCAATAGACTGAGCAGTCGATTTCAGCCAAAGAAAACCAAACGGGCTAGTTTTTGTTAGTTCAATAAGAATACCTAGAAATCCGTTGATTTGAGGCAACATTTCCTTGTTTGTATTTAGTTGTATATATTTATTTAAAAACGTGAAAATTATAAGCAGGAACAAATAGTGAGAGAAAATGATCTAAAATTCCTTGGCCAATAAAACTATCACTATACCCATGTTAGCCAATTTACAGAGCCAAGTTACCTTAATTAAATTGAGGCTTATATCCGAAAAGCGAAAAACAGTAAACAACACTGTCACTTAATTTAATCACATTTATAAAAACCACTAATTGACTTTTGAACGTTAATGCCTGAGCACCATTGAAATCGCCAGGATACAGACCCACATAATCGTATGGTCGTATGGAGTGGGTATGCCAGAAACTGGGGACGGAAAATATAAATATGCCATATACTAATTGGTATTTCTGATATGCCTACAACAAATTGTTCGGAGGACTCTGATGCTCGTCGTTCCCCTCGCAATTCCCCGTCGGTGTCTGGGCTAATTAAATTATAATTTCCCGCAAAATGGTGGTCCGCGGTAAGAATGCAAAAATATAGATAAATTTATGATCCTATATGCGTTTTTTTTTGTTAAAAAATACATTTTAAAACATTTTACCAAACATTTTTGGCTAGTCTACGCAGCCAAAAAGTTTTAAATAAAACAATTTTACCCCTTGTCAAGCCAAGCAAAAATGGTTTTACAAAATTTAAATCTTTTTTGTTGGAAATATCTGATCTGTAGCTTACGATTAGTTTGTTTAATTTTAAGAAAAAAAATCGGTAAGTATGGTCAAACATTTCGGCGATGAAGTTAATTTACTATTAAATTGTAGTATAATTGCAAGGGGCAAGAGTTGGGCTTGCCGAAGCTATTTCGCTTCTGGTTAATTTCCTTACAGCGCTCTCTTTAATTTTAAGCTGAGGCGGACATACACATTTTTTTATTCGCACCTATTTACATACCCGTGACCCAATTGCCCCCCACAAATTTGGGAATCTTATGCTTGGCGTCAGCAACCGGGACATAATTAACCCTTATTTGTACATTTTACGGCCGCCACCATAAAAGGGCCATTTAAATTACAAAGCGCGATGCTTGGCCATTTCGCGGGCCAACGGAGTCGTTTGTTAATCGTCGGCTTTCAGTTTCGTCCTGGTTCCTGGGTCCCGAAACTGCGAGGACCTGAGCTGGAATGTTGGTGTGTTGAGTGGCTTTTAACTTTAAGGCGAAATCGAAAGAAGAACGCCTTAAAGCAGCTTACAATTTGGGCGGTTTGCGGGCAACCGGCTTAACTCGCATAATCCGAGTATCTCACCCGAGCGCAAGCAAACACTTGACCCTTTCACTGCAGCTGCCAAATCCATTCTATTCGATTTTATGTCGGTCCCGAGGGGTCAGTGAGTTGGCCATGCTTGTCATCGAAGTGGCTGAGAATAGAGCAAGAAGCTTTCGAGGTCATAAAAATGCAAAAGCTAGGTAAACCAGTTTCAGCCCTTGTGGGTTTCTCAATATACAATATACACTAGAACCAGAAGCGATGCGATTGAAGTTGGTCATTTTAGTTAAGGGGTGACTGACTGCCAACTGCTTTTGGCGGTACGAATCCTTTTGCAGAACGTGTTTTTCGATCCTTTCGTTGGATGAGCTCTTATAATTTCCAAACTGTTCAAGCAATCTCCATATAGAGGTACTCAACATTTTCACCGAATGTATCACCAACCTTGTGCAGTGGCAACATCGCAAGCTATGAAGTCCTAACTGAGCTGCGATTATTGCTAGTTGAAAACTAAAACCAATATCTCGCCCAGCGTGAGGATCTACGATCTTCTACACTGAGGCAATTTTTTAAGCCCCTCACGGGGCTAACTTAACAATACATTTTCATCATTTCAAATTATACAGTACAACGCAGAAAATCTAAATGCAGTTTTGACTTTGGATTCAGAGTGTCCTTCATTCAAACTAACTAAAGCGTTATTGTATTTCTTTGGCTTAACTCAATGTTCTGACGATTAAAACATTTTGAAGGTATAGATTTTGATTTCTCTTATTATACCCTTGCAGAGGGTATTATAATTTTGGTCAGAAGTTTGTAACGCAGCGAAGGAGACGTTTCCGACCCCATAAAGTATACATATTCTTGATCAGAATCAATAGGGGCGTCGGTATAGCCATGTCCGTCTGTCCGTCTGTCCGTCCGTCCGTCTGTCCGTCTGTTTCAATACCGTTTGCGAGCTCAGTTTAAAAGCTAGCGATCTGAAACAGTTGTCCTAAAACATGTGTACGCAGATCAAGTTTGAAAACCGCCCCGATCCGATGTCTATATCCTATAGCTCCCATAGGAACAATCGGATATATCTGGCAAGAATTGATGATATTTCGCGCAGTGTAAAAGCTATTGACATGAATGTTTCCAAATCGTATTTTTTTATGCATACCTTAATCATGGTAAAAGCGCGTGCCGATCGGACGTCTATATCCTATAGCTCCCATAGGAACAGTAGGGTGAAATCGGTTAAAATTTTATGATTTTCAGGATATTTCGCACAGTATATAGGCTATTGACATGAAATCGTATTTTTTATGCATACCTTGATCAATGTAAAATCGCGTGCCGATCGGACGTCTATATCCCATAGCTTCCATAGGAACAATCGGATATTTCTTGCAAGAATTGATGATATTTCGCGCAGTGTAAAAGCTATTGACATGAATCTTTCCAAATCGTTTTTTTTATGCATACCTTGATCAAGGTAAAAGCGCGTGCTGATCGGACGTCAATATATTATAGCTCCCATAGGAACAATAGGGTAAAATCGGTCCAAATTTGATGTTTTTCAGAATATTTCGCGCAGTGTAAAAGCTATTGACATAAATTTTTCCAAGTCTAATTTATTTACGCATATCTTGATCAGGGTATAAGCGCTTGCTATATCTTATAGCTTCCGTAGGAAAAATTGTTAAAGGCTCCGAAAATATCCCTTTTTTCTTTTTTATATGACATTTTTGCAGTATAAAAGCTATTGACATGACATAAATCTAGTTTATTTATGTATACCTTATTCCTTTCGCTACCTTTTCAATTTTAGCAATTTCGGCAAAGTCTGCAAGGGTATTAAAACTTCGGCTTGCCAAAGTTAGCTTTCGACCTCGTTTTTCTCGAATTTGAACCCAAAGAATCAAAATTCAAAATAATTAATAACTGTGAAGCCAAAATGTGGTCTTAATTGGGAAAAACACCTTATGGTATTAACATATAATAAATACAAAGTTCAGTTTTCCAGACATTGCAATGCATTGCTTATTATACCCGTTACTCGTAGAGTAAAAGGGTATATTGTATTCGTGCAAAAGTATGTAACAGGTAGAAGGAAGCGTAAAGTATATATATTCTTGTTCAGGATCACTAGCCGAGTCGATCTAGCCATGTCCGTCTGTCCGTCTGTCTGTCCGTCTGTCCGTCTGTCTGTCCGTATGAACGCTGAGATCTCGGAAACTATAAAAGCTAGAAGATTGGCGTTTTGCATGTAGATTTTAGGAGTTCCTACGCAGCGCAAGTTTGTTTCAAAATGGTGCCACGCCCCCTCTGACGCCCACAATCGCTTATATACGATTTTAAAAATTTAAATATTTCGGAAAAGTAAAAATGCAGTTTTATTGTGTTTATCAATACCTATCGAAATTTTTCAAATCGGACCATTCGTTAAAAAGTTATGCGTGATCAAAGTTTCTATCTCCATCTCCCTCGCACTCCCTTTACCTGAGTAACGGGTATCTGATAGTCGGGGCACCCGACTATAGCGTTCTCTCTTGTTTTTAAATAAACTGGGAAAAGTTTTTTTAATTGTTATTTTTTTCCTTTTTGTTTGGTGCATACCTATAATATAAAAAGCAAATAAAAGCTAGTTTCGATAAGTGCTGTCAAAATCTAAAGACAAAAATTTGTGGAAATGTACTCAAAATGTATGCTATAAAAATAATATACTAAACATTTACTTCTGTAAGATAGCGGGCGCAGATGAAACATCAGAAAAATAAACATGATTTAAAACCTAAAAAAATTTTGTCGTATTAAAAAAAAATACAGAAAAGTTTAATAAAAATAGTTCTTAGCTTACAAAAAATACATGAACTCCTTAAAAATTGTTGTATTCGAAATCAATCTCCCCTGACGTTTTTTGAAGGCTACTTTCTAGATCGACTCTCCTGGTGGTGCTTTTGGCTGAAATTATAATACCCTCTGCAAGGGTATACAAAATTATAACTTTGTCTTTTTTGTTCTTTGGGAATTCGTCTTATTTAAATATTATGGAATTACGGTTTTAATTAAATTAAAATCGGACATCTATATCCATATATAGCTTCTATAAAAAAATCAAAAAAAATAAAAATGAAAAAAAATTATGTTTTTTTTCAAAATATTCCGTTGAGATTTAGTAATTATTTACTATCTGAGAATTCCGTTTTTAGTTTTGTCAAAATCGGAAAACAATATCATATACCTGCCATAGAAATGATTATAAAGTGCAGTGCAAAATCGACATTGTTTTTAGTAATATAGGCATAGAAATCGAAATGTAGTCGATTTGTAATAACTGCAAGGGTATATAAACCTCGGCTGGCCGAAGTTTGCTTCCTTTATTATAATATTTATTTTTGTAGCAGCTGCAACTTTCTTGTTGAGCATGTTTTTTAGGTGTCCGTTACTCCTCTTTTCCCTGTTCGTCTATACATTACCACTGATAAATTTAACTAATTCAACAGGTAAATATTTCTGATCCTCCGATGAAAGTATCAAAATTGGAGTCTTGTATTAATTTTACTACTTCATTACAAGTATTAGAATTGCGGTTAAATCAACGGCTTTTGTTTTTTTTCAATCTTCAAATCTGTCAGTTCTCGAATTCTTGTTATTTTTAAAATAAGTTAAGGTTTTAAAAAAGAAAATAAACAATATAAATGAAGTGAAAACTTCGCTATTTTTAAAAAAAAAGGGGGTCGAATTCAGCCAGATTGATTTATTGTTGATGTATAGATGTATAAGACTGGTGCAGATAAACAGCTTTGTATATAAATACATATCATGTTTTTAATTTTTATATTTAATCATCAACATTATTTAGTTTTTAAATATAAAAGCACATTTACACAGAGAGCATTTACAAAATCAGAAGAGCCATAGACATATGGGTATGAGCCCATCTGATTTAAATTTTCCTTATTCTATGCTAAATTATTTTTCGCTGAATATACGTAAGCCTTTCCACTCCTCTAGTAAGCGACCTACTGGTCTTTTTTTCTTCTTCACACTCGATGCACTCGAAATCTGCTCGAGCGATGAGTAACCCGTCGAAGTTGAATCACGGCTCTGGCGATAGGTGTGCAGTGGCTTTTTGTTCAACCAAAATCGAATGACAAAGTGAAACTCTGCCCTCAGCGCAAGCATTGGAGGAATCTACAATTTAATTAGTATATAAATATGAGATAAATAAATGCATATATTTGTGTGGATGAGGTCCACTTAGAGAACCCAATAAAACAAAATATCCCACAAATATTTAAAACATTAGAAACATTTAGATCATCTCTAAGTTACATTTTTGTGCAATGTAGGTCATTTTGTTTTCTGGGGGTAGTATGCAAATACCTTTTCCTTCACCGCTATGCGCTGCACGTGCCACAAAAACTCTGCGACGCCAATCACAACTGCAATAACCACGCCCACGATAAGCACCAAAAACAGGCCGGCCAGCGAATCCATAGCAAGCTTGGCATCATTGCTACTCGAGCCACCCAAGTCACATATGGTCTTGTTGTCGTTGAACCATTTGTTGCGGAGATGGTACAGAACGCCCTGCTCGCTGAGCTTGAGGATTCCCACGCTGAGATTGGAACGGAAGTTGGCATCTGCCGGAAAATGAGCCACATTAAATAGAAGATTTAAGTTATAGCCAATATAATTCATAAACATTTTCATTGCTTTACTATAGTAAAGCTAGTATACTAGCTATTTTGAAGATATCGCGAAGGTCGAAAATATTAATTAGACACTTAGTTTTTTCACAAGAGAGCGAACCTTTTAAAATTATTTGAGTTCTTTAACATTTTATATTTTATCCGTTAATACATTTTTGAATCTGCAGCATGTTGATATACGGTATCATCGTAGCATGGATTCTTTTTAAACGTTTTAATTCCAACTATAGGTTTGGAGGAACATTTTTTTTCATTTGCACTATGAATTGGTTGAAAATATCAATAACAAGAACGAAAAGCTAACTTCGGGCGGAGCCGAAGTTGATATACCCTTGCAGAATATTCTGTAAATTATATTCTCCAAAACTATTCATGTGATGCTTTCTTCACACTCATAAAAAATCCCAACTTCCTAACTTTAAAAACACCAATGTTATGGCATTTCAGATCAATCAGTTATATGGCGGCTATAGGATATAGTCGGCCGATCCTTATGAAATTTGGTAGGTCGGATTGATTGGCCAAAAATAAAACTTATCGAAAATCCCAACTTCCTAACTTAAAAACACCAAAGTAATGGCATTTCCGATCGTTCAGTTATATGGTAGCTATAGGATATAGTCGGCCGATCCCGGCCGTTCCGACTTATATACTGCGTGCAAAGAAAAGAAGGATGTGTGCAAAGTTTCAAATCGATATCCTTAAAACTGAGAGACTAGTTTGCGTAGAAACAGACAGACGGGCAGACGGACATGCCTATATCAACTCAGGAGGTGATCCTGATCAAGAATATATATATGATATAACTTAGAATGGAAGTCTACAACAGGAAAAGGATTCAAAGTTTGTATTTCAGCATTCCTCTCATGGTTATTAAGCTTGTGTTGTAAAAGAAATGAAAATATAACCAACTAAAATATAACTTCAATAATTTCCAAAGGTCATTAAAAACCAACTGAAAAATTATGTTTCAGAGTAATTTTCGAAACTTGCAACCATTTAAAGCTGTAATCAGTAAATTACACTTACTCAGCGGGACTGCTATCCCGTAGTGCTTCTCTCCAAAACTCTCCCCGATCTGGGTAAGCTCGCAGTTTCGCTGGACGTAGTATTGCAGATTGGTCGTCTCCATCAGGAAAGTGTAGGCTCCCTTGCTCAGCTTGACGCGGTCCACTCCCTCCTCGTTGTTCTTGGTGAAGGCATCCGGCTTGAAGGACAGCATCTTGTTCCACGCCATCCGGTTTTCAGTGTCGTTCGATTCAGAAAAGTACACCGACGTGGCGCCTCCGCGGATGGTGCCAAACTGAACCTTGTTCTGGTCAACGAGATCGTGCAAAGAGCCGATATTTCCAGCGATCTTCGCAGAGGTGATAAACGCAGCCAACTTGGCTATGTAGGTCTGGGAGATGAGCAGGGCAAAGATCCACCAGAAGGCGGTCAGCAAACGCATGGGAAGACCCCTAAATGATAAAAGAAGCATGCTTGAGTATTAGTACTCTAAATACTAAGATTATAACTATATTTTAACAAAATAGCGAAAATTAACTGGAAAGAAGACCGAAAGTACGTTTATATAGCCAAAAAAAATAGTCATAGAAACAAAACTATTGTTACATGAATTCTAAACTATTAAACATTTCTCAATAGGATGAATATTAAATAATTATCTTTGACAGTATTAAAATAAAACTTTTGAAGTTATCAATTGTGCACTCCCGAGTATAAGATTAGTTGTGTTTATATATTGAAGAGTCTTCAAGTGGAATCTGTGGTGATATTTTTAGGCCACATACAAATAAATTTTTAGTTTAAAACTAATACTCTTGGCTTTAAGAAAAACTACATACAGTATTCAGAAATTGCGTATTAATTTGTTACCAAATAATTTAAAAGCTATACTCAATATTTAGTTCTACACATTATAAGGCCCAAAAGCTTTATTATACCCTAGCAGAGGGTACTATAATTTCATTCAAAAGTTTGCAACGCAGTGAAGGAGAAGTATACATATATTCTTGATCAGCATCACCAGGAGAGTCGATCTACCCATGTCCGTCTGTCCAATCTGCTTAAAACTTTCCCAAAAATTGTCTTTCAACTGCAGGTGGTATATAAGTAAGAACGACCGGATCGATCGACTATATCATATAGCTCCTACAGGAACAATCGGAAAAAAATTAAAAAAAAGTGTAACTTTGTTGTTATACCCTTGCAGAGGGTATTATAATTTTGGTCAAAAGTGTGCAACGGAGTGAAGGAGACAACTCCGACCCTATAAAGTATATATATTCTTGATCAGGATCACCTCCTGAGTTGATATAGCCATGTCCATCTGTCCGTCTGTCTGTCCGTCTGTCTGTTTCTACGCGAACTAGTCTCTCAGTTTTAAAGATATCGAATTGAAACTTTGCACACACCCTTCTTTTCCTTGCACGCAGCATATAAGTCGGAACGGCCGGGATCGGCCGACTATATCCTATAGCTGCCATATAACTGATTGATCGGAAATGCCATAACTTTGATGTTTGTTAAGTTGGGAAGTTGGGATTTTTTATGAGTGTTAAGAATGCATCATATGAATAATTTTGGAGAATATAATTTACAGAATATTCTGCAAGGGTATTTCAACTTCGGCTCCGCCCGAAGTTAGCTTTCCTTTCTTGTTTTTAATTTGATTTTTGTTTTTTTTTGGGCTTTGTTAATATTTAAAAACTACGGAATGACGGGTTTAATTAAATTAATATCGGAACAAAAATTATTTATTTTGCTTATTTTTTATTTATCAAAATATTCCTTTGAGATATAGTAATTATTTACTATATCAAAATTAAGCTTTTAGTTTTGTAGCCATAGAACAGATGGCAAAATGCAGCGCAAAATCGACATAGCTTCATTGTTTTTAGTAATATAGGCATAGAAATCGAAATGTAGTCGTTTTATAATATCTGAAAGGGTACAAAAACTTCGGCTTGCCGAGGTTTGCTTCCTTTTTATTTTAAAACTTAAATCGAAGTTTCGGTTATTCGAGAAATTCGAAGTAAAAATCGAAAACTATTATTTCTTTAATGCTAACGATCTGAATTTAATAAAATTAAATAATAATATTTCATAAAATGCAATAAATCCAATATCAACTACTTGCCTTGGTAGAAGATCGCAGCCTTGATTGAGGATCGATCCCAAGACCAGCCACATAGTGTTGCTCAAATGCCAGATATTCTCTCGCTCCAGTTCCTGGTCCCCATTCTCCACCGGCGGCTCCCACTCTAATTGATCCATGCGACCGGTAAGGATCAAGGCCAAGGCAGTGATCATCATGGCAATCATCACATATAGCCACACTTCGAACCCATACGGATTAAGGAAAGCGTAAATATTTGGCTTCGGTGGGGGTTCCTTGTATGACAGAATGCTTATGCCCAGCTGCATAAAGGGAACCGTGAAGTCCACCACCGAACGACGCGCCTGGGTAATGGTCAAGTCACATATTCCGATTTGCGCATTCTAACGTAAAACAAAACAAGGTTATTGTCAACGCTTGTCCAAGTAATATCTGATACGTTAATTACTTTGAACGCAGCTTGCTTCAGAAAGGTATTAAACACAAGTTTAGGCAAAAGTTTGCAACCCCAGAAAGCATATATATTTTCGCTTAATATTATTTTAAAGCTGACTGGATGAAACTTGCCAATATAAAATTGATCAATTCATTTTGATGTAACTGAAACAGGACTTGTGAAAGAAGTATGTTTCATCCAGAAAGCTTTAAAACTAAAAGAAATGGAAACTCTTCTGGTGATGCTGATCAATAATATATATACTTTATAGGGTCGGAAATGCCTTCTTCAATGCGTTGCAAATTGTAAAACCCTTTGCAAAGGTACATATACAAATTTATCGAATATATCAAATAACTTTCTTTTAGCCTTTATTTCTTGTCTTATTATTTTAGGAATACTCACATTGTCTATCAATTGTCGGATAATACCGTCCCACTCATCTGTGGCAGCATCGTAACTTCCATATTTATTATCCCTGACGGGTTCAAAGCTGAAATCAAATTTGCATTGCCTGGACAACGCGTACATCAAATCTACGGCGTAACCTTCGAAGCGTTCATTTCCCTCGTAGTGAACTCCTTCGGGCTCCTGACTAGAAGACACATTTTTAGCTTATGTTTTTATAGTAACATAATACTATGAACTAACCGCCAACTGAAGTAGGGTTTGCCCACCCGAGTGGCCACTGTATATCGGACGGGCTTTTGGGAGAAGTCCTCTTTGTTCTCGAGGCGTCTCTGTTTGACGGCCTGAGTCGAGTTCTCCCTGATTGTTTTATAGTCCACAAGCTGGAACTCCTTGTTCCAGATATGAGATACGCGATCGATGAGGGGGTTGTAGACTTCAAGGTTAAAATCTTCGCGCTGACCATCACTATTTATCTGGAGCCTTTGGGTTTTGAAGGGAGGCTTGACATTCTTTGGAGAAAGCTTAAAAAAATGTTATTACAAAATTTGAGTTTCGTTTTATTCCAACAAAAACACCAAAATACAACATATTTCCTATTTCGGAAATGGAAATAAATAAATTTAAAGGTCACTGCCAAGCTTAAATTTTCAATAGTTACCTTTTTTTGCTTTCAACACAAATATTTCTGAACCAATCGACTTTTGAAAATTAAATTCATTCAAAAAGCTTTTAAAAATATCAAAAATTCGATCAATATACAATAGGTTATAATCAGACTATCGTAGAACTTTTTCATTTCTGCGGAAATAAATTAATAGCGATTTTTCAGCACTCTCCCGGTGCCGTTCGTAGCATAAAATCCATATAAAAAGGTGACGAACATATATAACTAGTATACACCTTGGTAAACTTACCTTTTTCATTTCCTCTACCAAACGCGGACCTGGCTTCCAAAAGCCTCGTCCACAGCCAAACTGAGGAATGTAGAATCCAGGACCCTGACTTATCACCCAAAGAGCGTTGTAAAACAGAACAACCGAGTCATAAACCAGCTGTGTTCCAAGTGAATCAAACTATAAGGGATTAATTAAAATGACCACAACATCAGGCGAGTTATATTATTTGGTCTCACCCTGGTGTCAACCTCGTTGTCGAACACATCAATCTCATCGTGAACTGGCGGGGGAATATATGATCGTATCCTGACAGCCGCCACGGACACAGTAAATTCCCGCGAATAAAATCGATCGATGCCGCTTACATGTGTATCCAGATTCGTTAGAAATAGGTGCTGCGTCAAATAAATAAAATTACATTACATATGTGATCCTTTTTTTATAAAAAATCAACAAATGGTCAGAAGTCGTTTTAAGGTTTTATTTCTTAAAGGGATACAAATACAGTTTTTCAGAAGTGTATGCACTCATAAAAATAAATATCTGTATTTTAGAAATATCGCCTACGATTTTCACCATCCCAATGGCTAATCGAAGATGTTTGATTAAAATGTTCAAGAAAGAAACATAAAACCATTTAATTTGTACTACTTTATTGGGAATTTTCACAAAAAAGGAGACTTTATTTGCCTTAAAAATTGAAGTTTGCTTCCTTTCTTGTTACATTAAACAATTATAATTATGAAACAGTTTATTTTATTATACCCGTTACTCGTAGAGTAAAAGGGTATATTGTATTCGTGCAAAAGTATGTAACAGGTAGAAGGAAGCGTTTCCGACCCTATAAAGTATATATATTCTTGTTCAGGATCACTAGCCGAGTCGATCTAGCCATGTCCGTCTGTCCGTCTGTCCGTCTGTCTGTCTGTCCGTCTGTCCGTCCGTATGAACGCTGAGATCTCGGAAACTATAAAAGCTAGAAGATTGGCATTTTGCATGCAGATTCTAGGAGTTCCTACGCAGCGCAAGTTTGTTTCAAAAAGGTGCCACGCCCCTTTAACGCCCACAATCGCTCATATACGATTTTAAAAATTTAAATATTTCGGAAAAGTAAAAATGCAGTTTTATTGAGTTTATCAATACCTATCGAAATGTAGAAGAAATTTTTCAAATCGGACCATTCGTTAAAAAGTTATGCGTGATCAAAATTTCTATCTCCATTTCCCTCGCACTCCCTTTACCTGAGTAACGGGTATCTGATAGTCGGGGCACCCGACTATAGCGTTCTCTCTTGTTTTTTATTACACAGCATCGAAGTATACGTATTTTATAATATTTTGCTGTGTATTTTGTTAACATTTATTTCGTTGTTGTTACTGTAACTAAAGTAAAGAAACTATGACAGTTGTAACATTTTAATTTTTCTGTCGCTTGTGCATTCAAAATTTCCAACTGTCTTTAGTGCGTCATGCACCAAGGTCCACAAAACAGTCACTTAAAAGTTAAAGCTAATAAGAATGATTTCTGTTAAAATTCACATACTTCCGAATCAGCTGGAAGGTAAGTGAGCTGACACTTTAAAACGGCTTGGGATGATCCTAATATTTATAATAATAAACCGTACTTAATTATTGTAAGACCGGCAATTTTGCAACACAAAGTTAGTTTTTTTTATATTTCTGTCGGCTAGAGCATTTAAACTGATAATTTAACTGCAAATTTAACTTTTCTGTAAACTCAACGAACCATTATAGGTCTAAGCATTTTAACCAAGAATTTTTCTGTGTTTTAACGAAAGTAATGTCAGGGCCGCTTGGGGCGCGTAATAAAGCCCTTTCGAAATTTTCTTGTACATATGGTTGTATCATCACCAAAGAAAGAAAAAAATACTTCAAAGTTAGCAAGAAAAAAGGTTTTAATACTCACATTAAATGACCCCGTCATATTAAATCCAATTGAGGCGTTGATCACGTCCACCAAAATTTCGGACGGACAATCAAGAAGAACAAACTTCTCACGAGCGTTGTTTATGCGCTTCCAGAGAATTCTATAGTCACCTCCCCGCTCGAATTCCTGCATCTTGATTCCTGTTTTATGGAGTTGTTTCGTTGCTAGGATGTGCTGCAGGCGATTAAGGTCTTTTGGGAAGGGATAGGTTAGGATAAAATGGGAATGGTCAATATGGTTCACGACAGGCCATCAATAAAATTGAGACAAGCACAAAATGCTTGTACTCAAGTCCGTAGCCCAGCGATCTGCGATGTTCGGACATGTGATTTGGCCGAAAGAGCGAAGTAAATTATTTTTGAATCCTATTTTCAATGTTATTTTCTTTGAAATATGAAGTCCGTTTTATTTGTTTAGAGATAAGAGGAAAAGTGCTTAGTATTTTTAGGTTACTTTAGCTTAAATCAAAAACTGTTTTCAGTAATTTATTAAATCGTTGCTTTAATCAAAAAAACTTTTAAAGTAAATTATTAAACTGTATTGGAGGTCTACACTGAAAAGTTAAGCTTTACATTCTTAGCTTTTACATTCTTCCACACTAGCATCCTAGAGCATATATGCTGATGAAAATGCGATGAATTACTGATGAAAATGCGATGAAAATACTGATTTGTTTATCACATTTTAATAAGCATTTCATCACATTTTAGGCAGTAATTCATCGGATTTTAATCAGCAATTTTTGGTGATGATTTATCAATTAAAAGGTGATGAACGGAACTGCAGGGAAGGTATTACCACAGCCATTTAAAAGAGATGTACACAGGCACCCGCTGCAAACAAACCGAAAAAATGAGGAAAACGGTAAAACTGAGTTTTTCCAATTCCAAAGGGATAAAACAACTAAGCTAAATGGATTGGTTTTTGCAACTAACAATGATGTGGTGACCACAACTCCCTGATTCATTATTTTCCGCTCCTATAGCATACACTTTTTAAAACATGCCACCCGCGCCAAAGTTTGTTTAAAATTGGAAAAAATAGGAAAATAGTATAATTCTGCCTTTACTTCTCAAATCTGGACTTAAATATTCCGTGCGCTTCGCGAGTTAAAATTTTAATTTTTTCTATTTTGTGCAACAATTTTATAAAACTATTTAAATTTTTTTCCAGCTTTCGTTTGTGCGTTGTCCGTTTACACTGTTTACAGTCTTTAAATATAATTGCCTTTTGCTTATAACAAATTTCGTTCAGATAAAGTTATAACAAAAGAGTTCATTAAAACCCAACTGTGAGAAAATTTTGCTTAGTAAAATTAAATCCATTTCTTGGCTTTTTATTTTAAAAAAGTTTTATATAAAATATACATTTATGAAGTTTCTTGTATTAAACAGTAAATTAGTCATTCTATCTAAAAAATATTTTGTTTAATTGAAATATCAGAAATTAATAAAGAAAATAATCAGTCGATTTCAGTATACCCAGAGTAACGTGGTCGTGCATAAATCGAATGTATTACTATCTATAGCCCAGCATAATTTTATTAACGACATATGACATATCTTTATCTCAAGTAAACCATTTACGAAATTCATTAGGTCGCTTACTTGACATTAAATCCTGAAGGTGTGTTTTTGCCCTGCACCTATGCAACCTAAAGATCCATATCCTTATACTATCTTATTGAAATAAGAAAAATCACAGAAGTCAACCAAACGATTATATATGTAGTTCTCCAAGGCAGGCTTTCTGGGGCTAAAGAATTTTATTTCTGGCTTTAATTGACATGATCTTTACAGAGGCATTAATATGGCTGATGCCTTATATATTTTTATACCCATGCAGAGAGTATTACAATTTCAATATGCAACGCAGTGAAGGGCACAATTTCAAACCCAAAAAAGTATATTTATTCTTGCTTAGAGTCACAAGGCGTAATGAGCCATGTCCGTTCGTAAGTCTCTCTCTCAGTTTTAAAGCTATTTTAATAAATCTTTTCAAAAAGTTATCTTTCTTTGCTACAGATGATAACTTTTTTGTCTTATAATTCTTCGAGATATAGTAATTTTAAAAGATTTCTGGCGACTACAGCATATAGCTGCCTTAGAAATCTAAATCGTAATATAGACTATCTAATTTTTGTAACAGCTGCAAGGGTATATAAATTTCGGCTTGCAACAAAATCGTTTTTAATTTCTGTGCTCCGTGTACACATTAGTTTAGAAAAGAGTTGATACACTTATGATATGTAAAGCCAGGACTATTTTAGAAAAAGAAAATATCGGTTCTCAATCTGTTCTTCTAGATATTTAGGTACTCGGTCAAGACTGACCGTGCCTTATGCTTAGTCTTATAATAATTATTTAATCCGTTAATCTAGATCTTTATCGCAGGCCCCGGAACAGTTTTATAACTTTGTAACACCAAGCTTAAATCTTATTCTTATATTTCCACTTTCCCCACTAAAACTTGACGGAAACCACAGATCAGGAAATAAATAATTTCTTGCCTAATTCTTTAATGACGTATTCTACTTCATCTGACCACTAACCATACAACATATGTTGTATCGAACAGTGATCTGACAAAGCCATTTTTTCTTATAGTCTATTTCTTATTCGAACCTAATACGCTTATGCTAAATTTTTACTGATGATAAAGTGAGCATTACAGTGAGCAAATATTTCTACTAAAACAAGAAAGGAAGACAATTTCGGCAAGCCAGTAGTCAGAATTCTACTTAATGTTCCTACAAATTGCATCAGTCAGTTTGTTTAAAGTGAGTTTACACTTCTCTTCTAGCTAGTGTGGAAGTGTGTGAAGATTCTAAGAAGTATTTATTTTTTAGTGTCTGACTTGTAGGTGTTCGTGCATGGCAAGCTAGAACGAGTTGGGAATTTTAAATGCAGTAGTGGGAAAAAAATGAGCTAATTAAAATTTCCATAATTATTTTACACTTAGAGCAATCAAAACAACAACTTAATATAATAACAAAGGTGGACAAGATGCGACGGATAAATAATTTTAATATTTAATTTAACCGTCAATACAGTACAAAATGTGGCAATTAAATAACTAGTATAAAAGATTAAATTGAGATTTAAGTTGCTGTTAAAGCTGGTTCATAATTTTGAACTAATTTTTCTTTAAAAAAATTTCCGTCAGCGGCGAATTAAGAACAATTCGGTCTTGATGATAAAAAACGTACTAAAATTAAATAAAAGTCAAGTATTTTTTTTAGAGTGTACATACGTATACAAGAAGTGGTGAGAATGTTGTATATACAGGTATAAAAAACTTTTGAAAAAGAAACCTGTGATTTGAATTGCACAAGTATAGAAAAAATATAATGAGAATATAAACAATTTTTGTAATATTAAATTAAATTATAGTAAGGATAATTTTACAATTTTGATATTATGCATCCTGTTCTTGTAAAAAATAAAAGCCATTCATTTTCGTTGGCTTTAATAATAAGCTTTCAAATCTGCTACAATTTTAGCAAAAATAAATACTATAAGCTTGGGTATGACCAAGATGAATCAAACCAAAATTGTGGTTACTAAAAATATATGTTTAATTTCAGTACATACGAGCACTTTTCTCGTAGGCGATGGTAAAGGACTTCCAGTCGAAGCTTTTGCTACCCAAAATATCGGAAAAGGCTGTAGACAGTAATAGTTCCATTGGAGCGACATTCACAGTGAGTTGGTGGTTGAGACGCTCCCGGAACGACTGTTGGGGCTGCCAATCGAACTGCAGATGCGGTATACCCGTCGTATTACACAGAACTTCGACAATATCTTTAGGTTAAGAGAAAGAGAGAAAAAATTAAAATGGGAAGTGAGCCAAAAATGTGTATATCCTAGACTTGTATATTTTTGTTTAGAATGATCCGGGGAACTACCAAATCACACAACGAAAGTGGCGATAAAAACACAAAGAGCACAATAGAGGCGAATGGGATGGGGATTTTTTTGTTTTGGCAGCAGTTCAAATTGTCCCCAACCACCGTTCCCTTTATTTACTGAAAAAATATTTGGATCCAATTTTACGGCCAACATATGTGTGTTTGGATATTTTGAAGAATCATTAACGAGGTTGACGAGCCTTTAGAAATTCTCTTTGGAATCGCAGACAGAATCTGCCGAACTCTGCATCTTCCTCGCTCTCTGCTTTTCTTTTATAAATTCGAATACGCATGTATATGCAGCTACAAATTTTTTTTATGACGCCGAAGCATATGATTCGGTTTAAAAATAATTTAATTAGTATACAAAGGAAAAAGAAACTTACCGCTGTTCGTCTTTGAACTTGGTCCGAAAATAGCGGCCACCCCATTTCCAATCAAGTCACAAGCTAACGGAGTGTTATTAAAAAGTGAACTTGTACACAAATCCTATGCCACGTTGACTTACACAGATCTTGCAGCACTATGCTGTCGTCAATATTCAGATAGTGCTTGATCGGTTCCAATCTCAAAGCAGGATTAATGGCATTCACTTCCTCCACTGCCACACTGAAGGCTTCGGCCAACTTCATTTCCGTGTCGAAAAAAATAGCTCCTAAACGAAATCGTAGTCCGCTTATTTCGGAAATGACAACACTTTCTTTATTAACCAACCAATTTTTACCACTAGAGAATCTTCATTGGCGCCACTGCACAAAATCAATGTCACAAGAACTAAAAACTGTAAAGCCGACATGCTGTCGTCTAAACTGAGGATAGTTTAGATTTACACACTCTCGATTCTCTACTTGTCGAAAACACTTAAAGACACTTCAACTCAAAAACGAATAGACAAATTTTAAATCGCGCAACGCGACAAAAGAACTCGGCCAGATCCAGACCGACGCACTGCTCGAAGAGCACTGAAAAATCCACACAAAAAGTTTATTTTGAACCTCTGCAGTGGCCGATATATGCGAGATCTACCACGTCATCGAGAACAACAAACTTTGTTGGTGGAAGGAGCACTACGGATTCCACTCACGCCAAGAAGAGCCACCAGCACATGTCTAGACTCTAGACCATGCAGACACGAGCACGAGCACGAGCAGTGGCTGGAAATGGACCAATAAATGAAAGCTAAATGTGCTCTAAAATTAGACTGGCCGGACGCCCCCGTAACTAGCTAAACAGAGTATGTCAATACAAAAGAAAAGTGTGAGGAAAACGACAAAAAACTTAAAGAGCCGAACATTTTATTCACAGAGGGACACTTTGATATGATCGACTAAGGGATACACATCAATTTGTTATTTTTAAAAGTGCCAAATAGTAATTTTTGTAATACAAAATATTTATAACTCACATAGATCAGCCCGAAAATTTTGTTAAAGATATGTATTTATTATCAACCGTTAACCCATTAATGGCTACACGAAAATGATATTACAAAATTATAACTATTAAATAAAATTTGTTTAACGATAAAACTTACGAAATGGACGAATTTTTTATAATTTGAGACTTTTGAGATACATTGTCTATCCAACGAAATTCTCCAGGACGTCTTATATACCCAATTGCGCCATCTTTGCTCTAAGATTTTGTTTATAAATATAGCTCCACGCATATGTGTATGCACATATCAAACGGACCATTTCTTTGAAATGCCAAAGTGAAATCTAGCAAACAACTTTAAAAACACTAACAATATGTTCAGAGTTCCTAACTGACCGTCTTGCTGCGAGTCTTCTCCTTGGAGCTCCTCCTGGAACTGGACGACCGCCTAGAAGAAGATTTGTCGCTGCTGCTCGAGATCCTCATCGGCTTCTTCCGGACCCAGAACTTGATGGCAAAGGCCAGCTCCGCCTTGAGAGCCTGCCACGGGGTGACCCGTTCCTCCACCGCCACGTGCTGCACGTTCCACAGAAACTCGAAGATGCCCAGAATCACGCCGGTGAGGACGCCTCCGGCCAGCACAAGGAAGACACCACCTAGTTCAATGATGGACAGCTCGTCCCCATCCACCTCGTGGAAGGATTCGCAGGTGACGTTGTGGTTCTTCCACCACTTGTTTTTCATCTTGTACAGCTCGCCCTTTTCGCTCAGCTGGAGAATGGACACGCTGAGGTTGGTTCGGTAGTCGGCACCTGATCGAGAAGGAAGGCTCTGCTATCGGTGTTTCGTATTGCCACATGAGGCACTCACCCAGGGGCACGGCCAGGCCGTAGTGCTTCTCCCCGATCTGTTCGCCTATCTGGGTCAGGTCGCAGTTCCGCTCGATGTTGTACGTCAGACTGGTGGTCTCCATCAGGAAGGCGTAGTCGCCCTGCTCCTTGCGCACCCGCGCCACCCCCTCCTTATTCGTGCTGGTGAAGGCGGACGGGTTGAAGTCCTTCATCTGGTTCCAGGCCCGCTGGTAGTCGGTGTCGTTCGACTCGGAGAAGAACAGCGAGGTGCTGCCGCCCCGCATGCTGCCGAACTGCACTTCGTCCTGCTCGATCAGGTCCTGCAGGCTCTTAATGCTGCTCTGCCACTTGTTGCTGGTCAAAAAGGCCGCCAAGTTGGCCGTGTACGTACTGAGCATCATCAGGGCGAAGAACCACCACATTCCAGTCAGAATACGCATGTGGGGACCTCTGTGAAATCGATAAAGTAAAAACGATGCCAATCAAAACGATGATAATTTAAAAAAAAAATGGATTATGTTTGTCAAATATCACCATCTCATTCAAACTAATCTTAATTTTATAAAACTACATATATAAGTAGTTTCGTGTGATAGTTCAATAAAAGCAAAGTAAAGGATTGCACCCAAATAAGATATTTTTTTTATAAATAAAACAATATAGTTGTAATAGCATTTAAAAATAGAGAGACGAAGCCAAAAGTTTAATACCATTGCTGATTATATGTTAATATAGATTTAAATGAAAAAAAAATGCTCCGAAAGAAGACAGAACTTTTTAAAAGTCGAATTCTGTTGAGAACTTAGTTGGGTGCATGTACCTATTTGACTTTTATGTGATTGTATTTATAAAAATACAAAAATTTAACTGATTTAAAAGCCAATCATAGCGAGGATCCATAATATATACTTCATGGGCTATTTCTGACCTAGGTAGTATATCACATCCCTGTTGCATTATAGAGCCCACCATCAGCCATGTCGAGTTGTTGACATTCCAAATATTCTCCAGTTCATCTGGATCCTGAATAGCAGGATTCGGTGGAAGCCATTCGCGATAGGAAAGCCTAGAAAGAGCCAAATAAATATTCCCTTTGGCACAAGCTAAATTGGACAAATACCCACCTGGCGATGAAAACAAAAGCCAAAGTCATTATCAACTGGGCAAAGATCATGTAAATCCAGACCTCAACGGCGAAGGGTTGCAAGAAGGCAAACTGATTCTTTGGCTCCGGAGGGCTCTTGTAGTGCAGAATGCTGATGCCCAACTGCATGAAGGGTACAGTGAAGTCCACCACAGAACGTCGCAGTTGGGTGATTGTCAGATCGCAAACGCCTATTTGGGCACGCTAAGTTATGGGAAAACGAATTATTTTAAGTATTAATGAATTAGAGAAACTCTTTTGATGTGACATACGTGGTCTATCAGCTTGCGTATAATGCCATCCCATTGCTTGGTCTCCGGATTGTATTTGCCATTGCCGTTGACAATCATAAACTCGTAATCGAACTCCATGAGTTCGGAGAGTTTTCTTATGAGATCCACGGCATACCCTTCGTATTTCTCCCTGCCTCTGAAGTTCTCGTGATCCTCTCTAGGGGAAGTACAAAATTCTATAGTCTGCGGTAAATCAGTGGATTGGGGCAAACCAACTTCATCATAAAGTAGGGCTCCTCGAAGTGCGTTACCACAGTGTAGACCCTGCGCTGCTCGGAGAAATCCTGAGCAGTACCAGAACTATCCAGTTCCCGGTTGAGGCGACGCGTCTTGATTCCATTATCTGGCGTCCAGACCATCATGGGCTCGTTCACGGTCGGCTTGTAGATCTCGAGATTGAAGTGGGTGCGCTGGCCGTTTTCGTTCAGCTTCATGTTCTCGGTCTTGAAGCGCGGCTCCACATCGTCCTCGGAAATGGTTTTCATTTCGTTAACTATAAATGGTCCCAGCATCCAGGGAGAAGGGCTGCCACACTGCCGATTGGGTGGATGAAAGGGCTGCATGGCAGCCATAACATTTCGGGCAGAGCTGGCAAAAAGGACCACGGCATCAAAGATAAGAATTGGCAACATAGTCTGGTTTCCCAATATTTCCTGAGGAGTATAAACTAAGTTAGAACCAAGTCTGCCAGCACTCTAAGTCCTTTCAACTCACATCCACCTTGGTGATACGGGTCTTCTTTCTTTCAAAGGGATTTGGGTCTACTACTTTCATTCTCACTGAGGTAATGTTAGCCTTAAAGTCTGCATTATAAATATCCCTCAGTCCCGAGCTATGAGTGTCCAGGTGCGTGAGAAACCAGTTCTTGGTAACGGAATACATTTTTGCTTATTTGGTGTTTTTTGGACTTTCTAACAAGCAACATACCCTGAATGGTCCCTGCAGCTTGAAGTCCATGGAAATCTTCAACAGCTCCTTTAAAGTTTTCGGCTCACAGTCCAAAATTATGCGCTGTTCATGGAAGGTCTCGTCTGCCTCCTTCCATAGTACTCGATAGTCATCTGCGTAGTCCGCCAAATGACGAAGCTTAACGTAGTCACTGTTAAGAGCTTGAATGTTCATCAGATCCTGTAGGCGTGCCAGGCCTAAGATGGTAATTGAATAGGGTTTAATGAACTTACCCCGCAGATAAAGAACACTTTTGCAGGACACAAGGTAAATTACTTGCTATTCTAAATGAAACCCAATAGATTGGGACATCACTTACCCTCAGGCGTCTCATAGATCAGCGTGAAGGTGCGCCACTCGTAGTTGGTTTTGATGATCTCGAAGTAGGCGCGTGACAATACGGACAGGGAGGGTGCCACATTGACGGACATCTGGTGGTTCAGGTGCTCCTGGCGCGTGGCCTCCAACTTCAAATCGTACTCTATGTGTGGAATGCCGGTCGTGTTTGCGATTTGCGCAACGATATCTGCGATAGAAGAGGGGAACCGTCACATCGCGAACATATGTCTCTAGCCTTACACTCAGCGTACCACTGCCTGCCTTTGAACTTGGTCCGAAAATAGCCGCAACGCCATTGGAAATCAGTTCACACGCTACACACGGAAGATGAATTTCTCATAACTTTGCTCTACAAAATCTGTGGTTATTTACTCACTAATCTGCTGCAGGAGGAAACTGTCGTTGGTGGGCATAAATCGCTTGATGGTAATGAATCGCAGCTCGGCGAACTTTAAGTTGTTGACCTCGCGAAACGCCTGATCGAAGCTGAGTTCGATCTCTTTTTCATTTTCATAGAAAATGGCACCTAAATGTATGGCAAACTGTTGAGCAAAGAGCTATTACTGATTGCCGAGGACCTACCCACGGTGATTTCATTGCGACCGTCGCCGCCGAGGGCGAGACTCGCTTTGAAGAAGGCGGCGATGAGTGCATAAATGTGGACTGGACGCAAATGCATTTTTCCTTCTACTTTCCTCCAAATGATTGGTTACCTCAAGACACTAATTGAATGTTCTAAATGCAGCGGCCATTTCGTGTTCACTTCTTAGCTGCATATGAACAAGTATATATCCACGGGCGCACACAGACTGGCACAAAAAAAACTAAGTGAAACACATAGTACGGGGTGTTCTTAAGAATTTATTTTCACGCAACGGAAGCACCCAGTCTTGGAGCGCTTCGCACGCCTACTGACTGCCGGACCGAATGGCACGGCCCAGAATGGGATCTCAGCCGGAGGAATGCTCTCCAGTCGTCGGGAGAGAGCCCGTCCCACTGCGCGTATACGCAACGTGCTCTCAGCGGATTCTTCGTGGCGCTTGTTGTCCGTGACGTCGGCGGCAGCGCAAAGTCTGGCCGGCCATTCGCCACTTCCTGCGCCCAATTGTTTTCCCTCTTCGCAATCGCATGCCAAATATTTTGACGATCGTGAAATGGCTTTGATTTGCCAAATGTGTTTAAAGTATTTTTGTGTACCATATTTAGCGGACCTGCAGTTTACTTGGCTTGCATTCGAACACACAAAATCAGCAATGACATATGTAGAATTTTAAAGAAGTCTTTCATATGTCACACGCAATATGCCAATAAAGATCCCATTAATTTTATTGAATTTGTATGTCTATGAATTCATTCACATCTTGCGCCGTATACGATGATCGCATATAACAGTCGACCCGTGTTTCGGCGACTCGATAAATTTGCATAAAGGATGCTCTTCGGTTATATATTTTTCAATGGGGAGCAGAGAACCATCTCCCTTGTACAAGAAACATAGGCCCTTGACAGCATCCGGAATAATCTTGTAGTTATCGGATTCGTTGTAAAAGACCTTGCCATTGTTCCAAGTGATGAAGCTCAGGTCCTGACGATTTGGCTCTAGGCGACGGCGGCCTGCGAAAATATCTGCCCAAGGGTGTGACTTGATTCCAGAGACCTTTAAGTTACGTAAACTCTGCTCCAAGTCAATGTAGCCGGAAACACTAAAACCCTTCGAGTCACGAGTGCTCACAAAGATGATGGTCTGAAAAAAAGGTAGAGTATTGGCTTCTCACAGAAAAATAGTGGAATAAATTATGGGTTGTACCTGACCATTTTCTTTGTGCAAGAGTTATTTGCTGTAAAGTAGTTTCACGATTTGAACATTAAATAGTGTTATTCAGCTTTGTAGATAATAATATATTTAAGAAACTGCTTAAAAATGTACTTTTTTAAAATACAACATATTTTGCTACTTATATATTTTTAAGCGGGCGCCAAATTTAAATAAAAGACATACTTAAGTAGATGAGCCAAATACAACGACCAGTATATTTATACCCGTTACTCGTAGAGTAAAAGGGTATATTGTATTCGTGCAAAAGTATGTAACAGGTAGAAGGAAGCGTTTCCGACCCTATAAAGTATATATATTCTTGTTCAGGAGCACTAGCCGAGTCGATCTAGCCATGTCCGTCTGTCCGTCTGTCTGTCCGTCCGTATGAACGCTGAGATCTCGGAAACTATAAAAGCTAGAAGATTGGCATATACGATTTTAAAAATTTTAATATTTCGGAAAAGTAAAAATGCAGTTTTATTGTGTTTATCAATACCTATCGAAATGTAGAAAAATTTTTCAAATCGGACCATTCGTTAAAAAGTTATGCGTGATCAAAGTTTCTATCTCCATCTCCCTCGCACTCCCTTTACCTGAGTAACGGGTATCTGATAGTCGGGGCACCCGACTATAGCGTTCTCTCTTGTTTACGTTTCAAGTGGAATGGCAATTATACTTATTTAAGCAAAATAGTTTTCCATCAACGCATTACGCAAAGCGCAAAATAGTTTACGAACATCTAAAAAAGAAGTCATTTGCGAGCAAAATAAGCAAAAATTATTAAAGGCAACGAACTTTTGAAAATGTCAACCAATCGTTCTTTGTCAGCCAGAAGACATACTCCCAGATTTTTAATGACGAATTAGTGGCTTCCTATTTCGTTAATATAAAATAAATATAACATTATAGCTAAAAGTTTGTTTTTCTGATCTTATTTTAGAATTTCTTAGGAACTGAAATTGCACTCCTTTTGACATAACTGCTAAGTCACACCTGTATGCTTTGGAACCATGTACCATGGAATTGGTACAGTCCCAGTACCAAAAACAAAATCGTCTGATATCAAGCAAAAATACCTCTTGTCGAGGTTAAAAAAGTCGTGACGACTGCACCTTTAACATACAAAATTTCTGACATCAAAATTTGTGTCGAAGAATAGCTGTACATTTTGTTGTGTAGCATAGTGTTGTTTATGAATAGGCAGTTTTAAAAGAACAATTTCCTACCGACAGCGTTTTGGCTGCATTCAGCTTCTCGCGCTCAGCAAGAGCCAAGGTCAAAGGGTCGTTGGCGACATTTTTGTCGCTGAAATAGAAGAACGTTCCCAGGGGCGGAAAGTGCACCTCCTTGAACTGGGAAGGTGTCATCACAAACGTGCCCACTGTGGCTCTCAAGGGAACTAGGCGGTGCATGACACTATCATTGGGAAGATACCGCCTGTCCTCCACCTTGATGAACGAATTGAGATAGTTATCGTAGGCGGTGTCTTGCTTTCTTTCCTCGTCATTGATCTGCTGCTTTCCAGCTCGAACTATTTTTAAATCCGGGATTTTCCTCTGCAAGCCCCCAAAATGCTGCTCCTTTTCCTCCATGACAGAAGATTTTGCTGCTTCTCCAGGCAAATTCGAATGTTTTTTTATGGACGTATATGTATCGACAACCATTTTCAAGTGTAATGTGCTAGGCAGAAACGAGTAATGACAGCCAAACAAAATGTAAATTAAAATCAAAAATAGCTCTGATCAGGAACACTCACACAGAAAAATCACACTTTAGAATTAAGGGGCTTTTCTTAACCCACACAAAGAGTAAGCTACTGCTCTTGGCTGAAGTCCGTCCACGCCAGCAATCACATTGCAATGAGTGCACAAGGCAAGAATGTGGACTTCAGCGTTTTGGAGTTCGACAACTACAACGACTACATCACCTCCTTTGCCACCGTTAAGGACTACCGATATCTAAGCAATCAGAACACGATCAAGACCATCGTTCAGCTGGGCTACCGCACCACCAAGATCCCCTATACTTCGGATGAATATGTGAAGAGGGTCGACATAGCCTTGGAGGCCATTAGGCCAAAGACAGCCCACGTAGGGCTGTTCAGCGATCTTATGGCGCCGACAAACCAGGACCCAGTGCTTCTGGAGTTTAAGTCTCGCGAGTTGCTCAACTTGAACAAGATTCTTTCGGTAAGGCAATCGCGAAAAATCCTCTTTTCGTTGAGGACCGTATCCACAAATCCTCACTTCACTTCAAATCGTTTACTTATCTATAAAAGTAACTGCGGAAATTGCCTAGTGTAGCGTCCCCCCAAAGAATTTACGTGAAGAAAGGTTGTCCATGGTTCTTTTTTAATCGAATTTTAAATATTCGGAGTTTGCTATAAAAAATCAAGTAGGCTTTACCACAACTTTATATGAAAATTTGAAATATATATGTTTGTCAAAAAACACAAAATTTAAAATTCCAGAACATTGTGTTATTGGCGGACCCACTGCCGCAAAACAAAACATCCCGGATGGATAATAACACCTATGTAAAATACTACTACTACCTCATAACATCATCGGACGTTTTTTTTTTTTTTTTTTTTACACATGAAAAAATCGATTTCCGAACCAAGCACGTATCTTGCAGGGTTGGCCATGGTAATCGACCGTACATTTTTAAAATGTATTAGTGTCTTTTTGACCTTGCTATGAATTTTTTAACTAACGAACTAGAAAATATGTTTATGAACATATGTTTTTATGTATGTGTTATATTATGTATATGATTTAAACATTTTCGCGGTTCATTCAGAAAGTTTGTATTAGTATTGCACTTATGAATTGCCAATATCGATTTCAACTGGAATCTAGGGGCAAGAGAAAATAATGTGTATAATTATGTTTAAGAAAGGAAAGCTAACTTCGGGCGGAGCCGAAGTTGATATACCCTTGCAGAATATTCTCTAAATTTTATTCTCAAAAATTATTCATATGATGCATTCTTAATACTCATAAAAAATCGCAACTTCCTAACTTTACAAACACCAAAGTTATGGCATTTCCGATCAAATAGTTATATGGCAGCTATAGGATATAGTCTGCCGATCCTTATGAAATTTAATAGGTCAAATTGATTGGCCAAATATAAAACCCATAGAAACCCAACTTCCTAACTTTAAAGACACCAAAGTAATGGCATTTCCAATCGTTCAGTTATATGGCAGCTATAGGATATAGTCTGCCGATCCTTATGAAATTTAATAGGTCAGATTGATTGGCCAAATATAAAACCCATAGAAAATCCCAACTTCCTAACTTTACAAACACCAAAGTTATGGCATTTCCGATCAAATAGTTATATGGCAGCTATAGGATATAGTTGGCTGATCCTTATGAAATTTGGTAGGTCGGATTAATTGGCCAAATATAAAACCCATAGGAAATCCCAACTTCCTAACTTAACTAACACCAAAGTTATGGCATTTCCGATCAATCAGTTATATGGCAGCTATTCCGACTTATAAATTGCGTGCAAAGTTTCAATTCGATATCTTTAAAACTGAGAGAGTTTGCGTAGAAACAGACAAACGGACAGACGGACATGCTTATATCAACTCAGGAGGTGATCCTGATCAAGAATATATATACTTTATAGGGTCGGAGATGTCTCCTTCACTGCGTTGCAAACTTTTGACTGAAATTATAATACCCTTTGCAAAGGTATAAAAATACACCACCACCGGATGAAATTAAGGTTTATTTTCTCGCATTTTCCGGTTATTTCCGGTTATTTGCATTTTCCGTGATGGGAAACTTTGACACCAGCGCATTGTGCAAAGCATGCGGTTGAATATGTTTTTTGGTTTACTCCGCAAACAGGATCAAATTCACGGGTACAGATACAGTGTTCAGCTTTTGTGAATTCCAACATAGCGAACAGGCAGAGGACGATCAACGCAAGGAAACGCATTGTCATTCCCTATAATAATATACCATATAATGCATGGTATATATACTAGTACCAGAAAAACGTTTAAACTTAAAGTGTAAAATCATAATTTTAACACTGGTTAAAATCACATAATTAAATTTGTTTTCATAACTTAAGTTTTTTTTAAGAGAAAATTGTGATATTAATAATATTTAAAACGTCTTAACAAATGTGTAAGTGCGAAAACATTTTTTTGTTTTTTAAAAGAAGGCTGAAAACAGGCGTAGCAAATAACATAAAATTCATTATACACTGAAAATAATTAGAACACCACCTCTTAAATATTTTTTAAATGCAATGATTTTGTTTCCTATCCTGATATCTTAAGTTCAAAATGTTGAAACGAAAACTCGTTGCTTAGCATTTTCAACAAATTCACAGTTCCCTGATTTTTATTTTTTTACAATAGTCACTAATATGCTTTGATAATCATACATTGGTAAATAGCCCTGCAGTTCTAGAAGTCATTCATATTTTGACCCCTGCCACCACAATGTTTTAAAATTTTGAGCCAAAAAGAAAAGTTTTTCTTTTTTTTGTCAGTCTGAATGTTATTTCTGAGACTATTAACTATAAAAGTCGTTAGCTCCAAGAGGATTGTCGTCAAAGACCTTCACCTTATTACTCCATGTTGACATGGAGATATAATTGATCTAGAAAGATGTTGCAAGTGGGGTGTATTTCCCTTATTGTTAAGGAAATAAATGCGAACAGGTTTCCAAACATAAGGTAAACAATTTGAGCAAAGGTCTACACCGCGCAGTATCTAAGTACGCAAAAAAAATTTAATTTTACTTGTTCATGGTATTTGAATAAGACAGATTTCTAGTTTTTTGTAGCAGTAACAGATAAGTATTTAATGCCACATACAAATAAATCTTATATAAAAACAAGAAAGGAAAGCTAACTTCGGGCGGAGCCGAAGTTGAAATACCCTTGCAGAATATTCTGTAAATTATATTCTCCAAAATTATTCATATGATGCATTCTTAACACTCATAAAAAATCCCAACTTCCTAACTTTACAAACACCAAAGTTATGGCATTTCCGATCAATCAGTAATATGGCGGCTATAGGATATAGTCGGCCGATCCTTTTGAAATTTGGTAGGTCAGATTGATTGGCCAAATATAAAACCCATAGAAAATCCCAACTTCCTAACTTTACAAACACCAAAGTTATGGCATTTCCGATCAATCAGTAATATGGCGGCTATAGGATATAGTCGGCCGATCCTTTTGAAATTTGGTAGGTCAGATTGATTGGCCAAATATAAAACCCATAGAAAATCCCAACTTCCTAACTTTACAAACACCAAAGTTATGGCATTTCCGATCAATCAGTTATATGGCAGCTATAGGATATAGTCGGCCGATCCCGGCCGTTCCGACTTATATACTGCGTGCAAAGGAAAGAAGGGTGTGTGCAAAGTTTCAACTCGATATCTTTAAAACTGAGAGACTAGTTTGCGTAGAAACAGACAGACGGACAGACGGACAGACAGACGGACAGACGGACATGCTTATATCAACTCAGGAGGTGATCCTGATCAAGAATATATATACTTTATAGGGTCGGAGATGTCTCCTTCACTGCGTTGCACACTTTTGACCAAAATTATAATACCCTCTGCAAGGGTATAAATATGGGACCATATCACTTGAAAAGGCAGACTTGTCATTGGGGAGTAGCCTGTACCAACACTTGATGAAATTAAGGTTTATTTCCGGTTAGGTGCAATTTCCGTAATGGGCAATACTGACACCATCGCATTTTGCTCCGCACGGGTTTGAGTAGGTTTTTTTGTTTATTCCGCAAACAGGATCTCTTTCCCGGGTACAGTGACAGGGTACAGCTTTTGTGAATTCCAACATAGCGAACAGGCAGAGGACGATCAACGCAAGGAAACGCATTGCCATTCTTTATAATAATATGGCATATAATGCATGGTATCTATGCTAGTACCAGAAAATCGATTAAACTTAAAGTGTAAAATTATAATTTTAACACTGGTTAAAGTCACATAATTTAATTTGTTTTCATGACAAAAGATTTTTTTTAATGAAAATTGTGATATTCAATTTAAAACGTCATAACAAATGTGTAAGAGCGACAATTTGTTTTGTTTTTTATAGAAGAGGATGAAAACAGGCCTAGCAAATAACTTTAAATTCATTATAAGCTGAAAGGAATTAGCACACCACCTCTTAAATGTTTTTTAAATGAAATGATTCAATGTTCCGATTTTTTTTCCTTCTGATTTCTCAACTTCAAATTGTTGAAACGAAAACTCGGTGCTTAGCATTTTCAACAAATTTTTTCAATAACATAAGCATAGATTGCTATAAAGCCCTGCAGTTCTATAAGTTCTCAGTTCTCTGCCACCACAATAACTTTAAAATTTTGTAGCAAAAGGAAATTAACTTTAGCTTACTATAGCTCATGAAAAGTTTTTTTTTTTTTTTTTGTTACGGACTTATAACATGTCATTCACAAGCAAGTTAAGAATAAATTTCTGAAAACTACATTTCAAATTTGTTAAGAATGTCCATATCCATATTTTTGACTTTAGTTATTAGATCCGATTTTTGCTTTGCTGCACATTGTAAAACACACGGTTCGGGTTCGGTTCCGATCCTCAAACACTATCCGACCCTTAAGAATATATTCCTGATCAGCATCAAAAGCCTTTAGGATTTTGTCAAGCTCCTTATTCGTCAGGACTAGCACAGAGATCATCCGATTTTTTTACCCTTGCAGAGGGTATTATAATTTCAGTCAAAAGTTTGCAACGCAGTGAAGGAGACATTTCCGACATATAGATGCAGCTTTAAAGTAGCCAAAGTCAATATTATTTCACGTCTACTGAGTACAATACGTATAATAATAAATGGAATATACGACTTCGGCCTAATTGTTCTTATATTATTGTTTATATTTTAATAATACCCCAAGCAAGAAAGAAAGCAAACTTAGCCGTAGCTGTTAAAGAAGATTTAAGTGTTTATAAAACTTAAACCGTGATTCTGAAAATGTTTAAAATTACTATATCTATGAGTAATACATATGTAAACAAAACAACGAACTTATAAAAGGTGTTTTTTATATCTGAGGAAAAGTATTACATATATGTATGTAACAGGTTGCAGGCAGCGTTTGTGGGAGTAGCAGAAGATTTGGCCCAATTTCTGCATGCTAAGTCCTAAATCTTGAACTCTTGTAGTTCCGAGATCTTGAAATATAAATATAATTGTTTGTAAAAAATCTATCCATTTTCTTATAAGATATTAAACAGATTACTCCTTAAGGACTTTTTTTTGTGCAAAAAAATAATCTAGTAGTAACTAAAAGTCGCAACGGCCGAGGTCGTACTACTTTATTAAAATTCTGTCATAAGAAAAATTCGAAAAAAATTAATAAATACATATGTTTTTTACGATTTCGGAATAATAATGATATATATCTGACATGGAATAATCAGAAACAGCTGCATTGCTTTTAAGCTAGACGCATACAAATCGATACATAAACAATTTAACACATGGAAGTATAGTTGAGCCTCTTAAGGCAATCAAATCCTTTTTATATAATTCATGCCCAAACCCACTTAATTAACTGTATTTCAGACAATCGTATTTACCTCTTACATCAACATCGACGGCTCAGAGATCTCCGGCTACATTGACCTGGACATGAGCTGGCGCAATTGCTACCGCGAGACTATAAAACACACCGATTGGCGGGGAGTCTTTGGAGGTCGTGCGCGGCTGAAGCCCATGCCCCACCACCTCAGCTATTCAAATCCGCGCTACAACGTGGTCAAGTACTCCGACAGCGACAACTACCAGGTGATGCACGACCACCACTACGGACTGATGTTCATGCACCGGGGCGATCACAAGATGATCTCGGTGGGCGGCCAGGTCAACATGTACTCGCGGAACGCCAAGCGATCGATGGTCTACTCCCCCAAGTTCGGATATGTGGTCTTCTACGATCACTTTGTGCGCAAGAAGGTCTAGAGAGTGGAGAGAGGTCGATTAAGTCTACATCAAAATTATGTCTATGGTATGAGTAATAAAGTATAGGAATAGTCTGAAGCTATTATTTTGCACTTTAAAGGGATCATACTAAACCCATTAACATAAAGCGGAATCCCGTTCTTTTTAAATAACCTAAAATTTTAACATTAAACAATTTTCAAATATATCATTGAGACTGTTTTCGACCATGAATGAACTTCATACATACATATGTACATATGTATATTTAGTTTCGAATTGCCCTTAGCGATATCGTAAACAATTCAGGTGCCAACAAGTTCTTGATCAAAATGTCCAGTTACCTTTCTATTAAAACAGTCACCCTTTCCAGCTACTCTGGGGACCCATGTTTCTGCCTAAAGCACTGCCTGTAACACCTCCATAAAACTTATTGAATAATGCCAACCAAAATTTTAAGACATATGTATGTACATATGTATGTATATGAATAAATAAATATCCTGTAAAGAAAAGTCAGCCCAATTGTCTGATTTTTAGGACTTCATGAACGGAGCGCTAGAACCATATAGTACCGGTTGTATTTTTATACCCGTTACTCGTAGAGTAAAAGGGTATATTGTATTCGTGCAAAAGTATGTAACAGGTAGAAGGAAGCGTTTCCGACCCTTTAAAGTATATATATTCTTGTTCAGGATCACTAGCCGAGTCGATCTAGCCATGTCCGTCTGTCCGTCTGTCCGTCTGTCCGTCTGTCCGTCTGTCTGTCTGTCTGTCTGTCCGTATGAACGCTGAGATCTCGGAAACTATAAAAGCTAGAAGATTGGCATTTTGCATGCAGATTCTAGGAGTTCCTACGCAGCGCAAGTTTGTTTCAAAATGGTGCCACGACCCCTTTAACGCCCACAATCGCTAATATACGATTTTAAAAATTTAAATATTTCGGAAAAGTAAAAATGCAGTTTTATTCTGTTTATCAATACCTATCGAAATGTAGAAGAAATTTTCCAAATCGGACCATTCGTTAAAAAGTTATGCGTGATCAAAGTTTCTATCTCCATCTCCCTCGGACTCCCTTTACCTGAGTAACGGGTATCTGATAGTCGGGGCACCCGACTATAGCGTTCTCTCTTGTTTTTACTATAAAGTCAAGTAAGGTACATAGATATTACCTATTTATAGTTCAGCAATTTATGGTGTGCCTCAATTAAATTATCTAAATTGATAATTTTGCCCCACCCTCTTTTGCAATATACCGTGACAATGACGAAATGTAAGAAATGTTATTATTTTATAAACAATCAACTTTAAAGTTTATGGGACGCGAGATAAGAGTACCCCATAAATCATAATAAAACATAATATATAATTGGCACCGTTTCAAGTGGGAACTTGGCTTTTTTTCGCTCTCATAGCATTTTGCAATGTTTAGAATAGGCTTAGCAAAACAAATGGCATATGGCGGTCGCTCTCTCGGGATCTTTTTCGCTCTCGGGCCGTTAAATTTAGCATAGCTCTGATTCTGTTCTTATTTCGTATGTCGACCAATGCTCATTGCATTGCAGACCTCCGAAACATACAGTTTAAAACGAGCGAAAATTTGATGTGCTAGTTTTACATCATCATCAAAGCCAGTTAGCTTAAGCAGTTTAAGTCAGTGAATTTCTCCGAATCATAGCATGCGAAATGTATTCGGTAATTATCACTCATATTCTACTGATCGTATTGCCAGTAGTCGCCGATAGAAATCAGTTTATGGTGGGTAAGTTTCTTTCAAATTAGGTCACAGTCTCGACTGCGGCTACTCGAGTAAAATTTTCGAACATTCTCTAGGAAGCATTTTTACATCGGACAAAGATGAATCGGAAATCGCATTCCGAACTGCGGTGGACCGAGCTAACATATTAGAGCGAAACATAGAACTTGTTCCGATTGTGATGTATGCCAACACGGATGACAGTTTCATCATGGAAAAAATGGGTAAGGATTAAAAGATACAAATTTAATTCTATAAATGTTGATATAACTTATAGATTGCAAAATATATATACAATATATATATGCAAGCAGTTGCTTATTCCAAATCCTTAATAATTCCATTTCCGAAAATCTATTTTAGTTTGCAATTTAATTTCCCAAGGAGTAATTGCCATTTTCGGACCCAGTACAGGGAGCAGTTCTGGCAAGTATTAATGTATAAGTCAAAAGATTGAAACAAACGTAATTCTGCAGCTCCATCACAGACATAATTGCCTCAATATGTGATACCCTGGATATACCGCACATTGTATATGACTGGATACCAAATGAGTCTATCCCAGATCGAGAGCACTCCACCATGACCCTCAATGTTCATCCAGATAACCTCTTGTTATCTCAGGGACTTGCTGAGATTGTGCAGAGCTTTGGCTGGCGAAGTTTTACAGTTGTCTATCAGACCGATAGAGGTGAGTTATAAAATTACAACTCGATAAGGACTCTAATTTTTGCGACATTCTAGAGCTGCAGCAACTTCAGGATATTTTGCAAGTCGGTGAACCCAGCAGCAATCCAACTACAGTGAAACAACTGGGACCGGATGACGACCATAGACCTTTTTTGAAGGAAATTAAGCTCTCCACTGATAACTGCTTGATTCTCCACTGTGCCCCGGATAATTTGTTGAACATATTGCAACAAGCTGATGAGCTAAAAATGTTGGGCGAATATCAGGTTCATATTCAAAAGATGTGCAAATAGCTTAATTGATTAATTCCTTTTTTTAAGAGCGTATTTATACCTCTTCTGGACACGCATTCCGTCGAGTTCGGAGAACTTACTAAGGTCCTTGCCAACATAACAACAGTGCGCCTGATGGATCCAACCGACTTCCACGTCAAAAACGTAGTGCACGACTGGGAGGAGCGTGAGAAACGCGAGGGGCGCTACTTTAAAGTCGAGCCCGAGCGAGTAAAAACCAAGATGATACTGCTCAATGATGCCGTTTGGCTTTTTTCGAAAGGACTAACTGAGCTCGGAATTTTCGAGGAGCTTACCGCACCAGAACTAGAATGCAGGCGAAAGAAACCCTGGCCATTTGGCAAACGCATCATTGAGTTCATGAAAGCGGTAAGTTATTCAAAAAACTAGAGTGCCCCTTTTTATACCCTTACAGAGGGTATTATAATTTTGGTCAAAAGTGTGCAACGCAGTGAAGGAGACATCTCCGACCCTATAAAGTATATATATTCTTTATCAGGATCGCGTCCTGAGTTGATATAAGCATGTCCGTCTGTCCGTCTTTCTGATTCTACGCGAATTAGTCTTTCAGTTTTAAAGATATCGAATTGAAACTTTGCACACACCCTTCGTTCCTTTGTACGCAGTATATAAGTCGGAACGGCCGGGATCGGCCGACTATATCCTATACCCGCCATATAACTGATTGATCGGAACGGATTGTTAGGAAGTTAGGATTTTCTATGGGTTTTGGCCAAGCAATCCGACCTACCAAATTTCATAAGGATAATATATATATTTTTTTAATTTGCGAAAAATTTTAGAATTTTCTACATTTTTTCAATTTTTTTGGTTTAACTAGAAGCTACACTTTTGAAAATAGAAAGTTGTTTGGATTTTTTTTTGTCTGGTGGAAATTGCGACCTGCAGCTTTCCCGGCGCACGACGAGGCGCCTCGCCGAATGCTTGTACCAGGCATCATATGCCATCATATATGTTTCATATATAACAATAAAACTTGAAAGTTTCGTTTCAATCGAATATTTCTTTCCTTCCCAAAAAAGTCCTCGGAAAAATCGATTTTTTGAAGCTTCTAAAGTAGGCTCTATATTTAAGCCCAACAATTGAAGAATTTATCAACTAATTCCACACACCAATCAGTAGAAACAAAAACTTACGATTTTTCAAGATATTCCAAAACTAAAAAACCTTGAAGGGTCATTATCATCTTCTACAAATTCTGATAACGGTTACATATTTGTAATCGTAAAATAACTTCTTTCAACGATTCAAGCCACTGTAACCCTACTGTGCGACGTTCGCTTTTTTTGCCGTTGAGCGTTAGACTATGATTTTGATAAACAAAATTTTAATTGTAAATACGTACTCTACTTATTTAATTTCGGTTTTCTGTAAAATTATGGTGACAGGCTTTGAATACTAACATCTTTCCAACTTTTTCCGATCTATGTTAACAAACTAAATAATTTTACGTGTATTATAAAGTTAAGAGAAAAAATTGTTACTAGTAAAATTAGCTTTGATAACCGAAATCGGTTAGGCACAAATTAAAATAGGCACGAAAAGAAATAAAAAATGTTAATAAAAATTTACAAAATTTAACTTTTTTAGCCGAAGTTTATATACCCTTGCAGTTATTACAATACGATTTGTATGGCTATATTACTAAAAACAATGAAGCTATGCCGATTTTTCCATCATTTCAATGGCAGATATATGAATTGTTGTTCGATTTTGACAAAATAAAAGCTAAATTCTGATATAATAAATAATTACTGTATATCAAAGGAATATTTTGATAAATAGAAAAACAGCAAAATAAAAATCATTTTTATTTTTTTAATTTTTTGATGTTCCTATGGGAGCTTTATGATATTATAATTAAAAACAACAAATTTATACTTTTTTTAATTTTTTGTTTCCGATTGTTCCTATGGGAGCTATATAGGCGCCCGATTCCGACTTATATACCTGCAATAGAAAGACAACTTTTGTGAAAATTTGCGTAGAAACGGACGGACGGACGGACGGACTTACGGATTGACGGACGGACAGAAGGACGGACGGACAGACAGACAGACCGACGGACGGACGGACAGACGGACGGACGGACAGACGGACGGACGGACAGACGGACGGACGGACAGACGGACGGACGGACAGACGGACGGACGGACAGACGGACGGACATGGCTAGATCGACTCATCTGGTGATGCTGATCAAGAATATATATACTTTATAGGGTCGGAAATGTCTTCTTCAATGCGTTGCAAACATTTGTCTTATAAATACTCTCTACAAGGGTGTAAAAATAATATTTTCTTATATTAGATGTTTCTATTGTCTAAAAAGGTCACTTTAAAAATTTGTTTATAATTATGATTACGATTTTTAGTCATCAAATATCCATTTACACTTTACACTTTGCAGCGGTCCGAAGAGACTTCCACGGGACGGATTGACTTTAAAGAAAATGGGCAACGAAGCTTCTTCACACTACGATTTATGAGACTGAGTGCTGGCGGCTTCTTGGATAAAGCCACTTGGGATCCGGTGAACGGCTTGGACGTCCTCAATGACGACGAAGAGAGCGAGAAGAGAGTAGGCCAGATGCTGTTGAATAAGACATTTATTGTGTCATCCCGACTGGGAGCCCCTTTTCTCACGTGGCGTGAATCGGAGAATGGGGAAGTCTTGGGGGGAAATGCCCTTTACGAGGGCTACTCCATTGACCTTATCGAGGAAATAGCCAAAATGCTGAATTTTAAGTACGAGTTCCGACTGACTACCGATGGCAAGTACGGTGCTCTTAACAAGGTGACCCAGACGTGGGATGGCATCGTGAGACAATTGATAGATGGGGTAAGTTTGGGTTATACGCCTTCCATTATTTTTTTCAACTTAAAGAGACACGCTGAATTGACGCATTAGAAACTTTCCCAAATGTATGTTATCAACTTATTTTTTATATACCCTATACCTATAATGAAAAGGGAACGGTGTCGTGAAAAAATTTCGTATAAATTAATATTCAATAAATTGCACTAATTTAACAAATTAAATCGACAATTTACTGCAGAGGTGAAAGTTTGGTTAAAGAGATTGGATTGTTAAAAAATTTTAAATATTTTTCAAGACTCAAGAAGGGTCACCACAAAACGTAGACGCTTAGAAACTGAAATTAATTTTATCGCTTTTACTCGACAATTTAACTCCAGCAAAGCCATCAGGAAAGGTTCAAAGTTGACCACTGTGTCCTCAAAACTGGAACGGAATGGAAAGATCTCGGTTTCATATCAGTGATCAGTGGTCAGTGATAAAATCTTTTTTAAATCATTAGCATTAAGTGTTAGGAAATATAGTTTAAAAAGTTCACATATTGCCGACCTGTGTAATTGTCTTATTTCAAATTTATTTTAAACACAATAAAATAAATTTAACGCTTACCTATATTTTCAGAACGCCGACCTTGGTATCTGTGATTTGACGATGACATCTTCCCGACGCCAGGCCGTGGACTTTACACCTCCTTTCATGACCTTGGGAATCAGTATCCTGTTCTCTAAGCCTCCCACTCCACCCACTGATCTGTTCTCCTTCCTGTCTCCCTTTTCGTTGGATGTGTGGATTTACATGGGATCAGCGTACCTCTTCATATCCCTACTCCTGTATGGACTGGCTCGAATGGCGCCCGACGACTGGGAAAATCCTCATCCGTGCAAGGAGCCAGAGGAGGTGGAGAACATATGGTCGATTATGAACACCACCTGGCTCTCTATTGGATCGTTGATGGGACAGGGCTGCGACATTCTGCCCAAGTGAGCGGAGCCCAAGCACACAGTCCCTGGTCTTACATATGATTTATTTTTTAGGGCAGGATCAACAAGATTGGTGACTGGAATGTGGTGGTTCTTTGCTCTAATGATGCTGAATTCCTACACAGCAAATTTGGCCGCCTTTCTAACAAATTCCCGCCAGGGAAACTCGATTAGCAACGCAGAGGATCTGGCGGACCAAAACAAGATTAAGTACGGTGCAATGGCCGGTGGTTCAACAATGGGTTTCTTTCGAGACTCCAACTTCAGTACTTACCAAAAGATGTGGACCGCCATGGAAAGCTCCAGTCCCTCAGTTTTTACAAAAACCAATGACGAGGGCGTCGAGAGGGTGCAGAAGGGCAAGAACCTATACGCATTTATGATGGAGTCTACCACTTTGGAATACAATGTGGAGCGCAAGTGCGATCTGGTGCAGATCGGCGGCTTGCTGGACTATAAAAGCTATGGCATCGCTATGCCGTTCAGTGAGTGTTGATTAGAACCCAATTTTCATTTAAGATTTACCAGGAACTTTGAGTACATTGAGTTTGACTTACTCTGGAAAAAATAACTTTTGACTTGCAAGACAAATTTACTAAAAATACCCGACAGGCGATATCAATTTTATGCATCACCCCTCGTAAAAAACGTAGTTTTTAACTTTGTTTGATTTCTGTCCAATACAAGTAATTAAAGAACATTTAGCTTATTTATAAAACATTTAAAAAATCAAATGAATTTATGTTTAGTCCATTAGTAACATAGACCAACAAAATAATGGATAATGGTTAAGTAACTATGAAATAGTTAATAATAATGCGTAGCGCTATTGGACGTTCAAGTAAAGGTTATTTAACTACAAATTATGATATTTTACCATCAAAACTAAACTAAGCATCATCAAAATAAATGTTACAATTTTCATAGTATCATTGGCCAATTTGAACAAAATAACATAACATATAATAAATTATTACAAAAATATTTCAGTTAATATTCTGATTTGACGGCTGGCTTTCATTATAAAAATTCTTTCAGACTCCCCATACCGCAAACAGATCAGCGGGGCGGTCCTGAAGTTGGGCGAACTGGGAAAGCTGGCAGAGCTGAAACGGAAGTGGTGGAAGGAGATGCACGGCGGAGGCAACTGTGAGAAGAGCGACGAGGAGGGCGGGGACACTCCCGAACTGGGCTTGGAGAACGTGGGCGGCGTCTTTCTGGTGCTGGGACTTGGCTTGTTTGCGGCCATGGTTGTCGGCTGCACGGAGTTCTTGTGGAACGTCAAGTCAGTAGCTATTGAAGAAAAGGTAATTTCTATTCACCCCGAATGAAATTATAACGTAAGGGGGAAAGCCATATTGGACGCTGCACAAATCTAGTGTTTTTTTGTTTCGTAATGGAGGGGTCTGTA
This sequence comes from Drosophila kurseongensis, assembly GCA_018153305.1. NCBI lineage: Eukaryota > Metazoa > Arthropoda > Insecta > Diptera > Drosophilidae > Drosophila > Drosophila kurseongensis. Next base: position 391,259 of record JAECXX010000156.1, read on the forward strand.
GGTTGGGACATGAAATACGAAGTCAACAAACCCCTATCCACTGCCACATAATTTCGCATTCTGCCAATGTACAGGGGCTATCATACAAAAATTGGAATAATTAAAAAATAAAATAATATAAATAATTCAAATATCAGGAACTTCAACAACTTAACAACTTCTTGGCTGTTGATTCGCTAAAAACCAGTGTTACTTTTTATTTTTCATTCAACAGCTATCTCTGTACATATGTATGTATACTAGGATCGCACCACGTATTATTACCTATGATATCATTTACGGGATTATAATTTGGATTGTTAATAGCTTACTAATATTTTTAAATAGTTACTAACGACGAAAAATCAGTGTTAGTCTGTATTTCGACTAGATTAACATGTTTTGTTTAATAAAAGTAATATTTTAGGAAATATAGGCAAAGCATTCAAAAAAAGGTCTTAAAAGGTTTTTTTAAGAAGTCTAATCTTAAATGTTGCCCAAGTTTAAGAGTCTACGATTGACAGTCGTGTTTAACCAATTGCTCCTCTTCGCAGATCTCACTTAAAGATGCTTTCAAGTCTGAGGTTTTGTTTGCGGCCAAAATTTGGATAACCACTAAACCTGTGCACACAAGCTCTGGCTCTGGCAGCTCATCTTCGGGCAGTTCATCTTCAAGTCGCTCCAAGCATTCGTCAAAGTCGCAGGGATTATCTATGAAAAGTCTCAAAAGCTCAGGGGATCATGACATAGAAGCATCGGTTCACAGCAAACTGAAGAAAATCGGATCCATGTTCTCACTGAAATCACAGAAGACAACCACTCCGCCTCCGGAAATGGGCTGGAAACTGGACAAGTCAACGCAAATCGATGAGGTCCCAACACCAGAAGCCGAACCCGAGTTGATCCCGGAGGAAGAGCTGCCACATCCGCATCATCGACATCATCATCATCACCATCACCATCGCCATCATCACCACCAGCACGAACCAGATCAGGAGCATGAAAAAGATACGTCGCCAGTTGAGTAATTTAATTTGGTAAAAAACTAAATAATGCAACCAAATCTTATCGACCTCCTTCCACAATACCAATTTATTCAACGGGATGCTTTTTATTTTCGGCCTTGGGGGCCTTTCAGACACAAAAAATGCATTGGTCAAACTGACCAATAAAATAGTTAAAAGTCCATGGATCCTGCTTAATCAACCATGCTTTTATTAAATTGATTTTTCATGAAAATAGTAAATTAACCATGAATAGTACCGTTAATATAAAATAGAAAGTCAACTAAAAAAAATAAATGTACCTTTTTTAAATTATATCATAGTAAGTTAATCGTACCACACTTAAAGGAAAAAAAAAATGAATAGATATGAAAACAGGAAAAACAAAGTAATTTACACTTTTCACGTTTATTGTTTCACGTTTATTACCTAATGGAAGATCTTTGAGAAGTCCTTTTTCGTAAATTATTTAAAAGTTTTAGCTAATTGTAATACTTTTTATACGTTTTATTTATTTATCACTGAACTTTACCTTAAAGAATAAACCTCTTTGTTGGAATTTCATTGTTATAAAAATACTATATTACTATGTTACTTTCAGCTTATGTTTTGGAAATAAAAATAAGCAAAATATATCCAGTATTTTTTACATATTAAGGAAAATAGGTAAATTTCGGACTCGACAAAAAGAAAACTGTAATTTACAAAACACCATAACAGCACAAAAGTCTGCAAACTGGGATGATCTTACGTACCTCCTCTTTTTCGGTAGACATGCTAGTATGTAATACATACTATGTATATATAGTGCAGCTATAGAAAGCTACATATAGTATTCTACATAACTAGCAATTTCCGACGGTGAATGTTTTGCCGTGACTTTTTACGTTTGCCCATATATTTATTTATATTGTGTGATTAGAATCTGTTATCTTTGAGTCTTTAATTTAAAAATTGTATTCTAAATTACATTAGGTTACATTGATAAGTTTATTAAAAAACAAGAAAGAAAAGCTAACTTCGGGCGGAGCCGAAGTTAATATACCCTTGCAGAATATTCTGTAAATTATATTCTCCAAAACTATTCATATGATGAATTCTTAATACTCATAAAAAATCCCAACTTCCTAACTTTACGAACACCAAAATTATGGCATTTTCGATCAATCAGCTATATGGCAGCTATAGGATATAGTCGGCCGATCCGGCTTGTTCCGACTTATATACTACCTCCAATAGAAAGACAACTTTTGGGAAAGTTTCAAGCAGATAACTTTAAAACTGAGAGACTAGTTTGCGTAGAAACGGAGAGACGGACAGACAGACATGGCTAGATCGACTCTCCTGGTGATGCTGATCAAGAATTTATATACTTTATTGGGTCGGAAATGTCTCCTTCACTGCGTTGCACACTTGACCAAAATTGTAATACCCTCTGCAAGGGTATAAAAACACGCACTGGAAACGCATCTCGCAAGGGTTTTGACTCGGGTTTCCAGCAGAACCCGCCTACAACGCAACGGCCTTCCAACCCAGCAATAATTCTCAGAGCCCCATTACTCAGTACCAGTCATAAGACTTTGTTAGATTACTATAAGATTTGATACACTTATTGTTAGTATCCGCAAGGAAAATATTCAATAAATAAATAGCAAAATATCAATAAATAATACAAAAATTAACCAAAACATTATTGAACAATTATAGGTTTGAATAATATACAAAAAATATTATAGAACCTTACTTTTTTTTACAAATCTTTAAACAATACTTTCCCCTTCCCCTATCAAGATTAGTCAGTTTCTTCCTTATGTAGGGAACATGGGCCCACTCTTATTCACATAATACTTACTACGCATTTTTTAAACTGTTGTTCAATAATGTGGGCTTATACTATTTTCCAAGTATTGTTTCAGAATTTGATCTGATCAAAATTATTGACGACAAAAATTATTGGGGTTTTTCAGTTTTTATTTGATTTTCTATTTTAATTTTTTTTTGTTTAATTATTTTTTCTTTTTTTTTGTTTACGTACATACATAACTCAAACATACTTCTTAGTATTCTCGTAAAGTATTTGAATTCGAAATTCCTCTAGTAATTATGTTGTCCTATTTAAACAATATTTAAAAATATTTTATATGAATACTTAAGATTTTTTTAAATTATTCTGATCCTTTTTCGCTTTAAATATTAATAATATCTACGATATTGTTGCACATTATTATGTTAAATTTTTTTTTTGCAAAGCTAGTATAATACGTTTGTTACTTCTCTTTATTTTAAGGTACATTATTTGTTGCTTTTTTTTCTCCGTTTTGTTTTTTTTTTATTTTTTAGAGCTTCTATCGCACAATTTTCTTTATCCATCCATACATTTTTACCTATTCCTATATACTTATTAAATGGCTAAATTGATATTTTACAAAAATATAGAGTTTAAATAATGTGCATAGAATATTATCTGGTTGAATACTAGGACAAAAATAAATTAACAGAACTAGAAAAAAAGTATTTCTCAGTTGAAAAGTTCTATTGTTTCATATGTACAGAATAAGACAGGAATTATAAATATTTTTCTTATATTATATAAATTAAAATACTTTTTTGAAGAGTATTTTTGCTATTAAGTATAACTTGGGGTACATTACTTAAAACTTTTGTTTGGGCGATTTATCTATGGTAATGTCCATGGAGAATTCTCTAAAATTGCTTATTCATCTGTTGTTTATCAACCATGACCATATCCTTCGGGCAGCGGCGGCGTGGTCAATCCTTGGCGGCAATGGCCACGGGCGGAAATTGTCGCTCATCGTAGAGCTTCGTCGGAGTATCAATGGCGTCGCAGAGCTTTCGGAACTTGGCGGAATCTAAGGATGAGGAATAGTTACATAAGTGGTTCGAAAATGAATGAATAAGTCTGCTTACCTGACATTGCATCCGCCTGATCACCTTTCAGAATGCTCGCATAGCTGTTGTCTTGCGTCGGGTCCGGATTCTCGATGAGCACACTGGCCGCACAGCTCTTCAGCATCGTAAGCGAGGGCTGCGTCATAACCGCTGGACTCGCCGACTTGATCTGCGACCTCAGTACGCTTTCGCTCAGCTGCAACTCGATGACATCCTCCAGAGCTCCCCGCAGGTCGTGGACAGCCAGCAGTTTGCAGGCGCCTCCACGATCCGCAAGGAACTCGTGCACGTAGAGGAAGCCGTCCTCGCATGCAATCAGCAGACGCAGCTCCTTCTGCACGCGGGTCAGGGCGCATATGTGCCTCAGGCCGCCCTGGGCCAGCTGCACCGTGGCGAAGGATCGGTCCTGGGCCAGCACTTCGCTGACTTGCGTGGGCAGCAGCAACGAGGACACCGCCTTGGTGAACATCCCGCCCCAGCTGGCGACAGGTGCGGCAGTTTTGTTGGCCTCCTCTGCTGTGGTGGCCGCTACTGATTCCTTGGCAGAACTTTCTGACTTGGCGGCCACATCCGCTGTAATAAATACAATAAATTAACATTAATTTAATGTACTCTTATGAAATGAATTTGTCAGGTATTTTTCAACGGTTTATCCTGAACAAAACCACTAACCAATATGGTTAGTGATAAAACGAAACTTAGAAAGTTTGGGGTCAACAAGACCAAAAAGCCAAACTGGACTACAATTTCATTTTTAGATAGAGAACCAAAATTAGGGAAACATTCGTCTTTTTTAAGCCTTTGCCTTCTTAAATTTGGTTCTCTTCTAGTACCGATTAGGCAACCACTCACCTATCGCCTTCAGTTCGACGGCCTCCACTGCCCGCGCGTCGATCTTGAAGACGTGGACGGTCTCCGTGTTGGAGGAGGCGCACAGGAAGTCCCCGCTGGCCGAGAAGACCAGTGAGGCGATGCGCACGCAGCTGACGCCCCGCCGGAACTCCTGCACCCGCTGGCCATTCTTGACGCAGAAAACCCGAATGACGGTGCCGCGCTCGGAGGCGGTGGCCAGCAGGGCTCCGCTGGGCGAGAAGGCCAGGGCCGAGAGGGGCGTGTCGTGGGCCTTGATGGTCATGCCCGTGCGCAGCTTGCTGGCGTTGAAGATGCGCAGCTCGCCGCTGTTCTGGCAGACTGGGAAGGCCAAATGCGAGTTGAGGGACAGGGCGCACAGGCCCTGCTCGTTGGGCGCGATGTTCTCGATGGAGTGCAGGATCTTCATGTCGCGGATGTCGTGGATGTGTATGCTCTCCGCCAGGCAGACGATCAACCGCTGCCGGTTCATGCGGACGCACAGGATCTCCGACGGGTAGAAGCAGTTGCAGATGTCCTGCTTCTTCTTGAAGTGCAGCATCTTGAGGCAGTTGGGTTTCTGGGCGGTGACCAGCACCACCAGCGAGCTGTTAAACAGGCGCTCCACTATTCGGATCTGCTCCGTGTTGTCCTTGGCGAATATCTCCTCGACCTTGTCTTGGCTGGCTATCGAGTACAGTCGAAGCCCCGTGGGACTTAGTACGGACAGGGAACTATGGGAAAGAATAAAACATAAACAATAATTAAGGGCACTGAAAATCTTTTCAAACCAAAATTCAACTCAAAGTCAAATCTCGGTATCCTTAAAACTACTTCAGCTTTACATAAACTTGTTAAAACTAACCGAAACGATTTAAAATTAAAACGATCGTTCAGATGCCAACCATAGGATATAGACCTCAAATCGGCAAACTTTTTTAACATTTTCAGTGTACACATAAAAAAGAAATTTTAAGTTCACATCCAGTTTTAATAAAATTCAAGGTAATACAACTATCGTATTAGTTTCAAAGTTACTAATCTCTAGCTTGAAGCTGTGCTCGAAAACGGTCAGATGGACGGACGAATATGACTATATAATAATGTTGACCAAAAATTAAAAATAGTTATTAATGTTTGAATTCTTTTTCGCTAAAAATGAATCGGTTTTTAAAACTAATTTTTGACAATTTTTAAAAACAACTAGGTTTTAGCTTTAGACTTCAAAACACTTTTCTAATTTTACCATTTATTGTACCATGTATTTTATTACAATAACCTATTAAACGTAATATTAAATCAAATATATATAAATTATTTTTTTTTTTTCCATAAAATAATGATTATTTTAAATAAATAATACAAATTTATTGTTTGTTACATGCAATACGAAATTTCCTTATTCCCCTAGTATGAGGGAGACACGCATAAATGGGAACTGGTGAATTGACTGATAAATGTTTCTTATAACTTGTTTAATGGATATAAAAAGATAAACTTCGGTTTACCGAAAATTTCTTTTACCCAAAAATGTATGGCTTCTTTTCAGTGAGCGACATTCTATACACACGTTTAATGTGACTAAATTTTGCATGGCCAACTAGCACTAACATTATTATGATCAACTACAAAGTTATATTTATTATAGAATTAGCCCTCTCGGGCTTCCAAAAATTGCCGTAGTGGACGGTATTTCACGTCCCCATGGCGGGGTATTGGTTAAAGTTTTCAACTAGCAATAACCGCACCTCAGTAGAACTTCATCGGTTACGGTATTGCCACTGCGCAAAGATAACTGTTGGCTGACATTCGACATCTACTCCATGCAGGCGCTGCTAGAACCAGTTGGGAATTGTATGCGCACACGCACGCAAAAATATCTCAAGCGACGACTTGGAAACTGGCTAAAAGTTGCAGCATGCTTTTAGGCTACCGGTGCTCTTGTAGTTGTGATTTCGAGTGGTGCTAATGCAGAATCGAGAAATGTTGCACGAAAATTATTTGAGGGTGTTTTCTAAGGGTGGCTTTTTTTCTCAGGCCTTTCGAAAAGGGAACAACCAAATGTTGTACAAGCAAATTAAAGGGTTTGGTCAATGATTTTTACTTTTAGGAAAACCACTTAAAATAAATTTACTTAATTCATTATTAAATCTATTTTACTTAATTATTTGAAATGCAAAATTTTATACTGTAAGTAAAAATGCCTGTAATTTCAACGCATGAGTAATACACGTGTGCATTAATAAATAATTTAATGAACGAAATCATATTTATTTGGTGGATTTTGGACGAAATATAATTTGTTTATCAATTTTATTTTTATCACACAAATAATCTCCGCAAAATAAGTTTATTTTGTATTATACAACCCAGAAATACATTTAGATTTCCGAAACAAAAATTTAACCCTTAGAATATGTTAATCATAACAGCTATTTTTGGACAAAAACAATAAAACTATAAATTTAACCTTTTTTCGCTTGAATAGTATATATTTATTGTTTGGAATTAACATGTGTACATATTGAAGACTAGCCACCGAAATATTTCCATTTAAAAACTAATGTTTCGATGCAAGTAGCTTGTAAATCCTCCTCCTTCCTCCTTATTTTTAAAATGTTCGTATCGATCATAGAAGTGCAAATTAGAATACACTTTTTATGCAGTACAATTTTGCATTTCCAGTTTTCCATTTTAGATTTTTCACTATCCTCTTTTTTTCGTTTTTAAAATAAACAATCTTGAGATCGAGCTTTGAACATTACATTTTAGAATTGCGCCGCTGCACTTTGTACTTGGTGCCTATTGCCAGGAGCTGTCCTATCCTTTGTCGGTCCTTTCCTCAAAGGAGGTCGCTTGGCGACAGCTGGGACTCTCCCTCCGCCAGGTAGATGTGCATGGCCTTGAGGAGCAGCGCAATGCCCAACTGCTTCTTCTGTTTCATCGTCCACGACTGGGCGGGCCCGTAGTAATCCCCGCGCTTCAAGTTGGTAAGGTGCGTGAGACCCAGGGCGTCTATGATAGACGCCTCGCGGGTGTACGCATCAATGGGCAAGATGTTGTGGAAGACGTGCAGGCAGACGACTCCACTGCCATGCTGCCAAATGTCCAGGATGCGCTCAAGCTTCCGGCTTCCCATCTTGCCATCCCCCGGGGGTGGCGACCGAAAAACCTCTGGCTGCAGGGCGCGAAATCCACCGCCGCGTTCCCCCTTCGTCTTCTCCTTGTCCCGCTTTTGGTGGAGGCGAGTGTGCTGGCGCATGGCGTCGTAGAGATGGGCGTACGGCCGCGAGGACTTGCCCTTGCCCACGTAGAAAATGGAGTCGAGGAAGCGCTGCCACACACCAAACTTCTCAAGGAAAGCGCTCTCCCCGGGCAGATTCCGCGAGATGCGCGGGTCGATCAGCATGTATATGAAGCTCTGCTTGAGGTGGCCTTCCCGCAGGTTCTTCTTGGGCATGCCGGACTTGGCAAAATGCGCGGCCGAGGCTGCCTCATGCGGCAAGTAATCGCTGATCCTGGCGAAATCCTCCGGGGATCGGAGCGTGCGATGCAGCTCCACCGAGTACCGGATCTGCGCCTCCTGGGCGTGCTTCTGGGCGGCCAGCAGTGCCTCAGTGTTCCGCCTGTACTTGATCAGCTGCTTGATGTAGAGCCGCTTGGTCGTCTTGGTAATGGGACCCACCGGAGCTCCCAACTGGGTCAACTCCCGACGCAGAGCATCCGTTTCGTAGTCCAGAGGCAGTGTGTGATTCGTGCTCGCGGTGCTGTCCAGGTCGGGTTTCCTCTCTTTGGGAGCTTGTTCGGCCGGCCGCCGAGTGTCGCTATTCTGCAGGAACTTTGCTTCATAGAAAACTAAGCCATTCTCGTCGTCCGTGTGAACGTAGGCCTCCTTGACCTGCAAGAAGTACTCATCCTGGCGGGGAGACTTCTCCATCACGGACTCCTCCTCACCATGTGCTGTGAAAAAACTGTGATCCGGTTCCGGCTCGGGCTCCACGACCACTGCCTGGGACACTTGCTCCACTAGCAACTCAAACACCTGGCGACCCGAGCAGGGAGCGTCCACCGCTTGACCCTTCGGATTTGCCTCGCCCTGCAGCTGCTGCTGCAGGTGCTGCTCGTAGCTGAAGTCCTCCTGTCCAATGGCCTCATCGACCAGCGCCTCCACATGCTCGTTGTACTGGTGGAACAGGGACTGGCGGGCCCGCGAGCGTTCCACCTTCTCGCGCCAGCTCTCGATGAGAGTGCGCCGCTTTGGCTGGTCGGGATCGGCCGGCTGGTCCTCCCGCTGGCTCTGGATGAGCTGCGTGAGATGGGCTTCGGTCAGGGCGAACAGGTTGACCGACTCCTCATCCGGCAGAGTTGGAGGATCGGCGCTCTCGACCTCCGCTGGCTCCGGGAACTTTGGCTGCGGCCGGTGCCGCCTGTGGGTGATGTTGATGTAGTAGGGCGAGGTGACGTCATGATTGTACCTCTGCTGACTGGGCGTGAGTGCGTCCACTCGCTCTTTGTGCTTCTTCTGGCGCTGTCGCTGGCGGAAGATGTGATCGCGCAGCAGCTGCAGCACCTCAAAGTGGCACTCTTCGATGGCGTAGTGCACGGGCAGCTTGTTCTCCTCGTCGGCCAGATCCGCACGAGCGCCGCGCTCCAGCAGCATCCCTACGAGCTCCGCCCGCCCGTATATGCTGGCGATGTGCAGCGCCGTGGTCTGCCCGTCGCACAGGGCGTCCACATCGAGGTCGGGGCACTCGAGGAACCGCTCCAATATGCGCTGGGCCAGCTCCCCATTCCGCATGCCGCACACGTAGTGCAGGGGCGCCAGGCCCCGATCGCAGGGCACGATGCCCGCGTTTATGCTATTCCGCTCCAGCATCGACATTATGTCCGACTCGTTCTCGTCCTCCAGGGCGTCCAGGAGGGTCAGTGCCAGGAAGTTGGCCCGCTGCTCCATCGCCGGTTCTGCACGTATCGATTTTTACCCATTCACTCTCTCGCTCTAATTGCAAACTGCAGTCAATTATTGTTAAATTCACGCCTTTGTTTTTTTTTTACTTTGTTGTTGTTGCTGCTGCCGCAGTTTTCGAGTGTGGCCATATTCGAGCGCATTGCAGAGGTGCCAGATGTTTGAAATTCCATTTGATAATTGGTATTTTGGCGGGCCGTATTTTCTGAGCGCCAGATTTAAAACCGGTTGAGCTTTGCCAATTATTACATTTGAATTTTGGCACATAATTGGCTTGAAGACACGCTCTTAGCGATAAGCCGTCAACAACGGCTTGGTCGGTGAGCGCAACACGTGTTGTTAGTGTTGCTCTCTTAAAACCGAAACTAGTTCCCGCCAAAGGCGTAACGTCGCTAAAATGGGGCCCAAGGTTACCAGGCCCCTTGTTATGCGATAGCGCGCTAAGGTCTCTTGTTTGTTGTTGCTACTTGAAGTTGTTTTTGTTTTCGCGTTGTTAGTAAACAAACGCAATGATTAACCAAAATAAACGTAGAGGACAGCAATTTTATTAAGAACGGCGCATCGAAAATAAAGCATTCATTTTCACAGCGTTTCAAAAGTGCATTTGAGGTCGTTCGCTTCAAAAATTAACCTGAATGAGCAATTGCAAGTTATCAAACAAACATCAATCTCAAAAACACTTCTGACTCTCACAAAAACAAACTGAAAACAACAATCGGATCACTTAGGGAAATTAATTACTATTTTGTAAACGGAAAATTTTTTTGTTTTATTTTTTAGTTGATTTAAGCAATTAGTAATAGTTTTTAAAGGATTTGCTAAATCTTTAGTTAAAATTATTATAAAAACTTAATGAAACCAAACTTAATATAAAAGTAATTAAAAAAGAAAAGGCCCAAGCTTTTAACAACAACAAAAAATTTATACATTTTAAAAAAAAAATGTGGTTTCCTGTTTCTTGGGACAACAAATTCTTTATATTTTCAGAAATGTATCCTTTACCTAGACCAACCTCTGACTGAAAAAACAATACCTTCTACCAGGGTATTAAAACATATTTGAAAGAAAGGTACTAAACCATTATTTCTCAAATCAAGTAAACTTTAATTGATCTAAAATTGTAAGACTCTTGTTAAAATCATTTTTAATACAACAAATAAGCATAAAATGAATTTAAAAAGGATAAATACTATGTCATTCTGAAAATTAAAACTTTTCTACTATTCAAATCTATAGTTACTATTTAATACTAAATGTTAATTTATAAAGGAAAGCAGATAATGAAGATATTTATATTTAGTCGATGCTTCTCAAATTGTTACCCCCGGTGCTGTTTATTATTTGAGATCCATACAAAATATCAAAGAAAAATTGCGCGAATGAAAATATTAAAACTGATAGGTTTTCGGTTTTGCGAGCTAATTTATTTGTTTCTGATTAGAAATTCCTTGGATCCCCCTCTCCCTCTCATCGATCTTTTTGCCTCCAATCGAAGTTCTTTGTTCTCTTTTGGCCTATGACGCGCATCTATCAGCTGCCGATTTTATTGCATTTGCGCTTGGTTTGTTTTTCTTTAATTGTTTTCACCATAATTGTAATATTGATTGTTTTCGTTGCTTCTTTCCGTTTGTATTTGTGCGAAAAAACGAAGTAGAAAGTAGAATATTTGCAGATTTGCACTTTTTCTTTCACCTTGCTTTGTGCCAAATGACATCAGCTGAGCGAGAATAAACGCAACTATGCAATGGCGAAACTGGTTAATTAGGCTTTAGAATTAAGACTGTGTAGATACAGAGGTCTCTATAACGGGTGTTTTTATAAAAAAAATGTTTTTGTTTGCAGATTTTTTTTTTTTGTGTTCAGTGGTTCACTGCTGCGCGTGTTTACTGTATTCGAATTGTCCCTTAGGCACACTTACACCGCGGCATCAGCTGTAGCTTTTTTCTTTGATTTTTGATAATTTGTTTTGCTTTTCGATTGGTTTTTATTATTTCGAGTAATCACTGTTTTTAAATTGTTTTTTAGTACGCTTGTTCTGACCGCAGCTTTACATGCATGAGTATCGCGACATCAGCTGTTGCGCATAAAACACGCAATAGTGTGCGGTTCGTGCGAGTGTGGGTGCCCCGCACAGTGGCCATCAAAATGAGAATACTGGATTGGGTCGCTAATTCAAGGGCCAGTGTTGGCTAGCGGGGTTAACCCGCCAGCCCTATCCACCCCCAGTCTTGTTGGACAGTGTAATCGGTTACTTTCCTCCCCCGAAACACTCACTCCAGGAACGGTATTTCAAAATAGATGAATGCATGTCGTTGTAATTGGAACTGCTTGTTTGCATGTTCTAATAAACTACATACACACGAGCAAATGACGCCAATCCACGCTCACCCACAAACACACTCCCCCACAGCAGCTGTTTTCGCCTTGTTTACCCGTCTAATTTGTCGATTTTTGTATCTCAATTGTTAGCCGTGGTTTCGCCACTTTTTTCGCTTTGGTGACCTTCCTGGCTTGGAACCAAACCCAAGGATTTCAGCACGGCTGTTGCTACTTACGTAAAGTCCTGGTTGAAGTTCATTTGATATGTGGCCATTGTTGCTGGATTCTCTGGCTGATTGTATCTATTTATCTCGTTACACTTTCACTGGCCCCTAGATATTATTGTTTTTCTTTGCTGTATCTTGTTGCTGTGATCCACCGTTGGAGCACACAAAAAATACAAAGCTACGCAGGCAGATGAGCAATGCGAATTGATTTGAATTGATTTCGAAAAACTAAATTCGTTTTGTTTGCGTCGTCTTTGTTGTTTTGCTGCGACTGTTTCTCGTTCTATCTATCAACAAATTCCCCCTACACACACAGAAATCGTTTGCTCATTCGAACTAGGTGCGGGAACTGAACTAGCTCTCTTCTGAAAAATACCAAATATTCGGTATCTAAATAACGGAAAAATTTATAAAAGGTATTTCCACAATTTCAAACGAGCTTTCATAAATTAAAGATTAAAAAAATCAAATCTAACCGAAAAGCCAAATGGTGCTCGGAAACACACTTCATATTTTAATTTATTTTTAAAATACTGAGGATTTCAGATCAACAAAAAAAAATATTTAAATTATTCCTGTGAGAGCTATAGTAATTATGCGTTCGATTCAATTTTGACTACATTATGAGGCCTTAAAAATAAATTAAAATATGAAGTGTGTTTCCGAGCATCATTCCAGGATATATCAAGAAAGAAAGTTTGCCTCGTAGCTACGAATATAACCAATTTTCATATTTTGTAACCTTCTTAAGAACAACTGTTTTTCTAATCTAAATATGTTACCAAACTTTCTGTTGATCATTAATTTGAAATACAAATGAATAGGATAATTTTAAAATTACCAATGAAAACATTGAAATTTTTAACATACAAAATTTTTGGAATAATAATGATATAGCTTAATATTTTATAAATGATTAGCAAGTTTAACTAGAAAGGAAGCTAGCTTCGGAAGGCTGAAGCTATGAGCATTTACATATAAGTTTAAAACAGTCGTTATTAATTTGTGTTCTATATAAACTCGCCTAGAGATGCTAATCAAAAACATATGTATTTTAAAAAATTCGGAAACGTCTTCTTCATGACAAACACCATGGTTATATGAACTTGATTAGTTAACATGATCTATCTGAACTTCTGATCACGTTGCAATCTTTTCACTAAAATTATAATACAATTTAAAACAATTATAAAAACCCCCGATATTTCGTCAATTTGGGAAGTATTTTCTAGAAAATCAGGAACCAATGACAATTCAAAGAGAAATCATTTCAGAAAACTTAATTCTTAAAGTTACCTGTGAAAATGTACTTTAATTTTTTTTTTTTAAATTGCTTTACAAACTGTTAGGAATTTTTTATTATTAAAAAGTATTTTCGTGAAAATTCCTATCAAAAATATTTTCAAACAAGACTTTTTTTGCATTCTAGCGGCTAGTTCAAATTAAAAGCTACATTTCCTAAGTTTAAAAATGTTTATTTTTATTAGTGTTGTTAGAGAATTAAGGAAAATACAAGTGAATGTTATTCTAAACTTTTTTTGACTTTTTATAAAATGAATGCAAAAGAAAAAAAAGTTAGGATTAACTATCCAAATTGTTGCAAAATACAATAAATTTAAGTTTTTTTTCTTTAAAAAGAGTTAACTTTAAGAGTGTAGTTACTTGGTATGAGAGTGTCCATTTAATTTTTCACAAGTTAAACTGAACGGCGGAAAATTTTAGATGGAGGACCCCTGTATTGGTCTCTACAAAATAAAAAAAATGTTCTTGTATTTACCAAATGTCGTAGTGGAATCGGACTCAAAATATACTGCCAACCAGTTCCCGCATACTTAAACTATACTAGAAACTAGTTCATTCGCCGCCTGACTGCCAACTCGGTCCAAAGAAAACTTCAAAGGTCGGTATTGCCACACAACGTCGACACGGTCCCACTGAAACTCACAATAGAAAATAAAGCGTTTTCTTTTGGTTTAAAAAAGAAATTTTGCATGTAAAAGCGCAGTCTCGCGGCCAGAAATATGCAAACTCGACGACTCGTAGTGCCGTGCAACCAGAGTGCTTGAGATTCGGACAAATGCCGCGTGATATCAGTGCCCATTGTGCGGTTTTGCCAGAGTAGTATACAATCCAACCCACGAAAATTTTCACCCGTTCTCGGGGACGCATGAAAAATGGCGGCGTCCTCAGCTGCGATTCCGACTTCAATTCCAATTCCGGCGGAGGCGATATCGGAGGAGTGCAAGGACGACGACGCCCTGACCTCCACGCTGCACACGTGCGCCAACGACCCGGACTTCGCGGTGATCTGCGCCTTCCTGCAGAAATTCGCCAAGGATTTGGGCTTGAGCCTGCCGAGTTTCAAGCAGTTGCAGGAGTGGTTTACCAACAACAACGAAGGTGGGCAACTGGCGGGGCGGGGCTGTGCTAAATTAAGTTATGTCAGGTGGAATTATTGGGGCAACACTACGGAAATACTGTTTTTAAATGGGTCTACGATTGCCTCAAAGAGAGCGCTCGTATTCGTGCATGTGAAAGAGAGTAATCGAAAAGAGCAGCAGATTTTTTGTTTGTGTACAACACAAGCGCAATCAACAAAAACAAAAATGTGAAAGATGTAAATATTTTTCATAGGCATATTGTTGTTGTTGAATAGTACTAACTGGTTTTGATAAACTATTATTGTTTTGTGACTGATAATTTAGTGCAATTATTTAAATATATTGTTTTTTAATTGCCAGGCGTGTACAAAATAAATTTTAAATTAAATTAAATGTTTTTCGAAATTACAAAAAGAGTAATAGTTTCAGTCCATAAACACATACATTGCTCGTTGGCAATGGGGACCTTAAACCCTTTTATTTAAAGCAAACTAAGATATTAGTGAAAATAAGTTAAATCCTTACCAATAATAATAACTTATCCTTGCAGTTCCCGAGCTAAAGGACTTGCATATAAAGCTGCTGCGAAAGACCCGTAAGACGGTTCACGAGAAAAACTGGGAGTCGGCCCTTAGCAAATTCTGCTTTGGTTATTCGGTCCAAGATGCCTGGGAGATCGAGCGTTTTGGTTACAAGAACTCCAGCCTGAAGGTCAAGCTACGAATATTTCGGGTAAGAGACAAAATTGCCATCGTCTGAGGCAGTACTAAAGTTCCATTTATCCGCCCAGGAACTCCTCGAAAGTCAGTTCGAGCGCAATGCCAAGTTCCGGGCCCACATCCTCACCTTAAATGCGGACACCCTGCGCTCGGAGCCGATTGGGCGGGATAGATTGGGCCATGCCTACTGGCTAACCCAAGATGCCGACTGCAACTTGCGCATCTACCAGGAGCATCTGGACGAGGAAATCTGGCAGGTGGTGGCCACGAACCGGGAAGAGTTCGTCAACCTCATTGCCAGGCTGCGCGGAAATGAGGTGGTGCTGCCTTCGAAGGACATAGGCGAGGCCGACGAGGACACCAGCAGCAGCAACAGCTGTCCCGCCAAACCGCCGCCTCCGGAGGAAAAGGAAGAAGAAGATGAGGAGGAAGGGAGAGATGGAGATGGAGTGGGAGCTGAAGCTGGAGAAATAGAGAAAGATGAGGTAGAGCCCGTAAAAACGGTGCCCAATCTGAAGATTAAACTGCGTTCTCCCGAGCAGGAGGAGCAAAAGTCTAAGAGAGTAAAGGTGCGTATGCAACAAACCAAACTATGAAGCAAGATTCAATTCTCTTTTTTTTTAGCCACTTCTTATCAGCCAGGCCAAGCTTGGAGGCAGCGCTTCACCGTGCTTAGCCAAAAAGCGTTCAATCGACGACGTGGACAGCAGCCCCACAGCCTCCCAGGAGGAGCAGCAGAAGAAGCACCGGCCCACACTGCTCGATACCAAGCGCATCAAAAAGCCAAGCCGCTACGAGAGCACCAAGGACGAAAACGATGGAGAGTCCGGTGAGGAGGAGGAGGAGGAAGAAGAGGACGAGGAGGATTCTGAACTGGACGAGGGAGAGGAGGAGGAGGACATCGACAGTGCGGCGGCGGATATCGAAGAAGATGACGACGAGGAAGAAGTAGGCGAGGCAATTGAGGATCCAGCGATAGAGGTGCGGGGCCAAGGATCAGGCCGCGACTGTGAGGCTATTCCCCCCACTCACATGGGCGATTATCTGGATAACTTCGATTTTGGGCATGAACTGGAGGTCAGTGAAGCCATCGCGGACCCAGTGCTCCTTGTGGTCGGCCATGGATGGGGAACTGATTGTCTCGTGGGTAATGGCAAAAACGAGGGTACCGTGGACGAGACGACTGTGGAGACATCGGAGCCGAAGGCCACTTTTTTCTTTGGAGAGCCGGGATGCCTCAAGCTGAGTCCCATGAAGCAAACACCAAAGCCCGAGGCCAGGCGCAGCATTTTCGACAGCTTGGGCGAGGAGAAAACAAATGGAGAGACCGAAAAGTGCGCGGAGGACGATCCGCCACGAAATGGTAGCGAACTCAAGGAGACTGAAGCGGGCGCTCAAGCCACAGCATCTGCAGCTCCTAGTGAAGAGACTTACAAAAGCCAAGAAGCTAAAGAAATAAAAATCTCAGAAGAGCAAATAAAAGAGAAAGAGTCCGAGCCAGTGGATAAGTCGGATTCGCAGGAATTCAACGTAAAGTTGAGCGAAACGAATGATAAAATCTCCAACGTACATGAAGCAATAAAAGAAGGAGTGACGAATACGAAAAAAGAATGTTCAGACATGAAAACTCATTCAGATAAAGACGATCAATCCTTGTTAAGAGATAATGATGTGCGCCTAGTTGCAGAAACAAAAGAAAATGCTAAGGACTGTATAAACGAAGAAGGTTTTAAGGAAAATGGTCCAGTTCAAAAAGAAAATGAATTTTCCAAAAAGGACAAACAGTCGATAACTAATCTGCAGAACTCAAATACAAATATTGATACGGCTACAATATGCAATGACAAAATATCGAGTGAAGCAGAAACACCTTCACCTAGCCAAAATGATATGAGAACAAAAACTGAACCGGAAACGACAACGACAACGACATCAAGGGCTAAGGAATGTACGTCAAGCTTATCCAGAAGTGAAGTGGAAATAGAAACAGCTAATAAATCGAAATCATCAATTAATCATCCTGTAAAGCAAATCGATGTATACGAAACAAAAGTTAAAAACGTTGAAATTGTGCCAGAAACGATTGCGATTGACAATAAACCCTCCGATCTAAATAAAGAGCGGATTAGATCTAGTAAAGATGCGACCTCAATCTGTCACGAGACTGTTCAAAATATCAATTCCTCACCCGCAGAAGATACGATAACGAAAAAAGTGCAAAACGAAATGCCAAGTACTTCTAATGCCCTGATTTCCGAAGACAAGTTAAAGGAGAACGATAACAAACCCAAGGCGGATGGAGAGCCACTCCCAGTCGAGAAAACAATTTCAGTACCTAAGCCTTCCATGTTACTAAATCGCAAGAGACGGCTTAACGAGTCTCAGCCCGCTGTTAGGAACTCGACCTCCGAAAGCGAAGTGCAGGAAGAAGAGCCGCAGGATGAAGATCCTACACTAGATGATCTGGATGTGGGCGGAAAGCGAATTAAGATGAGACCGAAGACCACTAACGTGGAGGCTAGACGGAAGGTGGAGGCTCAAAAGACGCAGATCGAGGAAACTACATCGTCCAGCGGGGAGGAGGATCCGCGCAGCCGGCGTAAGATTATACCTACTGTCAGTAAACAAAAACCTACTCTAGAAGAAATTATCGAAAAGAAGATAAAGAAAACAATGGAGAGGGACTTGCCCGAGAACAATTTGCAGAAGCAAACGCCCGAGAAGGTCGCCGAGAAGGCTCTGCAAACGCCTGAAAAGGTTGCCGAGAAGGCTCTGCAACCGCCACAGCCAGTCACAGAAGCTTCACCTCCCACCAGCTCCTTCAGTCCGCCAAAGAAGTCGCCGGTAACCAAGCCACTAAAGAAGAATCTTCTTACTCAACTGCGGCAGGAGGAAAGTGAAGAGGAAGCCATTCCCAGAAAGCGAACGAATAGTGAGACCCTTTTGCCTGCCGTTGCAGTTCCCAATGCTGGTCTTGTCCACCCGGAGGAACGTCATCGCAAGCGTCGTAGCAGCGAAGATGCCAAAGAGTCCTTTTCCAAAGAATCCTCGCCCAGTGAACCACCTTCCTCCGCCGTCAGCGAGAAGCTAAAGCGCAACAACGAGCAGGACATTGAGGAGGAGGTTGAGGATCCCCTTGCATTGCCAGTCCAGGATTCGTCGCCTCCTGTGAAGGAGGAGGGGTCTCCACCGGAGGGATCTGCCCGTCGTTCTGGTCGGCGAGGAGGTGCTGCCGTCGTTTACTCCGAGCTTCCTCAGCCCAAAAGGACTCGCGGTGGAGCCAGGGAAAAAATGCAAGCAGAAGTGAAAGAGGAGGCAAAGCAGGAATCCGAAGATGACGAGGAAACTCCTAAAATTGCAGGCAAACCTAAATCCGAGATCAAAGAGGAGACAGTCAAGGAAAAACCAGGAAAAGAAGAGAAACATGAGGAGGATGCCATCGAGGAGGAACCTAAAGAGGAGCCGAAGGCAAAGGTCGGCCGGGGACGTGGGCCGCGAAAAAAGCGTGAAGTGGACACCACCAATATCATCGAGACCAACGACTCGGAGACCCCGGTCCGCCAATCTCGTCGCATTGCCCAGCAGAAGATCAAAGAGGAGGCGGAGCGTCGAAAGCAAGAGGAGGTGGCACTGCGCACCATGAAACAGGAGCTTAAGAAAAAGAAGAAGGCCGAGAAGGAAGCAGATCCTACAGTGCTAGAGCCTTCGGGAGAGGAATCAGAGTCAGAGGCCAGCGAGGCGGAGGAGGAGGCTCGCAGTAAAAAGAAAAAGAAGTGTCCCGGCAAGGATGGCGCCTGGTCCTCAGACTCAGAAGAGCAGCCAGAAAGCGAGGAGGAAGAGGAGGAGCCCCCGCACTATGAAACGGATCCGGGCTCGCCGCTCTTCCGCTCCGACCACGAGTTCTCGCCGGAATCCGAGCTGGAAGACGAGTCCCAGGTGGTGCCCATGAAGCGGGCACGCACCGTGCGCAAGGAGAACGCCGAAGACCAAGAGGAGGTAAAGAAAATAATTGG
Source organism: Drosophila kurseongensis (assembly GCA_018153305.1). Taxonomy (NCBI): domain Eukaryota; kingdom Metazoa; phylum Arthropoda; class Insecta; order Diptera; family Drosophilidae; genus Drosophila; species Drosophila kurseongensis. The sequence goes on from JAECXX010000156.1 coordinate 410,626, forward strand.
GTATCATAATTTAAGTCACAAATTTGCATTGCAGGGACCTCAAATTAATTTAAGAACTCGGTTTTGCCAAATTAGTAAACAAGAATACTATTTTGCTTAACTTGTCCTCGAATTTATCAAGAACATATAGTTTTGGTACCTCGGACAGACAGGAGGCTTTCCCAATCGTCTCTTTATGCTTATCAAGAAACTGCATATATTCTTTATAGAATAGGAATCTCATTATTTATCCAACTGAAAGTAAAAATCCTACACCAAATTCTTTCCTAATTTTACCCTTTTAATAATCGAAGTATCAAAGATTTTTAATTATGCTTAAAATACATATACTTAAATAAATTACTAAATAGATAATATATATTTAAACAGGAGGATGCGGAGGAGGCTTGTCAGAAGTGCGGCAAGTCCGACCATCCCGAGTGGATCTTGCTCTGCGACTCACCCGCCTGCAACAAAGGCTACCACTGCTCCTGCCTCTCACCTGTGCTCTTTTACATCCCCGAGGGCGACTGGCACTGTCCTCCCTGTCAGCAGGAGCAGCTTATAATTGCCCTGGAACGGCAGCTGCATCAGTTCGACACGTTGGTGGCCCAGAAGCAACAGGAACGGATTCTTGCTGAAGAGCAGGCGGAGCTGGAGCGGCAGGAGCTGGAAGCAGCTACACTGGCGGCGAAGAACGACAACGCCAGAAAAGAGAAGGACGAGGACCAAGACGAGAAGGATGATGAGACGGTTAGCAAGGCGGAGAAGGTGAAGAGGCGCCGCGGAGATGGTCGCAGTAACCGGCGCGCGGCCAAGCGGGGCACCAGACGCCGCCGTGGAAACGAGTCGGACTCCAGTAATGGCAAGTCTGGGGGAAGTGGTTCCAGATCCGGCTCTGGATCAAGTTCCGGCTCAAGCAGCGACAACAGCAGCAACTTCTCGGACTCGGACGATGAACCCATTTACAAGTTGCGCAAGCGACGGCAGATTAATGTGAGCTACCGGCTCAACGAGTATGACGACCTTATCAATTCGGCCTTAAAAAAAGAGATGGACGAGGTCGCCGGTGCAGGGAACCTGGGCCGGGGCAAGGACATATCAACAATTATAGAGGCGGACAAAGAGAAGACCCGACGCGAAGATGTGCCGGCGGAGGAGGATGTGCATGAAAAGGAGGACATCGAAAAGGAGAAGCAAAAGGCCAAATCTAGCGGCAGTAGTTCGTCATCGTCCGAGGACGAGATACCACTCAAGCGCAGCAACAAGTTTAAGCAACCGCCTGCAAAGAAGAAGCCTCGTAAGCTAACGACCTTGGATGTGAGCAGCGAGGAAGATCATGGCAGCGACGAGGACTTTAAAACGTCCAGCTACTCTGACGAGGACACCTCACAGTCTGGATCCGGAGACTCCGACTCGAGTTTGGAGGTGTACAGGCGACCCGGTCGAGGGAAAAAGCAGAGGAAGGCTGCCAGGAGAGCGGCGCGTGAGAGGCGAAAGGATCGCAAATTTGTGGTGGAAGAGAGCGACGAAAGTGAAGAGGAGGATCAGAAGCGAAGGACAACAAAGACAAAGAAAAAGAAGAAAGAAGATTCGGACTACACGGAAACGGAAACGGAGGATGACGACGATAATGAATTGTCCGAAAACGTGGACAGTGCCGATTTGTGCGACGACACCACTTCCGAAAGCGATGATGGCAACTGGAATCCTTCATCCAAGAAGAAGAAGGCGGCAGCCGCTAAGAAGTCGAGTTCTGCGGCTGGCATCGCCAGGAAGTCTCCTAAGCTAAAGAAGCCAGCCCCCCAGGCTGCGAAGAAGGTCAAGCGCCTGGAGTACTCCGACGACGACATCAGCGAGAGCGATCCGGAAGAGGAGGAGGATGAGGATGAGGAAGGTCAAGAGGGAACGAACATGTCGGGAAAAGGATCCGGCAAGCAGCCCCGTTCTCAGCCCCTCAAATCCAGCGGATCCGTGTCGCAGGCAGGCAAGGGAAAAGGAAAAGGCAAGGCCAAGAAGAAAAAGCCTGCCTCCTCCGAAGAAGAAGACGGCGCCGCCTCCGACGATCGCACTCGCACCCGTGGACGTCGGTACGCTTACATCGAGGACGGTAAGTAGTAAATTAATTGTGATATTTGTTGATAAATAGGTAAAACAACATTGTTATTAAAAAACGGAATTTAAGTGCCTACACGTAAAAGCAGCCCTCCTTTTACTGGTTTTCCACCATACCCTGAACTAAGCAAATTTTTAATTATCAATTTTATCCGTTGATGTAGACGACGACAGCTCTGATGGCGGCATCAAGCCAGGCGTCCATCGGCCCGACACGCCGCCCGAGGAGCGTCAGAAGTTCATCCAGAGACAGGAGGAGATCAAGCGTATGCTGGCTGAGAAAAATGCCGAAGGAGCCAAGTTGGCGGCCACACCACGACTTACACCCATCAAATCGGGAGTCCCTGTGCCTGAGAAGCGCACACCTGGCAAGGCGGCCAGCGGTGATTCGCTTTCCACGGTCCCGCTCTCAGTGATTCGGCAGGCCAAGGTGCTGGACATCGATTACCTGCAGCGCAAGGGGGAGACAATTGGCGATCTGGACGAAGTAGACGAGTCGGAGCTGGACGACGCAGAGCTTCCCGACGACTTGCCCGAGGACATGGAGGACGCAATTGCTCGTATGGTGGAGGAAGAAGAGCAGTTCAGTGCGGCCGTGGCAGCCCGGGAGTTGCCTGGGGCAGAGGAGGTCCTGCGCACCACGCCCTCCAAGTCCCGGCAAGCCAGCAAGGTGTCGACCGAGGCTCCAGCTCCACCATCAGCTCCCAGTGCGTCTGGCTTGCAGGAGCCACATCGCAAGCGACTCCCCATGCCCACCATGCATCCGCCACTCCTGCGACACCAGTTCCCTCTCTCTTCTGGCTCGGTGCATCCTCCCGCATCGCTGCTACCTCCCCACCCACCGCATGGTATGCATCCCATGCTCCAGCGCCATCTGTCGCAGACTGTAGCACCACCACAGGCCATGCACCTGCTGCAAAATGCCCTCTCCGCTCCTCTTGGCCAGCCACTGGGACACCCTAATTATGCGACAGGACCCGGATCTGCCCAGCACCTACCTCTGGTCATGTCCATGCCGTCGGCTGCGGCAGCTGCACATCGCATGCAATCGGCGGCAGCCTCGGCAGTCCGTCCACCCGAGACGGCGGCGGGGAATCTAGCGGCCGATTCCAAGCCAAGGGGCAGGCGGAAAAAGGTGACACCCCTCAGAGATCAGTTGCAAAAGCAACAGACTGCGGCGGCTGTTACGGCGGCTACTTCCTCAACAGCTCCGGGCCCAATCCCTGCGGAAAAGGTCAAGGGGCAGCCGCTCTTTAAGCCGCACGAGGATGCCGTCGCCAGCGCTCCCACTCCGCAAGCATCTGTGATCACGCGGATCCCGGCGCACCTGCCCTTGCCTCATGGACGAGGTCATGGACCGCCCGGCGTCATGTATCCCAGCAGTGCGGAATTGGCCCGATTCTACGGCCAAGTAGCTAGCCAGCAGCCTGGTCCCGCGATCCCTGGTTCACGTTCCCCCTCGTCGTCGTCAGGACCTCCTAGACACCTCTTGCGACCGCAGTTGCCGCCCGGTCTGCCACCGCCCCACGCATCCTTGCGACCCACCTATGGACCGCCGCCGCCACTTCGGGGATCTGGCCCGCCCACATCCACGGCAAGCGGTGGCGCGAACAACTCAAGGCCACCTTACCTCCACGGGGCGGAGCATCACGGCGGAACCTCTGGCCCGCCCATGGGGGGAGTTTTTGCGTCTGGACCGCCACCAGCGAGACATGCGTCGCCTCATTTGAACCCCTACAGGTGAGCCAGATTTGTTTTTTGTTTAAATCCTTTTAACCCTCGTAATTTCTTCAGAGCCCCGCCCATGTATGGCAATCCCAACTTCTCGCCTCGTGTTGGGGGTCCTCCCGGATCTGGAAGTATGCGACCAGGAGCCGTTGACTTTGCGCCCGGACCACGTAAGCATCTTGGTGAAATACGTTTAAAACTTAGCCAGCTTTTATTTGTAATGAATTAAAAATTGCATAGAATTACTACTCGATGTTGGTACAAAAAATAACTATTTGGAATCTTGTCTATATGTACCACGTATAATTTCTGTCTGAAGTTTGCAAATGTCGAAACGGAGACTATAACCGTGTGCGTCCTTCCATCTTCCTGTTTTAAAGCTATCTGGATGTAACTTACCCAAAAGGGTTCTTCTGTTGATCAGTATTTCAAATGAGCGCGCAACGCATGTGTTTTAAAGTTTGGAAACACCCACAAATTAAAAATTCTGTGCTACCCAAATTTTTAAAGGTTATTTATTAAAAGTATCTAAGAATATCTGAATTCTGATAATTTTTGAGAATGTTGCCATAAAGGGGATTACCCATCATACTAGCGTAAAGTTCATTCTAAAATATTGGTCAACATTTTAACTCGTTTAAAGAATAACATCCGAATAATGCAGAGTCGATAATTTCGGAATCAAGAACGCAGGAAAGTAGGGATATGAAATATAAATAGTCCATTAGAATTTTGTTTTTATTACAGCTTCCAAAACTTTTCTGAACCACATAGTAAAATAATACATTTTTGTAGGTTTAGTTTTTGTCGAACCTCCGAGTATATTAATTTAAACAGTGGTATTAGTCTTAAGTCATATAGTCATATATGTTAAATCTCTCTCCAAATGTTTCAGGTGGATATCCCCCATATGGCTACTATCCTCCTCCTCCGCCGCTGACCACTCCTTCTGCCCATACAGCACCTAGTTCGGTTATCGTAAGTGCTCCGCCAACAGTGACGCCAACGAATCATTCGGTCTCCGCTCTGACGCATGGAAAGAATTTGGTTCCAGTACCTCCGACGCAGTCAGTAGGACCACCACCCGCCGCAGCCCCTCCAACAGCAATCCCCGGCGATGCCCTTAGCCACAAGCCACCAGTGGCCTCTGTGATAACCAGCAAAAAGCTGACGACTTTGGAGGCGTACCCCACACGAAAATCCCCTATTGTTGTTGTGGGTGAGGTACCAGGTCCGGCCGAATCCACGAATTCCCCGGCTCCCATTGCCGAGGATGACTCGGGATCAGCTCATGAAACAAGAGCGCCACCGTCTGCAACGGGAGCATCTGTTGTGGGCGAGTTCAGTGGTTTGGTAAGCTACTTTAGCTCGCAACAGGATGATTATGACACATAACAAACGCCGCCGGGCGCATAAGGAAAATTTGTATATATAGCTTATTGTCATATGTAAGATGGCTGCAATCGATTTGTAGAGTTAAAAAGGATGTACGTTTTAGGAGTAAACAGCAATAATTTATCCCTAAAGGCTTTGTGTTTAAGTCAATCTAGACCTTTATTACAAAATCCACCAATGATGTTGGAAACCTGAAATAAACTCTGTAAAAAGCTGTCCAAAGATACTTTTGTTTGTCGCGATGGCGACCACTATATATTTTATATAAATTAATTACAAAATTTTGAATTTGTATGTTCGTTTAGATTGGACTATCACTTCCAACATTTTACAATTTAATTCAGTTCCCGTTCTGTGCTCTTTTAGTTTAGCTAAAGCAAACATCAACTACGCCTAGTATTTTAAATTTAGCTGTATATTTTCCGAGCTCTAACAAAGTAAGCATGAGTTAAATATGATACATACCATTAAAACTATATGAATATTAAAGAAACTAATGATTATAAAAGAATATAGTCAATAAATATACATTAACTCAGTGGGAATGCTTATTTGCATTGACAGGTACACAAATTACAGTTTGAGTTATTACATAACTAAGCAATTGAAACGATAATGCAGTGCATATTTCAAAAATTAACCTTACGTAACCATTATAACATAACACGAATGGAATATTAAAATCAAAGATGGACAAAAACTGAATGTTCATAATAAAACTATTTATCATTAGTTGAAAATACAAAAATCAAACTATCTTGTCATTCTACATGAAAATAAGGATAGTTAAAATAGGGGGGAAATATTACAAAATGTTTGTTAAGCCAATCAAAAACCATAAAAACGTTGGTTCATGAATATTTTCAAATGCCATTTTGTATGGAAATTTTCTTTAGGTGCACTCATTAAAATTTGTATATTAAATCATAATCTTGCTCGTTAATAGGCGTTTTGAAAGTTTTTAGTCACCACAAGCTTATAAAACTGGAGGACCTAAACATATGAAAGGGTTATCGGCGATAAAATTTGCAACTCTTAAAAGATTTCTCTCATATATACAATCGTGTTATACGTGTGTCGAGTGGTCTTAGCGATGGCCTACACCCGAGGTCACCTTTGTATAACCGCCTTGTTGTTGGTCCGATTTGGCCAACTCTTGCGCGAACTCGCTGATCTCGTCTCTTTCACCTGGTTTTATGGGCTGAATTAAAATGTGCAAAGCGGTTGGCGAAATCGCGACACACTGGGTTGAGCCCCTCGCCCGATCGATCCATTTGCAATTAACAGCGCTTGTGTTTACATTTTAATATTTTTATGTTTATTTATGGCTAAAATCTCAACGGGAACTTTGCGTAACAACAAATATTCAACAACAATGGGCAATGGCGATTGTTAATTTAACAAGCTGACACCGCGCGAATGACCCTGGCGTTCTTTGGAGTCCACCTGCTGCCCTTTTAGAAGCGGAAGCGCTTGGCGGGCACGTTGTACTGGTAGCCCGACTCCACGGGAGCTGGGGCAGAGTAAACCGGAGCGGGAGCAGGGGCGGAGTAAACCGGAGCGGGCGCTGGAGCCGAGTAGACTGGAGCTGGGGCTGGGATGTCCTGCACGGGGGGCAGGTACTCGGGAACGGGAGCAGGGGCGGAGTAAACGGGAGCGGGCGCAGGGGCGGAGTAAACTGGAGCGGGTGCAGGGGCGGAGTAAACTGGAGCTGGGGCAGGAGCGGAATAAACTGGAGCTGGTGCAGGAGCCGAGTACACAGGGGCTGGAGCAGGGATGTCTTGGACGGGGGGCAGGTACTCAGGAACTGGAGCAGGAGCAGAGTAGACAGGAGCAGGCGCAGGAGCAGAGTAAACTGGAGCGGGTGCAGGAGCGGAGTAAACTGGAGCTGGTGCGGGGGCGGAATACACAGGTGCTGGAGCTGGGATGTCCTGGACGGGGGGCAGGTACTCCGGGACTGGAGCAGGAGCAGAGTAAACTGGGGCGGGTGCAGGAGCGGAGTAAACTGGAGCTGGAGCCGGAGCCGAGTAGACTGGAGCTGGAGCTGGAGCCGAGTAGACTGGAGCTGGGGCCGGAGCCGAGTAGACTGGAGCTGGGGCCGGGATGTCCTGGACAGGGGGCAGGTACTCAGGAACGGGAGCAGGGGCGGAGTAAACGGGTGCGGGTGCTGGCTCGGAATAGACTGGTGCGGGGGCTGGTGCGGAGTAGATCGGAGCAGGAGCCGGAGCAGAGTACACCGGAGCTGGGGCGGGCGCAGAGATGAACTCCTGGGCGGGGGGCAAGTAAGCCGGAGCCGGAGCCGAGGGGATGTTGAAGGTCGGCGTAGGCTTGTTGTAGCTGTAGCCGCTGCCGCCGCCACCCAGGTTGAGGTGGGACACATCGGCGGAGGCCACGGCGATGGCGCACACAGCGAAGACGAAGAGTTTCTGGAAGAGCGGAAGTCGATGAGCGACATTATGACGGCTGGCCAAGGTGAGCGGTTGACCAAGGTCGGCGGCTATCTTGAGCGGTGTTGCGGCCAGGGTACTCACCATTGTTGTTGATTTGCTGGACGGCTTTTAAAGTTCGTTGGATTTGCTTTGGTAAGCTCTGGTCGTGAGACGCTGAAGCTGAATGATGACCACTGCCAGATGGGCCGGCACTTTTATACCGAAAGCCAGGCTCGGATCGGTCTGGGCCAAAGAAGATTGGGCCAGCTGTTTACCTGTCTTCTCGTCTTCGGTGAGGGTCTTGTCTTGCGCTTCTTGTTGTCACAGAAAAGACAGTCGGTTATGAAGAGAGTAAAGCAGTGACCATTAACCCTGCGATGGGCGTTGGGCGAGCGTTTTATTGAACAATGTTGAGTTCACTAAAAAAACACATTTTTAAGTTAACTAAATTTATGTAAATGTAATCTGTTTTAGGTTTTAAATATACAATTGTATGGTTCTTGACAGCGTAGACATTTTCTCATATTTAATAATTTAATTTATAAGCATAATTTTTGAGAAAATATGACCTTTATATTTTTTATCAAACCATTTAAAGATCTCTGTTTTAACATTATACTCAATTCCGGGACAATCGACTACAATGTTCTTACTTGTGTAAAATAAATTTGTTGCTTCTGCTTTAAAATTCAACTAAAACAAGAGAGAACGCTATAGTCGGGTGCCCCGACTATCAGATACCCGTTACTCAGGTAAAGGGAGTGCGAGGGAGATGGAGATAGAAACTTTGATCACGCATAACTTTTTAACGAATGGTCCGATTTGGAAAATTTCTTCTACATTTCGATAGGTATTGATAAACACAATAAAACTGCATTTTTACTTTTCCGAAATATTTAAATTTTTAAAATCGTATACAAGCGATTGTGGGCGTTAAAGGGGGCGTGGCACCCTTTTGAACTAAACTTGCGCTGCGTAGGAACTCCTAGAATCTGCATGCAAAATGCCAATCTTCTAGCTTTTATAGTTTCCGAGATCTCAGCGTTCATACGGACGGACAGACGGACAGACGGACAGACAGACAGACGGACAGACGGACAGACGGACATGGCTAGATCGACTCGGCTAGTGATCCTGAACAAGAATATATATACTTTATAGGGTCGGAAACGCTTCCTTCTACCTGTTACATACTTTTGCACGAATACAATATACCCTTTTACTCTACGAGTAACGGGTATAACTATTGGTCCTAAAAAGGGAGAGTATATATACATACATAGTTCTCTACCCTGGATTATTATAATTTCTGTTATACGAGACAAGTAATATTATTTTTTTTTTTTAATTTTTTTTTTTTTTTTAAAGATCCCAAAGAGAGCAGGTTCTCTATTCTTGGGCAAAAACAAGTAATATAATTAATGATTACATATATGGCACAAAATTGTACACATATAAGTTTCGAATATTGTCGAGAAAATTGCCAACCCAGAAAAGGTTATTGGCTTACATTATCACTAAATATGCTTTTCCTATGACTTACAAAATTAATTCCAGAACTTCAAAAACTTCAGAGCATTGACATTTGAAGGTAAATGGAACTTGATTTTCCACTGATTTGTACTGTCACTTAAAATGAACTTCCCAAAGGCCATATAATGTTATTTCGTCTCTACATTTAAGCAACTTAAAATGTGGAATCAGAGTGGGCTTAAGTTAAGTGTTTGTGTCGCGCTTATTTCTAAATGTACAATTCCCAGAAACAGGGAATTCATAAATTCAAGATCAAGAGTAAGCCCACATCCTACAAGCGAATAGCTAGCTGAAAAAATTAGAAAAAATTAAGATTTTAATCTCAAGTAGATGACCGCTGTTAATTGCTTGTCAACCAAAACATATTTATCTGTTAATGCGACATTTATTATTATTTTTTTAATATAGGAATCATCTTGGTTGTTGTGTGGATGCACAGGTGCACTAAACACTGCCCAGGAAGGGGTTAAGGCCGTGGCTGTTCGGCGGCAGGCGCTCATCGTTATCGGAAGATTTGGATGGGTTTGGCAATGTCAATAGGGCAGACTGGCCGCGAGGCACAACTGAACGCTCGTCCACGGAACACACCACTCCACACCACTCATTCTCATTTACATGCGAGTCAGCGGGACAGATTTAAGCAGTGATTTAAGGGCCTCCGCCAGTTAATGTCAAAGGTCAACTGATCTACGCTCGCTGCTGCAGTTAGCGGAAATTAATTTTGTTTGGCCATTAGCCAGTGCTAATGGCCAAACTACATGCTTGACTAAGCGCGGCTCAAGGATTTTGGCTTGGCGTAAGCCCCAGTGGACTTGTAACTAATGAAACCGAAAATCCCGAGCAGTTAGTTGCTGGTGGGCGTATGCAGTGGCTTCATTAACTCGAATTAATTAATTCGGGTATACGTATACCCGATCTACAGGTCGCGTGGAGTTTAAGAGTCTTTAATAGGGCCACATTAACTACAATAATTTAATTTGGCGCCCTTTTCGTATTTTGGTTGGGTTATTCACCGGTTTTTTGCTCAATCGTGAGGTGGCACTTTTCCCACTCTTTGATATCTCTTTTTGATGGGTCGTGCATCACAGCCATTTAACGAGAGCGAAAACTGAAAAAAAAATTATGATTGGCCAAGTCTATCTATTTTATTCTAATATAAAAAAAATAAAATAATACAAAAATAGGACTACCATAATATAATTATTAAATAAAGCGGCATGTTAAAAACTTTATTGATTTTTGGTTAAAACATATTGATTTGTCAGAGATATGATAATTTTTTTTCTTTGTGTACGGCCTTCAGACATTTCATGCGTGCGCTTTGTTGATTGTTGTTTAAACTTTAAACTAATCAAAGCTCCCTGCATATTGGTTAAGTTTCAATGCATGAATGCAGCATCTGAAAGCATATTTCACTTAAAACGAAATCTATTCATGAGGTATAGCGAATTTGCTTAGCCTACTTTAAACTAATTTTGTACGAAAAAGAAGAAGCAGATGGCCAGCAGAAAAGGCGTAATCCGTTTTAATTATGCCATTTAAAAAAATTCACCCAGCAACAAATACCCAATTCACCAAAAATGGTCTGTCTTGCATAAAAATGTATTTTTATCGATACTTTCTTACCCAGGTCTCTTTTAATTAACCAATTAGTTAACCACTTTAACAAAAAATAAAAGTTAAATGTCCAATTTATGCACACCAAACGCACGCCATTTTTAGTTGTTGTATACAAAGAATGCTTTTTTAATCTAAAAATGATTTAAAATATAAAATAACATATGGTCAGCAGGCTCTTGAATTAGCATATCTGCGCAATATATCATTTTAAATGTTGCCCAATAAATATTTTAAATTCAGTGGCCGAGCGAAGCTTGATATCTTTGACTCTAATTAGTTGAGTCTACCAAAAACTTAAACTGAGCTTAAACGAGAGCTTTTCGTCGAGCAAAGCTGTCAAGCTGAACAGCAGCCAATAAATCTAAACGGTTACGTTTAAATACATTTGGTTTTTTAATATATGTACATAGTTACCAAATTTTGTTGGACTATTGGCTTGGGTTTTGGTGCTGATCAAAAATATATACATATTCACACCTGCAACAGAATATGAAATGACTATGTTACTTGCATTTTTGTTTGCTTTAAAAAACAATGAACATTTTTATTATCTTCGATTTTAAAGATTGGGACCTAAGAAGCCAAATTGAGAAATGTATTCCAGTCCAACCACGCCACTAAATGATTTGTCCTACCGTCGATCCCCACTGAAAATGTGAATCAAATGATTTTGCCTCGAAAAGACGAGATCCGGGAGCAACTGAAACCAAAATTGGATCCTGGCAGGGACCAAAAATGATAACTGAACTTCCAAACTGTGCTGTTGGGAGCTACTATCCAAGGAAATGGAAACAATCTATTATCAGAATGAAAATGATCCACAAAATCCCGTCGTCGTACAAACCAATAAGTTTATTATCGAGTCTGTCCACAAAATGTTGTGCCGGCACATGAATTGGGATTCCGCGAAAAAACTTCACAATAATATCAGAAAATCGTGAATTTTGAAGTGCGATGTTCCTTGTTGTATTTCAAGCATTCGATTGAGAGTGGCATTATAGTCTTAAGTTACTCATAAGTTACTTGAGTCGTACTTTTTACTTTTTTATTATTGAACAAAAGATTTAAGCTAACTGGAACATCTGAAACCAAAAATTCCAACGGGATTAGAAAGAGTATATGTATGGCTAGAGCATGAACTAGGATTTTTAAATTCGGACAAAAATTAACAAAATGGCTTTCAGCCACAAATCAAGGTAAAAAGTAAAAAAGATCTTCACCGATTTGATTTATCCTAGTTCATGCTATAGCTATATATGCATAGCAAAAATGTTTTAAATTTTGGAACCGATTGGATTAATAGTTTTTGAGTAATCTCCTACGCCAGTCGAAAAAATACTGTTTCGAGAAAAACGCGATTAAAGTTTTGAGAAGCTCTCGCCGTCGCCTGAGTCTTCCACCATAAATCGGCTATATCTTCAAAAGTTTTTGAAATTTTCACTTGAAATTTTATAGGTTCGAATTAAATAAAAAAAAATCGATTTTTAGAAACCGAGAGTGGGGGGGGTCCCCTTAAATAGTAAGCAGTTCCCCAGGCCAGCAATGTAACGTACAAGACGTCCACTCGGAGACACATTGAATGCAAGAAATTGAATCACCCGATTGCCCCTTTGTCTGGACTACAAGGTCCTGCTCTAGAATTCCACTCCCAATCCCATCTGGACTTACGGGGAAACCCGATCACCATCCAGATCATACAGTGCGCACAATCCAAAATCATGCGACCAATCACTGGGGCACCATGGTATGTTGGGAAAACGGGAAAACATCCACAGGGATCGTGGCATTCTACCCGTAAAAGACACAATATTTAAGCAAAAATCACAGCATTCACCTTCAACGAAACGGCTTTCAATTCCAGTAATAATAGGGCCCTTCAACTCTATAGCTGGCTTAGACTGTTAGACTGTTAGATAGGTTATTATACTAAGATTTAATACACTTACTTACATCTTAAACCGACCTAGGTTCATTGTTTTCGAAACATAGAATATTTAGTTTTTGTAACAGCTGCATAACTTAAATATAAACTTTGCTTTCTTATTCATGTCTTTAGACTTAGCTGGGTGTACATGGGTGTTCCACGCAATGTTCCACCCACCAGATTTTGAAGCCAGATTTCCAGAAGCTGCATTGGGAGGAATTTTCTCCAATTATTTCTTCCAATATTATGTTGAAATAAGTTTAATAAAATTAATCGCTGACAATACAGAAACGGTTTTCCTAGAAAATTTTTGGGATCATTATATGGACTTGACTTTTTAAGTTTTTATACCCTTGCAGAGGGTATTATAATTTCAATAAAAAGTTTGCAACGCAGTGAAGGAGACATTTCCGACCCCATAAAGTATAAATATTCTTGATCAGCATCACCAGGAGAGTCGATCTAGCCATGTCCGTCCGTCCTAGCTATCTGCTTGAAACATTCCCAAAAGTTGTCTTTCTATAGCGACTATATCATAACTGCCATCAGTCAAATCAGTTTGGAACATTTCGTGAATAATGTGGTGAACACTACTTCCTAATCCATTATTTTGCTGATGATTTCCACGTTTTCAAAATGTTGACACGCCCACTCTAATGCAAATCATCGTAGAGGCCAGTTAATGTAACGACACACAAAAAAAAAAGAAGGGTTATAGGACACTACGTGTTGTTTACGATGTCACTGCATATTTGCAAACTTGTTTCATATATTTGAGAGAGCGGAAGAAGAATACTGTTAGCGGGGGGCGGGGTTCTGCTCATTCTCAGCTTGTAGTGTTTGCAGTGCAAACTTTGCACTGCAGTTCGACAGATGGCGCTTCCTAAAGTGTTGCAAATAGGGTTTCTCCTTCTTTGAACTAATCTGCGTAGTCGGACGGACGAACATGGCTATATGGAATCGTCTAGTTATGCTGATCAAGAATATATATCAGATATGTCTTTAACTTTTAACCAACTGTATACCCCTCTGCATGGAAATACAAATATTTAAAACAACACGCTTTATTTAAGTCTCTGCTTCTACGGATTGTTACTTTTTCCACACGATTTTACTTCTTTTAATATGTTTGAAACTACTTGCACTTGAATTTTGGGGTAAAAGTACATTTTTTGGTGACATATTATGTTTGTTTCACTGCATTTGGGTGAAAACTAGAACATTTATAGTTTCCGTATTTCGAGAATTTGAGACCAAGTTGAATCGGAAAAGTTCGAAAGACGAATCAGATCAGATAGACTACATTTTCTTTAACATTTAAATTTAAATCATTGTTGTAGGTAATAGCGAATTCGAGAGCCGAAACATTTACTCATATTTAACAAGAAAGGAAAGCTAACTTCGGGCGGAGCCGAAGTTGAAATACCCTTGCAGAATATTCTGTAAATTATATTCTCCAAAATTATTCATATGATGCATTCTTAATACTCATAAAAAATCCCAACTTCCTAACTTTACAAACACCAAAGTTATGGCATTTCCGATCAATCAGTAATATGGCGGCTATAGGATATAGTCGGCCGATCCTTATGAAATTTTATTGGTCGGATTGATTGGCCAAATATAAAACCCATAGAAAATCCCAACTTCCTAACTTTACAAACACCAAAGTTATGGCATTTTCGACCAATCAGTTATATGGCAGCTATAGGATATAGTCGGCCGATCCTTATGAAATTTGGTAGGTCGGATTGATTGGCCTAATATAGAACCCATAGGAAATCCCAACTTCCCACCTTAACAAATACCAAAGTTATGGCATTTCCGATCAATCAGTTATATGGCAGCTATAGGATACAGTCGTCCGATCCTTATGAAATTCGGTAGGTCGGATTAATTGGCCAAAAATAAAACTCATAGAAAATCCCAACTTCCTAACTTTAAAAACACCAACGTTATGGCTTTTCCGATCGTTTAGTTATATGGCAGCTATATGATATAGTCGCCCGATTTTTTGGGAAAGTTTTAAGCAGATAGCTTTAAAACTGAGGGACTAGTTTGCGTAGAAACGGACGGACGGACAGACGGACGGACAGACGGACGGACAGACGGACGGACAGACGGACATGTCTAGATCGACTCTCCTGGTGATGCTGATCAAGAATATATATACTTTATAGGGTCGGAAATGTCTCCTTCACTGCGTTGCAAACTTTTGACTGAAATTATAATACCCTCTGCAAGGGTATAAAAATAACTGAATCTGCAATCTGGGAATCTGTTGAAAGGAAAAGATTATGTCAGTATGCCAATCTTATTTGCGAGATCTATATGATTTGTATACAATCTTAAAACATATGATTTTTCCAAAAATGTCAGTAAATGTTTCAAAACGCTTAAGTTGTGTTGATTTGCTTGTTATTTAGTGATCATTCTAAGGCATCTATATGATATAGTCTTAAAATTTTTATAAAACTAAAACTATTATTCTGAGATTGCTAAAATTTACTATACCTTGGAGTATATGGAAATATTTAAGAAAACGACAAAGTTATAGTTAAGAACTGACGGAAGTGGCTAATTCGAATCGCCTGATATAACAATGAAGCTAGGTCGATTTTACTCTCAAGTTTTCGGTCATTTCTATGAAAGCTATATGATATTATTATCCGATTTCAATAAAAACAAGAAAGGAAAGCTAACTTCGGACGGAGCCGAAGAATATTCTGTAAATTATATTCTTCAAAATTATTCATATGATGTATTCTTAATACTCATAAAAAGTCCCAACTTCCTAACTTTAAAAACACCAAAGTTATGACATTTCCAATCGTTCAGTTATATGGCAGCTATAGGATATAGTCGGCCGATCCTTATGAAATTTGGTAGGTCGGATTGATTGGCCAAAAATAAAACCCATAGAAAATCCCAACTTCCTAACTTTAAAAACACCAACGTTATGGCTTTTCCGATCGTTCAGTTATATGGCAGCTATGATATAGTCGCCCGATCCGGCTCGTTCCGACTTATATACTACCTGCAATAGAAAGACAACTTTTGGGAAAGTTTTAAGCAGATAGCTTTAAAACTGAGGGACTAGTTTGCGTAGAAACGGACGGACGGACAGACGGACGGACAGTGCATCTATTAGATACCCGTTACTCAGCTAAACAACTTAATATAAATATGCCTTCTTGTATGTTTTTCGCAGCTCGAATTAGCTCCCGACTTTTATGTTAAAATCGGTACCCAGGGAACACCACGTGGAGGCCGTTGATTTGCAACGGGGTCTTTCAAACCAAAATAAAATTTGGGGATCTACGAGTCGAGTTGCCAAACTTTATTCAAGTTTGGAATCTCCATGTTCCCCAAAAATTTGTTTATCCGTAACATACGGAAGGCATACTTTGCCGGGCAATTGCAACTGTGTACAATGTAAATACATACATATGTATATGCTTACATACATACAGACTTTGACTCAGACCTCCAATTTGGCTAACTTGATTTGATTTGCATAGTTCTTGGGATATAGTTCGGTATTGACAAATGAAAACCATCGCAATTTCCTTTAATATAAATCCTTATCGAGAATTAACGTTGACTATGTTGAGCACCTTGGCCAGCTGTTCCAAAGTCATCCGTTAGATGGCGCTATTGTATTGCGCCATCTACCCCAAGACATTGGTACCACGGGCCATGACAGGCGGAAATGTAGGCGCTAGCCAGGCTTAAGCGTTTAATGGGTTTTTGGGCGTTAGAGTGGGCGTGGCAAACTTTTCTTAGGCCAATCGATAGGTATCGACGAAACAAATACATATCAATTCAAATTTTCATAATAGCATCGTCAGAGGGGGCGTGGCACCATTTTGAAACAAACTTGCGCTGCGTAGGAACTCCTAAAATCTACATGCAAAATGCCAATCTTCTAGCTTTTATAGTTTCCAAGATCTCGGCTAGTGATCCTGAACAAGAATATATATACTTTATAGGGTCGGAAACGCTACCTTCTACCTGTTACATACTTTTGCACGAATACAATATACCCTTTTACTCTACGAGTAACGGGTATAACAAGAAAGGAAGCAAACTTCGGCAAGCCGAAGTTTATATACCCTTGCAGTTATTACAAATCGACTACATTTTGATTTCTTTGCCTATATTACCAAAAACATTAAAAACTATTAAAAACAACAAAGTTATAATTTTGTTGAATTGTTTTTTCCGATTGTTCCTATGGGAGCTTTATGATATAGTCGCCGGATCCGACTCATTTCGACTTTTTACTACCTGCAATAGAAAGACAACTTTTGGGAAAGTTTCAAGCAGCCTTAAAACTGAGGGACTAGTTTGCGTAGAAACGGACGGACGGACAGACGGATGGACAGACGGACGGACAGACGGACGGACAGACGGACAGACGGACGGACAGACGGAAATGGCTAGATCGGCTCTCCTGGTAATGCTGATCAAGAATATATATACTTTATAGAGTCAGAAATATCTCCTTCACTGCGTTGCAATCTATTGACTGAAATTATAATACACTTTGCAAGGGTATAATGAGGATCTAAATTATCGATGTTCAAAAGCTTATTAAATACTTACGCAATTACGAAGCTTATCGACTATCAGAATGAGTGCATTGAAGGTCCTGAAAATATGGATTATGAAAAGTCAATGAAAAAGAATGGAGAAACTTTTGATCGCGAGTAATTCGACTCTGAAAAGATTGAAGATTACATAAAAAAGGAAGGCATGATAATTAAATGTATGATGCTGTCATACATGTCATTGAAAATAAAAAAAAATTAATTTTGCTAGGATTGAAAAAAAAGAAGTGAAAACTATAATCTGCGTTGCAATGCCTGGCCAATTTTATTTTTAAAGCAACTCCATCCTTTAAGAATATTTAAATTTCTTCTAACGGTTATTTTAAAACATGCGCTCAATAAATGGCCAAGTTGGCAGAGTCGTTTTTGTCGTTATACACATACATGCACCAACATTTTCTACTTTTATATTAATAAAACAAAAAAATGTATAAAATGAAAAAGGAAAACAAACAGTTTGTAAACACAAATGTTATTAAGCAGCCAGCTTTAAATGTGGGAAAGCCTTAGACATGACCAATTACGCGATAATTTTTAAATATCAGTGATGGCAACTCGGCCCAATTACTTGAGCGCTCATTTCAAAATTACTGTTAGACATGTACATATGCATTTGTACTTTCACATGGAATCGTAAATTTTAAAAATTATTTTTTTGAAACATCCAATTCATATAAAAATGTGGAGGAAATGAATGGTGGAATGGCTTGGGACCACTTTAAAATAAACTGTTGGCAGAACACATGAAACAAACAAATAATTTATTTTTAGTTCTTTTTTTTTGCCAAAAACACCAAAAATATCAATGATTCTTCACTTCTATGAACTCCTTCTGAATAGCAAAAATATTGAAAATCAAAAAGGCCCTCCATGTGCCATGTATTTAAGTTCATTTTCAGCTTTTTCAGCACAAAACAGATTTTCATAACTGTGCATACGATAAAATTTAATTTTCGTATATAGCTGATATCTTGAATTTTTACTTGGGGCATTAAAAATAAATATTTTCTTTATTTTATAAGTATTTTTTGCTTTAAATTGTAATTACTTACCTTGATTTTGAAAATCTTTTCTTTCCTAAACTAAAACAGACGAGTCATCTTTACTTAACCAAATAAAAACGGTGTGCACATTTTTGACGTTTCAAACTTCCTTTTCACCAGCTGGTATAGTTTTTAATTTACATAATTACCATGACCAACCTTTTAATATTATAGAATTCTTAAAACCTTTTCAAAATTTGTCAATATATTGTCCCTCAATACATAAGCCCGATTTCGGAAACTTATTCAAAATATGTAATTGTATAGGCTTCTTTAAACAGGGATACTTCGATTTGAGTGAGGTGCCTAATGATATGTATAATAAATACACTTCAAGTGCAGTTATTTTAGCTACTTTTTAACAACTGTCTTAGCTATATTTTTAATTTGAGAGCTGGCAGCACTGTTTTTCGTTGTCAGCTCTGTCAGGTGGCAACGTTTTAGCGAGCGTAAGGTGGCAACGTTCGTCAGCAAAACAAACATTTTGCTTTTTCATAGCGAGCGGGACGGTCGTGCTGCGCTGGGAGCGACTGTAAGTGAAAAAGAGTGGCCAGGTCGCGCTTTTGCCCGCCGACAATTGCCGTGAAATAAATCAGTGAATAAAACCCCAAATTCTGAACCTATTCGTTGTCAGCAAGAACGGGACGGAAGACCAGCGCCGGAGTTTTCGTGGCGCTCCGTTTCGCTCGCACCGCAAAGGTCGTTCGTTGTGGGTGTGTGTGTGTGATGATGAGGGGAGAGTGTGAAAATCTACGCGAAACGAAACAAAGCTCACAAAGGCGTTGATTAAATTTTAAAGCTGCATAAGCATAACCAAAGTTAATTTTGTTAATTCGCGCAAAGTAGAAGAATAACGAGTGACTGGAGCGCGCAATAAGATAAAATTGAAGGTTATTCTTTGTGCGTGTGAGGAGGCGCGAGTGTGCCATTGTAAACAAAAAAGCAAGTGCTGAGCGGGGGAGAGAAAGAGCAGAAGAGAGCGGTAGAGCGGAGGGAGAAAGAGCGCACGCTCACTCGCACGAAGAAAGCAGCGCACAAAGCGAACGCTGAAAATGTCAATAAACTCTGCGAAAGGTGAGGAAAAACGCAACAAGAGCGCCGCGGTCGTGTAAAATAAAAAAAAACCCAAGCGGACAAGCGAAGAAAGCCGTTTAAAGAGAGAGGCAAGTGCAGAGTGTGCGTGTGTGTGAGAGTGGGAGAGCAAGAGCACGAGTGTGTGTTAGATCTGATTGGACAGTGTGTGCAGAAAAGTCTTTCTGGTTTCGATTCGCTTGCAACAGTTTCCGCGTTCGCAGCTCCAACAAGTTTCGTTGTTTTTTCGCGGCTGCATTTTGTTTATTTTATTGTCAATTTTCTGCCTCCGCCTCGACCGCTCGTTAACCCATACAAGTGCAGACGCTGGATGAGTAATTTACTGTTAATAATTCACAGGTGAAAAATCCAATTGGCGGCCGATATTTGTCGTGCAATAATTTACTCGCTTCCAATTGGGCAATCATTTACAAGAAAAGTTCAACGCTGAATTATACGCAGAAATTAAATGCAAATCAAATTTTAAGTAAAAGGTGAAAAACTAGATTGTGGGTTCCAACAAATCAAAACCAACGTTAAATACCCACTGGCTTTGGGGTAAACAATTTTATCAACACATCAACGAAAATCCAAAAGAATCTTGATAGACTGAAAAAGGGACAATTGGAATACTTCATTTATTTTGAAATGGTAAGTTAGGCATTTGCAATAAGCATAACCTAAAATACAATGTGCATTAGAATAAAACAAAACATCAGACAAAAACAGTTTTACACTTAGAAAAAAAACACTTTATTTATAATTTGTTGAAAATAAAGTTTTCATAAGTTATGACAATATCTACTAAGGGAGCGAAGAAATTTTGAAATTTCAGTTTTAAAAATAAAGAAACATGAAAAATTCAGACAATAAATTCTTTCATTTATATCAAAGAAAGTAGTTTAATTAAAGTGCTGCCACTTCAGACCTTGCTCCGTAAAACTCGAAAAGGCTATTCGTTCCACTGAAATCAAAACAAATTAATTAACACCCCAATCTGCGGAAATATCGGAACGGGGGATTGGTGAAGTGACTGGCTGGACCACTTCACTTCATAAGCAGTGAAATGTAACGGCGCCGTTGGCCACTTGAACTACTTTCATATGGCGGAGGCTCTGGGCCGACTTTACCCCAACCCCGAATTCGGACCCGAACTTGGCTGACTCACTCATTTGACATAACATTTTCAGGGGTGCCACAGAAATCATTTCAGCTTCAGTTCCGCTCCAACTCCATTCAGCGGTGGCACAGACCTTGTTTTGCCGCTAATTCGAAATTGCAGACTATAAAATCAGCTATTTGACATAATACCTCTATAAAACTGAGTTGAAGAGAATAAAGAGTTTAATTTCTGAATAACCCTGTTTAATACATTTTTATATTAAACGCGATAGTATATAAAATAAGCAATAAGTAAAATCTTAACCAACCCGTTGAGTAATTTTGAAAAAAAATATAAAGACAAATATTTATATTTTATATTTTTAGGACAAATTTTTGTTAACATAATTTTTATTCTTGGATGAGCCGGTTTTAACCGTCTTTATATTTTAGTGTCAATTTATGTTGTGATAAAATATATATGTTAGGATAAAAAAAATTAAAAACATTAACAGTCAAGAAAAAGCTATTTAATTGTTTCTTTAAGTAAGAAATATAGGCGTAGTCTTAAATTTAAATATGGGAGTTATCACATTGCAGTTTATCGATACTCAAATATGGTCTTCTTTGTTAATTATTTAATTCTCATTTATGGCTTTTTTTTTGCGAGGTGACCAGATGTTGTCCAGAAGCCAATATGGTTACTTTTTTGATGAAAATAAAAAAAAATTGTATAACTTAACAAACAACTAGTTTTATTCAGATGTTTTTTAAGCTCTTCTTCTTAAATTCTTCTATGGCCATCATAGCTAAACAATTCCGAAGTTACTGTTGTAACAACGGTTTTATTGTAAATACGTTTAAAAGCTATTGCTTTTATTTTTGAACAACCAAGTTTTGTACTGCAGAAAAAACTATGTTTTTGAAATCTCTTATAAAGGTTTCTAAAAGTATGCAATACAAAACATATATTACTCTTCGACACATTTATAAAACCATGTACAGTTTTCAATATTGGCATATAACTTTAACCGATGTAATATGTAATTTAACCGATGTAATTTTTAATAAACGTTCTGATTTTGATTATAAATGTTTTTCTTAGTGCAGGCCACCGGAAATTGTTTCGACAACGATTTCGAAAAAATGAGAGCAAAGTTTGGTTTGATCAGAGAGTTTCTGAGGAGAATAGTTGGCTAAATAAGGCAGTGCAAGACTCCAGACTCTGAACAATATGGCCCAGGCACGTTTTGAACTCTACCACACATTTCTTGAGCCGCGTCTTTTGCTCTTTCTGCTTTCGCGTGAGGCTTGACCCAGAAAAATCGAACACTCGCCAATTCTGCGGCTGATGAGGTTGAGGTTGGGCCAAATTTGGTGTTTCGACGAGCTCCATGAGAGGGGCTGTCTCATAAACCATTTTAAATGTCGGGCTTATTATTATTTTGACTGCGACGTCTTGCGGTTTTTGTGTTTATTGGCTGTTCT
Source organism: Drosophila kurseongensis (assembly GCA_018153305.1). Classification (NCBI taxonomy): domain Eukaryota; kingdom Metazoa; phylum Arthropoda; class Insecta; order Diptera; family Drosophilidae; genus Drosophila; species Drosophila kurseongensis. The sequence goes on from JAECXX010000156.1 coordinate 432,665, forward strand.
TATTTTGCTTGTTCGCTCTTTAGATGCGGTTGCAGTTTCAACTTAACTCTTTTTATTTTGTAAGCTGGGCTTATGAACTCTTTCCCCCCCTCTTCACTACCTGTCTGAAGGTTAACCGCGAGTTTTGTAAGTTGATTGGCTCCGGTTTATCCACAACGTCCGCTTGTTTATGTTCTTGAACTCTTTTTAAGTGTGTGCGGCCTCAGATGTTAATTTACAGCTTTCGTCGTCGTAACTTTGGCTAAAGGCAGCCGTCCTGCGAGGGGTTTGATTGCCGACCGCTTCCAAAGAAGTCGCGGATCTGGTCCATTTTAATGGAGCGGAGTTGCAATTACGAAGGCGTGCAGCTGAAACGTAACGTCATTTCAGCGAATGAATGATCGGTTAAGCTTGGAGTACTCCAAATCAGATAGGAAATATTTGCTACTAAAATGTATTAACTTGTCCATAAACTAAATCCATAAACTAATCCTACATACATTTTTCTTCTTCTCCAGCCAACAAAACACATAGTTTTATGTATTGCGCTTGGGAGATCATAATTTGTCTAGCTATATCTTATGTCGATCTTGAGCTGCCGCAACTTATGCTATTTTTCGTTCGTCAGTTAGGTGCCAGCTGTTAACCGGTTTTCGAACCTGCCTTCGGGCGTACCAACCGCCACCGATTGCCCCGTATTCCTATACCCCCGCCACCATTCAACCTCCCACTTGCAATATATAAATTTATACATGTTCTTCGACGTCCGCCTGTTCCTCTCCCTGGCTTTGACTCTGACTACTAATTAGCAGTTAACAATTGCAACATTGACCTCCTCACCATAATTCTTTTTCGCATTCTAGTTTGCAAGCCACGAGAATAGCGAGAATGCTTTTTGCTTTGTTCCATTGTCTAAGGCGAAAGATCCAACTAAAAGATACAATAACATGGCAGCAGGTTTACCTTGTTGTAACCTCGCCAAGAACTCCAGGTGAAAAGGCAGAAAAAGAAAAGAACCCAACCTAGCCCAAGTTTTCCTTTGTCTAACAACGGGGAAAGAGAGGGTAGCTCTGCTACCGCACCATTTGTTGCCAAGACTTTGCCATTTCTAAGACTTTTAATAATTTTCAGGAACCCCTTTTTATTTGGTTCAGATGTTCGTTATGTTGGCCGAATCAGAAACCAAGAATTGGAGATTGAATTTCAAACTGTTGAGTTTGAAGTTTTAAGCCTATTTAAATTTATTTCAAAAATATTTGTAAACTTTTGCATATTAACAATTTTGTTTGTAAGATCGCAAAATTCTTGATAAGAATTTGATGGAAGGCCTTGGCATGCGGATGGGAATATTTGGGTGCAGTTTATTAGTTTAATAGTTTCCAGATTCCAAAATTTAAATCTCTAAAGTTTGGGCAGACATCTTAAGATAATATATTTGGGACGAAAACGTTTCATTTATTAATAACCAATATGAACAGTGGGTATTTATTTGTGTGTGCAATTTTTGACCATTTGCAGTTGCCTGTCGTTGCTGTCGCCCTCTCGCTGTTCTTTTTTTCGCATTTTGTTTGATTTTTGCAACTGGCAACTTTAACGATTGCCATAACTGTGGCAGCCGTTGGCTCGGTTGCCGTTGTGTGCTGCCTTTGCCGTTTTTGTTTCGTCTATACGTGTCTTTATAAACATGATCACTTTGGCCGATTTCTTGGCTTGACTCGGCACTTTTCAGTTGGTGGTAGAAGGTGATGCGGGGCCACTGAAAAAGACGAAAAACATGTTGCCCAAATGTTGTTGCTGCTGCAGTTGCAGTTGCATTTACAAGCAACCTACTGTTGTTGTGGATGGTTGTGCAACAATTGGAGGCATTTTCGACTGCTTTTGAACTTTTGTTGAAAACGGAAAAAGAATATATGCCGTGTTAAAAAGTTTTGAAATTCTATATCAATCAGATCACGAAGTGTTTTATTATGGTCATAAGTTTGTAATGCCTCTCCGATGATATAAACTACATAAATTCCTGATCAGCATCAATATTCCTCGCTTTTTTTGTATCAAATATGTTTTATATTTAATTTTCGGATACCTTGATTTTAATAAAAATCGGATTACTTTATACCATATTCACTGCCATATTAATCGCGCAGTCTAAGATTAAAAAATAAATTTTATTATTTGTACACCGATTATAGCCTTTATAGGAACGATTGGTTAAAATCTTGTTGTTTGCAAATAATTATTTAACACAGCTTGTACAACAACATTCTATAACATTCGTGATCAGCGTTTTAATTTTTTTAAATTTTGTTCATTAAAAATAGTTTAAAAAAATGAAAATCTTTAAAAAAATTAATCAACCAGTGGTTTTTGTTGTGTATTATCAACGCAAAAAATCAAATTTAATTTACTTTTTAATTTTCGGCTAATTTCTTAACAATGTACGGGTGGGTGCTATTTTTAGGAGTCTTAGTAAAAATGATCTTGGTGAAACGCTTTTCCAAGTTTTCAATATATTTTTTTAATTAATTAATTGATTAGGCAGAAAATATTTTAAATAATAATATTATTACGATTGCGAAATTTTTAAGCCGAGCTATACCGCTTATCAAAGCAGACGGTCATAATCATCTTAAATATTATCGGTATAATCTATGTATGAATATAAAAATGTTCCTCAAAAACCTTTCTCCGTCTATTAATTAATTGAGAAGTGCTTACTAATTTTCAATAAAAATGGACACAAACTTATCATCAACAATTACGGTACCACACCTTCACCAAAATTAAACAGATTCAACCCTAGTGTCAGTCATTTAATTAAGGAGTAAATCAGCGCAAAGTCTCCAGATTGAAAAAAATAAATAAATTGTATTGTTTATTTATTTATAACACTGAAGGTCAGCTAATAAATCCCCGAAAACAACGCCAAAGGAGCTCAAAAACATCAGGGCCCGGGTGAGTCAAAATTTATGACCAATAGCAAACTTAATTTATGCTAAGAATAAAGAATAACTTGATGATGAATACGAACAAGCTGGTTCTGCTCGACTTGGCTGGTGGGATCAGGCTCGACTTGGCTTGGGTTCGTGAACAAGAAATCGATAAAAATCTCATCAAGTTAAGCAAAACGATAAAAATTGATTGGCGCATGGCTCCAGACTAACGCCTTTAAAGGCCCCTATATTACGGCTTCAGCTTCAGCTCCAACTCGATCTTCAGCTTCGACCTAGGCTTCGCGACTGGGAAGAGAACTTGAAAAAAACTTTCTGTAAAAAACCAGTCAATAAAATGTCTTTAGAAACTATTCTAATGCGACGTAGAGGCTGGCCAAGTCGGGGCTAAAGACAAATTGAACCGAGCTTGGGGAGCTTCTCTCTCTCTTTATCTGCCGTTTTTGCTTCGCCAAATACTGTCGTCTGATGACTAATCACTTGAATATTGCCAACTGAAGACGGAGGTTCTGGCTCGAGTTTGCGTTGATTTTTGATTTGCATGTAGTATGCCCTGACAAAAAGTGTTTCGGATATTCGATTGATTATCGATTGCAACTCTAATTTTACTTTCCACATGGCGAAAAATATATGAAAGAGAAAAAATCGATTACGGGAACCACTCCGATTTGTCATCATTTTATGCGGACTCTATTGAACAAAAAAGTGTGAATTCTATATTTAAGTAAGAAGAATTAAGTAACCTGGATAGGTAGGGTATGGATTCTTCACTCTACATCGTTTGCTTTGCCTTTTGTTTGGTCCTCTTGGTTGCTTTGCTTGATTGGTTCCACTCATTCCTTTCTTTCCACCATTGCTCCCCCGCCAGAAAAACTTGTTTCTTCCTGCTTCAGGTTTCTTTTCGGTTCTCTTTTTCACAGTGACTGTTTTCCTCTGAGCTTTCCTGAGCTTTTGGATTGTTGTTTTATAAAACATACGACGTGTGCATTACGACTTCTAGCTTCAGTTGACACTGTAAAAACGGGAAAAACTTTGTGTGACTGTTTCGCTGTAATAGAGTTAACAGAAAATATAAATGTTTCAATTAACCTGGGTCAACGGTATCAACTATAATACCGAACCCTTCGGTAGTGAATAAGTTTAAAATATTTAATATTTGTTTATATCAATCCCTTGAATCACGTTTACCGAAAAGAAGTTCAGTATATCTTTCAGTGGCTCTCAGCTGATTTAAATAACTTTCAAAAACTTTAACAGGCTATAAAAACTAAAAAGAACAAGTAATCAAAATATTAAAATGTAGGATTTTTACTTAATGTTCATTATTATTAGTTATTTCTTCTAGGTATTCCTAAATATGCAAGAATAATTTTAAAAAATTAAGAATAAAGGAAAAAAAACAAAAAAAATGAAACATCTTATTTGAACCACGTTACAAATTCAAATCGTAGATAATGTTTATGGTCCTTTTCTGTGATTTTTTTGATAATTAATAAGAGCATTTCACTTCAGTTTTTAAACTCTGTTAAAGTTTTTGATAGTTAGTGGTTCAAATAAGCTGTGAGCCACTGTTTATAGATTTAAAGTAATATTTAGAACAAATGTTATTTTAATATATAAAAAAAGATACTTATATTGTAAAAATTATGCAAAAGGAAATCAAAAATAAAAACTAAAAACAAGTCTTAAAAATTCGAGTATTTAATTACATTTTGTAAGCCCAAGAAGCAAGGAACTTTTCTTTGTCAAGGAACTTGTGTTTTGGTATAAAGTCTTGTATAGTAGATTTTATTTTAAATCTAAACAGACTTTTGACTTTCAGTTGGCTAATCTTCTAACAACTAAAAAAACAAGACAAACAGTGAGATCTGATCATTAGACAGCCAGTCGAACAGGTTGACACCGCACGGTTATATGTATATTGTATGCACCTTCCAATCTCGAATGGCGGGACTGTCGCAGAAAAAACTATTAAATATATAAATCATATATGTATATATTTATGTACAAAAGAAATTATCATATTCAAATAGAAAATACACCCATGAGCATTGACAATCTCAGAAAACTAAGACCGCGGTATAGTGGGCTCTGCGAATATTTCCCCTCTACAGAAAGTCAAGCAACGACCTTGGGAAGTCGTCTATAAAATTATTGATAGTATATAAAAATGAAAGTAATAAAAAATCGATATTCTATTTTTGGGAAATAAATCAAAGTAACAAAAAATCGCTTTTCTCTTTTTGGGAAAAGACTCATTCTACGGCATTCATAATGTCATAGACTTACTGGCTGATTCACTTTGACTTCTTCAAGAAGTCTTGTTAATTGCCGCAAACTATCTTATGATAATCTTAAGTGAAACGAAATAAGATAAGGCAGATAGATAAGGCAAACACCTGTTCCCTTTTCGTATGCCTCAAAATCATATACACCACACATCAGAGTGGGCGAACGATCACGTCCTTGGTGGCCAATATTACTTGTAGGGTAAACGGGGTATAGTAACAGAGAAAGCTATAAATTCGGGAAAAAGGTTTTACATAAAACAAAAAAGGACGCAATCTTCGGCAAGCCGAAGTATATATAGTCTTATAGTTATTAAAAACGCCGGATCCGGCTCGTTCCGACTTATGTGTATTACTACCTGCAATCGAAATACAAGTTTTGGAAAAGTTTCAAGCAGATAGCTTTAAAACTGAGGGACTAGTTTGGGTAGAAACGGACGGACGGACAGATAGACATGGCTAGATCGACTCTCCTGGTGATGCTGATCAAGAATATGTGTACTTTATAAGGTCGTAAATGTCTCCTTCACTGCGCAGCAAAATTTTGACTGAAATTATAATAAGCTCTAAAAGGAGTATAAAAAAGTTTGGCACGAGCCCTTTTTTGAAAATGGTAATTGCTTAGTTCCAATTCATGGGAATCCTACTATTTGTTCCCACAATTACTATTACTATTGTATAGTAAGGCTTCTACTCCCTAGTGGATTTACCATTTTTAAAATTACATTTTTATTTCAGCATAGTTGTTTCACCAGTATTCTTGGGTTGGCAATTTTTAACTATATTAACCTTTACGTAAACGAATTAAGTAACGAATTTCGAATGAGTAACTATTTTTTAGTTAACCCATCTATCCATGGGCTGGGAAATTGTAATATTTTGTTGCTTATTTTTTATTGAATAAAATAATGGGTATCATAGTTTAACACCTTTAGCAGAATAATTTTGCGGTCTACTTATATTTGTATACCCATTACACATAGAGTAAATGGGTGTGTTGAAATTTTTGCAAAGTATGTAACAGGTAGAACTTTACTTTATACTTTCGGAAACGCATCCTTCCGAAAGTATAAAGAAAAGCTATAGAGCAATAAGTGTTAATTATGACGTCATTTTGTATTTGAAAATGGGGTTCATATATTTGAGAGAGCGAAAGATTGAGCGAGATAGCTGGTGGACAAGGGTGCTGCTCGCTTACAGCTTGTGGTGTTTGTACTGTAGTTCGGCAGATGGCGCCTCCTAAAATTGATTTATTTTGAAATTGGTTAGCTGAGTAAAGGGGATCTTATAGTCGTGGCACTCGACTATAGTGTTTCTCCTTGTTTGTTTTAGCTTCAAGAGTATATAATCTTTACACCCTTGGTAATATTTCGCTACCAGTTTCTTTTCTTGTAAGATGTTTTTTGCAAAATTTTTAGGTGACATATTCCATTTATTTTCGAAGCTTGCAATTTCAGGAATACGATTTTAATTTTATATCAGACGACTGTCCGAATCTTTACTTTTGTAAATATTGCTCCCATAGAAACTATCGAAAAAGTTTTCGGAAAATCACTATAACTTCACTGTTTAAACATGTAAACAGTAGTTTTACATTTTTGTTAAATCTGCAAGGGATTCATATGTATTTATCGGTAAACTAAGAAATTTTTCCTAATATATTTATGTACTATATATGGACTGGGATTATTTCTCAATTTTCCTATATTTTAGGATTTTTGTATTTAATGTTGTTTTTTGGTTCTAGAAAAGGAATAAAGTCATATAATTACCAATTGAAGCAGTTTATAGAAATAGCCGTTCGCAATTTGACCATGAACCTTTTTGTTGGAGGTTCAAAAAGTTAGCAATTTTAAAGAATAGCCTAAACTATAAACACCCTGCTGGGAAATGAGGGGTGAGTGCGAATGGAGGGAAAGAAGGCGATTGGAGCCCATGAGCCTTGGGGTTGAAGAACTTAACTCCGTGAAACAACGACAAAGGCAAAAAAACAATAAAAATAAGCTCGAAGAACAGAGAGAAAAAGAGATCCATTGCTCACATTTGTGGCACAAACAAGACATCAAGAGCCAGACATGGGACACAGAAAGAAGAGGAGGAGAAGATGGGGCAAAGACCATCGAAACACGACGTGAAAAAGTGGACAAAAGAAAGGCCAAATACGTTCAAACATTGGCAGCAAAAGAAGAAGTAGCACGACGACTTGTTGCCAAGACATAAAAAACTGAAACAAAAGCAAATGTGACGAAGAAGAGGAAGGCACGAAGGAGAAAAGTGAGAGAGCCAAAACAGTAAAAAAAAAAACACGTCATGCTGACTGCCTTTGCTTACCTATGTATGTATGTATAAGAACACCTTCCCACTCCCCTTCTTTGGTTGCTCCGCCTGTGCCAAGAACAAGTTGTAAATGAGGGAGAAAAGCAACTGAAAGAAGAGCCAGCGAACTGAAGAAGGAAAAGCCAAACACACAGAGAGAGAAAGAAGGGTCATTGGCGGCCGTTGACTTTGTCTCGCTGATGACCTTGCCCGAAAAATGTAATAGTAATGTGAAAAAACACAAAGAAGGGTAGCTGCAAATGCACACACACTACTGCAGCTGAAGAAAAAGAAGCAGAAGATTGGGGAGCTACGGGCTTGCAGCTGTTGACAAAAGAGAAGGAGAAAGAGGGGCGAGATAACGAAGATGGGGATTTTTGGGCACAGGGCCAAGGCGAATGGAGCAACGGAACTTTTCAATACCAGCGAGTATAAATAAAACAAATTGAAGAACAGTAGATACTGCTTACATGAAATTTCTATTTTCTAATTAGACAGAAAAATTATTAAAAATAGAAGTACATGTATTTCGTTGCTATTGGGCTGACAATTTTATTGTAAATATCGTTAAAAAAAAGTTACTCTACATGGCATGTGTTTTTTTGTATTATATTTTTGAAATAGGTAATTGTTTTCTGCCAAAAGCAGTTTTACTATTATAATGTACCTTTTTTTTTAGAGTAGAATCATTAATTTTAAGTAACGCTAGTATTTAAATTTAGTGTTTAAAGAAATGTACCGAAAACACAGTTAACTAACGAGTAGGCATGGGCTGTAACATTTTCCGAGCTAATAAAAGTTCATTTGCAAATAAACAAAAACACTATTTAATTTAAGACATACATTAATGTTAACCGCCGACCGCTCTCCTACCTCCCATTGATTTGACAACCGTTCCAATTCATCGATTACACAACAAACACTATAAATTGCAACCTGCCAAAAACAGTTTGATCAACTTAGCCAAAACTCAATAGATGCATCTAACTTGGTCAACAGCCGAATGCTAGCACGCATGCAGGGTAAATTGCAGTTCAAGCTAGAATACATAGCTCAACTTCATTTGGTTGAATGCGATCGTAGCCACCTTGTCCCAAAAAAAACTTGCTAGTAATTCTGAATTTTTTATCCACCATTTTTTTTTTCTTGATGTTGGTTAGCATCGTACACTTGAAGTTTTCTCGTTCGCGTCGCCCGGCTGGCTTTTGATATTAATTAAACGCACGCAGCCGAGCCGAGCCTCAGTCGTATATGTATAGAGCCACTGCCGGCGGCAACTGCACCAAACCTGCAATATGCCCACCCAGCAGCAGCATCGTGCTTAAACGAGTTCCAAGAGCGCTGCAGCACAGACCAGCTTCAAAATAAGAAGAAAAAAAAAGGAAGTCGATGGCAGCTTTTAATTTTCTGTGCGTCGCCTTGCTGGTGGGCGGTCGTCGCGAATGGTCGCTGCTGCTCCACGCAAGGGCGAACACTCAAAAAATATTTGCGGTTATTTGTTAAAGGTTTGCTTCTTTGGGCTCTTGCATTGTTATGCTCTACCTCTGCAACATTTGCTGTTCATACTAGTATAATAAAACTTGGATTGCTAGCGAAGAAACAGTAAATATTTTCCATAAAAGAAGTGATAAACATAATCCCATGTAGACTATACATACATATGTATGTACATATGTAAAACAACTGTGCTCAGGCCTATGCCAGCGGATTATGGAACTTTTAGCACTCTCAGCATACATAAAACTCAAACAATAGTACACATTCTTTTTTATGTCGATATCCTGTGCTCAAAACACCGAGTAATCCAACAACAACTACCATATTTAATTTGTCCGTATAATTGTTTGTATTTGTGCGTGCTCTGCATTAATATGGATTTGAGCACCACTAAATCTAAAACATTTTTTTTGTCCAAAACTGTAAGTTGTTAATAAAAAATAAGCTACCAATTCTATTTCTTATGCAAAAAGACCTTCTAAAAAAGAGTTCTGATCTAAAGTTCGAAAAAAACAGCCGTGTGATTTAAAGTCATAAATATTATTTCTAGGTAAGAACTGACTGGCTGATAATCCGGGAACTGATATTCAGAATATTTGTCGCTTGCTTTTTAGCAACATGTCTGCATTTAAAAGCAACATTCGCGACGACCTTGAGTCTGGCGGAGCAGCGCCAACAGCTGCAAACAAGTTAAAAACAAATAAAAACAAAATAAGAACAAGATTTATAAATAAACTTTTGTGAGCAGAATGAATTCCCCACTCCCGTTCTCAGTTATCTTCTGTTGATATTGATAGTGCGGTGGAGCTCGATTATGGCGATGGAGTGAAGGCCTCGCTGATAAGGCCGCAGATGACGGAAAATGGAAATGGAAATGCACTAATGTTCTGCACATGAGCGCGCCATTCTTAACATTGTAATAATAAAAAAGAATGATACAGCACAAAATAAAACAAATAACAAAGCGCAAGCGTAACATTTCCTGTTTGTCGAACGGTAAATTGTAATTGCCATGCAGACGACGAATACCTGCCTGCAACATTGCAATTGCCCGAAAATCTCTGGGCTCCCCAACATGAAGGTGGCAGTTGCAAGTTGCATAGAGGAGCTTGCGGCTTCTAGGCTCTTGGAATGTGTCTGGGTCGTTAGATTGGTCGTTCCGCTGCTTGCTATACACGGCTGCAAAGTTGGCTAAGTTGTCTTGTCTTCTGGTTTCTTGAATAGGCGACCAAACTTGTTCGCTTTGTTTATCTGCTATTTGCGCCGTACACAGGACAAATTAATAAAGTTGAACAAAAACGGTATCAAAGATATCACAAAATGAATCAATTAATATTTTGGATATTATATACAAACCAAGTTTTTCCCACTCAAAATTGTGGCCACAATAAGAATCTATTGACTTTAGGATCTGTAGATGGACTATTTTTTGGTTAGGATCCTTGACCGTCATTATTTTGTTATTATTAAATATTAAATTTCTTCACGTTTTATTTTGAAACAGGAACACAATTAACTATTTTTCCAGTGGAGCTATTGCACTAGTACCGGTTTTCTGTGTATTTTTTCCCCCATTTGCTGCTATTACAAGGCAACCGTGGTCATATCGATGGCAGACAAGAGACGCGACTTGACGCACCTGTTGAAAATCAAGTTCTTTCAGTTGTCAGCATACATATGCATACTTGTAGATATATAGAATATATATAAACATTGCACCACTCAGTTTTCATACCCGTTACTCGTGAAATAAAAGGGTTTATTGTATTCGCACAAGGCTAAGTAACAACCTAAAGCGATACGATTAGGGAAGTTTTTTCCGAACATCAATGTTTCACTTTTGAAGAAATTATTAAATAAATGTGCCTATTATTAACAAAAAACAAAACTTTTATTTTAATAATAGATTTATATATCGAGATTTGCAATATATAGATTTTTGCAAACATTGGTGTTTAAACAAGCTATTTTCTTTTAATGTACAATTTGAAATAAGCAAATAATATAATAATTAGCGTAGAAACGGACGGACAGGCGGACAGACATGGATAGGTCGACTCTCCTGGTGATGCTGATCAAGAATATATATACTTTATAGAGTCGAAAATGTCACTTTCACTGCGTTGGAAACATTTGACTGAAATTATAATACCCTCTGCAAGGGGATAAACATATTTATGAGTTTAGGTCAATTACGACGCCACATCCTTAGATGTCTAAAAGGAGTTCAACATCGATATCTTATTTCCTCAAAAATATTGAATTAAATTCATCAAAAAGGTTGCTGTATATAGACACCTTTAGGGATTGGAATTCGTTGCTTTCGCACATACCCTATTAAAAATGCAAGACTACCAGCTTCCTTACAGCTCCATAGCGCACCTTTTTGTCATGTCTAACCTGTTGGCTTTGGCAGCACAAGTGTTGCAATTTGTTTGCCATTTTCCATAAGGCAATTTCTGTTGCACATTATGCTAATGACCTGCCGCTGTCCCCTTCGTCTTTTCCCCTCTCCAACACCTCGCCCAGACTCCTCGGGTCGAGGTGATTAATCAAAAAGCTCGCAACACTCGGCGAGACCATAGGCACATAGAAAAATGTTGCCCCATTGCCTGGTAATGCAATTTGCAAAACCCGCAGTTTGTGTCTCAGCCAGAAACATTACATACCTCCTTTTTGTCAATTGGCAAAAGGTTTTAAAAGGTGTTTGTATTTGTATATGCGGCTGCTATGTTTGTTCGTAGTGTTGGTGTGTCTTTGAGGCGTGCTAAAAATGCTTAGAAGTTAAAAATTTTATTTTTGCATAAGTTATAAAATCAACAATGATATGTATGAATATACACTAAGCAATTGTTTTACTAAGATTGAATAAAAGTAATTGAAGAACCATTTTCTAAATTGTTTGTTTCTATGGGAGCTATAGAATATACGTAACCCACTTTATCCGATTTAACCAATTTCTTTTTGACTTCGCCTTTAAAATTGTTAGTATTTTGAGTGGAAGTACAACTGCTCGCATTTTGCCATCTATTTGGATTGCTAAACGTGGGGGAATTAATAGACGAACTCTTATCTACTTGTAAACGCAAACCTGATTTATGGAAAAAATAGAACCATTTATCGGAAAGTCGAATTAGTAATTTTTTTAAATATTTTGTCGTTCTATATCTGCAAGGTTTTATAAACTGGGGCTTGCCGAAGTCAGCCAACACCCACTAAAACCACCCATCCCCCTCAATTCGGGATGCCGTGGTCCCCAATTATAGCACCCTACCAACCCCAATTTGTGGGGTGCTTCTGCTGTCGTAAACTGTAAACAGATCTGCAATAAAAAGTGTGCCCTCGCCGCTTTCATGTTACGCATAATTGAAACGAACTTCCTACTCAGTGGGCAAACTCCGACGTCAACAACGATATCATCCACCCCACAGAGAAGGGTCGAGGTCGCAAGGGACCAGATGAACGGGGAGGCCAGGGCCACCCCCGGAGCTAATGCCCCACAAAGCATGTCAATGCCATGAATATTATTGACATGAATTTCCACCCACACAAATTCCAAACTCTCCACAGAGCCGACGAGTACGCCATATTCTTTTCAAGGGAGCACATTTCCGCGATAGCAGAAAAGAACGCAATTGGAAAAACCTGAAGGTCAACCCCTTTGCCACAGCTCTGAGGGGAGTTTTCTGTCTAGTTGAAGTTGCCTTCGATGGGCTGTCAAGCTCAGAGCCTGATAAAAATCGATAAACGACAGACAGCCAACGCGGAATGGGCGATGGAGCCCAACCCCGCCGAGCTTATGGGTGGGTTCTCGGCCAGCGGACTTGTCGTTCACTTAGCTTGCCCCCACAAAAATGGCATTACCGAGTTGAACTCGACTTTCTGGGTTCTGGAATGCCACCCTATTTTGTTAGTATGCTTTATTGCAGGGGCTTGCCAAATTGCACTAAAAGTGCATTTAAGTTGCCTGTGGCATTCCGAACTTAAGGTACCCTTTAAACTTAACTAATTTTAATTGAGCTCGGAGCCTTTCTTCCAATTTTGAATGCATTATTAAGAGAGATACAAAAATGATTTCGAACCTCTTTTAAAGTAGGAATGTTGTCTATATATCTATAATGGATTCATTTTACGGAACCAATTTCCTAAAATGTAGACTTCAATATTTTAATAATTAAGGAAATAGTCAATATTTTGGGTCTTTTAGGTAGGCATTACTAAAATGATATTTTAGTCCATTTGGAATTTCGTGGGTCATACATAAGTAGATCTTTTTGTCGGAATTTCCTGACTCAAAGTCACGAAAGTCGCGATAAGAGTCGAGCAGTTTCACTCAATTAGAGTGGAATACCTAAGACTAAGGCCTGTTTTCTCGTTCCTACTTTTATTTCATTTTCAAAGTACTTCAAAATAACTGGACCACGAATTAGTGTTTATAAAGACCTAAAAAGTGCATTCAATTTGAATATTTTATACTTTAACAACGGTTTTCTTAAAACGGGGACGTAATGAAGAGATTCTAGTTTCGAGAAAGTAATTTTTTCAAAATAATTAGAGTTAGAAAAACATTAGTAACATCATTTTTTTTCTAATTTAATAAACAAATATAACTTTTTTCCATTTTATGTTATAAAGATAACAGTATAAAATTAGTATAAATTTGCACATATTGTAAACTGTTTGTTCTTTGAGGTGCATGTATTAACTTAATTTATCAGCTCAAAGAAGTTGGGTCGACTAAAATCGAGATGAAAATTGTGAGATGAAATGAAAACTCAGAGCATTACCACTGCTATACTCCCACCCAAGGCCGAATTTCATCAATCGGTAACCCCTCCTAAACACCAAACTCCAAGTTTATGAACACTTCCGCCTGAGAGGCCCTTAAACTCTGAGCAACAACAACAGTGCCTCATCTGTGTGGGTACAGTTCTATTTCCAACAGGGGCGAAACAGAAAACCGGAAACCGAGAAGCCGAAAGAGAAGCCATCATCGAACCTCGCTTGGCTGCATTTGCCGGCCCTAAGTGCCCTCAGACCAGGTCCATAGTATGAGTACTTCCCTGAAAGCCAGAACATGGAAATCATCAAAACCTAATGCTGACCACTCAATCTCCGCGTCCCTCTCCCAACGCTCTCTCTCCTGCTTTTGTGGCGCACCCACGCAAACTTAGCTCTTTCTTTTTTCATATATGTACATACTTACATATGTATATGTACAACCATTTTTGTTTATTTTGTTTGTGCTAATTTTTTACACACACTCATGCAGTACGTCCCCAAGAATATTTCTGTTCTTTCTCTAACCCCAAATATAAAGACAATAACAACGTTCTCTCTCTCCCTTTCTCTGCCCCTCTTTTGTCACCGACGGCGCATGTGTGCGTCTTACCCTGCCTATGTGTGTTTCTCTCTCTTCTTGAGTGCGGGTGTGTGTGTGGAGCTGCCCTCGTTGCTGCGTCTTCTTCTTCGTGGCTTGCTTCGCCGCCGCCGTCGTCGACGTGGTTGTTGTTGTTTTATGCAAGGTCGTTTGCGTACAAAATTCAACATTATTTGAAGGTCGTCCTTTGCTTGTTCTGCGTTCTGCGCGTCGCTTCTTACTCGTTCTCGCTCTCTCTTTCACAGCCGGCTCTTTCTGATTATCCCTCTCATCGCTGTCTTGGTTTTGTCTTGGCGCAGTGCGTTGGTTGTTGTCTCCGCTAAACAAAACGAATTCTTATTGGGGGTCGATTAAAATCATTTACGAATGTTGGCGCAATTCTAAGGAATACCTGGCATTCAAACCTGCATATTTATTCTATGAAAGCAAACTTAAATAAGGGAAAAGAAAACGAACTAAACATACATATGTATGTACGTACATATGAGTGTAGTTACATATGTATGTAACATATACATATCTATGTACATATACATAGGTTAAATATGAATTTAAGAATCCTGCGCCAGATTAAACATTTTGGACACTGTGCGTCTGCTTTACTGCATTTCAAACTTTCAATTAAGGGCTTGTACTCAGATCTAAAACATGTTCGTCAGATTTTTAAAGGTTCATCCGATTTAAAATTTGCTAAAATGCTCGAACAGAAAAAAAAATATTTGACAGAACGACTTTTTAGCAATGATTACAGTAATCTAGTTTTCGTGCCACAAAAGGTGTGACAGTAAATTAAGTATGCCTAAATGTTATCAATACGTCCGCCTACTATGGAAATATAAGAATACCGACCACATTAATGTGTCTTAGAAGTCTAAACTTCATGGTCTAACTTTTGGGTCTTGGTTCACGGTGGGCCAGAACCAGTTGGGAACTATAAATGTAGAACTGGGAGAAAGTCCAATAAGTTACTGGTTTTATAGCTACTTTACAGTAAACAAAAAAAAACAACTAATGAAAAGTGCAGCAATACAAAATATAACAACAGAACAAAAATGTTTTCTATTTAGTGACACTAAATGTTTATCTCTAAAAGTATTGACGCGATCGATTTAAAGTTTTGGGACTACATTCTATAAAAATTGAATAAATTAAAAAAAAAATAATTGAGAAATGCCATAGTCGAGTGCTTCGACTATTGGATACCCGTTAATCTATTGTGGAAAACATACATGAAGGCATACTGACGAATTGCAGTGGCGTCACTGATTACGTTTGACTTAAATACATAATATATCTCCTGAGATTGTTAGATTTTTAAAATTTTTGGTTTGTCGATAGATATGGACCGAATAATAATTGCGTTGGAGTGGGCGTGAATCTGGTATAGTTTCCGAGATATGGATCTTCGTACAGCCAGACAGACGAACATATCTAGCCGTGGTGTTGATCAATAATATACATTCATATATACTTTATAGGGTTGAACAGTCTTCCTTCTACCTGTGGCCTGCCCTTACCGAATACAATATGCCCTAAAAATACAGCGATATCCATTCTTTCTATTTTCGTTATTTAGTTATTTTCCTGGGAAGCACTTCATATTTCTGCAGGGTAAACAACTTATTTACAATATAAAACATTTCTTAAATTTTTACCGCTTGTCTCCCAATAAAAACATGATTTAATCCCGAGATAAACTTTTAAAGTCAAATCCAAAAGTCTATCCCGCATATGGGTCCACTAAAAACCGGGGGTCAGGCACACTTGTGTGGCGCTGGGTTATTGTACCTTAAATTTATTATAATTCCCATCCAATCCCATCCATCGACTTCCCGCCTCTCCCGGTTGGCCGATTGCTTCATAGCTCCGACGTTCCATCGCCGCGGGTCGATGACACTTTTCGTGCTTGGCCATTGCCTATAAGTTGTATATTGCCTCAGCTATTGTTTGTGCTCAGAGCTTCACTAAAGGAAGGCTGATAAGAAGAATGGACAGAACGAACTCGTATGCGAGCGGTTCTTTAAAAGCCGGCTCGCGAGTCAGCTCAATTAGCATAAGTGGCGGTTGATGGCCGGGCAAGGTCGCCGTGGTGGGTGGCTGTTGGGTGGCATTGACCTCATTGTGGTCGGCCCTCCCGCCATCCTATAATAGGCCTTTGTTCGTGTTGCTAGGCGCTCAAGAGTCCGAGAAATCCGCTAACAAAGCAGACTGAGTCACTGCCGAAAGGTTCGCGAGAAACGATTTAAATAGATATAGAATAGAGAAGCGCGACTAGAAAAAAAATTCCCAAGCGAAGGTGCCGAACTTGAATCAAACTCGTTTTTATAGCACGGAAGGGGCTTACAATGTAACACCCTGCAATACTCGGGCATACATTAAAGGTAATACCTTAATGTCTAAGGTATCTCTCAGGAGTAGCACAAAAAAAAGTTAATTTAAAGCAACTCTGAAAGTTTTCATTCGCTGAAAATTAGCCAGTTTCTTTGTTTGAAACTTTTCCCAAATTTTAGAGTTCAATGTATTGATGCATATTATCCAAGACCATTTTTTGGTTGTTGCTCTTTATGTATGCATATCAAAGGACATTTTATAGGATATAGCCATGTTGGATCATTTAAGGAACGGCCAATTCACAACGTGATCATCCAAGATTGCTGGATTAGCAGAGCACACAAATGATATACAATTAGTTAATTTAACCTGATTCATACCCAGCAATTAAGCAACGCTTGGTGTGTACAAACCAAAATATTAATATTATTATTTTAAAAGGGTAACCCAAAATATGTATGTTAACATATCAGATTTAAGCTTAGTAACTTGTCTATAATTATCAACTTGTAAAAAAAAACCTTACATTTAGTTTAGAAGATAAAATATTTTGGTCCACGTTAGTTCGTAATTTATTTTCATACAGATGGATTAGATTTCCTCTAAGCTTTGACAAAATAATTTTAAATTAAAAATTGTAAGGCAAACTTTAAATGTAATTTCAGTCCAGGATAAAAATGGGAGAAAGATTTTTAACAAAATTATAACTGGCTTATGTGTTTGGAATCTGAGTAATCTTTTTTAAAACTCTAAAATAAAACAAGAGAGAACGCTATAGTCGGGTGCCCCGACTATCAGATACCCGTTACTCAGGTAAAGGGAGTGCGAGGGAGATGGAGATAGAAACTTTGATCACGCATAACTTTTTAACGAATGGTCCGATTTGAAAAATTTCTTCTACATTTCGATAGGTATTGATAAACACAATAAAACTGCATTTTTACTTTTCCGAAAAATTAAAATTTTTAAAATCGTATATAAGCGATTGTGGGCGTTAAAGGGGGCACCTTTTTGAAACAAACTTGCGCTGCGTAGGAACTCCTAGAATCTGCATGCAAAATGCCAATCTTCTAGCTTTTATAGTTTCCGAGATCTCAGCGTTCATACGGACAGACAGACAGACGGACAGACGGACAGACGGACAGACGGACAGACGGACATGGCTAGATCGACTCGGCTAGTGATCCTGAACAAGAATATATATACTTTATAGGGTCGGAAACGCTTCCTTCTACCTGTTACATACTTTTGCACGAATACAATATACCCTTTTACTCTACGAGAAACGGGTATAATTATTGCACAAATAAACAACCGTTGAGAATTAGACTATCTTATTTTACCTAATTGACATCCACTGTACCAACAAAATTGAATACGTTTTCTTTAAATTCAGTTCTCTACTTTGCACCGATTTCAGAATCGCACATAACTAATGTGGTTTATCCTGTCTTATCATTCCAGTTTTACAACACAATGGAACTGCATCAACGACACCTCTCCAATTTTTACAAATTGCACAACTGAGAATCAAAAGTCTTTGATAAATAAGTAAACCATAAGAAACTGAAGATCGCGGCCACCGACTCACCATTGCTGCAGAAACAACATGCCCAACATGTCCAGCATTAAAGCGGAGCAGAGTGCTCCCATGGGAGGAAGCGGCGGCTATCAACTACCAGTCAACATGTGCACCACCGCGGTGGCGGCCTCGACGACCACGCTGGGAGGAGGTCTGGGCGGAGGAGCCACTGGACCCCGGCACAACGTGTCCGTGACGAACATCAAGTGCGAGCTGGACGAGCTGCCCACGCCGAACGGCAACCTGGTGCCGGTGATCGCGAACTACGGGCACGGCAGCCTGCGGATTCCGCTGAGCGGTCAGCCGAGTCTCGAGGAGGAGTCCGATTCGGAGGCGGAGCTGGCGAACATCGAGAGCCTGAAGGTGCGGCGGAGGACGGCGGCGGACAAGAACGGACCTCGTCCCATGTCCTGGGAGGGCGAGCTGAGCGATGCCGAGGCCAACGGCGGCGAGGAGCTGATGGAGATGGAGCCGACGATCAAGAGCGAGGTGGTCGCCGTCGCCGCATCCACGCCCCTGCAGCCCGCCTGCGCCCTGCAGCCGATCAAAACAGAGCTGGAGAACATCGCCGGCGAGCTGCAGCAGCAGGGCAAGTCCTACCCCATGTCCAACTCCCACGTTCAAGGCCACTCCCACGTCCAAGCCCACACCCACTCCCACTCTGCCTCGAAGATCAAGCTGGCGCCGACGCAGAGCGACCCGATCAATCTCAAGTTCGAGCCGCCGCTGGGAGACAACTCGCCGCTGCTGGCGGCCCGAAGCAAGTCCAGCAGCGGAGGCCACCTGCCGCTGCCCGCGAATCCCAGCCCCGACTCCGCCATACATTCCGTCTACACGCACAGCTCGCCCTCGCAGTCGCCGCTGACGTCGCGCCACGCCCCCTACACGCCGTCGCTGAGCCGCAACAACAGCGACGCCTCGCACAGCAGCTGCTACAGCTACAGCTCGGAGTTCAGTCCCACCCACTCGCCCATCCAGGCGCGGCACGCCCCTCCCGCCGGAGCGCTGTACGGCAACGGGGGCGTGCACCACCACAGCGTGCTGTACCGCCCACTGAAGGTGGAGGCCTCGTCCACGGCGCCGTCGTCCGGCGGGCAGGAGGCCCAGAACCTGAGCATGGACTCGGCCTCCAGCGGCCTGGACGCGGGCGGCTCCTCGCACCCCGCCTCACCGGCGGGCATTTCGCGCCAGCAGCTGATCAACTCGCCGTGCCCCATCTGCGGCGACAAGATCAGCGGCTTCCACTACGGCATCTTCTCCTGCGAGTCCTGCAAGGGCTTCTTCAAGCGCACCGTCCAGAACCGCAAGAACTATGTGTGCGTGCGGGGCGGACCCTGCCAGGTGAGCATCTCCACGCGCAAGAAGTGTCCGGCCTGCCGGTTCGAGAAGTGCCTGCAGAAGGGCATGAAGCTGGAGGCGATCCGCGAGGACCGGACACGCGGCGGCCGTTCCACGTACCAGTGCTCCTACACGCTGCCCAACTCCATGCTCAGTCCTCTGCTCAGTCCGGACCAAGCGGCAGCAGCGGCCGCCGCAGCAGCGGTGGCGAGTCAGCAGCAGCAGCAGCAGCAGCGACTGCATCAGTTGAATGGCTTTGGAGGCGTACCCATTCCCTGCTCGAGTTCCCTGCCCGCCAGCCCCAGATTGGGGGGAGCTTCCATCAAGTCGGAGGAGGCGGCGGAGACGGGCAAGCATGGCCTGCGAACCGGAAGCGTGCCACCACTACTGCAGGTCAGTCCTCCAGCTCCGGCTTAATAAATAAAAAGAACGAAGCACCTCGCTTGTAGTTCTTAGACTTTGTCTATATTTTTTTAATTAACATGCTCACTAGACTGGGGAAATTCCATTAGGCAAAGGCATTTATTTTTCTACATAACTCTTGCAAGTAAAAACTTAAAGCATGTTTTTTATTATTGTGTAAAGCCTACATACCCACCTCTGGGTACTACTTTGATAACTCACACGGACCCGCAAAGAAAAGAGCCAAAATGTCAAAACATTTTAGCATATTATTTTAACATTAACATATAAAGTTACGAACACAAGAACATTTAATAGGTTCTCTTTTTGGGCAGCTATGGTGTGAAGATTACTGTCTCACCATTATCGAGGAGGGTAGGATATGCAGGAAAAGGGATTTTATATTTGTCAAATAAACCCTATTGAATACATTTTAAATATATTGCAACTATGGTTTTGTGCCTATAGCTAAAATCCTTATCGACTCTTTCAGGAAATCATGGATGTTGAGCATCTCTGGCAGTACACCGACGCTGAGCTGGCCCGTATAAACCAACCGCTGTCGGCATTCGCCTCCGGCAGCTCGTCCTCATCCTCGTCGTCCGCCGCATCCTCGGGCGCCCACGCACAACCGCAGCTGACCAATCCACTACTGGCCAGTGCCGGCCTCTCGTCCAATGGCGAGAACGCCAACCCCGATCTAATCGCCCATCTCTGCAACGTGGCCGATCACCGCCTCTACAAGATTGTCAAGTGGTGCAAGAGCTTGCCGCTTTTCAAGAATATTTCGGTTCGTAAAGGGACTATATGGCACTCATTGAATATTGTTGTATATTTCAATCCCTTCCAGATCGATGACCAGATATGCCTGCTCATTAATTCGTGGTGCGAACTGTTGCTCTTCTCCTGCTGTTTTCGATCAATCGACACTCCCGGCGAGATTAAAATGTCACAAGGCAGGAAGATAACCCTATCGCAGGCCAAGTCAAATGGCTTGCAGGTGAGTTAAACATTATTGTAATCCCAATGTTCCTTATTTGTTGGCAATACCTGTAAATCAAGGTATACAATTCAGGTTGCTTATATCTAATAAGAGTAAATTCACCCCAGCAACACCAATATAACCTCTTATTTATTGTAGACCTGCTTATATCTAATAAGAGTAAATCCACCCCAGCAACACCAATATAACCTCTTATTTATTGTAGACCTGCATTGAAAGGATGCTCAATCTGACAGATCACCTGAGGCGATTACGCGTTGATCGCTATGAATATGTTGCCATGAAGGTGATAGTGCTGCTGCAGTCGGGTAAGAAATGCAATTATCTGCCAAATTGACTCCAGGGTTAATCAAAGAAATGTGTCCCCTCAGATACGACGGAGTTGCAGGAGGCGGTGAAGGTGCGAGAGTGCCAGGAAAAGGCGTTGCAGAGCTTGCAGGCGTACACCCTGGCCCACTACCCCGACACGCCGTCAAAGTTTGGGGAACTACTGCTGCGTATTCCTGACCTGCAGCGAACATGTCAGGTGAGTGCGGTGCTAAGCATATTTAAATGTCACTCTGTGCGAATA
The DNA here is from genome assembly GCA_018153305.1 of Drosophila kurseongensis. Classification (NCBI taxonomy): domain Eukaryota; kingdom Metazoa; phylum Arthropoda; class Insecta; order Diptera; family Drosophilidae; genus Drosophila; species Drosophila kurseongensis. The sequence continues at coordinate 454,300 of JAECXX010000156.1, forward strand.
ATAAATGTCTTTTAAAGCTGGGCAAGGAGATGCTGACGATCAAGACTCGGGATGGCGCGGATTTCAATTTGCTGATGGAGCTCTTGCGCGGGGAGCATTGACAATTGATTACAGAGATAGAAATCTGCTGCCGTTGGCAAAACAAGTTTTACATATTTAGTATTAGATACATATATTTTGGAGATAAGTTCTTTAGTTGTAAGCTCTGAAAACATGTGCCTAAAAACCAAAGCCACGATAGCAGCCACATCAGGCCCACTGGTCGAGATTGAATCTAAGCGCAAGATTGCCAAATTTTTACACCAATATATATTTTGATATAAGCCATGTGCAGGGCCCTAGATTGCTGTTGTTGTTGGCTAGAGTTTCAGTAAGAAAAGTATATATTGATTTTGCTATATATACATATTTGACTTATGTATAGTGTAAACTAAAGCACACATGGAAAATGAAAAGACTAAAAAAATTTATTTAAAAAATTACTTTTACTATTACGAAAGGATAAAAACGAAAAGGCATAAAAAACACAAAGGCATAAAAGTAAATTTAGTAACATCAGCTAGCGACATTTTTATACCTACCTACATAACGGAAAATATTCAATGTATTTTTAATGAATGCCAAAACCAATTTGGTTTGAAGGAGTGCTGCTGAAATTTTCGATAATATCTCTATATATATTCATTATTAGAAAACGGAAAATGAAATCCAATTTTTAAATGTTGTAGCATTTAGTTTTAGTGCAATTTCACCCATGTCTACATATATTAAATATATATCTTCAACCAGATATCTATGTTCGCAAACCTATATACAACAAAAGACCACTCGAAATCGCCATCCTGGTTGGCTAAGACTATTCCAGTTATGCTGTTTGTTGCATAAAAAAAACACAACTACATACATAAATCAAATGTATCATTTTATACTTGAGGTTAAGTTTTGTATTAATTTCTGTTTTATACTTATTTTTATTATGTAAATCTTACTTAAATAGCTGAAGCAAATCCTGCAACAGGATTCAAAACACGTAAATACACAAAACAATATAAAAAAAATCATTTTTTGATTATATCTAGATAGTTGTTTCCTGCATATGTGTGTGTGTCTATATGTGAGTAAGCTTATTGTAAAACTTCCTGCCCCACCAGAAAATTCACATGCAACAAAAAAAGGACATTAAATTCCAAATATAATAAACTTGTATCTGCAGAAAAAAGATAAAGAGACAAAAACTTAGGCATACTTAAAGTTGATGGCAGAAGTCCAAGAGATCTTGTGGAGAGTATCACTTACATCTAAATTGCGTTGTTAAGGCCTTTGCTTTATTAACTCTTTCCGTTTTCAAAATACTTGAAATATAATCTAATTAGTGAGCACATTAATCATATCTTCATCCGAATATTTTTTCATTTGTTTTTTCAATAAGTTACTTGCTTTTATCGGTTTATTGTTACATCAGGATCTCACTGCACAATCGATACTTGGTCTTCTGCCCTTTCTTGCTGCTGTCCGTCAATGTAAACTTTAAGTAAAATTGAAAATAGTTAAATGTTAATTTAATGAATAAAAAGCCCTAACTAAATATCAATATACAGTTTACCATAGTTAAATAATGATAGCCTCCACACAAATAATTAAGACCAATCAAATCAAAATTATATTATAATTTTCCAAGCATTGCAAACGCTCACAAACACAAAGAAATCAGATTTTTAAAACATTTTCTTATTTATATGAACGGCTAGAATTTGTCTACTTAAGTACATTGCTTAAGTAGTTAAAGTTAGCTCAAAATTAAAAAGCTCAAAGTTTGAAGGTTATAAAGTTTTCTTCGTTTGTGATGTTCAATTTTGCTACATACCAACTCATCCCCTAGTAAATATTTATGTTCATTTTGCTTTTAAATAAATGTAATAATTAAAATTCAACAAATAATTGACAAACAATTAAAAGTAAATTGTCAATGCAATATTTTGTAATAAAAAATCCTAAAAACGTGACATTATTTAATGAAAATTAGTTGATGAAATCTAGACCCCGAATGTGCGTATTCACAATTTATTGATTTATTTATTTCAGGCCTTACCTTAAAGACCACATGGCGGGTATATGTTGGTACCGCATGAAAGATGGCAGCAGAATCCGGGACTAAAAGGAGATTGTCATTTAGCCAAAAGACATTAAACACGGTAGTTAAACACACCTAGGCTGACCCAAAAGAAAGTATGGCGAATCTGAGCTGCAGATACCGCCGGTTCCATAGGTTCCGCCGCACATGTCACCACTCAGATTATTGCAGCACGTAGTATCAGGTGGGCAACAGCAGGGGGCAGGGCATCCGGCGCTTGGGAGGCACTCACCAGCCCAGCAACTGGTGGCAAGTGGCTCAGGAGAGCAACAGCATCCTCCGCCAAAAGAGGGCGCAGGGTTGCCCACACTTAGAATCGGCCTGTAATCCGTCATATAAACTGTTTGGGTATGGAACACATCGTTGATGCTGGATCCGCACAAGAACTGATTGAAGGTTGTCATCGGTGGAGGTGTCTGCTGTTGGGGTCCCAAACAGTTGGACTGCGGATAAGCGCAGCTGCCGTCTGGGGGGTAAAAACATTGCGGTGGTGCATACCAAGTGCCAGGTGGAGGCACGAAAGGTGCGTCTAATCCCATGGAACCGCTATCCGAAAAGCGAGAATAGGCGGAACTTTCGGTGGACGCAACACCAGAACTAGAAGTACATGTACTTTCCCTAGAATTCTGGAGAACCTCAGGATCTGGCATCTCAAGTCCCCGATTTTCTGAGTCTGAGCTATCCAAAGAAACTAGATCTTCGGAATCCTCGTCAGAACAGGTGGGGAGTAGATCCTCGGAAGTGCCTTCCAGCTGCCTTGCGCACCTGCATTTCGAAGAGGTAGTTAAAGCCTGCTCCGATTGGATAGAATTCTGGGAGCAGCAACAAAAGTCGATGTCCAGATCGGATGGAGACCTCATCTGAGACTGGCTTGCGGGCGACTGGGATGAGCATCTGCAGCAAGCAGCTGGACATCCCCAGTTTGCTGCGTTAGATGTTCCCGGATCGCAGAATCCTTCAGTTGGCATTTCTGGTTCGACGAACGTCACAATGTTCATTGGGTCACCACAGATCCCAGTGCCTAGGAAAATAAGGATAAATGAGGTATCCTGAGAATGTGTACGAAAATTTGTTAAAATTATGGGGGAATACTCTCATTTGAAAATAGTATTATTTTTTAAGCCATTCTTTCATTATTACTTTATAATTATTTACCTTCGTAAGCTGCGTTTGTCATTTGTCCGGAGGAAATGCGAGTATGTGACCTAAGTGAAATATGCAATGGAATAAGTTTCATAAAAATGCTTGGTTTTCGTACTTTCTTAATTTCTGGCCCTCGTGGACTTTTTTAATAGCGACACTTTTTGGTGGATCATTCTTAAGAGTTGTCGTAGATGAGAAGTCGCATAGCTGATTGGCCGTAATAAAATCGGAAGTAGATGCATGAGATTTGGGTTTAAAGTCTTGAATATTCAGAATGGTTGTAGTGGAGTCCTTATAATCAAGGTCGGAGCTCTCGGTCCTACTGCAATTTTGGACTTTACTATTGACCTCATTCTCCTCGACACTGATGTTATAGCATTCGGAGGAGCGCTCCATTATCTTTGAGTATTAACAGCACATTGTATGGAACAAAAAAATACAATAAAACAACAACAATTTTCTATCACATTTTTTGAGGATAAGTTGATTAAAATATCAGAGTTTGCTTTGTGGAACATTACAAATAACACAGGGCAGCTATGATCTCTAAATTACCAAATAATTATCAGTAATTAAAAACAAAACCACTGTTAAATTTAAATTATATTGTTTTGATTTCTTTGTATAGTGGCGGACAAGCTTTGCCAAAGTAGCTGAGAATATCCTTTAACGGCTCTTTCCCGCAATTAAGATTTTTGAATTTTAACTGCTTGTTAACACGCCCAGCTGATTGACAGTAAGACCGTAGCACAAACACTCGCTACGGTTATTTAATAGAAATAAGCAGCGGGCACACTGCAAACTGTATTTTGCTAAACAGCACCTGAAGGGGCCTAAAAACAGATAAATTTAAATGATGAATGGAAAGCTGATGCTGGGTGTCATCCGAGCCCTTCGGGTGAGCCACTGCAGCCAGTTAAAAGCCCCCTCCGCCAGAGTCACAGTGCGGCATTACGGTAAGTAGCGTCCGCTTCCGTTCGCGCGCCCAAAAGTTTCATAACCAGCCGGCATACGGCGTGCTGTTTTTCCCCACCGCAGCCGCTCCACCCAAGCGGTTCTACAAGAAGACGTCCGTGCTGAGCGGCGACGGCGGCTACGAGGTGGTGCTGGACCACCGGAAACTGAAGACGCCCAAGGGGACGCCCTTTGTCGTGCGCAGCGAACCACTCGCCATTGCGGTGGCCACGGAGTTCGACGCCCAGAAGGAGCACATCGAGCGCTCCCGCATGCACCTGTCCGCCCTCTGCTTCACGGCCATCGACAATCCGAACCACCTCAGCAAGCTGGACATGGTCAACTACCTGCTCAACTTCATGGCCACCGACACGGTGCTCTTCCAGTACGACGTGGGTGACTGCATCTAAGTATGGGGCTGGGGTCCACTGACATGTATACGTTGCAGGACGAGACGGACCTTCAGGACCTGCAGGTCAACGAGTGGGACCCGGTGATCGCCTGGTTCAACCAGCGCTTCCAGACGAACCTGCAGAAGACCATGAACATCACGCCACCACAGGTCAGCGAGGAGGACAAGATGAGGGTCGCCAAGCACTTTCAGTCCTACAGCCTGGAAACGCTGCATGGTAACGCAGTCCGTGCCGATTAAAAAACGTTTATAGCAACTCTCTCCACCCCCTATCAGGCTTCATCTTCGCCGTGGACACCTTGAAGTCGATAATCCTGGCCTGTGCCGTCATTGAGCAGATGCTGACCGTGGAGAAGGCGGTGACCCTGGCCCGCCTGGAGGAGGAGTACCAACTCAAGTTCTGGGGTCGCGTGGAGTGGGCCCATGATCTCAGCCAGCAGGAGCTGCAATCGCGCTTGGCGGCGGCAGTGCTCTTCGTACACCTCAACTGTTCAGAAAACTTTGTTAAGCAAAAGTTAATTCTTTAAATTACAAGGATAATTGTTGATAATACAAATGTTGTGATCAGTCTTTGAAATGTTTTTAGAAAAGCCTCTTTGTCTATATGAAATTAGTACAATTTTTGCTTGACAAATCGAACAAAGAAAAAGCAAAGCCGCGCAAAATAAATTTTTTAGTTTTTAAGCTTGTGCAGTCGTTGATTTAAAAAACCGGCACCTATCGAAAAAAATGTTTGCTCTTGTAAGATTATCCAATTGAAATCATTTATATTCAAGCAGAATAATTTACGCTTTTTGTAGATATTTCCAGTTGGTCTATATCATTTGGGACCGAGGTTAAAGTATAGACATGGTACTAACATATAATCTCCTTTCATAGGATAGGCGGTTGAATTTTTGAACTGATTCGTGTTATTTCATCCTGTAAAGATTAATATCACAATGCGAAAGCGAATTTGTGTTTTCCCAGACAGAGTGAAAAATAGAACCTTAACATGACATTAAGAAAGTGGTGGTAAGATCTACATATATTTTTATGTTAGGCGAACAAATTTCGTTTCGGGCATCTTATTATTACCCTAATTAAGGGTATTATTCTTATTGCTCTGGAAGCAGATATGGGCATTCAATATTCTTTTATTATAAAAACCTAACTAATTAATTTTCGAGTGCGTTCAATTATTTGGAGCAGCATTGCATACACTCAAGAAATATTTTACCTTATCGTTATATAACGGTACTGAGTGCCAAGCTTAAGCACGATATTCACTCAAAGGTATTTTGGTATTTTTCTTACTGCTTTAACATAGCATTCAGCTTTTGTCCACATACCACGTGTACAGCATCACTAAAATCTGCTGCCGATTAAAGCCGGGGATATATAAAATCTCATGGGAGAACACGTTGACTCTAATGTTTTTTACCCAAGAAAGGAATTCAAGGAGTACATTTTTAGCCATCTCATCTTCCAGTATTCGAATACACGTATGTTTTTAAGACTTGTTGATAACCAAGTACTATTATTTTTTATAAGATATGCCATTATGTTTCAGAAATGATTTAGGTGAAGTAGACGCCGCGGCTGGATCGAAAATTTTCCAGTTGACAGGCCTAATTTTAAAAAGAAAATGTTCAGCGATAAAACTCTCTTTTGGTTGGATAGTTAGTACCTTAATAAACAAAATTGTGCCATTTGGAGTAATGATAATCCACAAACCATTCTTGAAGCCGTTACATCCTCAAAAGGTCACATTTTGGTGTGCTCTATTAACGTATCCATTTTACCAAAAGTGAGCTTAACCGCTGAACAACATTTTCTTGTGAAGGACCCCTCAGATGGAATTTATTCAGCATAGCTATTATGTATTTCATATTTTTAGAATAGAGATATATTCTGGGCCACATCAGGAAATTGCATTCGTTTTATTTCTTCTTGAAAACCACAAGTCTAAAAAACACCCTTTAGATAATGTTGGCGGTTCTAACAATCTCCGTTTTGTCATTTATTTATATAAAAATAACTATAATATAATATTTTCTGATTCCAATAGTAAATACTTATCTTACATATTCTTAGGAAGTTTTTGTCACAGCATTCAGCTCTTGTCAGTGTAGTAGTAGTTTCAAGCAGTTAGCTAAAATTGACTTTTTTTGTAACTCTGAAAGAATTTTGAAAACTTTACCAATTTAGCATGAAGCTAAATAAATTATTGTTTTTTTCCTTTGAAAGCTACTCCTTTTATTACTAAATGCAATTTGGCAAATGCCAAACAATAAGTAAGTAAAAGTTGTATAGACTTATTAAAAAAAAAAAAAACTTCGGAAATCTTCTAGCTAGGACCTCATTTCGGCTAGAACATCGGCTGATGAGACGAAAGCATGTAAAGTACGGTTTAGATAATATGTGTACAATAATCCATTTTACCACTTAGGTAAAGCACAGATTAGGTCGTCTAAATTAATTAACAACATCCTGTAAAAGCTATTTAAAACACTACGACACTGGAAATATAGAAGGAAATATTACGAAGCTCAGGAATAAGATTACCCTCAAACTGTTCGAAATAAGCTCCACAAAGAGGGTTACAACGCGCAACCTCAAAAGAAGCTTTTAATTTGCTTAGTAAACTAAAATGGCTAGATCGACTAGGCCAGTGATCTCAATCATAATAATCTTTACGATACTTATTATTCAACTAATACATACTATACGAGTAACGGGTACAGAAATTGGTCCCCAAGGGATTGAATAAAAGACCTTGTTTTTTCGCGCTTAGACTTGTACTGCGTTTTTGTCATATGACTCATAATTTAGAATATAATTTATTTTTTTGTGTACTCTACTATATCATTTATTGGTGTATTGATTTGCCAATATTGTTAAATGGAGATGAATTCCACGTGATTCCACTTAAAGTATCGGTTCAATTTCTATCGCTGACAAATTATTATTATAGTTTTTAGTTTCGTTAATATAATATAATGTTGAAGTTTTAATATATAACCCAAAATCTAAAAAACGATTGAAGAAGCTGGTATTTGGGGCTTGATTATATGCAAATTCATCAAATTGATCAGCAATTGTCTATGTATGGCTGATATTGGCTGAGCGAAACGCCTCCAAGTAAATGTTTACCTTATTAGACAGCTGACTGTTTGCACGCACTTTAAACGCCATTAATCAATCAAAATACATCAATCAAGCAATGCAATTACACACGCTCGCTCGGATATAGACTTTAAATTATGGAGTACCGTTGCATGGACTAAAAAATTGAAATTCTTAATGCATACAAAAAGAGAAAAACAGAAAAAAGCGGAAGAAAAAAGGAGGTTTGCTGCAGGTGAGATTTTATGTACATGGCTGAAGTTTTGATTAATGTTGCACACGCCCCGATTGTCTGAATCGCTAACGTATTTATTGAGCGATAGGTATTTATGGTTTTTCGCTACCGGTGCTAATAATAATGTTTGTATCAACATGCTGCAAGCCAAATCACCTGTTTGATACTGATTGCATTGCCCCAATTTTTTTTAGATTGTCTAACGTTTGCTTAATTTTATTTAAGTCGCATAGTTAAAAAAATGTCAAAGTCAAAGCTTAAATACTATTTATCCACTAATATTTAAATTCAAAAACAAGCATTACATTATCTTATTATATATCATAGGCAAAACACATATTGTTCTTAAAAAATTTGTTAATATATCAATTTCAATTCCCCTATTGAAACTAAAATTTTTGTTTGGTTTTGTAGACCGGTATCAATATCAAATAATTAAATAAACAATAAAGACAAGCCGAAGTTTTGATACCCTTGCAATTATAACAAAACGACTAATTATATTTAAATACTATGGAACTAGGGTTTTAATTAAATTAAAATCGGACAACTATCTCATATAGCTCCCATAGGAAAATCAAATTAAAAACAAGAATTGTTCCTTTCTTCGATAAGCCGAAGTTTGTATACCCTTGCAGTTATTACAAATCGACTACATTTCGATTTCTATGCCTATATTACTAAAAACAATGAAGCTGTTTCAACTTTGCGCTGCATTTTGCCATCGTTTCTACGTCAGCTTTATGATATTGCGATTTAACTTTAATGTAATTAAATACTCTTGCCAATTTAAGAGATATGTATGTATATGTGTTTTACATTTTCTATTACTCTTAGCAGGTCTCCTACTTCACTGGGCAATTTAAAAGCCCAGTCTGAATTGAAACAATTGAATCTGCATTAGAGTCAGACCCGATTCTGTGCTTAAATTTAAAAACTCGTGCGACTGGCTGGGCGTCTTAATTAAATCAGATCGATCCGTTCGCAAAGCTTCATTTACAATTTGCTGGATTTGGAATGGAGGCCTGACCGACGACCAACTGCCACCGTTTGATTAGCATATTGCAAATTATTTTCTCATTAGTAACAATTTCAAATAATTGGAAGTGCATACGCAATGAGTGCGTAATGACCAGCCCATGGAAATGGTTCCCTCGCTTTTAGCCCCGAATCCATTTCCAGTACATTTTTGTGGATTGGCCTGTGGAGGCATCCCAATAATGGAGCCAGACAATGCGAACTTTTATCAGCTGGTCGGGGTGAAGGGCCTGGTAAATCAATGCAATTAATGTCACTTCCTTTGCATTTAATGTCTATGTTTTCAGTAATCGTCGTTGGCGCCATTAGGCTTCGATATCTGCCTGTCTTTCTTGCCAGTTTTCGCAGACTGTCAACCGGTTTGGCCATTCTCAATAAACACTGAGGTAAAAAATGTTATATTCATTTGCAATTTGCAATATAAACAATAGTATAAATAGTTTTTACTAATTATGGAAATCAACTTATCTGGTTTCTCTGATAAAATAACGATATTGTAATACTTTCACTCAATCTTTCCTTGTGTAAGAAGTAGTTTCAGAAATTGACATTAATTTATTGTGGTGCATTTCGAGGAGACAACAGGTCTTTGTATCCAGTCGATGGCTTTGCTTATGTTAATAATGGCGTGGTCCGTGTGTAGAGGCTTTTGTTTTGGTTGGGGAATGTCTTTAACTGATAGGAGCTGAAATGAGTTGCTCATTTAAAACATATGGCTGGACCTCAAAGTGGGTTGGCTAAAAGAATTTGGCATGTGCTTGTGATGTTTTAAAATAAAAGCAACTCTTAGTAGTTATTATATGTTGTCAGCAGACAGAGGTATTATGTTCAAGTACTTGATTTCTTAAAAAGAGATTTAATTGACCTATCTATTATTCAATTTGTTTTTTTTTGTAATTCAATGTAAAAAAGAGTAGTATTAGTTCCCATCTAAGAGAAACCATTTCCTTTGTTGCTGTTAATAAAGTGTATTTTAATGAAGACATAAACTTAGCCTGGCTTGCTATTAGTTACGTGTTTGCACTCAATGCTTAAAGTAAACCCACATGCGTTCCCATTCATGTTTATTGATTCTCACGCAGGATCTAGTCACGCCATATTAATGTTATATTTTCATTTGGCCCAGGTAATTTCTTTAGTTAAGAAAAATGCAATTATTTTTATTTTTAGCAAACAAGTTCCAAGAAATGCAGAAAAAGGTTTGACCACTTCAAAACTTTTGATTCCTCTTTTGCTCTATTTCAATATTGGTTATAATAGTTTTACAGTTTAAGTTAAATTTTGAATAAGTTATTTTTTTAATTTCTTAGGCAAATAAATTGTAGACCGAGATAAAAATATTTGTATAATTTAAAACTATACTATATTTCAACAAGAAAGAAAGCAAACTTTGGCAAGCCGAATATTATGTACCCTTGCAGTTGTTACTTATCTACTACATTTCGATTTCTATGCCTATAGTTAAAGTTATAATTTTTTTAAATTGTTTTTTCCGATTGTTCCTATGGGAGCTATATGATATAGTCGCCCGCTCGTTCCGACTTATATACTACCTGCAATAGAAAGACAGCTTTTGGGAAAGTTTCAAGCAGATAGCTTTAAAACTGGGAGACTAGTTTGCGTAGCAACGGACGGGCGGACGGATGCACGAAAACAAGGTCCATCCCTGTGTGTCGTGATAAACAAACACACCTCCTTAGGCTTATAAAAAAAAATAACTTTAAGCTACAAAAACAAGGTGTTACATTTTTGAGCGCACCAAAATGTTATACGAACTCAACATTGTGCAAGCAAACCCTGTTCTGCAACCTTGGTAAGAACTCCAAGATTTGCGTATCGCATTTGATTGCCTCGCAATGGAAGCCGGTAGCAAAAAAGGGAATAGCTATACAAGAAGGCGAATTAATAATAAAGCTGCTCCTCAAAAGGAGACAGGGTACGAACCGAAAGTTGTAAGAATAGGCTTCAATGAGTCGAGCACACAAACGAAGTAAGCTAACCCTGTTAAAATAAATAATTATAGGCAAACAACAAATTATTTGTAATGTAAGGACAAAAATCATAGATCGTGTAGTGTATATGGAAAAGCCTGAGAAAACAGATTTGTTTAATGGAATATAAAATGAACTAAAACAAGAAAGATGCAAACTTTGGCAAGCCGAAGTTTATATACCCTTGCAGGTATTACAAAATGACTACATTTTTATTTGTATGTTAATATTACTAAAAACAATGAAGCTATGTCGATTTTGCGCTGGAGAGAGAACAAGAGAGAACGCTACAGTCGAGTGCCTCGACTATTAGATACCCGTTACTCAGCTAAACAACTTTAGATTTTGCATTAACATAATGTGAATTAGAGTGACCACAGGAAAAAAGGACAAAAAGTTAAAATTATTAATTTGAATTAGGCGATCTCTTAGAGCTGGCAGCTTTACAGCACGAGCATCAGCACCAGCGCTGCTTTAGCGCAGGCAGCTTTTGTCCTGCACCAGCATACACACATACGCCATTGTTTGACTCAGACCTCCAATTTGGCTAACTTGATTTGATTTGCATAGTTCTTGGGATATAGTTCGGTATTGACAAATAAAAACCATCGCAACTTCCTTTAATATAAATCCTTATCGAGAATTAACGTTGACTCTGTTGAGCACCTTGGCCAGCTGTTCCAAAGTCATCCGTTAGATGGCGCTATTGTATTGCGCCATCTACCCCAAGACATGGGTACCACGGGCCATGAAAGGCGGAAATGTAGGCGCTAGCCAGGCTTAAGCGTTTAATGAGTTTTTCGGCGTTAGAGTGGGCGTGGCAAACTTTTATTAGGCCAATCGATAGGTATTGACGAAACAAATACATATCAATTAAAATTTTCATAATAGCATCAAAACTGTGGCCACAGCTTGTGGCTTGTGGGCGTCAGAGGGGGAGTGGCACCATTTTGAAACAAACTTGCGCTGCGTAGGAACTCCTAAAATCTACATGCAAAATGCCAATCTTCTAGCTTTTATAGTTTCCGAGATCTCAGCGTTCATACAGACAGACAGACAGACGGACAGACGGACATGGCTAGATCGACTCGGCTAGTGATCCTGAACAAGAATATATATACTTTATAGGGTCGGAAACGCTTCCTTCTACCTGTTACATACTTTTGCACGAATACAAAATACCCTTTTACTCTACGAGTAACGGGTATAACAAGTCAAGTAGGCGACCTAGTGAATTAAGATTATTTGAAACAGACTTTCGTTGAAAGTCAAGTATTACACCGGATTCCGCAGGTTTTGGCGGTTCTTTTGGAATCAATGTCAAGAAAGTCATCGTGAAGAAGATGCTGGCAGGGAATGTGTTCCAAAATGCTTAATTTATTGGATTTTTCTTATGGAAAACCGGGACAACTAAGTTCGTTCTGTAACGGTCGGATGGCTAGACGAGTCTTTTGGACGGAATCGACTTCACCTAGTTGTTAAAGTACCTGTTATAAAAAAATCGGTATACAATTGACACCAAAGCCAGCCGTTTTTACCTCGAAATCGGGTTCTTATCCTTCTTTAATTCGAAACAAAATCCGTTTAAACGCTGTTTGCTTGGGATCGACCCAGATTTAACGATACATCTTCGTAATGTCGGCACTGAATACGTTTTGGAAATAATGCCACTTCCTCCTCCGAGTGGTTAAATCAGATTGAAGGACTGGACCGACACGACCAATATCATTTGCCAAAGGGATAGAAATGTTGAATGGTGGTGGTACTCTCGGGTTTGATCACAGCGTAGTGTGGCAGTAGTGAAACAAATATTCCTAAATAATGAAATCACATTGCTCTTCTAAGAAAAATTATATTTTTTTTAACGTTTTTCATTTGTAAGGAACCGAACTAGCGCTATGGGTCTTAAATTCCTCAATTTGGATCCCAAATTCTTATAGGAATATTCGGCCGATCCTTATGAAATTTGGTGGATCGGATTGATTGGCCAAAAATAAAACCCAGCCGCCATATAACTGATTGATCGGAAATGCCATAACTTTGGTGTTTGTAAAGTTGGGATTTTTAATGAGTATTAAGAATGCATCATATGAATAATTACGGAGAATATAATTTACAGAATATTCTACAAGGGTATATAAACTTCGGCTTCACCCGAAGTTAGCTTTCCTTTCTTGTTTAATTCGAATTCAGAATAACGGGTATTTTATATTCGTAACTGGAGCTCTAGACTCCTTCTTGTTTTTCGCTTGTAAGAAATATTTGAACTTCAGTTGTACTTTAACATTCGAAATCTGTTGTCCTTGACTGCTGCCAACGGCTTTTGTCAATGGCAAGCCCACAACATTGCTAAAACCACTTTTTTTAGCCAAAAGGGAAAACAGTTGAGAACATTGGAGAATATAGGAGGATATAAAGTAAGAAATATTAAAGAGGGCTTTTTAGGAGAACAAGGAAAACACACGCACACAAGGAGAATGATCAAAGAGCTTTTAATTAATCAAGAGGCAATCCACTTAATGCCAATACCAACTACCAACTCCTTCTGCATTGGTAGCTTGTTGTCTTTGTGTGTTCTCTTGGTGTTGGCCTTTACCTTTATGTCTCGTGTTTGCGTTTGTGCTTGTTTTTCGGAAAACCATTTTTCCCTTGTTATTTGGTTTGTTATTCTGCCAGCTGCGTATAACTTCTTTTATCTACTTCTTTTTCATTCCTCGCTGGCATACATGATTTCCAATTCACAGCGATTTGCAGCTGTCACTTAGTCAGCTAGATCAGCCTCCCTAATTTGGCAGCTGAACAACATTTGATTATATCGGTGTGATGCTGATTTTATGGCTTTATTTTTAGCGCTAGTTAAAAAAAATACTTTACATCTGGCTAAATAATAGTAGAATATGTTTGATGTCGTTAGTCTCCAAAGTTGTAAATGGTGCTAGTAGCACTTGGATTTTATTACTTCCTCTCCGTCACATTTGCACTTGGAAACTACATTTAATTTACCAGCTACTATTTCATTTTCGAGCCCAGTGGTTAAAAAGACTACTCAGTAGAAATTTAGACCCAGGTTCGATTCTTAATTTCGTAAGTCAACTGCATTTAAGCGCAGTATACAATGGTGGACAAAAGTATTTCGGTCATGAAATTAAAAGCAAGCCTTTCAATCCTTTTGGGAAACCATGTTGTGGTTAATAAAAGTACATTTGAGTACCATGGATCAAAAAAGAAAGTTTTCTAAAGAACCTTTGAAAAAAAATGGCTGCTGCATGTGAAGGCATGGTGAAGAATCAGTCATGATTTGGGGATGCATGTGCTTCAATGGCTTATGCGATTTACCATTGCACCATTGGATGGTACCATAAATGCAGGCAAATATTTAAGAGACCGGAATAATCACAAGGACCGTCTTGTATACTTCAACAGGACAACGCACCCTACCATTAAACCCGAACAATATCCAATTTCTTGACAGTTATTGAAGTATTTACTTTAGATTGGAACCTCTGAGATTACATAAAAGTATAAAGAAACTCGAGTCGAGTGTTCTAGTGACAGGTCAATTGCTGAGGTCAAAGGTCATTGACGTAAAGAAAGGATAAGTTTTGTATTAATTTTGTATATTTTGCCTTCTATTATCCCTAAAAATATTATTAGATTTTGAAACATATTTTGCAAAATTCTTGTGACCTTTATTATTTTCGCTTTTAATTTTTATTCGTTATAATATATTTAAAAAATTATTTTATGATTTTCCGTAAGCTTATTGTGTCATTATAATCCTGACATTTTCAAAATTTTTTCATTCAATAAATCAATATTTTCAACTATCGACTTAAGCCAATGGCCACCCCACCATTCCTTTAAGAAAATAATATTCTTGACCTAAAATTCTTCTTTGATTTGCGGTGATTCCTGAAAGGTTATAACACCAGTTAAAAAACACTATTTTCTCAATTAAATATAAAATGGCTAGCAGGTTTGATGTCCCTATCACAACATAAAATGTTCTTACATTAAACAGGATTTAATTCAGAAAAAACAAAAGTGAAGTAATACATTTTAAACTACTTTGAATCTTGTAACATTTTCGACGAGATAAAAAAAGGAGTCTCCAACACAAATTCGCTAAAGAAAAGTTCTTTAAATATTAACACGAGCAAAAAAAATAAGTTGTGGCAAAAAAAGAGCTTATTATAGCAGAAGCTAAGCATTTTTAGAGCGTTTTAAAGGGCAACGTTAAAGTGAGGTCATGTGCAAATATTTTTACCTAATTACCCTCTCCACTGATGCCAAAAAAGAGCTCAAAATGTTGCTTAAAGCGTTGAAAATGCCAAGCTCATTTTGTTGAATAAACAAATTAACTTTGTTACATCCATCCCTCACATTTCCTTCAGAAAAGGACATCCAGTGCACAGTGAATGAGATAAGGGAGATATGTAAATGTAAGTGTGACAGGGTTACAGTTTTAAATCGCAGGGAAACAGAAATAAACTTTTCCGCTTTAATCCAATTTCACCTTTTAAATTTCTGCGACAAACCGGAATGCCGATATATTTTTCATTCCATCAATTCGATAATAAAAAGTCGCAAAGGCAAGAAATCAAAAGAGAGAAAAGTGCAATCATGCTGAAAATATTTGCATATGCCAATACCCCCGAAACTCCAACGCCGTCCCCCTTTTTCCGAACGGAAACGGAAGTAAACAATGGCCAGACCCCCGTCGCAAAAAGGCAAAATTCCCTTGTTTTTCTCTTCCGCGAAAAGAGCCAAAAGCGATTCAATAAAAATGCACCGAACAAAAAAAAGCTGAAAACACAAAAAACGAACTCCAAAGAAATAAGTCAAGGCAGAAAAGAAGAATGCCACCCATTGATGATGAAAAATCGAAAATGGATTCTCGTTTTTGGATTGCCCATCCATTGTTGTTGGTTCTGGGAGCGGAACTCAAAAAAATCAAACGAAAATGCTGAAAACAAAAAAGGAAAACGATTTGCTCACAGAGAAAAAGGCTAACTATACTGGAGGGGGTATCGAAAATTATATGATGACTAAAGGGATGTGTGTTCGAGAGCCATTGTCCCTTTCAAATAGGAATGGTGAAAAACTGCAACCCACTGAGTGTTTATTGGCCATGCCACGAAAACTCAGATAAAAAGATAGTTAAGAGGGAAAAGGTTTTATAAAAGCAGACTGTGGAGAGAGATATATACGCATTTATATTTAAAAACAACTTAATGTAGCTATTTCTACCCGATCGAACGATCAGCATTTGTAGGATGTAGTCGCCCGATCGAATACATTTTTTGTTTAATGATCGGCGGCTAGACGAACTGTATTATCCTCGCAGCTATAACAAAATGTGATAATTAAATGTAACCGATTTCCCAACGAATTTTTTCTATTTTTTACTCATTTTTATTGTTTTTGAATCTCAAATTTTGCCTATGCTAGTTAGAGTTTTTGGCCCCGTTTACACTGCTGTTTGAGTTTAACTTGTTTCGGTAAAAGCTTAACTACAACCAAACTTGTTATTATTATATTTGAAATCATTATCCTCTTAAAATTCACAAATTCTTCAAGGCAGCCTTTGGAAGTACACATATTGTCCACATTTGCAAGATTAGTTTTAAAAGTGTTAATGGTCATTTTACGTTATTGCGTTAACTGCGTTATTAATATAAATCGACTTTAGTCAGTCGCAAAGAACGCTGCCAGAAATGTTGAACCAGAAGAGTTATGAGGTACTTTTAAAAGTACTTTTCTTTAAAGTAGATTATTTTTATTTACATAGGAAAACTTTTTAAAAACTAACCATTAAACAATTATTGTGATTTATTATCGGTTCTGTCGCACCCAGAAAATGTCTCCTTTAAAGAGGTTTTCGCGGATTTTTAATCGGCAGTCGATTTCTGTGCCACCCATGATTTGCACAAAAATATAGATTTTTATATTCGGCCTTCATTAACTTGGGAAAGAGAATGGAAGCCAACAGCTACGTTAGAGACATAACTCGATACGAACTAAAAGATATAGGTTGGACAATATTTTCCTAGCTACTGTCTGCGAGATGCTGAGAGATAAGCTTCGGTTTCGTACTCGATTTGCAATTCAAATTACTAACCTCAATGAATCTGTCACTATCGCGGTGTAAACAAGATAATGCCAAGCGATAAGCGCATATCAGATATTGAGCTTAATGTCACAGTTTGACATCAACGTTTAATAGTGGCTTGAGGCAAGAACAGTGGCTTATACTCCAGAGATGAGAGCATTTTCCCGTGCATTTGGACTCCCTGATTCCGAAAATGGTACAATTAATTCGTCTATTTCGCATGCCTAATTATACCCGTTACTCGTAGAGTAAAAGGGTATATTGTATTCGTGCAAAAGTATGTAACAGGTAGAAGGAAGCGTTTCCGACCCTATAAAGTATATATATTCTTGTTCAGGATCACTAGCCGAGTCGATCTAGCCATGTCCGTCTGTCCGTCTGTCCGTCTGTCTGTCCGTCTGTCTGTCTGTCTGTCCGTATGAACGCTGAGATCTCGGAAACTATAAAAGCTAGAAGATTGGCATTTTGCATGCAGATTCTAGGAGTTCCTACGCAGCGCAAAAAGGTGCCACGCCCCCTTTAACGCCCACAATCGCTTATATACGATTTTAAAAATTTAAATATTTCGGAAAAGTAAAAATGCAGTTTTATTGTGTTTATCAATACCTATCGAAATGTAGAAGAAATTTTTCAAATCGGACCATTCGTTAAAAAGTTATGCGTGATCAAAGTTTCTATCTCCATCTCCCTCGCACTCCCTTTACCTGAGTAACGGGTATCTGATAGTCTGGGCACCCGACTATAGCGTTCTCTCTTGTTTTTTTTTAACTTGCACTCAAGGAATTTAGTTCAGATGCTTCCGCCCGACCAATTTTAAAAAATTGGTCAATTTCGAAAAAGGCGTTAAAAAACACACGCTAAAAAACCGAAATTAATATTATTGTTCCAAGTACGAGTACAAACATAGTCAGAGCACATAAATTAAGTATTGGGTGATACCAAAGCATACCTTTAGCTTTATTTTCCATTATTCATTTCTTGATTCGAAGAAACCACTGAGCAAAGCTTATTTACAAGTACTTATATTTTATATTTTAGTAGAACATTTTTCATTGGCATTTTAATATATAATTAAAAATTAAACATAACAATTTTGTTTTTTTTAAAGCAAGTGCATTCATTCGAGCAGAAAATCTTTTTGCTTGTGTTGTGGCCTTAAACTTACACCACATTTGTAGACTCCACGGTATAGATAAATATATATGATATATAATTATGGGTTATTAGGTATTATTGATACATGGCTTTACAACTGCAATTAGCTTATTTTAAAATTAAGCATATATTTAAATGTAATTCAATTTTAAAGATACAAATAACATGCGTTAAATGCTTTGCTTCCAGAATTTATAAGCTAAGTGTCCATTTAGATAACGCCTTACTGCCCGTATTGTGCTTCATTTTCGGACAAAAACAGCTGCTGCTTGGCAATCCATCAAATAGAAGGAGCAAAAGCTTCCTGCTGGCCAAAAACAAAAGCATGGCCCACAATCCAGGGAACATCCGTCAAAAAGAAGTGCTGGTTCCAGGCTCTGACTACTCCCCGAACTGATGAGGTAAACAATGTCAAAAGCTAGTTGGCCAAGGGCCCTTTGTTGTGATTTATATTGATGAGGGCAAGCCAGTCTGGTGCTGAGCCCCTGTGTTTCCCTGAAGGAAATTGAACGCACTTGACCCGCAATGAATGGAAGTTGAGAGATTGGGAAAGCCAGATTCGATTATTTGCCCTCGGTGAACAAGGCCCAGAGCAGTCTCATCTCCCTGGCAACTTATTTGAGCCAGGAAACAAGGAAATAAGTTCTTCATTTTTTAATTTTTCTCTGCGCTGGTCTTAATTATCCATGTTTGTATTGGAATATTCAGAATTCGTTGAGATATTCAATAGTTTCTTGGTATCCATGTCAGCATCAACTTTGAACATAAATTTGGCCCTGTTCCAGTGCGAATCGAACCACTCTAAGGCAAATCACATGCTTGTGAATTATATTCAAGTAGGTATCGAGAAATCGCCGCATTGAAATTTTTCTTCAATCAAAGATAATTGCAGTCATCATGTATTATTTAAAACATTTCCGAGAACGAAAATCACACAAATTAATCAGATTTTTGTAAAATTAAGTAGTTAATATTTTGGAAAACTACTAAAAATTGTGGTATATGCGCATATGTTTAAAAACAACGAAGTTAACATTATTTTTTAATTAAACAACAAATACTAAATTCATAATGCAATTAAGGAAAAGTAACTAGTTAGTTTCGTGTCACATGTGCATAATTCTTTCAATTAAAGGGACCATCAATTGGTTATCAGGTCAGATTGGCTTCATTTGTTAAATTTCTATTGGGCAAAATAAAAAACTGGATTAGTAGATAAGCCAATAAAATGAAAAAGGGGCTCAAAGCGATAGATAAAAATAATGAGTCATGCAAATGAAAAATATTAAAAATATTATTTATTAAATAGTTTAACTTGGATAGGCTAAGAATGATTGAAAATTAAAGGTGAAAAAATTTGAATTTAATTATACTGTGTAGTTGGGTTTTTAGGAAAATGTAATACATTTTGAAACCTGTTTAGCGTTTGGATTTCCTTCCGATATTTAAATATTCAGGATATTTTTTTTCAACACTCTAACAACTTTCGATGTTGCTTTTAGAAAGTGGCTCAGCGTCTGTTTTTATACAACCTTTCGCCAGAAAATTAAATGTGAGTTACGTCAATTTCTGAGCAACTAACTATTCATTTCATATTATTTCACTTTTGCTATTTTCGTTTCTCTTTTGTACAATTAGTTTTTTGTACCATTAGTTTTTTCCCCCCGGTTGCCCATAATTTGCAAGTCCATGCAAATTGTTGAGGCTTTTAATTTAATTGATGGCAATTGCAACATTGTGGCAGATTGCACACAATGCCCACGTTTTTACACAATATTACGGCAATTAATGCGTTTTTTTTTAATCCATACCTGTTATTTGTGCTTTTTATTTATTTTTAATTTTTTACTGAAGCGACACATTTGTTTTTAGGAAAATATGAGGGGAAAAAAATAAAAGGTCGGTTTATTAATGTTATCTTTGACGAAAATATTGAAGAAAATATATGTTATATTATATCACCTAAATATAAAACGTTTTTTGAAATACAATTGTCTTATGTTTAACAATTTGAAATGAATATGTAGGTGGATTACTTTTTATCTACTCCAAATATTTAAATTAACTCAATTTGTCAGATCGTGAGCTGCAAATTGACCTTGACCACTCAAAATAAGATGCAAGACAACAGCTTTAATGAGAACTGACTCATCGAAACACAGATCGCCCCTCAATCCTCTATTTTTGAGATGGTTTCGAAACCAGTTTTGCGTTTATCGGACGGCCTTGAAGATGCGGCTGCTTCTGTTGAATTCTCTGGTTCATTCCAATGCTCATTCACAAGATGCACAACAAGTTTACATCTTTTACCGATTTTTCTGATTTCGATCATGCATATACGGATTTAATTGGGCTCTTGGAATACCGGGGGCAACATTTTCAGGCCTGTAATTTGTACCTACCGAAGACCTTATCAATTTATCAAAAAAGCTGCTCCCATTCGTCTTGCATCTCATTAGGGATGGTTATCTTAACCTGACAGCAAGTTGTCAAAATATTGTGACATGTGGAAAATATAAAGATTATTGTTCCGAATCATGATGTACGAGGTACATCTTTTTAGGACCAGAATAGGGGTTTTTGTTAATGCTTAAGATGTATTTTCTTAGAAAAATATGTAATTTTTCTTTCATTGATTGACATTTTTAATTTAGCTTGGTTTCAAATATGTACTGCAGGTAAGTAAAACATTGTATAAGCAATTTCATAATGAATACACACAAGTGAAAGCATACATTTCCACAAATATAGTATCTCATGGAAAGCTTAAAAAAGGGGTTTACCTGCCAAATTTCTTACATTTTCATATTTTAAAACCTTCGCTTAGATTACCATGAGGTAGAGAAAGCGGTCCTCAAAGTATGAACTTAGTGAGGAGACAAAATTGTGAAATAGTCAGTATGCATATTGCTGCTATTGCCACTTTATAGTAAATGCTAAAAATGTACTTAACAGATTTGTACCAACTATAAAATATACACGTGTATACTCAAATTAAATTAAAAATTATTCTTGATTTCACCAATTTAAGTAATTTGGCAATGCGAATGATATCATTGAAAAGCGGCTCGTTTTCCATTTTCTAAAATATTTAGTATGCGTACTAGAAATCAACACAAATTTTGAATTGACGTGTAAAACATAAGAATTTACTATATCTTAGATTTAATGAATTTCTGAAAATATAAGAAATTACTATATATTAGAGTTAATACATCTATGTAAAAAATGGTAATAATTTATTTTCAATTTTTTATTTCCTATTTCAGGTATATAATATAGTTGTCCGATCCGCCCCTATCCCAAGAAATTTTCTATTAAACCAGTTTTGACTGTTGATATAGATCAAGAATATTATAACTTTTAGCGTCGAGAATGTCCCCTTCAATGCATTGTAAATTTAAAAATCATTTTAAATCTCGATTTACCCAAGAAAAATGCAATGATTTTATTATACCCTTGCAGAGGCTATAATAATTTCACCCAAAATTTTGCACGCAGTGACGGAGACACGTATGACCATAAAAAGTATATTTATTATTAATCAGCATCACTAGGATATAGTCAAACCAGCCTTGTTCGTAAGTTCGTTTCTACGCATCTAGTCACTCAGTTTAGGAGCTATATGAATGAAACTCTACCAAAAGTCTTCTTTCTATCGCAGCTAGTATATAGATATGTCGGAACGGGCCGAATCGGCAGTACATCTATAGATGTCACTATAGTGACGATAGGCGACTACTACATGCACTTAGAAAAAGAACAAAGAATTCTGAGCTTAAGTAACAGTATTCTTGAAAGAAATTTAAGTTCGAAATGTACTAATTTTTGTACAAGTTTTTTATTTCAAGAACTTTTTATTCCTGAAAGTTACTTCTTGACTGAGAAGAATGGTTTTTTTTTAAATAAATCTACTTAAAACAATTCTAAGTTGTATGAATTAGTAAGAATTAAGTCGAATCGTTTAATGCCGTATACCGAATTATAATCTAATCAACTATTATTTATTCGTAAACAAATTATTATTTATACTTCAATCAAGTTTTAAATATTATTCAAATCAAGAATTATCGAAGAAACATATATATTTATATTATTAAACAAAATAATAATGGAATATAAGTTTAGTAAATAAAAGTTTTCTGTTGGTAAACCATTTTATGTGAAAAAAACACACTCCCATCTGGTAATAAAACCAGCAACCTCGCGCTCTGTAGACGGATGTCTCACCCAATCAGCCACCCTTGCTCTTAAGCATGGATAAACAAATGAGACTAAAGTGTTTTTTTCCAGATATGCGAAAACCTCTTCTGGTTTTTAGAACAAAATATTATAATATTTTTTTAATCTTGTCTGGAACACTTAGCTTTCATGTCGCTCCTTGAAAGGTTTGTACGTCATAAAGAACCAATTTTACTGCCCCATTAGTGCACACAAACCTTGACTTAAGAACTTTGTGTGCCTGAATTCCAGAAAATATCTACATTTATTGTTTAATTTAAAGTAGTTTAGATATGTACATCTTATGATTACAGTCATTACAGTCACTCCTGCTGAACTTGTTTTCGAGTTTGTGCAAACAAAACACAGTCGATAAGGAAACAGACTCGAATTAAGTTCATAGAGCACCAAACTCATGCATTTGTCCATTGATCAGAATCAATTTGACCCACTTTTTTCATTGGTGAAGCATTTCATTGGCCAATTTTTCGGACCATATGGTCGGCCAAGTCGAATTTGACTTTAATTTCACCTTCCCCTTAATGCAAAACTTCAAACACATTTATATCGGCCGCACTTATCGCAGTTTGTTGCAAATTTCCATTAATTGCTGCTAATTTTTTCCATTGCAGTGGCAACAATTGGCAAACTGCAATTTCCACTGGTCTTATCTATTGCACTCTGTTTATTCGTCGTTTCGCTTTTCGACGCTGATTTAAGCAAGTTTTCTACATTTAGTAGTTTTATTTTCCTGTTCAGGCGGTCTAAACTTTATTTTAGTACAGTAAAAAAAACTGCATTTATCAGTCTGATTTTATCTTTAAAATGGGTCACGAAAACAATTCGATAGTATAAAAGATGGGTGTCATTAAGTTTTAAAATAATAATTTTCATAAAAATTGCAATAAACATTATGTGGCAAATGTACGCCAAATCGCATTCGGCTTGGGCTTTGGGGTATCCTGAGTGGTATCTCTTTACTGATTTAGCTAACAATTTGATCCAAAATGGCCATTCGGTGAACCATGCATTTACGTCAAGCTTATAACTTGAGTCCATTGCCACATTTCAAATTGAGAATGTTTCTGATTCCATTGGCCTGAAATCTGGGCAATTCGGTATTTTTGTTAAGTATATCCAGCGTGAAAATACTGGTACTTATCGATATCCCGTCAAATGTAGAAACGCCTTTGGACTTTTGTCGTTCATTTAAATCATTTTTTCTCTAATGAAAAAAATATCATTTTTTTAAAGTGCGATAAAAGTCAAATTATGTAACTCGACATGTATAAGTATTTTTATGATGGATAAGTTTAAAACATTCTGGGCAAATCACTCTAATATACATTATTAAGCCCCTGCGTAAAATAATTGGAGTTGGCTTATATTATTAAAGTATTGTCGCTGGAATTGGTCTATTACTCGATAACTTACTTGATAATAGAACAACTATCTACTTTTAATACTTCTACAAGAAAAGCATGGACAAAACCCTGAGAACAGGAACAGACCTGTATATATCCAGCTCAACTCTTTCTAAATAAACTAAGTTATGCCAATTTTTCTATTAGTTGTACCATTCTAGGCAGTACCGACACCTATACACCTGCAATAAAAAGAAGACTTTTGAAAAAGTTTATTCTAAATAGTTTTAAAACTGAGAGACTACTTATACCCGTTACACATGGTAGCGTAAAAGAGTATGTTGTGTTCGTTGGAAAGTATGTACCAGGTAAAAGGAAGCGTAATGTTTTTGATCAATGCTTGCTTAACAAGAAAGGAAAGCTAGCTTCGGGCGGAGCCAAAGTTGATATACCCTTGCAGAATATTCTGTAAATTGTATTCTCCAAAATTATTCATATGATGCATTCTTAATACTCATAAAAAATCCCAACTTCCTACTTTTACAAACACCAAGGTTATGGCATTTCCGATCAATCAGTTATATATGGCGGCTATAGGATATAGTCGGCCGATCCCGGCCGTTCCGACCTATATACTGCGTGCAAAGGAACGAAGGGTGTGTGCAAAGATGCAATTCGATATCTTTAAAACTGAAAGACTTGTTCCCTTAGAAACAGAAAGACGGACAGACGGACATGCTTATATCAACTCAGGAGGCGATCCTGATCAAGAATATATATACTTTATAGGGTCGGAGATGTCTCCTTCACTGCGTTGCACTCTTTTGACCAAAATTATAATACCCTCTGCAAGGGTATACAAAGTTCCCGTGTTTCAGAGAGTAAAAGAGAGCGAGAAAACAGTTAGCGGGGGGTGGGGGTATTGATCGCAGCTTGAGGGGCTTGCACTGCAGTTCGGCAGATGGCGCTTCCTATATTTAATCTATTTATTTTGATATTGGTAAGTTGAGTTAAGGGTATTACTTATCAAGGCACTCGACTATAACGTTTCACTTATTTTGGTTTTGTCGGCTGGTGATCCTTATTCACCGATCCTAAATATTCCTAAATTGATCGGGAATGCCTCTTTAGCTGCGTTCAAATGTTCTGAGAAAATTAATAGTATCCACTGCAAGGGTATAAAAACAAAACAAAAAAAACCATGGCAGCCTGTCGGAATCTGGCTTTCAAATCTGGCTAGCTGACAATGACAGGAGGTGGAGCAACCAGTGAAACGACAAGTTATACGGCAAAATAAATTGTTTTCGTTACACAATTTTTTGGTGTTATGCGCGCCACTTGACTTGTAAACGGGCGATGGCCCCAACAATGGCAAGAGCAACAAGCCAGAATAACCACAAAGGAGAAGGGAGGCTGACAGAATAGAAACGAGCGGGGGTGGCATACGAAAGAGGAAAGAACCTCAAAGAGCTCCCATTGTTGACCCAGTTATGGGCCACAAAGCAGTCAGCACTCACAAATAAAAGCCAAGGCACTACACCTGAAATAACATTTTAACTATTATTTATACAAAAATAAAAATGTTCCATTTCACTTTCGAACTTATTCGAATTAATTTTCGGATCCTATATCGGTTTTTACAATCGGGTAACTTTTAATTATGTTAATTTAAATTCTGTTCTAAATATTATCTGCAAAATGTTGGTTAAAAAGTATTTTTAATTTCATCTTAATATTCTTCTTTACCGTATTATTAGATAGACTGAAAATTAATTGAAACCAACTAATCTTTAGTACATTTAAAAAATAGAAAAAAATGTTGATCCACCAGTCGGTTTCGCCCCATCCTCCCCAAACTATATTGAAATAAAAAATATCATAATTTTAAATCAAGTTTAATCGTGATTTTAAATTCATATACGATTCAAGTTTAATTGTTAAATGTTTAAAAATGAAAGAATATCGTGAATTTGCTGTAGTGGAATATCCGTCATCCTGCATCCTTAGAATCTTTTCCGCTAATGACAGCAATTCAAGTTCTGTGGCTGCTGAAAAGTATGCTATGGCAAATGTGCTGACATAACGGGGGGCATAAAAAATTAAAGATATATGAACCAAGAGGCAAAACAGGGAAGCAGAGGGCGGTGGGTGGTAAAATGCTGGCCATAAAACTGGCAGCGGAAAGCCACAAGCACAGACAGCATGACGCCCAGGGGAAAGTTTTCCGAGACTGGCGAGGAATGCGAAGCCGAAAAGCCAAAAGACCCCAGACCAGAGACAAGAACAACAAAGTTTTCTTGAGTGGAGTTGGCCAAGATATATGCGTTTGCTGGCCAAGTTAAACACATAAAACAGCCGGATTAGTTTTAAGAATGAATAAACAAATATAATTGAGTTTTAGCCGGCGGAACTCACAAAAGGAGATTACAGTGATAAAGCAGATGAATAGTGGAAAATAAATTTAAACCATTCTGCATTTATTTTCTTAAGTTTTTAAGCCTTATGTCTTGAAATTGCATTCGAATTTAGATTGAACAAATTTAGAAAATTACCCGAATCTTGAAATGCCATTAATTAAAAAAAATAAAGCAAGGCCGTTTCGTAAAGTTAAAAAAAAAGTATTCTTTTAAAGTGTATGTTGTTCTTAGATAAAAAATAGACGTAAAAACCTAATAAAACAAAAAACGCAGTAAACTTTAAATGACAAAATAATAACCAACATATTAAAAGAACAACTATTAAATATAAATAGTATGGTTTTTATTTTCTTTTTACACCGGCAGACTCGACTTGCAAAGGTACTTAAGAATATCCTGTCAAAGACATTTTTTTAATTTTAACTGGCTTAAAGTTTTTTGCTGGCAAACTTGTTTTTCTATCTGAGTAAGTACTAAGATCACTTTTTCAACCCATTTAGACTCCTGTGTTAAATCTATGTACCGAAACGCAATAACGCAGTTCAAGTTTAAAGGCGATTTAGCTGAGTGAAAAAAATCGTTCTGATTGGTTTATCGGCAAATTTGCGTAAGTGTAAATAAAAATAATATTTTGGACTATACTTACAACTGTGCACAATAAGTTAAAGGCTGATAAATTATTTAATTGATTTAATACTGACATTAAAATGTTGTAAAAACAGATGTTATAAAAATTAAAAATTTTTTATTAAATAACATATTATTAAAATTAGACAGGAATTAAAAATAAGAAAATAGGCCCTAGTTTTCAGAAATAATTTTCTTTAGAGGTCTTTTAGACCGGTAATTTCAGTTCTTGTAAGTATCAAATGAGTTTCTCTTGTAATGAAATTAAATTTTCTTATTTAAAACATTTGTTTTTCCTCATTAACTTGACCAGAGTCAACTAAATAACTATTTACACCACTTCCATAAAAGGCAAATTGAGTGACCTCCCTGCCCAAAACAATTCAATTCAATCTTTGAACATTGTGGGGGAAAAGTCAACTTAGTCCATAACTACAAATGATTAGTTTTCCTGGTTGAGGGCAGATCCTCCGCCCTCGGAAAATATTTCGACTAAATGAGTGAAACTAAAAATCTATTATAACTTTTGCGCACACAAAACGTCAAAGTTTTTGCCCTCGTTTTTTGGGCTCATCCCCGAAAAGGCTGGGTGAAAAACTTTATCCCATGGGCCAACGCGGCGTATGCGGAATGTGGTGCCAATTAGAAGTTTATGTGCGAGTTAGAGCGGCGGGAAAAAGGGCGGCAAATTAATTTTGCACCGAGCTCCACCCTCTTGGCCACAGCAAAAAAGTTTTAACTCAATTTTTTGGTATGTCTGTGTGTGTTAATTAAATAGACAGACCAACTGGGTTTTAGCATGAGCTCCAAAATTTGTTACCTTAGCAGTTTTGTCAGTTTATAATAATTGACTGCGTGACTGGCTTCTTGCCTAAGGGCCGGGCGGTAAAGGCTTAAGTCAAGAGGTTAAAGGAGCTCAGATAAATCTCAGACACGACCGCAATAATTCCAAACAAATGTTGCACACTTTATGGCGCCTTTAGGGCAAATGCGTCACAGTCAAGGGATATTTTAGATACGAATTATTTACATAGAACTGCTTGTAAACGGGTATAAAGGTATATGCATATATCATAAAGACATAACTAAAAAAATATTTGGCCTAAGGGAGAAAACCGTTTTGAAGGTTTAAAATATAAGTTTTTTGGAAATAATTTTTTTTCATCTCGCCAGATGCCGTTGCCGTCGACCGTTCGTTTTTTAAACGCGACTTTTTCGAAACAGCATTTTTCGAGCTTTTGTAAACGATTGAGATAGCTGTACACAATGGAGACACTTTAAATTCGAGTCGATGTGAACGGGGGTCGGTTCACACAAAAAAAGCTATTTTTTTATTTTTAAAAAAATGCCGGTAAACTATTTGAATAAAAAAAGGTACATTTGTAATATTTTCGGCCTGTCTTGCAGATATATTCGACGATGTAATCAAATAAATTTCTATGAAAATTAAAAAAATGTTTGTAAAACACATTTTAATTTTTTTAGATTTTTGCTTATCAGCCTTGGAGAAAAACGCAATTTCTTTTCCAAAATCTTTTAAAATTAAAACAACCATTTTGATTAAGAAATCGTTCTGTCTGCTGTGGGCTTTTTATGCAATCTCTTAAAATTATGTATATTCTGTTCTAAGAAATTATTAAATTGGTGCCAGCATTGACAATTGCTTCATAATATTGACCCCAGAAAACTAGTTTATCCCAAATTATTAAAACAAAAATGTTTTTCTATCTCTTAGGTTGATAATGAAATCTCCTATAATTTGGGATTAAAAAATTTGCATTATAGAACTCGACCGTATTTTGTCGTCTAACTTGTTTAGATTTGTAGCTTTCTCTGGTTTGCTTCTCATTTCTAGCCCAAACAATTCTTGTGAGCAACCAAAGCTGGCAATGAAATATGGGATTGCATATCCCTTCCCCAAGTAAACTCCATTAAATGCCACTTACTGTCCTTAATAGTTTGCTTTGGCAACAATATGTTGCCCGCCGTTGGAAACTTCTTTTTACCCCCTTTCAAACACTCCGCCTCCCATGAATCAGATGTCTAGCCGGCTTTTACCACATTAACCACATGTTTTACGACAAGGCAGACCGCATGAGAAATTTATTTACATTTCATGGCAGTGGCAACATGTTGCACTGACTTCTGCTCGTATTGCAAACACATAGATACAACGCAAGGCCCAAGCAATATGTATCTGAGATTGTGTAGGTATATATGTTTGACACGAGTTCAAAAATGCCAAGTCGGCCGACAATACATAACTCAAAGTGCAGGCAAACAGCTGGCGCATAATGACAAACTGAGCTCGGAGACAAAATCGAGGGATAAAATGTGAAGGCTGGACTTGGAAATCAGAGGAGGAGCCTGGAAACTTAAGTTGTCGCGGCAAAGATGCGAGGTGGGCTAGAGTTGTACCCCTAGTTAATTGATTTAAAAAAAAGTTATATAATCATTATAATATAGACTCGAAACTACGTTTTTGAAACCGGTAGAAACTTTTACTCAAAGAGTAAATGTTTTAAAAGTATTTATGAAGACAATCTCTGTTAATGGAACAAACACAAATTAAAAAGTTAACAAAATTATTATTTTTTTGGAACTAACTTTTTTTATGATTTTCTTTGTTTTATTAAATAGATAAAGTCTTGATACATTTGCAGGCATCCCGATTGTTCCTGGCAGCTATCTAATAAAGTCGTCCAATTTAAAAAAAACGTAAACCTTATATCTAAAGTAAAAAATACTTTATTTTGGAGTACAGGGATATATCTTAAGAAACAACGAACTTTTAACTCAATTTCCTTTTTTGGCGATTTTTTCCATAGGAGATATATGATATACTACCTTAAACAGAAATAAGAGTTTTGCTAAGTTTCATAAAAATAACTTAAAAACTGAGGGACTAGATTGCGTAGAAACGGACAGACGAACATGGCTTGATTAAATTAGGCCTTCTACTTTTGACTGAAATTATAATACCCTCTGGTATTAGTTTTTAGTTTTTTAATAAATATAAACACAGTTCATGGTGTCGAAATGGCCTATTTGGCCCTTAATATTTTAAATGTAACCTTTGAATTGATGCCACATTTTATGTATTAAAGTTTTAGATTCATTGGTTGACCAGCTGTGAGCTGGTTATAACTTAAAAATCATTATTAAATAATAAAATCACTTGAAAATCGATTTACCGGCTTATTGTTGAGTACTTTGAGTAGAATTTGCTAAATTTTTTTTAATTTTTAAAATACAAATTTTGAGCTGAAAAAAACACTTAGCTACGATTAAAACAAATTTTGTTCTATTTATTTTACATAAAATTCTAATAATTTAATAATCTTTGAACTTTTTGGTTGACTTTTTTTTGACATTCTTTTTTTTGAAAAAAAACCTCTTTAGATCCCCACGCTTAGTGGGACTTAGCATCTCAGATCTTGTTAGCTTTTTCTTTATCGTTTTTCACTTTGAGGCAAGAGGAAATTCTATTTAAATTTTCCAGTTCCTTTTTTTGGCTACTTTTTGCCAATAAATTTGTTGCCATCAATTTAGGTTCGCTTCGATGCTGCCGTTGGCAAGGAGTCGAGGAAGGAGGGCGTGTGAGTTGGCCACGCCTTAAATGTGGACTTTCCGCCATCCCATCCGATATTTTAACCCCGAACACCCCCCGCCCACTTTTCATCTGGGACAGTTTTTAATTGCGCCATAAATCAAATCTACGATAAATGGGAAGCAGTTAAAGGGCTGCTAACCAAATGGGAGCCATAAGCTGATAACAGACTGTGTAAAGTGGGGGTGGCAAGGGGAAAGGGCGTGTGTGGGCTGCCAGTGGGTGGTGATGTGCCGTGGTAGGTGCCGCGATAAGAGCCACGCCGTCTGGCAACGGCTTTAAAATGTCAAAGTGATGCCCCCGTATCCGGATTCTGATTCCGAGTATCCGCCCTCGTCTCCTGAACCTTTCACTTTTAGCCTCTTTTGCTATTCCAAGCGCGCTTTCCTTTAATGCCTGTGCAGATGGACGGCAGTCATCGTAATCAAGCCTCTAATTAAGTTGATAAACCCTGTGCCGCCCAGCCATTTAAACACGAGCCCACGACTTAAACTTTTAATTATAATAAAATCGGAATTTTTAAATGAGATTTTATTATTATATTTCTGCCAAGCTTGTAAAATTTATTAGTTTTTCTTGAAAATAAAAATTCTATTTTTTTCCGAAAATTGCAGTATAAATCAGTACTGATGTTTTTAAAAATTTTATAAGCATAAAATAATAATTTTGTATGTGCCAAAATAACCGGCTTCAATTACCTACTAAGGCAACTTTACTTATTAATTTGTTTTTTTTTTTTACTTCCAATTAAGGTGTAAAATATTCATTAAAATATGTTGAACCGGAAATGCCAAAACTAAAATGGAATCGATTTTCAAAACAGTTCAAAGCCGGTTCCGAGGTACCAATTTGGATTTGGCGTACTCCCTTAATAAAAAAAGTTAAATTTGGTAAACAGAAGATATACTCTTGCAGTTATATGAAAACAACATAATTAGATTTTTCTATCAGAAAACAAGTGAACAACTTAGTAAGCTGACCAAATTGTACTCGGATACCAGTAGTTTTCTAAATTTTATTAACATTTTTTTCAGAGTGATTGGTTTTTTTTTGTACTTTCAAAATCTCCGATTACCAACTTTTATTGAAAATGTAAGGGAAAATGGTTAGATACATTTATAAAAAAAATTTAAAAAATGTAAAAAAAATGTATATGTAAAAATAAAAGTTGAGTCACAGGTCAAATCATCTCTAATTTAGGTTTGTTGCGCAAAATATGTAAAAATATTCTGTCTCCCTCAACATATTTTGGTCCCCAAACGACTTATTTTAAATTAAGTTAAGTTACTTGCTTATTATTTTAATTTGCGAAAAAACGCTTTTTACCAGTCTTGTTATTAGGTAACAAGAGATAAAAATTTATAATGTTTTGTATCTCGTGGGAGTTAATAATAATAATAAATATTTTGAGATGTCGACTTGTGCTCTTTAAAGAATCTTATGTGCACCCGTATATTTAACAAAAATGTAATTATAAAATTATCTCGAAAGTGTATTGTCCCTGGAAGTGAATACTGGAACATATCTAAATTTCGCTTTGCAGATGGAAGTTGTTGGTCATTTCACGGCGCTGCGAGTTTGGTGATGAGCCACACCCACTCGACCTACATGACCACTAAAGGCGCCTGTCACCCACTGACCACCCACCGCCCACTTTTAACGTCGAAAACCTCTACTCTTTCCCAAAAAAAACTTTCAGCATTAGTTTAGCTGATTTCCTGCGACTTTCGCCGCCTGTTTGGCGAACATTTTGCTAAATTTTTCTCTTGTTCCCTGGTTTGTTATTGTTGACTTTTCGCATCGGTTTGGTGCCACCATGCGGCGGGCGGGAAAACTCCTTCTAATTTAATTAAGTGCGGCGACGCGACGCCTGTTGGATTGTTTTTAACTTTTGGCAGAGCAAAAGTTTCCCAACGCAGATGAAAATATAATTTGGATAAAAAGAAACTTGGTATAACTGTTGGAGCATTTGATAGTTTTATACTTTATTAATTGCTAGACAAATAGATAAGAGTAGTTCAAAGCTGAAGTACTTAGTCTTAAAATTATACCCTTACAAATGGTAAAATAATTTTAGACATAAGTTACAAGCTCAGTTTAAAAGATAGAGAATGGAATTTTAAAAATGGCGCTGCCCGAAATATGTAAAATTTTGTTGTTTTCGAAGAAATTCTCGCTGTTTTTTGCTTAATATGATGGGATGAGTTGACTTTATCCTAAAGCTTTCATAAGTATTTTTCGCAGTCCACACATTCATCAGATTTCGTTAAGACTGCAAAGTTTAAATACATAAACTTTTCATTAAAGAAGTTGGCCTCCTTTCTTGTTTTTTTTATTGCTAAATGTTATGGCAAACATTTTCAGACAAACTCATGCTTATAAGGCGTACAACAACTAAATTTTAGCTGATTTTGGCTAGCTTTAAGGATATTTTCTAAGCCGTTTTGCAACACAGACAGAAACTTAACACTACCATTAGCACGTAGTACTAATTTAATTGTAAAAGCGAAATCGTACAGTTTTGCAGCATTTAAACTGCATTACTTTAATTTAGTGAAAAATATTATTGAACAATATTATAGTCATATCTAATTAATTAGTTACATTTCGGTAAATTCAATTAACTATACAAAAATCCAGTGAGATTTAATACTTCATATAAACATTCAGTATTTAATTATGTTATGCTTTTTAAGAATTTTGTTGATTATTTTTATCTGACGTTTTGCATCGAACATCGTATTTGTGCGCTACTAAACAAAAATAGGAAAATTCAACGCATTCCGAATTGGTTTTTCAGTGTTGAAATTAAAGTTAAGCAATTAAAGGCTGCAACTGGTGGACGTAAGATTTATTTTTATGTTGCAAGTCCAGCACTGCCGTTTTCTTTTTCTCTTTTATACACCAATTGCATTTTGAAATTACACTTCCATCGACAAAAGCAATTTAAATTTTTACGATGGGAAATTAAAGAGTTTTCCCAGGGTTGTCAGGGTCATCTGTTCATACTCCCCCTCATTAAATGAGGTTTCTGCAAAGGAAATACAAGAACTTCTATTCGATTTGTGTAACGAGTTTTCTATACACATTTTAAGCTTTAAAGTTAGCATTTGACAGCTGGGAGAAGTCGTTGGCAATTTCAAACACACACACGTACTTATGCACCGAGAGCAAAAACCTTTTAAAATTGCAAAAAATCTGTTTTAAACCCCATCACAATCAAATCTTTGAGAAACCACCGGATTCAGTACACCTTTTTCAATTATGAATGTTTACTTTTGTTAATATTAACAACAAATTAATTGAAAAACTCATTGTTAGGTACTTATTGTCGATTAAAAGATTTTGTAGAAAAACACTATTTTATTAAAATCATTACATAATTTAAATATTAAATTAAAATTAATTATTTATACATATTATGTTTTTCTTGAAATTTTTTAAATGCATTGCTTTTAGGTGTACATTGAGACACTAGTATTTGTTCCATTTACTTTTATGGCAGTGCTGAAGAAGGAAAGTTCCCTTGGTTTGCCTCTTAGTAGGTTGGTTTTTCCTGGTTTTTCTTTTTTGCTTTGGACATTTCGAAATGCATTTCACAGTTGTTTGTCTGCCGGCTTGGTCTTGGCCCGGTCAAATCGGTTTGGGCCGCCATGTGTCGTGACCCTGCCCGCAATCCGCCATTTCATTCCGACAAATGGACACCGGATGGGATGTGTGCCCCTCAGCCTGCCTCTCAGTCACTCGATCTCTGTGTGTGTGTGTGCAAGTACGTGTGTGGAAAAGTGCATTTCCCATTTCCCCATTTTGCCATCACCACAAGATGACATTTAGCGACTTTAAAAGCCTGCTTAAAGTCAAGCTAAGATTTCCTTGGATTCAATGGCTTTCTTAAAGTGTGCAGAGGACATATTCTTTAACACATTTTGCGTATATTTGTGTGATAATTGTGTCAAAATATTTTAACTTTTTGTAACAGTTTAAAAACAAAGCTTGTATTTCTGGTAAAAATGTAATGAAAAATGCCCAATGTAAGTATACTTTCTTATTGATTAATTAATCATTCAATGTGATGTTCCAAATAATCGAAATTTGTATGGCTAATGGTTTAAAGGGAAATAATATTATTTCGTTAAGTCACGTAGTCTTGGAGAAGAATAAATAAAAAACCAGGCGGTATAAGTTTGGTTTAGAAATTGTTTATTATTATTTTGCCGGAATTGATTAGAGTTGATTCGTCCAGCTTTTTTCTGCCCTGTTGACACTTTCATTGAATTATGGCCAAGATATGTGTGCGTAAGAATGTGGAAGATTTCGGCTCTTAGCCACATCCCAGTTTGGGTCAAGTGTGGCTGACCGCGCATAAATCACCCGAAAAAGAGAACCAAGCTGATTTCGAGACACATTGATCTGCCCCCACTCGACTGACTCAAATATTTACAGGCAATTTTCAAGCAAATATTTTTCTTTTTTACTGGACACTGTCGATGTCCATTTGCACCTCCCCAACCCTCCTGTGCACTCTGCAGCAGACAGTATGCCACATAGCCACGGAAGCGTGAGCCAAATATTTGCTTGATTTATTAGCTTTAGATTTTTGTATGTGCTGTCGATACAAAAAGCACTCGGAGTTGTAGGAGCTGGATTTCCGTTGGGGTAACGTGAAATTGTGATTAAGTTGGAGTAGTATTGGGAATGGAAATCAAGAGTGAGCTATAGAATAAGCACAGTTAAGGGAATAATTGTGATTTATTTAAATTGAGATAGATTTACTTAACTGTTTTGTACAGTAAAACTTACATTTATTTAATCCAAATAATTTGAACTTTAGGTAGTGTTAGTGTTATTCAAGAATTGCTTTTAAAGAAATCTAAATTTGTATACCTTTTAATAATTAAAAAGAAAATGTATATATTCCAAGCTTATAAAATTTAATAGAATTTTAAATGGTGCCAGCTGTTAGGAGAGTACTTTTATACACGTTACTCGTAGAGTAAAAGGGTATTGTGTATTCGTTGAATGGTGTGTAACAGGTAGACGGAATAAAGTACATATATTCCTGATCAGTATTAAGAGCTAGTTATTTGGGACTTAGCCATGTCCCTCCGCATGTCTGTCTCTACGCAAACCAGTTTCTCAGTTTTATAGCCATTTGGATGAAATATACTTAGTCGGAACGGTCAGGATCAGACGACTATATCATAAAGCTCCAATATGAGCAATAGAAAAACTAAATGAAAGACTATAACTTCGTTATCTTAAGCAATACGGATATACATAAAGATATACAATTGCAAAATTTCAGAACTATTGTTTACATTTTCTAACAACATGACGACTAAAATAAGATCAAAAACAAACAATAATAAAATCGAAACAGAGCCGTTTTCCAAAATATTTCATTTTATGTAACAGCTGCAGAGTATATAATTTCGGTTTCTTGTAATATATTATATTTTTACTATGCTTCGTAACATTTCAAATTGGGAGTTGAATGTATGTTTGTCTTCTTGTCCAGTAATGTTTTTGTTTTTGGATTTTGTTTTTCCTTAGTGAAATAAACTTTGTTAAATTTAGCTAGGACAAAAGCAGGAAAAACGTAACAAAACGAAATATTGTAAAATGATTGTATTTTCTTACAAGATAATAATATTAAAGATGCGATTCTTATAAATTTGTATATTTTTACTCTTAAATTGCCAGCGAACTAATTTTGAAAAAACCAGAGTAACAATAAGAAAATTGCAAATACAAAGTCATACTCTTTCTGCATTCTTTTTCAAAAAATAACTTTTTCACAGTTTTTTATTATCCCTACATTATTTTTTGGCTTACTTTTTTTCAACTCCTAACTCTTATCTACAATCCCCAGAATTTTTTGTTACTGGTCTTTAGAAACGCGAATAATGTTTAAGTTTAATATTTAATTAAGTATAATATATTTAATTAGAATTTGCAAGGGTATAAAAACTTCGGCTTGCCGAATTTCAGTTACATTTCTCATTTATATACTTTTCATAGTTAATTATTCTTTTAATTATTGGAAAATAGTATTTGAAGTATTTTTACTTTGCAGTGCAGTTCTGCATTAAGGTGCGACAGTTCGCGCAACTTGAAAGATGCCACTGGCTGATAGAAACCAACGTTTCGACTAGGAAGTGTTTTGTGGCATAAAGAATTCTCACCTTGTTTTTGGCAGCCATTCGGGAGAGTATTTAAAGCTACCTTAGATAAGCAAACAAGTGATTGTGCCGAGCGATGAGGGAGCGAATTGTATCTATGAGATGCGCATCTACTGCATCTTTGGGATACATGCGGCTTGTTTGTTTTGCAGCTGCCGCTTGTTTATTTTCCTAGTTAGGGCCGCCGTGAAAACTGCTGCTGGAAGTTTTCTCTTAAGAATGGACAGCAGAAAACAAATTGCGTAAGTTTCTGATTCAATTTCCTATCGGAATTTTTATGTTTTCCGTCTTGTTGTTAGTCAATCGGATGTGTTTTTTCATAAAAGAGGGTAGAAATAAAATCAATTGGCCAGGCTAGGCTTGACAAATTTCCCCATCCCGGAATTTATGACTCCCGGTGACATTTTTCAGTTCTGCTTTTCTTGCGGTCTGGTTTCCCTTCTCATCCCGAAAAACAATTGGTCACGCTTTTCCTTGTGTTGGCAATGTCAAAGCCATTGACAATTGGCAATTCTCCAAACAAGGGCCAAAAACTTGTTGACTATCTGGAACTTTATCTTTGTATCTTGTGGGTTTTTATGCCAGGCCCAACACTTCAATTATTCAAATACCTACCGATTTCGATAGGCCACTGCCTCCCAGAAAGCGAATCGCATTTTTTCCTATTCTTTTTATTTTTCAATTCCATTTTCAATTTCATCTCCTTTTATACTTTCCTGCCTTTGTTGGTTTCATTTGCATTTTACTCGAGCACCACATTGAAGCAGGTTCACTTTGGTTTCTCCATTTTTATTTTTTACCCGGATTGAAATGCTTTTAGCTCTCGGCTGGTAACATAAAACTATTTTCTAATGGTGGCTAATGGGCTTTAAGCTTGAAAATAGCAGTGGTGATTCCTTTCCTTTTTGCTTCATGACTCAATCCGGTTAAAAGCTGTTACCGACCTAGAGTAGTTCAAGAATGATATATCGGTAGTATGTTAAAGTATTTATTTCAATAATTATTAATCACTTAATCACAACCATTGCCAAGGCTCTGAGGGAAATCTGTGGCAAATTAATTGGATTTAACCAACGGGAACCCGATCGGGAACTCGAGTATTTAGTAGGTGAGTTGAATAAAAAGCAAAGTTTTTGTGTATTCTTTAATAACTAATAATATTAATATTTACCCTGAAATATTTTAAATATATATTTTAGTAATACTCTATATATACGATTAAAAAGTTTACAAATCATTATTACACATTTTTTTTATGCAAGCCCAAAAAGCTCTTCTCATACGTTTTGACATATATTTTGTTGTTTGTAGTAGGCTATGAGGTGTCAGGAGGCGTAGCTTTGTTTTAAAGTTTATAGATATTTTCATAAAAATTGTACTCTTATTTCGCGATAAAAATAAGAAAATAAAAATGGTTTCAAAAGTACAAGTAGCCTCCTAATTAGGGGCGACTTTACTGTTTCGTAAAGTTAATTGCCCTAAAAACAAGAAATACCTATCAATCTCATGTAATATTTCTTCAATTTAGACACATTTACTTTTTAATTAGGGAAGTAATTACTGGAATCAATCAACTTTCTTCTTTAAGAAAAAACTTGTAGTGGACTAGAATCGATGATTTCTGGGTTAGCAAGTACGCTCCCAATACTCTACGCTAATACTTAAATCTTTTCAGAATTCTTTGGTTATGATAAATTTTTTTGAAAAATATCAAAATATATATATACAAAAATGTTTTTTAAATTGCCGGCTTGTAGCAAAAATAAAAACAAGTAGATTTTACATTATAAAAAAAAAATTATGATAATCATAAAATTAATCGGAGATGTCAGAGAAAACTCTTAGCAAATTCTACTGAAAGTTGCAGATCATTTTTAAATTTAAATTTAATTTGATTGAAAGAGAAATATATTTTATCACTTCCAAAAGTGTATTCCTCTAATGTAGGCCCTATTTTCATTAGGTCAATTTGACATTTTACTGTCAAGTCTATTAGGCAGTATCTTGTTTCTCCACTTGGTAGAAAAAGTGACAAAATCACCATGCTGACCACTGGCAGTTGGACATTTCAATCAAGTCAGTTACCTGTTGGCCGATGATGATTGCTAATCACT
The DNA here is from genome assembly GCA_018153305.1 of Drosophila kurseongensis. Taxonomy (NCBI): domain Eukaryota; kingdom Metazoa; phylum Arthropoda; class Insecta; order Diptera; family Drosophilidae; genus Drosophila; species Drosophila kurseongensis. Next base: position 493,114 of record JAECXX010000156.1, read on the forward strand.
TAGCTGCAACCATTGCCAAGGCTTTGCAGTGGTGCCTGCAATCTGGCAGCTTCGGTTTTGAGGGAAATCTGTGGCAAATGAATTTGATTTATGCAACGGCAACTCTTTGCAACTCTTTGGACTACTTCTACTGCTAATAACTGGAACTCAATCGGGGCCCATAAATCTTGTCCACGTCGGCGGTCTGCATCTGTGTTTTTCATGGGAACGTGTCTCGGGTCTAATCACAGGCATCAGTTGCCCCTCAGGGCAGCCTTCCTTTTGGGATTCCTTCCTTGCCACAAGCTGCTATGCCTCGCCTAGGTATTTCTGTTTCAGCCCTTTTGTTTCGGTCCCGAAACTTGTTAAATTTTCCTTCCAAAAGTTGAAAAGTTTAAGGCAACTTTTAAAAACGAGATGTGTGGCGTTGCCATCTACATAATGCCGGCTCTATATGTATCTGCAACTGTATCGCAATTTGGACACGAAAAATGGGGATGCATCTGAAACTGCATCTTTGGCGAAGGATCTCCAACCTCTTCCTGTTTCCTCCAGCGCTGCTGTATGCAAAATTCATGCAAAAATATGTGAAGTTTTCGATTTTAAATGACGCCGCTGCGGCGGTCTCTTACTCTTCATACACTTAGAGAAAAAATGTAAAAAAGTAATGTGACATAACCTCTGCAGGTTTCTAATAATGATCAACTATTATTATATTATTATAAAAAACGTTACCCTTTTTTTTTGAATTTAATTAAAATAATTTGAATTGGGTTTCAATAATTTTTTCTATAATGTTAGTAATCTGCAACTCCTTGAGCACATTTGTTTTTAGTAAATATGGATATACGCTTCTTATTATTTGTATTTGAATGTTTAATTATTCTATATTTCTTATTTGTTGTGTTACTTAAATAAAAGAACCCAAAGTACAATTTTTAGATTACATATTTATCAACTGAAAAAGGTATGTACATATATATGTAACTGTTTTGTTATAAAGTCGAGTATAAGATTTAGTTGCCAATCTAAACCGATTTAAGCCTTAAAAGTTTGTTATAGCTTTGTTAAATTTAGAAGCAAATAACATATTTTTCGAGTTTTTTCTGACTGTTCTGCCGCTTTGGAGTAATACTGCTACTATGTTACTTCTGCTACTATGCTGCTCCCCCCCAAAATTTATGGCGTTTGCATGTCTGAATTTATCTGCTTGTTTCACATGCAAATGCAGTCAAAGGGTGGGGCGGTGGAAATCGGATGGGGCGGTGGGGAAAAGATCAAGCTGGAAAATCGGTGCGGGGGTTGTGGTAAGGGGTGTTTTCCATCTCGTAATGGTGATAAAAATAGAAACATTTCACTGGCAAAAAGCGAGAACATGCCAACTTGTACAAGTATTTGCAATAGCCTCTTTTCCCCTTTCCTTTTTTTTCAGCCCCCTCTGCTTTCGTTTCGCTGGGTTTCAGTTTCAGTTTCGGCTTGGTTTGGTTTTTGGCTGCTACCTTTAACAGATTTTCTGTTTTGGCCTGGTTAAACGAAACCATGTCAGTAACGAGGTGGCCTCCAGGGAGGTAGTTGGCGGTTGGGCAGACAAAGGGGTGTTGTAGGGCCTTTCCTTGGAACGGAATAAGGCACTATGGGTGAAATCGTTTTAAGTTCAATCGGCAAAAATTGAGAAATTGAATTCAAAAAGTACTTTTGTTTCTTTTAAAAATAGACGTACTATCTTTTTTTCTGTGTAAATTTTGCTTAATAAAAAATGAATAAAGATACATTATAAATGAAAATGTTTTTTAAAAATATCTCTGTTAAATCCTCAAACAGCCAGTTGCATCTGTTCTTATTCCCACTGTAGGTCGTGTGTGTTGGGACCCTGAGCTTCGTTGCTCTTTCATCATACGTGTTCATTCATAAAAATTTTATATTTATTTGCATGCACAAACAAACAAAAAGGCCCCGAAAAGTCGAACCAGCTGGCTGCTATCCACCTTTTTGTATCCTACCTTTCACTTCTTTTCCCACCCATTGGGTGTGTGTGTTTTGACCTTGAGATAAGGTAGCCAGCTGGGCCAACTCAGATATCCTGACTTTCCGGAGCACATCCTCACCTTTAGTCTCTGTTTTAATATTCCTTTAAGGTGCAAGAACTCTTGGATTCTGTGTGTGCCCATTTGAGCGATTCGTTCGGTTTTTATTATGTTCACTCTGGCTGGTTTTTTGCCGCCGGTTATGTGTTTGTTGCCACCTACATACGTGACTAGGCATTTTCTAAGTCCCCCTTTTCCACCTTAAAATACTCCAATATTTGACTAAGTTGCCCTGGCAACAAGTGTGCACAAGTCCAACTTCAAAGTTGCCTTAGGCAGACCCAAAGTATTCTCTTTAAGACTGAGTTTTCCGTATTCGTAAATATTTCGGCTTAAAATCATAAAACGTCTGAATTAATGTTGCAATGGAACGTTGTCAGAAATGAATGTCAGAAACCAAATGAATGGTTAGATGAAGATTTTGCATCAAAAAAATAAAAATAAATAATTATTTCTTTAGAAAAAATGTTTTTTTTTCGTTAAAAAAAATTAATTAAATATATAAATGTTTTTTTCCTGAAATCCATTTGTCTAAATTGTTTTAAGCTTGACAAGTTATAAAATCGATTTACCAATATATAGTTGGTATCGTGTTAGAACCATCTTCTAGTAGAAACAAGAAAAATGGTTTCAATTTTTATACCCTTGTAGAGGGTATTACATTTTAGTCGAAAGTTTGCAACGCAGTGAAGGAGATATAGCCATGTCCGTCTGTCCGTCCGTCCGTTTCTACGCAAGCTAGTCCCTCAGTCCTAAAGCTATCTGCTTGAAACTTTCCCAAAAGGTGTTTTTCTATTGCAGGTAGTATATATGTAAGTCGGAACGAGCCGGATCGGGCGACTATATCATATAGCTCCCATAGGAACAATCGGAAATAAAAATTATAACTTTGTTGTTATACCCTTGCAGAGGGTATTATAATTTTGGTCAAAAGTGTGCAACGCAGTGAGACATCTCCGACCCTATAAAGTATATATATTCTTGATCAGGATCACCTCCTGAGTTGATATAAGCATGTCCGTCTGTCCTTCTGTCTGTCCGTCTGTCTGTCCGTCTGTCTGTTTCTACGCAAACTAGTCTCTCAGTTTTAAAGATATCAAATTGAAACTTTGCAAATGCCATAACTTTGGTGTTTGTCAAGTTAGGAAGTTGGGATTTTCTATGGGTTTTATATTTGGCCAATCAATCTGACCTACCAAATTTCATAAGGATCGCCCGACTATATTCTATAGCCGCCATATAACTGATTGATCGCAAATGCCATAACTTTGGTGTTTGTAAAGTTAGGAAGTTGGGATTTTCTATGGGTTTTATATTTGGCCAATCAATCTGACCTCCAAAATTTCATAAGGATCGGCCGACTATATCCTAGAGCCGCCACTTAACTGAACGATTGGAAATGCCATAACTTTGGTGTTTTTGAAGTTAGGAAGTTGGGATTTTTTATGAGTGTTAAAATGCATCATATGAATAATTTTGGAGAATATTATTTACAGAATATTCTGCAAGGGTATATCAACTTCGGCTCCGCCCGAAGTTAGCTTTCCTTTCATGTTTTTAATTCTTTTTGTTGTTCTTTGGGATTTGGTAATATTTAAATATTATGGAGTTACGGTTTTAATAAAATTAAAATCGGACAACAATATCATATGGCTGCCATAGAAACGGTGGCAAAATGCAGCCCAAAATCGACATATCTTCATTATTTTTAGTAATATAGGCATAGAAATCGAAATGTAGTCGATTTCTAACTACTGCAAGGGTATATAAACTTCGGCTGCCAAAGTTTGCTTCCTTTCTTGTTATACGTGTTTTTTGCCATTTAAGGGGCAATTTATGGGTGCGTTTCTTTATTTCATCAAGCTTTTCATATTCTGTACAGCACTTGTTCGTTTGTGGAGTAAGTTATCGATTTCATTTTGTAATCTAGTGTAAAATTTGAGCTGCTCCCCATGTTTCCCAGGCCCGTTACTTGCCCCTTCAAAGAGTGCAGAATTGTTTGCCCCGGTGGTCAGCACTTCCGTTTAGTACGGGGCACCTTCTTCATCTCCATTCATCTGCCCCATCAGCACCATCAATGGCGGCATATTGTATGTTAAATTCTCTACTCCATCCGCCTCTACGCAAGGGATAAAAAAGTAAAAAACATTTTAGCAGACACAAAGCGGCGCCTTCTTTTCTGGCCAAACAAAAGGGGCCTATAGGGCCAAAACACGCGTCAACACAATAGATAGGAAAGTGCGCTAAACTTACACTGAAAGAAATGCTGATATAAAGACGAAAAAGTGCTTGACATCGAGGTTAAAACTCTTTTAAAGTCCCTGGGTCAGTGCAGATTGTTTTCAAAATCACAAACAATTTTGCTATCAGTTTTAAAAAGTTATCAAAAATGAATTTTTATAATTATTGCTATTTTCCTTTTTGTATTTTAAAATATTTGTTTTTTTTTTTTTAATTATGTATAATAAAATGCACTTTTCTTATCATGTACTTTTGGTTTTCTTCTGAATAATTTCTTGTTAAGTTTTTCAATCCCCCACTCTTATTTAGTTTAGTTCTGCATTGAAAATAAAATTTTTTTCTAGTGTTTAAGCAGGAAGCTGGAGAATGTATCAGGCGCTGCAACAGATATCAACCTAAACAAGAAGCAAACTTCGGCAAGCCGAAGTTTATATACCCTTGCAGTTATTACAAATCGACTACATTTCGATTTCTATGGCATCGTTTCTATGGCAGCTATATGATATTGTTGTCCGATTAATTAATTAAAACCGTAATTCCAAAATATTTAAATATTACCAAATCTCAAAGAACAAAAAAAATTAAAAACAACAAAGTAATAATATTTTTGAGTTTTTTCCGATTGTTCCTATGGGAGCTATATGATATAGTCGCCCGATCCGGCTTATATACTACCTGCAATAGAAAGACAACTTTTGAAAAAGTTCCAAGAAGATAGGTTGAAAACTGAGGGACTAGTTTGCGCAGAAACGGACGGACGGAATGACGGACATGGCTACATCGACTCTTCTGGTGATGCTGATCAAAAATATATATACTTTATAGGGTCGGAAATGTCTCCTTCACTTTGTTGCAAACTTTTGACTGAAATTATAATACCCTCTGCAAGGGTATAAAAACGCAAGTACAGACACCAAAGTCGCCGGTAGAAGCAACTCGCCTTCAATAGCAAAGGCATAAGTCTCTGACAATCTTCTATGGGGAATACCATGTACGTGTATTCACCGTTCGCAAAAATATATATCTGAGTTTCTTGTGGAAAGTGGGTGGTGCAAAATGGGCGTGGCAGATGTGTGTTCTGACAACTTTGTGTGGTTTCTTATTCTACTGGGGGTTATATATGTCATAAAAGTGGCTACAAAGTGCGGTAGGTGAAGAGTGAATGAAAGCAAGGCAAGAAGGAAGGTAGGGAACTAAGACAATGGGTTTTCTTTAAAATTATATGTTATTTAAGGGATATCTAGTTATCTATTGTAAATAAACAACTCACATCTGCAAACATGGCACCTTAAATTGATGCTATCAAGGCATTCACTCTAACTTACAAATTCATTTTAGTTTACCCAGTTAGCTGCGGCACAAAGTATTTTGTTGCCCCTTGCCACATCGTTTTAGCCCAATTCAGTTGCCTTTAGTGGCCTGGCCATTTTATTCCCCTGCCGAACGCTTACTTAGCCTGTTTGTTCATGACTCTCCTTAGCTGGATTCCTGCACACACTGCCCCACTTGGTGAAGATATCAACTTGAAAATTGTTGGAAACACGCCCCCCAAAATGTATCTTATAGTTTGCCGAGCAGCTTAGCCAAGAAAATTCATCTGTTACACTCACAGCAACAACGGGAAAAACAATTTGGGCCAAAAGTTGCCACACCCATTCGCTGCCCTCCACTTCTCCCCGCTCCTCCCGCACTTCCCATGCAGTCGCTCCACTTTGTTTATCGCTCTTGATTTTGCTGTATTTTGCTTTGTTATTGTTTTTTCCTGGAGGTTTATTGGAACTTTAACCTGGAGCCCTCCTCCTTTACGCCCCCGCTGCCTGATTGATTACGTCGATCAGGAAATGCTAATTACTTTCTGACCCCCAAGGGGTAATGAATCTTTGGAAAAATGCAATTACATTTTTGCTAATTTTGTCGCAAGCAAAACTGCAAATGAAGAGTTATTGTAGGGTATTATTACTTCTTATTTAAAGAGGAAAATTTAATTACCTTCCAAAAATATACTTAAGTTCCACTTCTGTAGGTTAATTAGTTGCTAAAATTATTAAATAAAAGTAATCTGAACCTGTATTTCCTTCTAACAATATAAGTTACAAATTGGTAGAAATCTATTACTAAAATATCTTAAAGAATTTCTTGTGGTATTTAATGGCATCAATTTTAAATTTAATCTACTAAATTAAAACTTCATTTTATTTATATTTTTATAAGCGATTAGCTTCCTTATAGTTCCCGAGATCTCGACAATTATACTGACAGACAAGGCCACATAAAAAACTTTAACCTCTGTTCTAAAAGAAGTAGGATCTTACTTGATTTTGTAAAATTTCTGTATCAAGAATGTTTGTATTTAAATCAAGAAAACAATTGTTATCAAAACCTTAAACATCTTAAAAAATTACACAAGATTAAAATTCTTAAATCAAAAACGATTCGCACTTAACTTAAGGATAATAAATGCCAGAAATCTAATGTAGCAAGAAACAAAAAAATATAAAGGTTAGAGTGGACTCAACTAGGGTGGAAAAAAAATTTTTATATGAAGTACAAATTTATTTAGTAGCCATATTAAAATGTACTTAATAATTTAAAGATTAGAGTTAATGTCTTACGCTTAAGCTGAGGAAAGCTCGAAAATATAGTTTATGCGTTAATCTATACATATTGTAAGGCTTATAAAGCATTAGTTGATAACTTCTGATTTAAGAATATTTCATACGTAATTGAAGCATTTTATTAACGACAGCGTTTAAGTCATTTAACGATTTAAATAAAATTCCTACTTTATTTTGTAAAAAACGTTCTTAAATAAAGAAAATAAAGAAAGAAGTTAAACATGAAAATTCGAACTTCACTCCCTTTCAAGCACGCTGTTACATAAGCCGGCCATCGATCCTGATAGAGAATATAAATATTATATATTAAATGTTCCTTCATTGGTTGCATACATTTCAATGAATACAAAATACCATTTCACCCTACGAGTGACGGGTATAAAAAGTTAAAAGAATACTCGGCCAGAAAAGTTTTGCATGGGTTAAAGGGGAAGGGGTTTTCTGCTGATAGGTGGGTTTTAATGCCTTAACCCACCATCGCCCCACAAGAAAGTTTGTATCGCTTTCGCTCAACCATTTTAGTCAACCTAATTAGCAACTTGATGATTTTTTAACGCTTTATCGAGCACTGGCAATGATTTCATTAGCTCCCAAGGAAGGGTTGGAAAATGGCTGAAGTGCAGTGTAAATTGCCTCATGATTATTAAATTGCCTCTTACTGTTGACTAGATTTAGTTTTTGGGGAGTCGTCGTTGAAAACTTGTTGAAAAGTTGAGAATGTTGCAAATTAGTTGGTTTAACTTGGCTCAGAGGCTTTACATAAGAAAGGGGATGAGGAGACCTACGTGGTGCCTGGGAATATTTCTGAAAATCTAGTGCATAATTGGATAAGGCCAGGATAAAGTCAATTACGCCCCTTCAACTAAATGAGGCTGAAAATATGTATTGTTTACAATTTGAGATAAATACTTTCATATTATTTAACCATTACTTGTTTATATAACTTCGTTGTAGGTACTTTAAACGAAATAATTTTATTTTCAAGGTCGACTCAATTGAAAAACATCATAAAAAATACAAGCATAGGTTTTTCAAAAATGTTCTTTTGTAAAACCGTTTTTTTGGCAATTACGAAAAATTGTTAAATTGTTAAATCGGCACATACGTCTCAATTAATGAAAGGTTTTTCATTTTTGCACACCATTTGTATATACATATAAATATATATATTTGTCATTATATTTACCGGCAAATCTAATTTCACTACTTTAAACTGTTTTGTTAATACAAAGTGTTATGAATATTTCCCTTTTGATGACCTGTGATTTTTTGTTTGATTTCCACTAAAAATGACATACCAAATGAAAACTCAAATTAAGCCCAAAAATCGACACATAATATCGTCTTTAATGAGGGACGGCAAGCATATCACCTACAAAAACTCATCCCAAAAACCACAATACAACAATCTTTACGATCTTCAAACGAAAGAAAACAAAACTTGTTTGCCTTGAAGCTAACAAAAATCAAACAGAAGATGCTATGACAAACAGAGGAGGGAGCATCAAAAAGAAAGAGAACATAAATTTACAGGAAACACTAAAGATGTTAAAGAACTAATGCGTTAAGACCATATCTATCATCCATAATTCGCTATAATCAGCTATCTTAAAATTTTTAATTTATTGAGAAATTTACAAATCTTTTATTGATCGCCTGACAAATCCTATTTGCACGCACAGCAAGAAAAATCAATTTTCCAGAAAGAAAAATAAGTAGAGACCATAAATGGTTTTTCCAGTCTTCATTTCGAGCCCTCAATCCTCTTGGTTCGTCTTTTATCGATCAGCCTTACGGTGGGCAAGTTTTTTATGATCGTGCTAAGAAGTTTCCTTCCTCTAAATTTGGTGACTCACGGGTGGAAACCTTTTTCGTTTTTATACACAGTTCGTTTAATGGCAATTAGTTGGAAAAGTTGTTCTTGCTTTCTACTTGTCGATATTTAAGGATATTAAAGTCTGAGTTCCTGGAAATCACACATTTTGTGGTTCGAAAAAAGAACCAGAAGATGTTAGTTGGAGGTGGAAATAGAACACCATCTCATTATTATGGTTAAGTAATGTCTGTGCTACTGCCCACACGAAGAGCAGAAAATCAGCAGCCAACGCTCCACAATCTTGAGATTTAGAAAACTTGAGAAGAAGTTCTCAGGCGGCTGAAGTAAAGTTACCAGGCATGGGCGTAAAGTTGAAGCTGTTGATGTGGATTCAGATGAAGATGGTTGCTACACTGAAGGGGAAAAAGATTCTAAATTGTCCACTATGTATTAACCCTTGCAAATTACAACCTCAAATATATAAACATTTTCTCTAGTATTAATATATAAATAAACTTTAAGTAAAGTTCACAAAAAGTATGATTACATTTAAAGGCCGGTTATTTTTTAAATTAGAGCGTAATGCTTGGTCTTTTTTCTCAGTGTACAACTTCTAGAAGTAACAGCCTGTGAAGATTGTGTGGGAGATTGCTGACATTTTTTTATGATGCTACATGCACAATGTCCAATTGAAATTAAATTCTGCTTCTTAAACTGGTTAAGCTAACGAATTTTCAGGCTGATCAGCCAGGCTTGTAAGATTTTTAGATTTTCTTGCAGTTTTTTTTTTTTTTCGAAGCCAATGTTGCTGGCCTCATGTTGCTCCTAGATGTGGTGCTCTCTTGTGGATCGCAACATGTGTTGCCAATGTAACGTGCTGCCCGCACTGCTCTCAACATTTCCGCCGGGCGCATCTGCCCGTGACTAAAACCCATTTGAGATCCCGTGTGTCAGTCGTTATCTGAACGTCGGGAACTGTGCAATTGTCCGGCCCTCCGTGGAGCCTCGCGACCTGAACTGAATAAAAGGTGTTTTGCCAGAGCCAAACGGCAGTGCCTCTACCATCTATTGGACTCCGACTCCGCCATCTGGCCCAGGGAATCAAAACAAACAAATCATTGCACAAACAGGCAACCTTTATATATATACATATATTCTGGATATATGTACTCGGATGTGCGTGAGTGGATTGGTGGGTGTGTTTTCCTTGCCTTCGGCATCGCGTCAAAAGTCGCGCCCGGAATGTGCGGTGGATTTATGTCCGCGGTAATTGGTTGACGCCAAAAATCTAATAGCCATTAATCAAAGTTGGTAAACAAATTGCCAGAGAGCAAGTAAAAAAGGAAAACAAAATATTGAAGAATATAATCCAACAAATTTGTTAATGAAAAGTGCTCAAGTTATCAAGTGTTAATTTTTGAAAATAAAATTAAATACGACAATAAACAAGCTTCACACAAAACAATACCAAACAAAATAGATGTCGAAAGATTTTGAAAGATCATTTGATGTTGTGACAAAAGTATTTAAATAACAACGCATTGTCTTTTAATCATTACATTGAAAATTTAATCATATTTAAAAATAAAACAAAAAGAAAATCATTTAACAAATTTAAAATTAAAGAATGAGTTTCTTGATGAAAACAGTGCCGACATAAAGAAACGTTTTAAGCACAGAGTTTTTAAAAGAAAAAACATAGATTTTCAGATCGAAAAAGCACTGAAATCAAACTACTCAAGCATTAAATTTGTTTTCGTCAAAAAACAATTAAAATTCCTTATAAAGATAATACGTCAACAAGTGTCAAAATAAAAAGCATCATAAATAATTGCAAATCTTCAGACAAAAGAAAATACTTAAACTCAAATAAACGACAAAGAAGAGTGCACAATAAACGCGTGTGAGAAAAAACAATACAAAGAGCAAAGTATTTCCAGGGGTCCGCCTACAAAAACAATGATTTCTTCAAGGGGAAACCGAATGATCTTCAAAATGTATTGGCTAATTCTGATACTAATGCCCCTCACTTGGGCCAATACCAGTGATTTAAAGGGAGCCCCTGTAATGACCACAGTAGCTCCCACTTCAAGTCATCGAAATGCCCATCAGCAGCAAAGGTTGCAGCGATTGCAGGAGGCACAGCAACTGGATCAGCAACATCAACATCATTTGCGGCACGAGCAGCATTTGCGGTCCGAGTTGGAGGGGAATCACCAGCCGCCAATCGGGGACTTTGAAATGGGTGGATCCAAGAAGACCTTCGATCCACTGTTGCCCATGCAGCAGCACCACTTGCGTCATCACAATCGTCACCATCTGAGTTGGGAGCAGAGGGTGTTTCAGCAACACCGCTTGTCCATTGGAACCAGCACTCCAAGAAATATCTTTACCACGGAGGCACCCTTGAACAGAAATCATACTCGCTATTTCGACAGGGATGGCATCTTCCCCTCTTGGGCTGAACCTCGAACTACCAAAGGGCCCAACTGGCGACAGGAAGTGGATTCCAGTAGCTCCGATGGGGAAAGTGATGAGGACGACGACGACGACGACGATTATGAGTACAAAGATGACTCCGATTCTAATGGTGTAGAAGAAGAGCAAGCCCGACAAATGCCCAGATACTCTATGTTCACCCAAAAACTACCGCCCATTGACTTGAAAGAACAAGATTACGATGCTGTTGATCAATCGGACGAATTGGATATAGTTTCGAATAATAATCATTATAGCAACAAGCATCCCAGTGTGGCCAATCCACACGATAAGTCAGCTGGCAAACGCAATATATTTAGTTGGTTGTTCAAACAAGATGTGGAAAAAGATGTAGTTAAACCACCACACACCACAACTACTACAACAACCACAACCTCGACCACAACTGAGAAGCCTATAACACGCACTGAAAGGCCGAAACTACAATTACAAGATGCCAATCTCAGGAACAACGGTGGCGAAGTGGACTACTCGAACGAGGATTCAGATTCCGAGTCAGAAGAGGGATTCTCCAACGAACAGTGGAACAAAATCGAGCACGAACATCATCTCAAGCAGCAGAAACACCAGAAGGAACTACTGGCGATGCGTAAGAAGAGCAAGAATACCCCTCTCATAAGAAGCATTGAGAATGAGGTGAGTCCGGCATTGCGCTCATTGTTCTGAACCCACTGATAAGACTGTGGCATCCCGCCGATTTCATGATGTCATTAGCCATTGTTGTTGCTCTGACATTGCTCCATTATGTGGGATGGGTGGTGATAAGAGATTCTGTTTATGAACAGCTACAAATAGTGACTGTGGCCACAAATGACCAACAGATTTTTGATGCCGGCCTGTATTCTGGGTTTCGGTTTCACGTTTAATTTTCATTTGATGTTGGCGGTTAGTCACGTCGAAAATTCGTCAGTAAACAAGTGCACTGAAGAAAACTAGGGATGCTATATATGTGTTTTAATTATGACTTACGATAGCTAAATAATGACAACGAATTTAAAGTATTCAGTTTTTATAAAGTTGTTTTTTAATGGCCCCACCCTCGATGAAAGCTTTAATTTTGGTCCAGCTAGGTCTGGATTTTACAACCAGTTAACTTAAGGGGGGAGCCTTTTTTAGAAGCTTAAAAAAATTGAAGAAATATTCGATTGAAACAAAACTTTCGTCCTTTATTGTTATATATTTTAACAGACTTCTCAAATTTTTTCATTAATATATGTCATTTAATGCCTAGTAAAAGCATTTCGCCGAGGCACCTCGAGTGTGCATGTCTCGTGCGGCGGGAAAGATGCATGAGGCAATTGCCATCAGAAAAAAAAACCAAACAAAATTGAACAAAGAGTGAGAAATTCTAAAATTTTTCGCAAGTTAAAAAAAAATAATTGCTTTTGAAAAAAATGCTCTTCACATTGTTTTTGAACATAACTTTTTAAGGTTTTTTAGGTTCAACTAGAAGAAAATTTAATCCCGAATCCAATAAACTTTGGCTCGTTTCGACAGAACCTATAATTTTTTCCCTATCTTTCCCGCCAGTTTGAAGAAATCGTAAAAATGAAAAATCGAACGTCAAAGTTTTCATATATAAAAAATCGTAACGTTTGCTCACTATTTCTTCTGTAACTTCAAAAACATTTTAAATTTGCTTCTGAAGTTCTAGGGACACATTCTTGGATAGTTTGGAAGCTTCTAAATCAGGCTCCCCCCATAAGCGATCAGATTACCCCTTTATAAGATCAAATTGATACTTTATTTTCTATTTTTGAAGTATGGAATAGAAATTTCTCACAGTATTGTAGCATTATTCACCTCGACAAAACGCACTGGCCATTGCTAATGCCGTTTGCATTTTGGCTTACAACAAAAACAGACATGCAGCTTTACTCTGTGTTTTGGTGCCCATTTCAAATATTTACACAATGTTGAAAAGGCCAGGGGGGAATGGGTTGAAGATGTGGAGGGGGCAAGGACAGCAGCTGTCTTTTGCGAACTCGGCACTTTTTGGCTGACCATTCGCCATTCACCATTGCGGCTTGGCTAATTGAAACCAGCAAGTACGACAACAAGAACACCAACACAAATCAACAAAATGCAACAACACTCAACAATAACAAATAATTGGTTGCATTTGATTTTCACTTTTTGGATGCCATTCCGTTTTGTTTGTTTTGAGTTGTTTGTTGACAAAGGTTCTACATTTTCCGGCCTCTCTTAATTGCATGTACATGCGTGTTTTTTTTAACCCCTGACCCTGAGGTATCTGGATTTCCACCCCCCTCTGACGCCCCCTCGCCGGTGTAATTACCGCAAAAAAGGACCAATTAAATTAGTACCAAAACAATTAATACCCGGACGAGTTTGTTTTTAGTGTTCCTTATTTATTTTTATTGTACCGCCTTTTTGACTTTACTGCATGTAAACTGAGTTTAGGTGTAATTGAGATAAGAATTCTCGTTAATTTAATAATAATAAGCCATCGATTTATTAAATTGAATTGGGGATCGGTACTGAAATTCGCTAAGGAGGGTCTCACAGCGTTCCTTTAAAATTGTTTTTTGTATTTTTTTATTGTGAACTAATGTAGAAGTATTTGTGTGTTGAACAAATTCTAGATATAAATTTGTTTTTATATCCAACTAATTTTTGCAATTGAAGTGTTCAAATTTTATAAATATTAGGTAATAACACCTAAATTATATGTTACACAAATAAATATTTAAATACATAATTATAATCCTTATCTATTCCTGTTTATATTGGTATACCCTTGCAAGAGGTACTATAATTTTAGTTAAAAGTTTGCAATGCAGTAAAAGAAACATCTCGATTAAATAAAGTCGATCTGTCTGTCTGTTTTACAGCGATCTGGGTTGAACATTCCCAAAGTCGTATTTCTATTGCTGGTAGAAAATGTGTCAGATCGGGACGAATTGGAATATATCTTATGGATCCCATCAAAACATTCGCAAAAATTAAATCAAAGAAATGATAATTTCTTAGTTTTTCAACATATTTGGATTTACTTTAGGATATGGGGAATTTTACAATGTTTCATTTGTGTAACAGGTGCAAGGGTATATAAATTTCGGTTTGCCGTAGTTTGCATTCTTTATTGTTTCCGTATGAAGTAATATTCTCAAATATTTTCGCAATTAATTCCATTTTAAATATTTGCCAGCTCAATTAAAATTAATTCCCATGAAAAAATGTAATTTAAAGCATAATCAAAAATTTAAATATGCATTAAGTGGGCACAAGCGATGACAATTGTTTGTGAAAATGTAAATGTGAAATGCACTCGAAATATTGTTAACAGCTAAGTAAACACACGGCCAAAACAACGCGCTTAATAAGAGCAACAATAATTACCAAACCCAACAACAAAGTGCAGCTGCGTGTAAAACAGCACAAAAAACAAAAGTCTTTTCGAGATGTGGGTAGGGGAGGGGGAGGTTGGGTTGGTGGGTGGATGGGTGGATGGTGGGGTGGCAGGTGAATTGGCGCTGAGCCATCAAAATAACGAGACGCCTTTCCCACCTGCTCTCCTCAGAACAAAACAATTAACACATGTCTGCGTAAAACGACGGCTACTCCATTGCTTGGATGCTCCTCTTACTTTCACCTTTCCCTCTTCCGGATGTACTGCATCCTTCCCCAATTCCTTTCTTTGAAACGCTTAAAGAGAGTCTGGATCCACACTTCTATGAAAACCCTGAATATTCCTGCCGTGCCAACATGCCATTGAGTCAAAGCAAATTACCAAACCTACCTTCCATTTAATTGGCAACGTTTCTACCTTATCATTCTCTTTATTTTGGCTTGGAAGTTTATTTAATATTTGGTCTGACTGTTCATTATTGAGCTCTTTGCTGAAATCATTTTGTCCGATTTTTAATTCACATTTCAGGTTACGTAAACAGTAAAAGAAATGGTATCAATGTTTGTAAGTTAAAAAATCGATTTATACATATGTATGTAGATTTGAACAGTATACAAATGATTTGCACAGAAAACTTAATGCTATCTATATATTAACAACAAAAAGGAAGCAAACTTCGGCAATAACTACATTATTTTGAAACAAAATATTTAATAGGCTTACGTACAAAATTACAATAAAACAAGAGAGAACGCTATAGTCGGGTGCCCAGACTATCAGATACCCGTTACTCAGGTAAAGGGAGTGCGAGGGAGATGGAGATAGAAACTTTGATCACGCATAACTTTTTAACGAATGGTCCGATTTGAAAAATTTCTTCTATATTTCGATAGGTATTGATAAACACAATAAAACTGCATTTTTACTTTTCCGAAATATTTAAATTTTTAAAATCGTATATAAGCGATTGTGGGCGTTAAAGGGGGCGTGGCACCTTTTTGAAACAAACTTGCGCTGCGTAGGATCTCCTAGAATCTGCATGCAAAATGCCAATCTTCTAGCTTTTATAGTTTCCGAGATCTCAGCGTTCATACGGACAGACAGACAGACAGACAGACGGACAGACAGACGGACAGACGGACGGACGGACAGACGGACAGACGGACAGACGGACATGGCTAGATCGACTCGGCTAGTGATCCTGAACAAGAATATATATACTTTATAGGGTCGGAAACGCTTCCTTCTACCTGTTACATACTTTTGCACGAATACAATATACCCTTTTACTCTACGAGTAACGGGTATAATAAATCCTTGAATAGATCAGGGGAGCCAAACTTTAAATACCATTGTAGATTTTTGGAAATAAAATAATATACAAAACGACTATATTTCGTTTGTTTCGTATAGATTTCCAATACTTTTTCTATCGTCTTTCTGGCACCTATAAGAAATAGACCTCGGTTTCTTATACTTTTTTAAAACTAATATAGATCGGAGTATATCCGTATATGTTTAAAAACTTTAAAGGTATAATTTTTTTACACTTATTTTGTTGATTGCTAAACAGAAGACTTTTGTGAAAATGTATTTTAGATAGCTTTAAAATTGACTAGTATGCGTAGATACGGACGGTGGTGGCAATGTAATTTCATCTGCGTTGCAATATCTTGACTAAAATTATAATACCCTTGCCAAGGTTCCAATAATGCGGATAGAACTCGGGACTTAACCGCGAAAATAATTCGTTCCTAATGCGTTCATACACACAACCAAAAGTAATTTATGAGAAGACAAAAATATTTCGTTTGCGATTTGTTTCGTTAATAATTTTTTGAGTGTAGAGTATAAAAAAGGCTACTAATTTTAGTTTGTTGAATAATGTTTAGCATGAAATCCTTGTAATCCTTTAAACCAATTGCGGTTTATTCGAGTGCAAACTGAAAAGAGAGAAGAGGAGGTTAATAAAAAAGGTTTTCATTTTATTTCGTTCTTTAGTTTGCAATTTTCGCATTTTGGGTTTGTTCAAAGTGTTTTAAAAACGGTTGTGGGGAAATTCAATTTTAGTTTTATTAATATATATTTATTTTGGTAAATTGTTTGGTGTGTTGTAAAGACCTTTATAGATTTTCGTTTCGATCTCTTTCATGAGGTCTTCTCTCTTTTCCCAAACCAAGCGCACATTCCTTATTTGCACAACCTCCTCCCATTTTCAGTTTTTTATGTGCTGTTTTTATACCCTTGCCGAGGGTATTATAATTTTGGTCAGAAGTTTGTAACGCAGTGAATGAGACGTTTCCGACCCCATAAAGAATATATATTCTTGATCAGGATCAATAGGGGAGTCGATATAGCCATGTCCGTCTGTCCGTCCGTCCGTCTGTTTCAATACCGTTTGCGAGTTCAGTTTAAAAGATAGCAATCTGAAACTTTTACAGTCGTCCTAAAACATGTGTACGCAGATCAGGTTTGAAAACCGCCCCGATCAGATGTCTATATCCTATAGCACCCATAGGAACAATCGGATATAACTTGCAAGAATGGAAGATATTTCGCGCAGTGTAAAAGCTATTGACATGAATCTTTCCAAATCTTATTTTTTTATGCATACCTTGATCAGGGTAAAAGCGCTTTCCGATCGGACGTCTATATCTTATATCTTCTATAGGAAGGCTGTGAAAATATCCCTTTTTTCTATTTTTATATGTCTGCAAGGGTATTAAAACTTCGACTTGCAGAAGTTAGCTTCCTTCCTCGTTTCAGTTGTTTTTAAACTATTTGTCACTTTTGTGGATGTGTTTTCTCTATTGCCAGCTTGGTTTTCTTCCTGTTACTGCGCTTCCGTCCGTCCCCTTAGCATTTTTTTGCACTTACCAGATCTGCAGAGAGAGGACCCCACAGTTGGCTAAGCCTTTGTGGGGCGAAATGTCAGAAGCGGTTAAGGAATGACAACCGAAACCACACACGCGCTGTGAGAGTTCATCGTTTACCACCCGCCGATGTGGCAGAAGGTTGTCGCTGCGGTTGCAACGACCTTGAAGCTCGTAAGCAGCGGGAGCTTTCGTGGCCCATTAAGTGGTAACAATTATGGAGCCTCGTTGATATAATGCGAGAAGGGCATTTGTAAACTATTAAGCCAAGGTACAAATTTTCAAATGGATAACTTATCTACTATTTCTATTTTTTATCAGCATTAAATGTCTAAGGAAATTAAAACACTTTGACTATAAAACAAATTTGTTCACAAAATCGTCTATATTTATTTTTCCTTTTCTATGCCTTTTTATTTTTTCTGTTTCGGATGCTTGCTGCTTAAAATAATGGTCTACAATTTTCCAGCATTTGTTGATTGCTTTTCCTTCAGTAATTACTTGGTCAGATATATCAGATGTTTCTTAGTTTTGTTTTGTTATTTCTCCTTGCTGTTCCTGTTGATGACATTTTTCAGCTAATTTTCACTCACATTTCATAAATTTTCCTTTTGGCCTGTTATTGGCAGTGCAATTTATTTCCACCTCTCTCCTATTTCGAGATGTTTTATATTTTTCCTCTTTTTGCTGCTGCTGTTTTTGCTCATGCCAGGGGCATTCATTAGTTGCTTTCGTTACCCGAGGTACTGTGAGTATATCATTTGGAAGGAATTTTAGCTTTTCCCATAGAAAAATACTTGCCTTCCCCACTCCT
Organism: Drosophila kurseongensis; assembly: GCA_018153305.1. Lineage (NCBI taxonomy): Eukaryota > Metazoa > Arthropoda > Insecta > Diptera > Drosophilidae > Drosophila > Drosophila kurseongensis. The sequence goes on from JAECXX010000156.1 coordinate 511,408, forward strand.
GGTCATTGAAGTCTCATTTATTTGCCGCTGCCTTCTTTGGACATTTTCCGTTGCACAACTTGTGCTTATTGTCCCGAGGTTGGTTGGCGTTCTGTTTCTTCTTTGGTTTTTGGCAGACTTTTTGAGACGGCTGGGGTCTAGGATGGTTTCGCCTCTCCCCATAATTTATAGCAGCTTCTAATATAAATTTCATGAAATTATTATCCCACTCTCTTTTGAAAACAAAAAAGCAATATAAATTCTCGCAACTAATTGGCAATGGTGCTTTTGTCTTTGTTTATGTGGAGTTGGAAGTTTCAATGACTTTATTAGGCTGTACAGATTACATATGTGCAGGGGCTTTTCCTCTCACTCCCTTTGTTTTTTTCGTTTAAATGTTTCCCTTGTGCCACACATGCTGCGCTGGAGATTCTTAGAATGCCGCGAAGTATGTAAGCGGCTTCGTCACTTTATAAATCATACGGCACAGTTACAGCACACTTTAAATGAATAGTATTCGTGAAAGTAAACAAATTAAAACTGTTCATAATTTTATTAGTATTATTATTATGATACATATAAAAGAAATACAGAACCAATTTACTATATTATTTAAATAAAAGCCTGTTTTTTACTTCTTTATAATTTTCTTTAAAGACTTTAATTATTTTCCTCTAAATTTCGTTGGATTTACATATTTTTAAAAGAGTTAGACTGCTATTATTCGTTCCTCAACTGTATATATACATAAAGAATAGGGGCAGAAGGGCAATTTAGGGAGTGACGAAAGCAGTTTGTTAGTTAATCTGACAGAAAACGGTTTGTCAGTGGCAGAGCGATTTGTATCTTTGTATCTGTTGCATGCGTTTGCAGTTTGCCTTTGTTGGTTCCAGCAACCCAACTCTCTGATTCTGTCTCTTTCTCCTTGTATCCCCATCTCTCTCTGTGTGTCAGTGGGCTTTTTAGTAACTAACCGAAGACACATGTGGTGAGATGCCGACTTTGTGATTGATTTTGATGATGAGCCCGACGAGGAATTCATTGTAATTCATTGAAATGCAAGGCTGATCCGCCGTGTCAACCCATGACTTGTTTTGGGGTCAAGGTGGTTGGATTCGCTTGGTGCGTTTACAGTTAGAACTCTATTACGATCCGCGATCACGTTTGGCATGATTTAAGCTGCGGGCAAAGGCATAAATATTTTATTACGTGACGAAGAATTCTGGAATGTTCTCGGGCAAATGGAGGGGAGCGGTGCTGTTAGTTTATGGTTAATGCCAATGCCTGCTGCAATTGCCATATAACTTTATAAGTCTGACCCAAATTGAGGTGTCAGAAATAGACTTTATTGAAGTGGGAGATCGGGAGACTTTCGGTGAACCCAAGAAATATATTATAATATCTACGAATATTGTGTTTTTAATTTTCAACTACCTTAACATAACATCAAAATATCTATCTTCATAAAAATCTCAAGTGACGGACTTTAAATCACATGTTGTTGTTTACTAAATAAGCATGAAGGCAATACATGATTTATTATTTCAATAGATATATACCACGAAATAAACAATGATTAATGTATTTAGATATTAAAAATTCACTTATAATCCATTTCATTATTCTTAATGCAAATTTATTAAAAATATTCCGCGTTTCAATATAATAAGACATGTTGTAGAAAAAAAAACAACTCCAAATGATACAATGCCTGTACTTTAATTTTTTTTTTCATGAACCTGATTAACAAATAATAATTTAGTATTGTCGCACAGCTTACAATTTTGTAAATCATTCCAGGTGTCATGGCCACTCCTTCGATTCATATTTTCTTTATTTCCCATTCTTTATTTTTCAGCAACACTTTGAAATCAAACTTTTTTTGTAATTCTTTACTTCAAATCAAACGACAACTGGTAATCCAATAGTCACATATAACCCCGCCCAAATGGGAACTTATGTTTTAATTCACGCAACAACTGCACGTGACAAATAAAAAACGTCTGAAAATGACACTCTTGTCAAAACAGTCGAGTTGACGATAAATCATGACCAGCAAACGAAAATATTTTTGTTGACGCGTTTGTTGCAAGTCCATTGCGAAATGCTTGCCCTACAATTTCCGCCTCCATTTTCCCCTTTTACAGAAAAAAAAGCCGCAAAAGACAAATTGAACGCCGTGTTAGCCGATTCATAAAAAGAGGTTTAAGAGAGAAAAGAGTCACGATCATGCCTGTTATTCAAAGCCTCATACAAATAAAGCAAAAACTGTAACTAAACTGAATTATTGAACTGTGAACAGAAAACTAAAACACACACAGAAATATCAACCCAAAAACTCATCCGAAAATGCAGTAGACCTTCATTGAACTGGATATTTTCATCATGCTAACAAAAAAAAATGTACTTGCAATATTAATATCAAAATTTGGTCATCGATAAATTAGATCGATAGTTCTTTTAAAAACATAACATAAATCCATATTTAAATATAGTTATACAAAATACAATTGAAAATATGTGATTATAATGGTATGATTATAATGTACATAATAAATAATCTTGTAAAATATAAATAAATAAAGTTCTTCTAGAGAAATACAGGGGTTCGATTTACAAGAGTCGAACATATTTAAACTCCCTAAAAAATTGTTTAATCAAAACCGTAAGCCATGTTATTGTGTATTAAAAGATTGTGTCACCTTTAGAAGTTTGACTGTCTTTTGTAAATATATAAACGTATCTGAAGCCCATTTGTGCATTATAATTCTTCTTATAAATCACAGATGACTCTAAAAAGAAAATAAAGTTGTGTTTTTGATGTTTTGGAACCTCCTCGCTGTCACCTGCTGTGCTGTATTGTACCACCTGTACCTGGTGTAAATAGTTCAGGTGCTCGATGTAATCTCTCCCACGCACACACACTCGTAAACTGAGCCAGAAAAGGTCAAAGGGCAAATGTCTTCATTCAAAGTATATATTGATGTTGATGCATTGGCCGGCTGATCATTAAAAATTTAACATAAATCTTCTGAGTCAGTCATGCCACTCCGGGGTCCCTTCATCCGTGTGAGAGTGTGTGTTAGTATCTGTGTGCGGCTGTGCCTGGTGTGTGTATGTTATGTGTGTCAAAAATTCGCTTCAAATTGCAAACCCATTACACACATGTATAACGTATAAGAGCCGCGATTACAGAGCCAAGGCAAGAGAAAAACTCCGGAACACTCCCACCAAAAGGTGCTTAGGGTGTGTGTGTGTGTCACTGACAAGTGACACCATCGTTAGATGCACAGTGGAATAGGATCTAAAAAAAATTAAATTCTTACTATTTTTCTTTAATTTCTAAGATATTAAGATATTTTTCAATTTCAAATTAATCGAATTGGACTGGTCAAAAAGCTTATACAGACTCTCAAGGTTTAATGGTACAAACCTAATCATATCCATAAATATTAATTTTAGGCTTTTATTTTTGTTTGATCTGTTAGAAAAGGGAACAAATATTTTTTATCAATTTCCAACACGTCAATTTAATACATTGTTGGGAGATTAATTGTATCCAAAAATAAATTCATCACAATTTATTGAGCTGACATTAAGGGTTTTTTGGTTTTCGAATACATTTATTGCCACCAAAATCTACCAAATTTAAAGTTGTCGTTCGGAACAGAATCAAAATGACGGTAAATAAATATGCAAACCACAAAGAAGACCATAGTACTTAAAACTTTTATATGCCAGAGCTTTTTGAGCATCTCTGGCTTGCTTGCATTTATCTCTTATCTAATTTATCTTATCTTATCTTTGTAAGCCGAGCTCTGGCGCAAGCAACATTTTGTCTATAGACTGCCTATAGGCAAGATGAAACCCATCTATTAAAATTTGAAAGTTAAGGGTGGTAAGTTTGTTGTTTCTTGAAACAGGCGATTATAAGGTTCTTTCTCGACCACCCTAGAGTTCATATTTGCCAATGAAATTGAAATATCAAAAGATTTTAAATATAAAAACCACCGATCATATTTTAGATTTATATTATAATAGCCTGAGTATGAATAATGGGCAGTTTCGCTAACACACAATCGAGTTGGCAAATGGAATAAATACAAAATACAAGGAGATATAACAAAACTTAACCATTAAATAATATTGTACAAATTGTAAAGTATAAAAGTACTCCTTTAATTAAATAAAAAAACTACCTTTTTATTAAAGATCTAAAAGGCCTAGGATACTTAACCATTTTGTTCTTGTTGGATGGTTAGGGTATATAAATGACTGCTTCAGTACAGTGCCAAAATTCAGTTAAGCTGTCACTTTAAATTGATGACAAATTTGTACAGTGACTAATATCCGACTATTGTATTCAAGCGCATTCGAGACCACTGTTCGTCTCGACTTTTGCTATTACAAAAGTTGTCTGTGTGCCAGCGAGTGACTCATAAAAAACCCAAAATTCCCAAAAGAAACCCAAAAAATTGACATGCACTTTTTGACAGCTAAATCAATAAGCATAATTTTTGGCCATGTCAAGAGTGGATTCCACTGCACTCAGAGTCGCTTATTGAATATGGCATATTAAATAATGCGGCTTTGAATTCATAATGGGGGGTCTCTCTTGCTGGCATTTGGCGGGTTGACAAAAATCTGCATTTGAATGCAATTTAATTAATGTCCGCGGTCAACAATGATAATGATTATAACTTCATTTCTGGCTGATTTCGGAATTTGATAGATCGGTGTTGGAATCACAACTTGCGGCTGGACATTAAACCTTTGAGTGCGCTTGACACCACCTAAATCGTTTTTGCAGGCGCGTCACAATTTATGACATTCGAATTGTTGAAAGACAGGGAAGACGGCAAATTGAATGCCAATGCCAGGCCAGCAACAATAAATCTAAATTGATTCGATTGGCATTTGGAAAAGCCCAGTAGCTGACCCCCTGATGTCCCCTATAAGATTAATTTTTTCTCTCTTTTCGTCTTCGTAAATGTTAGAAATTTCCAATGTCTCCAGTTGCACTCCGTTTGCATTATGCATGAGAAACGAGATTGGGTGTCGGTTTCTTCAGTTTCTTCAGCTTGTTTGCTTGACATGCGGACAGTGCTTTGGTGCGTTTCATCAATATTTCATTTTCAGCATTTATAAACGATTTCCTTTTATTACACAATTTTATTTCCATTTTATTGGACTCCGATTGGGAACAAAGCACTCGTGAAGTCTTCAAGCGAGACTCACGAACATTAACTTCGCACTCAAAAGGTGTTTTATATATGTACCAGGGCTTATACTCGCCTTTCCAGACGGGCGGGGCTTTAACTGACAAACTCTTTAACACTTTAACACTTTCGCTTTCAATAAAAAAACCCAAAAAAAAACTGGATTTGTTGCGGCTCTCAAAGAGGCTTTAGCGCTTTACAATACCGTAAAGCAGAACATTTGAGTATTTTAAAACAGCTATCCCATGCTAATCCCATTTCAATTTATTGCCTTTGATTTAATTTTATGTTTCCAAACATTTATTTCTGTTGGAGAAGGCAAATCAACGGAACAAAGTCAAGGTTATCATGGGGTCTAAAAATAATTAAACGCATATTGAGTGGGCAGGAATTTAGATTGAGGTATATATTGTGCAAGACAAGAAATATAATAAAGCGATGTTTGTTTTAGTGATTCATAAATTATGTTGCGTAGCTAATAAGATGTTTCAATATATATTTTGGAATTTAAGTATTTTGTAAATATATAATTTGTTTAGTTCTTTCATAAATAACAAGTTTTTGAATGTTAGGAAAAACTTTATAAATGACATGCTTGTAAAACAATTAATTTGGGACCTTATCTAAGTTATTTGAGTACCGCAACCCAAAGCATGAGCTTCAATGTGAGGACATGCAGTGGGCTGCTAGAACTGCTGTCCATAAATTAATGGGTCTTTCATCAGTCATTTAGGCTACCCAATTTGCATACTGCATCCGTATCTAACCAGCTACCTTCGCTGGCCATCCTGACCACTCCTCCCCCCTTCCATCGGCAATCCCACCGGTGGTGCTCTGCACCTGCTGCTCAACGGAGTGCGCTTCATCGACCGCAAATCGCAGATAGCTGGAACATTGAGCCAAGCCCCTCGAGGTCAGCTCATAAACTAAACGCTATCAAAAAGCCAAATGCCTGCTGACTGGCTTGGTTAATCACTTCATCAACGTCCAAATCGCCAGCAAATCAACCAGAAATGGGTGGTGTGCAGCGGGAGGCGGGTAAATGGATTCTAGAGTCGATGGCAAACAAATCTCGGAGTCATCAAAATCATTTTTTCAGTACTCTAACAGAGGGTTCTTCAGGCTGGTGAAGTGTTTTTTCAATTCAGATGAGAAATATAAGCTTTAAGCGGGTTAAATTTTTATTTGATTTGCAAATGATGTGAAATTTTAAAGATTGTTTTTGCTAAGACATGGAATAAAGAGGTTTCTGAAACTTATTGTGTATTTTGTATGTCTAACAGGGTATTGAAATCTCTAAATTCGAGGCGAGTTTTTTACTTTTTTTTGTGTTCGGTCGTGGTTTTCGTGTCCACCGCGGGCCAGTTGCAACTGCCTGGCAGTCTGCAGTCCGTGGTCTCTGGTCTCTGGTCTTCGTCTTCGTCTTCTGGTTAAAATCCCTGCTCTACGTGGCTCGAGTGTGCTTCGCGGTTGCCAGACAGACGGCGGTTGCCAACTAATAATTGCCGAAGGCCGGGGAAAATAGCAGGGGGCGGGGGTCGACTGGCAAACGAATTTGCACAAAGTTGCAAATCATTTGACAGGCGGTGGCTGGTACAAGATTTTCGCTCTGGCTCCGCTTTTGTTGGCTTTGCATTCCGCTCGGGCGTTTGTTTGCTTTGCGCAAATCTTTGGCTGCCGTTGCCACTTTGATGATGTCATATGCAAATAAAAAATAGATAAAGAAAAGCCACAGACAGATGCCAAATTTTCATAGCTAATCTCGGCCGGGGCATGGAAATGACAAAGGTGATGCTAATGGTGATGGATATGGCTGTTGATTATGTCTCCCTCGATCGGAATGCTGTTGCGATTTGTTTGTTTGCTCCACCGAGTGTTTCTCGGTGATTTATGCCAAATATTTGACTAATTCTTATCGCATTTTTGAATCTCTTTGCAGGTGAGTTCTGGCAGTGACATTTTCGAGATTGATTTTGGGGAATGCCTAATGATTTGAATGTGGATATGGTAAGCCAAAGAGACCATACAAATTTCCCAGATAGTTATCGGATTGCTTCCTAATTTGGCAAGCATTCAAGCGAATTGAGGCAATATTTCTAAGAATTAAACTCGGTCAGCTCAGACAATAATATATGGTTAGTTTTTAGTACCCATTTCGGGTTATTTTCGTGGTTTAAAGCTTTACCATTTTGTTTACAAAATGAAAATTATAGCTATTTTGGTTGTTCTCCCTTAGAATTTAAAATCAGAAATATTACTTTATCTAAAATTTAACTTTTAAGACTAAAACATATTTTTATCGATTGAGGGACATATGTTAGTGAGTAAATGTTTTTTCCTTTTCCTTTGCTATTGATTGAATATTCCTGAGAATATTTATTCGAATTTTTTGCTAAATTTCCTTAAATTTTTCCATTATATTGCCCTTTAAAGGATCCAAGTCCTACATCCTTGATCTCGGCCAGGGCTTGCATTGTAATCAACTTGAGTTCTGCACCATTGCCATTTGGCATGCGAACAGGCAGCGAAGCGAGCAACGCAATTTGTAACTTGTTAAGAAGCGGACAAGGGGAAAATTCAGTCCGAGTCTTTTTTCGTCCCCGTCCCCCCCATTTCCCATCCTGTCCACCTGTTTGCTCCTCCAGCTGAGTGGACATATGCCTAACGACCCATTAGTCACGTCAAATCAGCAACACGAACTGCCGCAAGTGCGAAAACAAAGGAGAGACAGCGCCCGGGAGAAACCAATAAAAGCAGGAGGAACTGGGCAATAGTAACGAAAACAATAAAGGCAAAGTGATCGTGACCAATTGTTGGCTTTTGGTCACTTGACCAACAATCAACATCCACAGCAGCAGCAGCAGCAGCAACAACAAGCGACGTGCGACATCGTTTGGATATCTGCAAATATTTGCCCATGTTGACGAACTTGCGGACATTTTCGCCCCTTCCTCGCTCGCCCACTTAACCCTATACTGGCCATCGTTCATTTCAGACCCCTTTGTGGCGGGTGGCAAAAGGCAGAAGCAATGTTCATATACTATCTATCAAGTGACCGCAAATTCTGCCAACACTATGCGACTGACCAGAAATTTGACCAGACCAGAAATATCCGTCCGGTTTTCCGGTTTTCGCTGTCCTCCTCTCCACACTGGGAAAAAATGATTTTAGGTAAAGCTTTTGATATTTTTATTATCCTGTAATTCATCATTAGTTTGGTTGATTTTCACATTGATCAGGGCATTGTTCAATTTCTTAACTGAACTTTACCCATTTGATTTTAAAGCTTATGCTTCCGTAATTTGATTATTCTGTAAATAGAAACTAGTTAATTAGAACGTTTATTGTTTTTTATAATTACTTTTCGCATTTTTACGCCTTGCCTGTTTCAGGAACCTTTTTTAAAATTTAGTTTATTCTACATTAATGAGGAATTTATCACCTCTATTTTACAGAGCACCGTCTGCACTTGCTGGCCACGTCGTTGGCTTCAGTCTGTGTTCAGGCATCTTCAATCAAACATGTATATTGTAATAGGACGTGACAGGTCGTACTTTAGGTGATTCTCATTTATTGGGCGGTTCTTCATTGACAGCTGTGACGTTAAAAGAATCAAATTTATTTGCCATTAATTTGACAATTGAATTTGCGAATTAACACCAGTTTGGCGAGCGTTTTATTGCATTTTTTGCGAGCACAGCTTTGGGACACATGTGGCACATGCAAATGAACACATTCCCCATTTCCGCGTCGCAGAAAAATAAACCACGGACGAAATTGGAGAACAGGACAGCGAAATCCATTTAGAGCGTGCAAACAGACAACCCAGCCAAAAACTGGGAAAACTCTGAACTGCCATCCCTTTCCTGATTCCGGGACCTATCCCAATGCAGAAAAGCGTGTGCAGCGTGCAGAAAAACGAATTTCAGGCCATCACCAGCAAAAAAAATTGGGGGTGAGATTTTCTAGGTGGGAAATGCGTTCTATTTTTTCGGAGAATTTTCACTCTCAAACTCTTAGAAATTCAGAATAGCAGCTTTCTCACGTAGTGTGCGTTATTTTTTGTGGCCTTGTCGGACAAGGGTATGATGACTTTATCAAGGGGATTGAGTTCTGATGGATACTGGACAAAAGGAAGCATATATTTCCAATTTTTTTTGCCAGCGAACTATAAAGTTTGACGAATGTCTGTTTAGGCTACAATGGGGATTAGACTGCATAAACTTGTTTAGATATTTTTTTATTTTTGCATTCTTTGTTAAGAGGTGTTTCTGTCTGATATCATATGTTTTGGTTTTAACTACTGTTAAAGTTCCCCAAAACAATGACCAGGAGTTGTCCCTATATGACATTGGTGTTGAAAAAACCAAAGCACACAGTTCTGACCCCTGATCTTAGCTGAATGCAACCTTTTTTCGAAAGCTTGCCGAAGGCTGGATTACATTTTTGTTTTTAAAAAGGTACAAGAACAACGGATCAAATTTTTTAAACTATTTTTACACTTTCACAGCTATTTCTCCTAAGCCCATTGATTTTCTTAAAGTCTTAGTATGCAATCTCCTTAGTTAAAGCGATACCTTTCGACCGGTTCACATGTCTATATTATATCTATAAACATTTATCGGACAGTCGAAATAGCTTCATTGTTTCTAAACATATACGCATACAAATCGAAGTTTATTCGTTTTATAGGAAACCCTATTATTTTAAAAGCTGCAAAAGTATATAAAGTTCAGCTGGCCGAAATTCGCTTCCTTTTTGTTAAATATAAGTTCAAAAAGCAATGAATTTATTTTATTTTAGAAATGCTTGTTTTTTATAAACAAATTTTACAAAAAATGTGCCATTTGGACATTTGCTTATAAAACCAAAAATGTTATATACTGTTAGAAAGCTTGACTTTTGAGATTTTGTATAAAGGTAATATAAATATTTAAACTCAAGGAATTCAGGCTTTTTTTTTGTTTAATTTTTATTTTAGTAAAATATTTTCGAATAATAATTTTTAAATAAACTTGCTTCCCGAAGCTATTGTTCAATTTAATATTTGTAAAAAATTTGTCAAAAAATGTTATTCAATTAATTTTAAGTGTATATCTACTTTCGTCTTGTTTTTCAACATATTTTGTTTTGCCCCAGCGCAATTCAGCGCTGTCATACATTCACGAAATGCACCCGCATGCTCAGCAGCTTTCGTCCTTCGGCTCTCGTCCTTTGTCCTTGGCGTTCTGTTCGCCTTTCTCTGCGTGCTTGCAGGCACAAATAGAAAACGGTGCCCGCTGTTTGTCGCCATATGTTCGTACCCAAAAAAGGGCTTAGAACAGGAGAAGGGGGTGTTCCACGTTAGAGAGCCAGCTGCTGAACTAGCTGCCCGAAATTGAGTTTTTGGCCACGACTTGGATTTATTTGCATAGCCGGGACAAACATTTTAAAGCTTCCACAGGAATGTCTAGTAAGAGTGGGGTCAATTCAGTTGGTCCAGTGAGTTTGGGCACTGCGGGAAATAGGGACATACTTGTCGGTAAATTGAATTCCTTAATTGTTTTGTTTACTGGGTTGGACGAGACTTAGTTTTTAGAAATTGTTTATGTTTTTGTATTGAGATTAATTGAGAGTTGAAATTATTTCTAAAAATATTTAAAAAGTGAAATGTTTTACTTACAATATGCATCTAAGGGATCGTTCACTGTTCATAGAGCTATAGGCCTCCGAAAGACTACAATTATAAAACAATAATAAACTTTAATTTTACCTTTCGCCTAAATAAAAATTGAATGCAAAAAACAGATGATATTGTAAATATATTTAAACCAGTAATTGAATACCTTAGATTAATTGATCTATCCTCTAAGATAAATGAAATGCAAAAAAAGATGATGTTGTAAATATATTTGAACCAGTAATTGAATTTCTTAAATTAATTGATCTATCCTCTAAGAGAAATGTCTAGCCGTGGATGTACTAACATAAAGGGCTTGGCTGCGGCTTAAAAGCTCGAGTCTTGAGTACGTGTCCCTAGCCGTTGAACCTTGGTGCTCCTTCTAATCCTCGAATGCTGACCCAACCGAGGCCGAAGCTGATGTGTAAATGCCGTCATAATGCTCGTACCGACGTCAGCTTGACAGCCTTTCCCAGCCCAGAATTGTGGGCGTGGCATGTGTCTGACCAAAGGATCAGGAGGCTGGGAAAAGAAGGGAGTGGCAGGTGAAGCCAACACACACGAGTCCCCATCGCAGCTTATTAGTATGCAGCTGTGCTCGCTTTTCGGGTCCAAAGAGTGGGATTTTCGTACCTCTCCATTCACTGTGTGTTATTTCCCCGCGTCCAAATGCGTGTTCTTGACTGGCTTCGGTTTGCCTTAATTAATTTCCTGAACAATGCTGGCCAATCTCTAAACAGTGGCTCAAATTAGCCTTCACATGTGTTGCCTGCGAATAATGTTAATCTTCGATTGATGGTAGCTTAGAAATTCACTTAATCAATCTCAACATGTTAGCAAATGTCCACGTTAGGTGAAAATTTACGGAAATGGAGCCTTTGTGGCCGTTGGGGCAGAATGTCCAAGTTGTTAAATCTTGCGCTTAATAATTAATAAAAATATTTTTATCAAATAAAACAGTTTAGGATGGAAAACTTTTGTCCTATGATTTTTCGAAAACAACGTCGTCACACATATTTTAAAAATTTACATATTTAAACGCTAAAATGTAATGTAATAACTATGTTTCGAGAATTTTGTTGTCATTTTTTCACACCATTTTGACGTTTTTCTTATGGACCTAACGTTTCTTTTTTAAATTTTGGGAAATTTAGGCTTATAACTAAACATTTAAGCCAGGGACCGAAAAATATCGTTATTTTTTAAGAACTACTGTGTTAGTTAGAGATTAAAGATTTGGAATTTGGAATGAACAAATCGCTATATTACTTTATAAGTAAAAAGACATATAAAGTGTTAAAAACGGCGTTCTAAGATATATGAAATTATGTGAGAGCAGGAGAAGCAACAAAACTTTTAGCGTTTCTCCTTGTTTTTATACCCTTGCAGAGGGTATTATAATTTCAGTCAAAAGTTCGCAACGCAGTGTCCGACCGTCTGTCCGTTTCTACTTAAACTAGTCCCTCAGATTGTAATTAATCTATTAACTAATAGATGTGTGTTAAAATATAAAACATATTCTTGATGTAAAGGACATTTAAAGCTGGACTTCAAAAGTCGGATAACCACTGTACAAATGAGATTTGTTAAGTTGTTAGTATATAAGAATTTTAAATTTTTTAAACCTCTTGCTGGGCATATGTCATTTATCGCAATTTGCGAATGGTATGCGTACTTGTAAAAATTGGAAAAGTAAGATATCCGCAGTTTAGTATTCGCCCCTTCGCAATTTTTGATTTCATTTAAATCTCATCCAGCCACAAAAACCGTGGCGAAATATCTGTATAACATAGAACACCCTCTCAAAAATGTTCAATGTTCAACTGCATCGAATTGTGCGAAAAGCGTTCGCCAAGTGGGCTGAAGTAGGCGTGGCCCGAGGTCGAGGGGAAAAGCAACGCGGAAAAATTCTGCTGGAAAATATCTATCAAAATTTAATTTCAGTTGAAATCATCGTATTCGCAGAGGGAATGGAAAATCGAGATGAAATGTTGTTATTCCGCTGGTGATTTTAATGCAGTGACTGCGACTGCAGTTGTGATTGCGAGCTGACTTGTAACTTGATTTTATGCAATTTTCTGCCCAAGATAAATATTTCCCAGCTCTTCTTTTCCGATATTCGGGTAACATTTCAATTTGTAATTCAGTGACATGCAGGATGGGTAAATTCTATCTTAACTAAGCTTCCTGACTTGATTGGGGGGCCATTAAAGACTGATATCTGATATGTGAGTGATTACTTAAGAAATTATGCTGTTCTCAGGCTAAAATGTTAAAGAAGGTAATTGTTAAGAGGGAGGGCTTTACAGAAAGTCAGTGTCAAATTTAAGATTGTGTTATGTTTATTTAAGTCACGTTCCACAATAATTAAGATTTTACACAAACCTTCGTAGAACTCGATGGTCTTTTTCTGTTACAATCTCCCTTTGGCAAATATTTTGGATGCGCTTTTTCTTTTCCATTTTCTGTCATTTCCCAGCTCAGCTGAGCTCACGTAATCAAGCCGCTCATTTCCCCAGTCACCAGTAACAAATCCTTCAGCTGACATTTCCCTTTTTAAAACTGCTTAACTTACTGCTTCGGTTATGGGGTGTTGTTGCACTGTGCCTGCCCCTGCCCCTGCCCCACTTTCCTCCCACTCCCCCCCCATTTCCCACTGGTGAGTCTCCTAGCATCACAGCTCATTAATCAACTGGCGATGAAGTTGCTTGCTGCCGTTTTTGCGCACCCATCGCGTTGACGTGCATTTGAAAATGTCACTAACTTGGGCGTTGAATTTTCAAACACCCCTCAGCCCCGGTGAAACTTTAGTTTTTTGTTGATTAATTGATTAGTTAGTGATTAGGGGGAAATGGTGACCACAGTTGGCTCGAAACAAGGAGTCTTTAAAGTCGAGTCCAATTAAATACGTTCACGAAACGCTGCAAAAACGCGGTAGTAAGATACGGCGCACGCGATATTGACCGGGCTTTCATTATTGTTTGTGGTGTCAGTGAAACCCGCTAACAAGCTTTATTGCCACTCGAGTGATGGGTTTCTTGTCATTGCCGACCATCTTTTTTAAAACTTTTTTTGTGCCCTGCCAACACTTGAGCACACACATTTTTCGCCTCTCGTCTAAAATGCAGCTTGAAATTTAAGTCTTGCATTGCATTTTAACCTCCTTTTTCCTTTTATCGCCACAATGAGTCCTTTTCAAGAACAATTTCTTTCACGTTGTGAAACACACGTTGCGTGTGTTTGTTTGGTGCATTTTTCTGCATCTGACTGCAGTGCAGTTTTCATCATCATCAGCGTCAAAATGGAAAGCGTCATCATAAAAGTCCCTTTATCTTATTGCCCTAAATTTTCTCAATATAGTATATGTGTGTATATTGTCAATGTTTGGTTGCCTGCTTTTGTTTTCAGTTGGTTTTACTTTATTTTCGCCTTTCCATAAATACATAGTATTTAACTCTTTTTGTAAAGTGGCAATAAAATGAACTGTTTCCTTGGCCTATTGAAATCTTGGTAGTTGTATATTATAGGACGCATCGACTTTCCATTGGCAATCATTCTTTAATTCTCTTTATTTGCCGTAGATTTTTGATAATTCAGTTTGCAAAAGGCCCATAGATATTTTTATTAAATAATTAAATTCTCTTTTAAAATAATTTCATTAACTTAATAATGTCAATTCCTTTCAGTTTCCGTTCGTGTATATGTATGTCTCACATTTTCGTTTTGGTAAACTTTCTTTTTATTCTTCTCAAAGTTCTCATCATATTAAATAATTTTTACTTTCACTTTCTTGGGACTTTGGACAGCAGAGCAAAATGAGGGAAAACACTTTGCCGCCATTCATGTTTGTTCATGTTCAGTATGAAAAGTTTTTCAAGCAATTAAGTTGAGCAAAATGCTGTTGTGGCAGACCCGACATTTTAAAGAAGTCGTCGCCAGACCTGTTCAGCTGCTGCTCCGGAAGTGTGTTGTTCCTCATCAACACAAAAATTTAAATAAAACTTTTTTGTTTTTAGGGATTTTTGGTTTATATTGGTTTTGATTTACCATAAGAATCTTATTGTGAAATAGAGAAAAGGTGTTAACTTGTCTGCAAAAATATGCAATACTTTATTTGTATAGTACAACTTTTGATTGGAGAGGATTATTTAAAAAAACTGGATTTGTATTTAAGGATTTTTAAATATGTTTGTATTTTTCTTCATTCCAAGAAATCCTACAAATCCTTAAAACTTAATAACGTCAGGAATAAGTCAAATGTTAAGTATGTTTTTTCTAAAAGCATGCTTATCGTACTTGTTGGACTCAAATTGTTTTCTTTATACGTATGCCTCACTAATTCATTATTTTTTCGAGAGGGTAACATCACTGCCACTTAACAAAACCACTCCGATTGTAAGCCATTTTCATCCTTCATTTAATTTTAATTTAATTTCATTTTAAATGCACTCGAAACGATTAGGAAAATATTCGACCTTTCTGCAAACACTTGAGCGTTTTGTTCTGTTATCGCCGACGTGAAATCATCGTAAAAGTACAAAATGGTAACCCGAAAGGTTTGGAAACAAGTAAAACCGAAAATGACTTGGCCGAAATGGCATTGTTATTCGTGGGTTTGGCTGTTTACATTGATTGCTGGCCGAGATACAAAAGAGAGAACGAACGAGTTTCAGTACTCCAGTACATAATGCATATATTTTGGGCTTTGTTGTTTGAATCCTGTTTGCGATGCAAGGGATCCTACCTAGGAACCGGACTGAGCAACTCGCCGAGAGGTCCATTGTGTCAGGTCAGGCATCAACGTTAATCCAATTAGTCAGACAATGCCCGTTGGGACTCGGTTTTCGGTTTTCGGTATTGGGATCTCCTGTCTCGTGCGGATCGAATTTTGTGAATACGCCCCAGTCGACCTTCTAATCCCGCCCGCCATTTGTTGATGCACTTAATTAGGTGGGAGGAGAAACTGCCGGGCCAACTAAGAGTATTTGTTTTGGCCTTTCAATTGCTGCAGCTTTGGCACGTCTGCACCCCGATGATTATAGAATATGTCGAGATTATTCTCGGAAATAAGCTTTGAGTAACAAGGCGCACGTTGGCATCGTTAGTCCGGCCATGATCTGGAATTGGTTCAAAATGTTTATGGCCAATACACACATAAACACACAAAGGACCCACCTCCTTCAGCGCCAGTCAAACACATAATAGTGGCCAGCACATTATAATGTTTATGGTAGATGGAGAAAGGAGGGTCTAGAACATTAATGGCTGTTGTGAAATCCCAAAGATTGCAGCTCCAGCTGCTGGAAATTCCGGAAAATGAATTGTTTTTGGTGTTTGATTTCAATGGAAGCAAGCTACTTAATGACTAAATAGACAATTTGATTTTGACTACCCTCTACACCCAGAAAAATTGAACTAAAACGGAACATTGCTCGAAATGTTATGAAAAATGATCCAAGGAGTCCTAAACTTGTAGGCCACTTATGAAGTAAAGTTAAGGTAAAAGTTTTGCTTAACAGCGGTTTGTGTTTTTCAAAATCTGTTTATACAAAAACCTTATTAAAATGTAGTGACACACTACATTTTGGATGTTAACGAGTTTCTTCCCACGATAAGAGGCGTTCTTGCTTGAACATTTATACAAATTTTAAAACTGTAAAGTTTAAGTCAAAGGAAAAACATATTCAAAGTTAATTCCCTTTATTTGAATATGATTTTTCGGGCAAGGGCCTTTTATAATTTCTGCGCGTTCTTAAATTATAAACGAAACATCATTGCTACGGACTTTTCAAAAATTCGCGCAGTATTGGTTTGGCAGATGAAATACTAGAAAATTTCCTAAGCTTTCCAAAAGTGATTAAGAAGAACATAATGCTTCTAGTTATCCCATTTCGCTTCACCATTGGAGGTGGCTTAACTCTTATGTCAGGGTCATATAAACTAGGAAGAGTACTCCATCCGCTGTGAGTTCTATTACCCGACAGAAGACACAAGTTGCACTATTTCCAGCAGCTTCCTTTCTCCTTCTCTGTTTCTGCTAAAGATAGCTGCACTTCTATTTTTGAGCTCCACACGCAACCTGCTATGCGCCGACTTGTTTTCCCCACCCACTGGAAAATCTCCTAGGCTAATTGCAGCTTCAACGCCTTTCAACGCGCTGCAAATGCCGCTTTAATAGCCCCCCCCTTCAGGGATGCCCCCTGGTTCATGGGTTATCTCCGTAAACGCTTCCTGGTTCTTTGAGCATGCAAACTATGTCATTGGGTCTTCTGCTTTTTTTTCTTTTTGGGAATCGGGGGAATCTCGAAGTGCTGCTGGATTTCCAGCTCGGGCTTGCTTTTATTGTATTTTCTTGTTAGCTATTTACATTTTCCGCCGCTGCAGTTTCTATTGAAAACTGTTGCAGCTTCTTTGGAACTTGGCCTCTCGTTAAAAATACCTCCTTTTAAATCTCCATCTCCCCATCTCCATTTTATCTTCGAACACCTTTCAACTTTCTAACTCTACCAACAAAATGGAGGAAGGGGTGTTGCAGCTCAACCGTGAGACTTATGCAAATTCTTTGCTGCGTTGATACCGATTGGCTATGTAAGGCAGTATCGACTTTACTTAAGGTCTCCATAATGTTGAATTTCACGCTGAATTTTACAAATAAATCACGCTCTGAGCCGATGTGTTTAAAAATATAATAGAATAATGCATATTGTCTGATCGAAAAAAAGCCATTGGACGGTTTGCTAATTTTAAAGGATAACAAGTTGGCTCTGAAATTTTAAGAATAAACTTATTTTTAATACTTGATTTTGTGAAGATAAATATGTAATTTTATCCTCATATGCTAAATAATAATATGTATTGTATTTAATTTTAAAAATCAAAAAGGTTTAAAAGTATAAAATATCAATAAATACTCTCAAATTGAGTTATGTTTGTTAATTTTTGGAATTTAAAGAAGTGGTTTTACTTGTTTTCACTTCGCTCCCATATTACTCTCCAATCACTTCTTAAATAAATAGTGCCACACACAACTAAACAATCAAATAAATAGTATAGGAACCAAAACATTTGTTTCATGAAATCTTAACAGTTGAGTATGAAAACTGTAACTATAGGAATAAATTAAAAATCGTCGTTTTTAAAATAAAACTACACAGTATAAATTCGATAATATTTAGTACCTATTGAATTAATACGTATACCTTTATACTTCTATAGTTTGTTTTTAGCACATCATATTTTAAATTAATTTATGGGCTATTTGGGTGTAACTAGAATAGACAATTATAATGAAAAACGCACATCAAAATTTCATATACAAATGCGCTTTAGACTTAATTATTTTAAAGAACAACGAACTTATTGTCATCACAAATGCATTCCTTAAATATACCATGGCATTGTTAGGTGTATGATTAAACGCCCTAAAATTTAGAAACGTACTGTCTTCATCCGTCAAGCACTGACCTTTGACTACACTTTTGGTTGGCCTCCAAAACAAAAGCCAGCGACAAACAGATGTCATTTGATGATGACAAATATTTGAATGCTGACTGCTCTCTTTCTCTTTCTCTGTCTATCAATCTTTCCCGTTCTGTTGCTATCTCTGTCTTTTACCCCGGGGGGCACCGGAAATTGCGTTGCTCTTTAACTGGGGTTAGATACCCTTTTTGTTTCTCTGGTTAGGGTTTTTGGCCTTGGGCCGTGGCAGTTTTATCTTGAGTAAATTTGCCTTCCCCCTCATTATTTTCAGGCTAAGCGGTTTAGGGCATTGAAAAGTTGCTGCCCCGAAAAAGACTGGGAAAGTGTCATAGATCAGCATTGTTGGTGGGTAAACTATTTCCAATAATCACCAGGAAGTGTCTGTCAGAAAGTGGGAACCTTTGGCATTCAGAGGAGCTCATCTCAATTAGGGGATGACTTTGTTCTCGATTTGGTTTCCATTCCAAATTGAGTTACACATCCTCCCTTTTGATTCCTCCCTATCAATTTCAAATTTGATTTTTATGATATCGGTGGCGTCTCATTTCTCATGCCACATCTCGTTTGCGGTTCCCTCTGCCTGATTTGCATTTTGTATTGAATTCGATTTCATTTCTTTCGCCAGCTGCTGCCCGTGTAATTCCCCCCGAAATCCGAATGGCAACTTAGGCAAATTGAATGCGGTAAATGTGAATCGAAATACAAAAAAGTGTAGCAAAGTAAAACAAAAGCTAATGCCAAGGGCAATGTGGAAAAGCCAACCATCGATGGAAAATTATTTTGCCAACGATTCCATAGCCCCCGATCCATTACACAATAGGAGCCGCAGCTAATGGAACAGACTCCCCTTTTACCTTTGGGTTTTCCTTTTCTGCCGGCCTGTCTACGTGGATTCATTTTAATTAGCGGCTACAGCAGGCATTAAATGAAAATGCAGTTGGCGCCTCGTCGTGAGAAAACCGGCAACATTGCCGAAGGAAAATAAAAAACATAGACGAGATATGGAAAAAGTCAGTCAGTCATTTAAAACAAAAAAAAAATATAAATATAATTGTTGCTATGGAAAATTAAGAAAAATGTACTACTATATAAACAACATTTGGTTAACTAACTTGTTTATGGGTATATCTTATATAAATATATATTGGCATATGATGAAAAATTAATAGTACCAAGTATTTATTATAATGTTTCAGATAATGAATAACTTTTTATTGTACTTTAATGCTCATTGAGTACTTTTCTTGCACTGGTATTATAAGGTAATATAGAGTAGAGTAAAACAAATTCTGCGCCCGCTTTCTTTAGCTCCGAAGCACAACAAAATCACCACACGAGTTTTCCTAGGCGAGAAAGGGGATTGGGTGGGGCATCCTCGCCTGGGTGGGCTCCATGGAGTAGTGGCTGCTGGCACCACTGCTGTATGTGCAACATAATAATTTGTAAACATTTATCAATTATGCAGCAACAGCAGGAGCGGAGCACTAACAGCAATACCATCATCTCCACCCCTGAACCGCTTCCCCGTGAGCCATGAAGTCTTCTAGCCGTGGCCAACTGGCCACATAAATTTCCACGCAGGCCGCTATCGCCACACTGCGGGGGTTCCCCCTTTCTTGGAGATTGCACAAAGCGAAATTTCGGGTACCACGAATTATAAAATTGGTCCCAGAACAAGCAATAAAAAGATAACGCCGTTAGCCCACTTTAAAAATGTAAATGTAAATGTGATCTGTAAGTAAAATAAATATAAAACGAATTGGTCGATCCTAAATTGAAATGGAAACTAACAATGTTAGGAACATGTTTTCCTGATCTGTGACCATGTTCAAAGTGTAAAAAAAAGAAAATTTCCCAGTGTGGATGAGCGGGGAGACATCAGAAGAGGGCAATAGTGGGCTGCGCATTCCAGGGGCGTTTTTCGGCTTTGACTTTGGCGGTTTTCTGGCCTGGGCGTTGATTCGCCTGACCAAACATGCAATTAAGTGCAAGTGGGCAACACTTCTGGCACGGCCTCATCATCATCATGATCGTATTCCATGGGGAGGGCAGTGAGCAGGTGAATTCTGAGGATTATGATGCGTGCCCGCAGCTCGCCAGCTGGAATGCCCTGTGGGGTCCATCAATCATCCACCGGGCCCACTTGCTGACAACAACAACTGCGAAAAGTGCATCACACAATGGGAGGGTCATCATCAACGTGACAGAGCCCTAATCCCAGGCATCTACCAAAGCGGCAGGTGCCAAAATCCCAGGATGCGGAGGTGCCAAGTGTCAGGCCAAATCCCAGGGTGTTTCAAGGACCCAAAGATAGCTATTCCTCATTCTGGATGACAATGGAATGTCTGAGCTAATTCCTGTAAATTACAGTGCGTTCTAGACACACGAAATATCTTGGGGAGTGTGGGAGAGGTGGCAAAGTTTAAAGTGTCGGATGTATCTCCTTTTTGAAACCTAGCAGATTTTGCTACAATTTTAATAAGAAGTTTGCAACGAGTTGATCTAACCATGTCTGCCCGTCCGCCCATTCCTATTTTTATACCCTTGCAGAGGGTATTATAATTTCAGTCAAAAGTTTGCAACGCAGTGAAGGAGACATTTCCGACCCTATAAAGTATATATATTCTTGATCAGCATCACCAGGAGAGTCGATCTAGCCATGTCCGTCTGTCCGTCCGTCTGTCCGTCCGTCTGTCCGTCTGTCCGTCTGTCCGTCTGTCCGTCCGTTTCTACGCAAACTAGTCCCTCAGTTTTAAAGCTATCTGCTTGAAACTTTCGCAAAACTTGTCTTTCTATTGCAGGTAGTATATAAGTCGGAACGAGCCGGATCGGGCGACTATATCATATAGCTGCCATATAACTGAACGATCGGAAAAGCCATAACTTTGGTGTTTTTTAAAGATAAGAAGTTGGGATTTTCTATGGGTTTTATTTTTGGCCAATCAATCCGACATACCGAATTTCATAAGGATCGGCCGACTATTACTTATAGCTGCCATATAACTGATTGATCGGAAGTGCCATAACTTTGGTGTTTGTAAAGTTAAGAAGTTGGGATTTTCTATGGGTTTTATTTTTGGCCAATCAATCCGACATACCAAATTTCATAAGGATCGGGCGACTATATCCTATAGCTGCCATATAACTGAACGATTGGAAATGCCATAACTTTGGTGTTTTTAAAGTTAGGAAGTTGGGATTTTTTATGAGTATTAAGAATGCATCATATGAATAATTTTGGAGAATATAATTTACAGAGTATTCTGCAAGGGTATATCAACTTCGGCTCCGCCCGAAGTTAGCTTTTCTTTCTTGTTAAATGCTAACTTTGTAAAACATTCCAAAAACAAATGATCGATAACTTATTTTCTAAGAAATTAATTTGGAACACACATTTTTTATTTTGGAATAAGGACTTTAAAAAAATATACTATTCTATAAAACCATTAATATCTCGGTTTATAAACTTTAAAAACCATTTATATTTTGAAATCGTAAAAATTACCATTTCTCGATGTCTCCTTAGAAATTTTTAGCTTGGCGATATTATCTTTTTTCCTCGCTTAGAGGATGCCGTTTTAGACTTATAAAGGGTTTTATAAAAACAGGTTTCACAGACGTAGACAATGGTTCCAGTTTGATTATTATTATTTTGGATACACCGTGAAACTTGAAAACTGATGAAAAATAAGTTTATATTGGGCTTTTAGTCATAAGAAACCAACCATAAAAGAAAATATTTTTTATTTTTGTTAATATTAAATTTCATTTTGATTTTTGTTAAATAAATGTGTTTCAGTTCAAGAACGTTGGGCTTTCTATCTAGCTTTCAATCTGGCTTACTTGTTTGACGATTGTGACATAGTTATTTAAAACTTACATATGTCCATACTTTAAAATTTAAAACTTTTTTTTAAATTTTGTTTAAAAACGAATTCAATTTATTTAATTTAATTAAAAGATGTTTGTATATTGTTTATTTTAAATAATTTTGTTGGTTTTAATTATTTTTAGAAAAACTTTTTTTAATCCTAAAATAAAGTAATGTACGAATGGCGAATTCAACTAATTAATTTAATTTGACAAAACTAATTACACTTACTAAAAGGATTTTCTCTTTTTTTCTTGCCAAATATTGTTAGACTTAAATATTTTTCAATTTAGAATGCCAACGTATTTAAAAAAAAAACAAGTTAATAAAAAAAAATGCATAATTAACATCGCAGGGCTATTATTATTAATTGGCTTGAGTTTTGTAGAAGTTGATTTGTTGGTACAGTTGAGGAGATTGCACCTTAATAGTTGCACCCACTTAGCTGGGCGGCCTCCCGCTAAACATCAAAGTCTTCTCCGAAAACCATTCTAATCTTTCCATCTCCAGCTGCTAGAGAATGTTAATCTTTGGAAGGGAACTAGTTCAGTGCACTAGAATTAGTTGAACAAACAATCAAAAAGTGCAATTTTCAGGAATGGGTGTAAATATGTGCGTGGCTCACCCACGGTGGCCGCATGTTGCAAATGCAGCGGCAACATGTTGCGAGTGGCTGCTGCACTCACACGTGCGCAGTGCTCTCTGGCGGCGCCTTTGTTTATGTTGCTGCCAGCCGGTCAGCTGTTCTCTGTTTACCATCCACAAGGTGAATCGAGGGGAAATGTTGCCAGTGTAATCCGGCGCAACATATGTTGCCAACGTTTTCTCGATTTTCGAACATTTTCAGCTAAGCGGCTCGACTGCGAGGCATTCGACGGTCTATCACTCTGGTCGGCGGTTCGTTCGCCATCTCGTGTCGTGTGTGTACCTATGTGTATCTGTGTGTATCTGTGAGTGCGTCTGTTGCGCACTTGTATCCGAATCGGTGTGGCTTTGTGGATTGTGAAATGGCCAACAGGCGGCACGCGTGCCTCTGAGTTTTCCCCCAACATTTTCTTGAACTTGCTCCAAAAAATTTGTTGGCATTTGGCAATCAATTGTTTGTCTAGCCGATTTCCTCTGCGGCGGTGTGCTTGTATTCTCTTGGCCTCCAATTAAAGCCAAATGATTCACAAAGCGGCTTTTTTCATTCACAAAAAATGCGTGACACACTTTCGGTTAGCTTATGATTTATGCCATGCTTGTCACATTAATAACAACCGAAAAATGTTTTAAGCAAGCTAAGAAAATCTCCTAGATTCTCCGAAAATATTTCCACATTTTTCAAGTGTCGGTTGTAAAGTCTAAAAAAAATTACAAAAAGTGTAAAACAATTAATTACAAGACCTCTAATTAATTAAGGCAGTCGCAGCTAATTTGAAATTAATCGAAAAGTACTTAAACAAGCACAGTTTGGAAAAGAGGGATACCAAAAGAACAAACGAAATCGAGTGTAAGGAAATTAATTAAAAAGCCGCATTCAATTAAAAACCTAAGGAATAAAGTAATTGAACAAAATGCAGTTAAATACCCTGCATCTTGCCCTGATTTTGCTAAATTTCTTACGGCTGGGGGCCCTGGCCAATCTCCAGAATAATGGCCGGCAGAAGGTGTTGTCTGATGACTTCGGACCAGAACGTGATAAAAGTTCAGCCAGAACGCAGGAGGATTTGCGGCTGAGACACGAGCAACATCATCTGCGGCAGCAGCAACATCAGATGGCGTGGGAGCAGCAATTGCAACTGCAACTGCAGCAGGATCTGCAAGAGCAGCCGCAGAGCCGACCAAGGCGTCATCATCAGCATAAATCTCAGCCTATGGAGTTGGCTAAGGAGCCCATTAGACAGGCAACAAGTTTCGCCGATGACAAGGCCAAGATTTTGGTTGGGCGCAGATCCCACTACAACGAGTACGAAAACGAAGATCTCGAGTTGCACCCCATCCAAAGCGGCGATGAGGGGCACTTCTCCCCGCGGCAATGGCAACAGATCGAAATTGCACATTGGCGGATGAAGGAGCAACATCAATTGCAGTTGCTGGCGGAGCGACAACAGCAGCGACCACTGCTGACAACGAAAACAACAACGACAACGACAACGACAACGACAACAACGGAGCCCGATGATACCAAATCGGAGGATAATAAGGTGAGTGAATCCAATGGGATTCGATTTAATGGGTTAGACACAAAGCAGGAAGTTAGTTGGGGTTCGGAATTTTAACATGCTTTCGGCATAAATGAAATCTTAGAAATCTATTCACATTTTCGGAAATATCTATGGTTCTGATTATTTTGTTAATAATACGTAAATATTTATTGGTTTTTGATTCTAAAGGGTTGAACATCATATGCTGCTTATCAAAGTTTTACATATTTCGTTAGATTTTGAATATGGTCATAAGCTGAATTAAAAATAAAAATAAATAAAATTTGAAATGGTTCAAAATCAGAATAGATGCATACTTGGTCTTGATTCTATGAATTTTAATAAGTCCAAAAAATTTGTATACATAATTTATTATAATATTTTTAGGTATCTTCGGTAAATCCTTATGAAAATCTGTACAAATTTGTCGATTAAAGTAGCATGTGTAATTGTTCAGTTTTAAACAAAACACTCTTTTAGTCCCTAATTGCATCTGGTACATTTTGTAGGAAATATGAAGTACTACTACTAATTGAATTGACTAATAGATGTTTCTGAAATGCTTACCGAAATCATTCTTATAAAAAAAAGTTTAATAGGATGAAAAATAGTTACAAGATCATATTATTCGCCTTAGCATCGAGCTTGCAATAAAAAAAACAGAACGGATTTATTTATAATAAATTAATTGACAGAAACGTTCAACATCAATGAACTGGAAATGGGCTTATTCTAGCCCCTGTTATTTTTTTAATTGTAACTTATTTTCATCCTAATAAACCTTATTAAAAGAATGCATAAATTCTTTAGAATAAGGTTTATTAGGATGAAAAATAGTTACAAGATCTTTTGAAATGGTGAACATTTCTATATTATTATTCACGCTAGCATTGAGCTTGCAATAAAAAACAGAACGGATTTATTTATAATAAATTAATTGACAGCAACGTTCAACGTCAATCAACTTGAAATGGGCAAATTCTAGCCCCTGTTTTCTTTGTAATGTTTTTATTCATGTAAAACACGCATTTCTGTATAATTTGATTACTGCAAAGTGCAATAAATCGTTAAGCCTTAATCGTATAGCTTAAGACAATGATGAGCTCACATTTGAATTAGTTTGAATTTAGTTTATTTTTTTTTCTACTTAAGAGCAGGGATTCGGATTCCTCACCCTCTTTTTATTTTCTTAGTGCCCGCAGAACTTGCCACTTGGCATACAAATTAATTTGTTTTAATTGTGGCTGCTCGGCACGTTCCATTCAGAGAGATCTGAAGTCGATTAGGCTGTTTTTTGTGATTATTAATTGCTCTGGGTAATTGTTCAGATTCAATTGGAATTTATGAGATCAAACGTTGCTGCAATGCTAAGTTTACAAAATAAATGGGCATTTGTTGAAAAATACCGATCTTCTTCTTACCTACCAGTATTATTATTTTTTAAACTAAATATTTAAACTATTTCTTAATAAAGCGGTTTTTAAATTATTGCTATAAATTTAATGCGACACTTACAGATCTTGTGCGGGTTCAAACATGTTTCTCTGGTTGTTCAAGAAGATTTTAAAATATTTGTGAACTGATTTTTGAACTGTTAGGCAAAACGAATAAGAATAATATATATTGTGGATATCACAAGTTGTAAGGCTTAGCATTAAAATTACATATATATGTGTCGATATATGAAGATATTAAATGGTTGATTACATGTAATGTATATTTACATGCCTTAATAAATTAAACACAATACACTTCTCTTGTCTGGGCTGTAAATCATAGATAATCCCTTCACTGAACAAAGAACAACTGGTTTACATAACTCAGTCAACCTTTTGGAGAGATGTACTATGAAAATAATTAGCGTATTATTTAGTATTTATGGATTTTTATTCGCTTAGCGTCAACATTAAAATTTACTTCAGGATTTCCTCTGCTGTTTTAACGACGTGCTAACTCACATTTGGGGCATAAACAATTATTGAATCTAATTATAAAAGCGAGTGTGGGACTTCTCTTATCTTGGATTTCTCTCCCAAGCGCGTATATATTTTCTCAATTTTCTTATGTTTTCCCACCCACTTTTATTTGGCGCCTTGGTCTTAAACAGCCAGCAGTCAGTTTTATTTGCTTTTCAAATCGATTCCCAACACTTTCACTACGCTGAAGTATTCTCCATTTCCCTGGCCTTTTTCCTTTCCCCTTCGCTTTTCCTGTGTGGTTGCTGCAACTTTTGCAATCAGTCTATTAGCTCGAATTCGTTCTGCTTCACCGACGGCCACCACCCCCCCCGAACTTTCCCACCACACCATCTATTTTCTCGGGAGCCACTTCAAACATTTTGGCGGGCGTAAACAAACGCAGCTGCAGCTTCTGTGGGGAAAATTGAAGGCACTGCCTCTTGCACATTCAATTAATTCAAAGCATTAAAACAATTAAGCGCTTGTGGCTTCATTGACTTGTCCCCCCTTTGCCACGCCCCTGTTTGCCAAAAGCCGGCCCGCACTCGCCCCTCTCCCCGCACTTTGTGACCCAATTTTCACACAAATTAGTGGAGCTAATTTTTAATGATGTTTTTTTTTGGTTCAGCCACTTTACTTGGCATTTTTCATAATTTCCACTAGCAGTGTTTTTGCCTCCGCAATATTTTATTTTTAGGAAATTTATTATGTGGCAACCCCTCCTCAGAGGAACACTTCTTGGTACGACAAGTGCAATTGAAAGAAACATGGAAACGCAAGGAAAAGCTGCTCCAATTTTTAAGGAAAGATAAACAATTTTAGAGAGCGGGTGAAGATCGAAATGGAGTAGGTAGCTTACCACCCCATTGGAATCATTTTTTAAACTGGGATTTCCACAGATCCCCATGCGCCATGCGTTTCAACTCATTTGCACCTAATTGTCATGCAAATGATAGCGAGAAAGAAGAGAGGAAAAAGCAATAGAAAATGGAAATGAAAATGAAAAAGCCAAATAGAAACAAATAGAAAAAAAGCGTCACCCTAACGAATTTTAAAATCACTTCTTGTAACCTTATCTTAAATTTGCTAATAAAAGTAATGAAAACCAATGCTCTAAAAACTCTTTCCAGGATCTTTACTTTGTTTTTCTTGTATCAATTTGCCTTTTTGTATCATAATGGAAAATTGTACCGTTCCACTCCTGTGTCAAGATAAAGAACACGTCCTATTTAATCTAATTAGTTAGCTTTACAAGTAATTTTATTTAGTGAAATATCTGGTTTTATATATAGCATTTGTGTTCAGCTTTACCATCCATCATTTTTTAATGGAAAAGTTTAGCATCTCCCCTTCCTTGCTGTTGTAGGAAAACATCCTATTGTAGTCCTGCTAATTCTTTGTCACCTTAAACACAACAAAGAACCCCCCCTCTGGGATCGCTTCGTTTTTGCCTGCATTTTGCCTTTTGTTAAATAGTCGGCTTGTTTTTTGCGGCGCCTCATTTTGCACATTTTCCCAGTTTTTCCCATTTACTTCCCCATTGTGTTGTGCCCAGCTGTCCAGCTTTTCAGCAACTAAACAAAGCGAGAATTCGCATTTTCTACCCCCATCCCCTATATACGCATTTCCCCAACTCGTTTTCCTTTCTGCCATGGTATTTTTTTTCGCACAAGCTTTTCCTTAGCAATGACTTTTTTTTTATTTATGCAGTCCGTTTTACCTCAAAAAATATTTTTTCCTATTTCGTAGCTGCTTTCTTCATAGTTTTTTTTCGACGATTCCTCACCCAAATTTTGTGTTAGCATTGTAAATTGCATTTGTTTTTTCGGTCTCGCTCTTTTCTCCATTTTTCTGGGTCTTTCTTTTTTGCGTCTACAGCAGCCTGCATATTTTCCTATTTATTTCAACAAATTTCAGAGCGCCCTTACACTGTAAAAAAAATGTCTAGGGGTATTTTATGTATGAGTATTTGCTAAATGAGGAACAGTCATTTACCAGTCCTATCATCTTCAGGCATTATAATTAAGTAATAAAAAATCAATTTCATATATATCAAAAAATCACATATTTGAGCAGAACTTTTAACTTTTTCTTTGCCTATTTCCCTTCTTTTACCCACTGTTATATTTCCCTTTTGGTTGTATATCGTTATTTGCATTTAGTCAACACTGCCCGCTTCTTTTCGCTTCCACTCATTTTCTCTTTTACCCTCTAGTGTCCCTCGTGTCGCTTTAAGCGCTTTTATTACCCGCAATTTGCGCGTTTTCACTTTTAGTTTTAATTAACTAAAAATTTGTGTGACGGCCACGCCCACCGCCCCATCGTTTTCGCACAAAAATTGGCCTGCGGCCCTAGCAACTTACCCAAATCCCTCCGACTCCGCTTTTCCTTTCAGATTTCATATTTTTCTTGTTTCGTGCTTGGGCATGAGCAGAATTAAATTTTTGTTTTCCGCTGTTTTATTTTCTGTCCTCGTTTTTTATTTGAGCTATTTTACTCATTCCGCTCACTTTGAATTTAATTTGTGTTTATGTTTCCCACACAATCTTTATGCAATATTCTGTTAGTTTATTTTCTGCACGAATTTGTGTATTTTTTTGGTTTGCTCACAATTTTAATTATTTGCCAGTTGAGGAGGGGAAGTCCTGTTCAGCTGAGTTGCTTGTATTTATTGTGTATAAGCTTTAAAAAGCCTTGCCTGAGGGAGTCTGCCTCACTTTGCATTTCTCTTTTTTGTTTTTCTTTATTTTATATAAACGTACTGAGGCCAAGGATGGTCAAAACGTTGCAATGCATTTGGTCATAATGCAAAAGTTTTGGCTCTTACTGAAAACTATCCACGATATTTGGATTTTAAAACTGATAACCTTTATTGTTTATAATACTACTTAATAAAATGTTAAAAAATTCAAATATTGTTTCTATGGCAGCTGTATGATATTGTTGTCCGATTTTGACAAAACGAAAAGCATAATTCTAATATAGTAAATATTTACAATATCATAAATGAATATTTTAATAAATAAAAAAACAGCAAAATAAAACTGTTTCTTCCTTTTTTTTAATTTTTTTATTTTTGTATAGGAGCTATATAATATAGTTGTCCGATTTTCATTTAATTACAACCATAATTCCATAAAAATAACCAAATCCCAAAGAACAAAAAGAAAATTAAAAGGAACAAAGTTCTACTTATTAAAATATTTATATTTAAATTTTAAGTCCTTATAGGACTTTTACTCAGGAGTAGACAAATATCATGAAAGAGGGCAATTGGAATAATGTTGTTGATAATATTGTTTAAAATAAATATAAATAATTGATGTCTAGTTGTTTGTTGTTTAATTACTTATAAATTATTCATAACTTTATTAAAAAAATTGTTGTATAAAAAAATTCAATTTACAATAAAATTTTTTTTGCTTTTTTTATTTGCTTTTTTTTATTGAATCTTCTCTTAATTTTGAGACTAACAATAAGTTTACGAATCCTAACATTAACATTTAACTAACAGTATAATAAGACTGCATTTTGGTTGCGCGTCCCTCAAGTCGGTCGCTGGGTGGGTAAGTCAAATTTCAAATTAGCTCACAAAATATTTATAAATATTTTCAGTTTTAAGACCGAATTTAACGAACTATGGCTGTACCCCTACACACATTTTTTACTATCTGCCATATACACAAAGTTCATTGTTGGCTTGTCGCTTTTATTAAAGTTGACTTTCAGACACTTTGGCAAGATAACAACAGTCAAGTATAGCTATATATCTCCCTCCGCTTGGCTTTTGCTCTGCAAACTAATTAAACATTGGAACGGCCCCAGCCAAAGAATCTAATCCCCTCCTTTGAGTACATACCACTATTAATTTATTTTAAATCGTCTTTCTTTTTGTTCTCGTTTTTCTTTCTTGTACTCCAGTTACTGGGTGCCCGTCTGATTTTCCTGGGACTTTTGGTGATTAATGACTCCTCTGAATCGGAGGTAACTCCGTTTTGATTGCCTTGTCGAATTTGAGCGGCACCACTGACACATCATTTGTATGGGGCTGTTTTGTTTTGCCGACAATATCAATACAAGCCCCGTAAAATTCCGTCCCTGCGATTGGCTTTTCAATTTTCCCCGAAAGATGTTGTGTATACTTTTATTTTCCGTCTTTTGCCGGATTGGGCCATTAATCACGGCGAAGTCGCCTCAAATATTGGAGTTTTCGGCTGTGTGGTCTTGACGTTTCCAACTTGCTTTGTAGGCCTTTCTTCGCTTTCTTTGGCAACAAACTCACACAAATTGGTTATGGTCCCCGCCCCAATTGATTTGTGTTTACACATACAACATCATTGTTGTATTAACAATTATCTAATTGTTTGATTAAATACGCCAAGTGCTCGTCTTTAAAAACAGTATAAAGTGCTTACAAATTGAGAATAAACAATAATAAAATGTGGATCGAAATCAACAAACACTTTTTCATTATTGACAAAAAAGAGTTTTATTGTTAACAAGAAAGGTCTGGTAAGCTACAATTTATATATCCCTGTATCTTATTGTATTTTTGCGATATTTAAGGACTTACTATTATGCAGAATATAGTAATTTAAATTGCTTTATCAAATGTTGTACTACTTGCAATAGAAAGACAGTTTTTGGGAAAGTTTCAGTTTGGTAGAAATCGACGGGCGGACAGACGCACGGACAGACGGACGTACATACGGACGGACAGACGGACATGGCTAGATCGACTCTCCTGGTGATACTGAACAAGAATATATGTACTTTATAGGGTCGGAGATGTCTCCCTACTGCGATGCAAACTTTTGACTAAAATTATAATACCCTCTGCAAGGGTATAAAAATGTTTGTTGTCATTTCCTTAATCAAAAAGTCCAACTTAACCGAAAAACAAAGTTTCATTAACTTTTAAGCAAAGTGTGTACCTAATTTCTGAGCCATTAAAATAATTGATTTGCTCGTTACATTAATCCCAAGCCATTTGAAGCACATTTTTCAACATTTTGCATCATTAGTAGAAGCTATTGTAAGGCCTGTTAAAGGTCATAATGAAATCTCGAAACTTCAAAAATTACTTTTAAAATAAGTTATGGTGTGACAAGGTGGAAGTTAACCCTAATTTTAACAAAAGTTGAGACCTGTTTTAACCAAAACAAAATAATTTTATGCGTTTTTTAGGTTTTACTTAATTTTTTGTAGCTATTCCGTTCCAAGGTTAGATTTCTCGAGAACGTTATTACATAAAATAAATATTTCTTTCTGAACAGGAATTCCCCCACTAAGAATTGTTCAGATGGAGAAAATATGAACAAGCTTTGCTATGTATTGTTTTGTTTTGTTTACCTTAGTCGGTGAATTTCACCTTGAGTCAAGCATATTCCCTGTGCATCGACTTGAGTTCAACGCCCCGAGATTTGCTCCCTTTATATTTCCAATACCATGCATTCACGTTATTGCACCAGTTGTTTCCAAGTGCAAGTGGCACTTTTTACTTGCAATTAACACTTGTAAACAATTGTACAGCTCTACAAAATATAAACAAAGCAATTAACCGAATAAACAACCGGAAGAAGAAATCATATCTACTTTTTGAACTAAACAACTTAAGAAGAAATGATTGAGGATGAACAAAAAGGTAAAACAAAAATAAAGGAAAAAAATTCGCCCCTGAAAATGTAGTGTATATAAAAAACCGTTTGGCAAGCCACTAAATGTGCCCAGCTAACGATTGCTCTTCAAATGTTCCAACTGAGTGCAAATGTCTCAATCGCCGAGCAAAAGTTAATGAAGCCTAACAATGCGCATGTTGGGCAACCAAATGAAGCCAATCCGAAAATCGAGACATCATTCATCGCCGAGGGTTTTCCGATTCTTCTGCTTGAGGGGACAAATTACAGAAAAAAATTCAAAGAATTTTATGGGAAAAAGGTAGCTGAGTTGAAAAATAATATTATTAAAGGGATTAGGCAAACGAGTTGCGTAGCATAAAGTGATGAAAGTAACAAAAAAAAATCAGAAAATTCACGAAAGAATTTCCTTTTTCTTTGAAATTTGTTTGATTAATTTGTATCCTTATGCAATTTCGGTATTCAATGTAGTTTATAAAATAAAGGAGTCCGGGCAGAACAATGTGATTGCTTATTAAACTAATGCAAAACATTTTAATTGAGTTTTTAAAAACAACGTCCGTGGTTGTATTTTTTTTTCCAAAGTGATTGCCGCATTTGGGGAAGCCGAAGGGTTTTGGTTTTATTTTTGGTACTAATTAATAGTGTTCTATTCTATTCTAAAACATAAAAAAGCATTCAAAATGCATCTCGCAGGAATTCTAAAAATTAAGACAAAAATCATTAAAAAGCGGCAACCCAAATCCAAAATGTTTTTGTAGACATATCGTAGATACGAATACATACTTATGTATATGTATATGTAATATATTGTATAATCGTTGCTTAAACTTGATCATCAGTAGAATTTGTCTTTGAAAATCGGCCTAAGAGTGATTTAATATTTCAAATATTTCATAAGCTAAGTCGCTGGAATAACAGATGAGTAATTTTCTATTTAGAATACATATAATTTATTTAAGAGGCAGAACCACGACACAGTTGGTACCACAAAAATTGGATTTCATTAAATGATTTCCCCGACTAAACCTAACTATGCGGTGACAAGTTGCCCTTTCCATAATTCCATTGGAGTTGGTTATTGAATTTCTGGGGAAATTTAATTGACTACCGAAAAACAAGAAATAAGAATTGAAGCCCTCGTCAAATCTTTCGACTGACATAAACTGATTGAAAATGCGGGCGGTCGAAAGAGAAAGGGAGAGAGTGGGAAACAATGTTTGAGCTGCCAACGGCGATTTGCAGATTGCATCCGAGAGATACACAGATACTCGGATGCTCGAGTAAATGGGGAGCGAGGCCCCTACAGAGGCAATTGCCAAGTGCACACGCATTGAGTCATTCAGTCGGGCATTCCAGCAGTCATTTCGCCAGTCGGGCGTTTAGTCAGCCGCACAAAGTTGCCTTCTAACGAATCAACCCAGAACGATACTGCTGCAAGATACTTTCGTATGCAGTGCAGCTAACTGAATTTATGTCTGCTGCAAAAAGCCAGATAGTGATGATGATCCACAAGATTACTAACTGACAGCCCGTTGATGGGTGGCCCGCTCTGAACTCTCCACCACATGTTGACTTCTTGTCTTGTATCTGTCAGATAAACTTGTTATTTGGCTTCATGTATTTTTTCCTACTTTTGCTCTCGGCGCCTAGTCGTGTTTTTAATTCTCAGCTTAATTAAATCATGGGGCCAAGCCGCCTCTCGCTCCTCTAATAAATTATCATCCACCCCGCAGCAACTTCTGGGTCATACTTTGGCCAAATTTATGACGGCTTCGTTTCTGACTTGTGCTAAGTAGAAGCAACCATAAATTTCGAGCAGACTTCAGCGTGCCTCAAGCAGGTTGAGTTCAAGTTGGAGTTTGCAACTCGAATCGCCAAAGTGGCTGAGTGGATTTAGTTGAGGGGTGAAGTAACCCATAAATGTCAGAGAATGCCCGTAAAGTTCAAAATCTGTGGGGTGTAAATTAAATGGGTTCGAAGTACGCGAAATCAATAAACAATATACGCAGATAAAGTAATAAATAGTAAACCCTTGAAAACCATTTGTAAAATATACCAAGAAAATATTTGGCCCCCATAAAATTAATGTTAACTATAATTTCATCGTAATTTAATTATCAACTACTTTCACTCTGGAAGCCGAACCCTATTCTATTGGCTTAAGCTCCAAATCGGTTTACAGCTCTATCAAATTTCATATCTTTCGAGATCTTTGACCCATTTTCCCACCCCACTTTGAGATCCATAAAAAACATATCCACAACTATTACTTATCTAGTAAACGGCCATAAAACCCTTACTTTCATGCCTGGCCCCAGAAGTCAAACGATCGCATAAAAAAATGTGAAATAATACGAAATGACAACTAGTGTTGTGACCCAAAGGGAAAATTGTTTTTACTATCGCTAGTAAAATATAAATATAATTGTTTGGCCATTAATGGCATATAAAAGATTATAGGTTTTGGTCTCCTGAATGCCAATGGTCAGTGTGCGTGTTTCATGTTATGGTCGACCACAAATTGCTTAATTGGGTCTGAAAGGGGCAGATTCGAGAGGGAATGGGAGTGGCTTGGTGGCTTTCGAGTGGCCACCGTGAGCCATCAAATGCTGACAACTTGAAGTGTGTCACAAATTATAGACGGCGCTCGTGTCTCCCTCCGTTTCTGCTCTGGCAAAGACTTTTCCCGATTTTCCCTCGTTGCGTGTCTCTAATGGAAATCCCCTCTGTGCCCCTTTCCAGCATTCCCTCTCTGTTTTTGAGGCGCCACGTTAGTTTACACTCAAAAAAACGTTTTGATTTACAAAACTTTTATACTCGGAGAAGCCAGGCATGGTAATCGTCTTCTTAAAGTTTGTTAAAGTAACCTTTAACTTAAATACATTTCACAAAAATACATATTTTTAGGGCAAGAATTCTTGTCTTATCCCGCTTTGTATTAATATTGAACCTTTAATACTCCCGAAATATTTGTAAGTGTAAATAAAGTGCATTTGACATAAGCCAAGTGCAGGTCTCACTTCTTCTAATTGATCAAAGGAGTGGCACCAAGGGGACAGAGTTCGGAGTTCGTGCTTCGGCTTATGGTGATGAGTTCAGTGTCGATACGTGGAGGTCAGCAATTCAAATAATTATGAACTCCATGGGGCGGCTTGACCATGTTTCTAGCGGGATATCATTGACTTTTGATATGATAATAATAGGGTGGGAACAAAAAAGGTCGACATCTGGGCTTATTGCGTGCAGCTGTCATTAAAGTGATCTTTGGGGAAGATTTTAAAGAACGTAATAAAAAAGGAGGTCTTCAATATTATTATAATTAGTATTATTATTATTAGTAGTAGTTAAAGGAAATATATTTTCATATATATATTCCCAGTTCTTGGTCTTGCAAAGTAAGTTTGTTATTTTTTTTTAACATTTTGATGTATTTTTCTATCTTTCAACTTCAGATATTGAACAAAAACTGAACTTTAAATACGAAACAAAGGTATTTAACTGATGATACACCGTTGAATGTGCTTTTATCTTGCTACATTCGCTACGCTGGGAGATTTCATGACGTTTTTTTTTGTTCAAGGGTTTTACAAATTTAATATAAACAAACAAAAGTCGAATCTTAAAGTGTCATTTGCAGCACTTGTCACAGACTCGAGTTGAACACAAGTACTTATAATCAATAAAAGTGTAATTCAACATGAAATCGAACGGTGAGTAGGCACTGAAAAGGTTATGCACTCGTCAGATACATTTTGAAATAGATCCAATCGAAACAGAAAGTGGGCGTTGCTAATTAGTGTTTGTCCGGTTGACCTTCCGTTTTGGAAGGGAAATTAAGCAACACAATGGAAATATTCAATGAATATTCAATAACAAGAAAGGAAAGCTAACTTCGGGCGGAGCCGAAGTTGATATACCCTTGCAGAATAGTCTGTAAATTATATTCTCCAAAATTATTCATATGATGCATTCTTAATACTCATAAAAAATCCCAACTTCCTAACTTTAAAAACACCAAAGTTATGGCATTTCCAATCGTTCAGTTATATGGCAGCTATAGGATACAGTCGGCCGACCCTTATGAAATTTGGTTGGTCGGATTGATTGGTCAAATATTAAACCCATAGAAAATCCCAACTTCCTAACTTTACAAACACCAAAGTTATGGCATTTCCGATCAATCAGTTATATGGCAGCTATAGGATTTAGTCGGCCGATCCTAATGAAATTTGGTAGGTCGAATTGATTGGCCAAATATAAAACCCATAGAAAATCCCAACTTCCTAACTAAACAAACACCAAAGTTATGGCATTTCCGATTAATCAGTTATATGGCGGCTATAGGATATAGTCGTCCGATCCTTAAAAAATTTAGTAGGTCAGATTGATTGGCCAAATAAAAAACCCATAGAAAATTTAAACTTCCTAACTTTACAAACACTAAAGTTATGGCATTTCCGATCAATCAGTTATATGGCAGCTATAGGATATAGTCGTCCGATCCCGGCCGTTCCGACTTATATACTGCGTGCAAAGGAAAGAAGGGTGTGTGCAAAGTTTCAATTCGATAGCTTTAAAACTGCGAGACTAGTTTGCGTAGAAACAGACAGACGGACAGACAGACGGACAGACGGACATGGCTATATCAACTCAGGAGGTGATCCTGATCAAGAATATATATACTTTATAGGGTCGGAGATGTCTCCTTCACTGCGTTGCACACTTTTGACCAAAATTATAATACCCTCTGCAAGGGTATAAAAACTTGTTGTGGTTTCGATGTAGTTTCCCCTTGTTTTAGTGCAGAGATAAATTGATTTATATATCGATTTGATTATAAGGATTTGTAATTGTAATAATTAATTGTATAGCATAGCCAGTACAAAGAATTGACGTAAATTATGTTTCCTACAACAAATTAATTTATTGGTTTTCTTTCAAGAAAAACCAAGATTGTTTTAATTTAATGCTTATAATTTATGCTTTCCTTCTTAAAAGTAAAGTAAATTGTTTCATTTGTATTGGACTTTGTTATGGCTCCGAATTTTTCTCTCAATTCGAATTCAAGACATCAGCAATTTTAACCTCATTTCTGCTGGACTTTATTCAGACTTCAACATTGATTTAGTTGGATTTTCGCCCGGTTGCCATCCTGATTCACTTTTCCTTTTTGCAAGTTCGAGTATCTCGAGTGCATCAACAATTCCAACATGATTCCTGTTTGTTGTACAGTTGTACACACACCGACTAAGTCAAAATCGAAAAATGGATAAAAAGTGCTGGCGAAAGAAAAAACTTGTTCAAGCTCTGTCATTGACAAGCGGAGAGTACAACGTGCAATGACAACGAGAACATAAAAGTATCAAGAGCTCCGTCGAACTGTTGAACTTTTACCACGCCCACCGCCCACCGCCCCACTCGACTGCCTACCAATGTGAAAGAGGCGGCCTTCATTGATGGCTAAAACAGAGAGGGCGAGCACTTTAAATAAGAACCGGAGAAAGAGACCGACAATTGGGCTCAGAAAGAGACGGAGTGCCCAGACCGAATGCCATTAAAGTGATCTATGAGCTTGTTGAAGTTGCCAGTATTGAAAGCGTGAATAAAGATTTCTGCCCAACACAACATAAATTAAAAGAACACAGTGCGCTGCAAAGGGACTTACCTTGAGTTGTAGCTATAATATTTAAGGTTATACATTTTAATGGCTTTCTAATATTAAAATTATATTTATTAATTTTATTTAACTATGTTTTAGGAAACACCTCAGTAAATTTTCAAGACGAACCGAGTAAAAGAGATTAATTTGAATAGCCGCAAAGTATAAACTTTAAGCTTGTTTTACTCAAAATTAAATTTTAAAATCGGTGACCGAAATTGACCTAAAATTAATTTAAACAAGAAAGGAAGCAAACTTCGGCAAACTGCCGTTGCAGTTATTACAAAACGACTACATTTCGATTTATATTCCTATATTACTAAAAACAATGAAGCTACATATGTCGATTTTGATCTGCAGTTGGCCATCGTTTCTATGGCAGCTATATGATATTGTCTGATTTTAATTTATTTAAAACCGTAATTCCATAATATTTAAATATTACCAAATCCCAAAATACAACAAAAAAAATTAAAAACAACAAAGTTATATTTTTTTTGCATTTGTTTTCTTATAAGAGCTATATGATATAGTCGCCCGATCCAGCTTGTTCCGACTTATATACCACCTGTAA
Organism: Drosophila kurseongensis; assembly: GCA_018153305.1. Taxonomy (NCBI): domain Eukaryota; kingdom Metazoa; phylum Arthropoda; class Insecta; order Diptera; family Drosophilidae; genus Drosophila; species Drosophila kurseongensis. Next base: position 549,631 of record JAECXX010000156.1, read on the forward strand.
TAGAAAGACAACTTTTGGGTTTTCAAGCAGATAGCTTAAAAACTGAGCAGATAGCTTTAGAAACGGATAGACGGACGGACAGGCGGACATGGCTAGATCGACTCTCCTGGTGATGCTGATCAAGAATATATATCCTTTATAGGGTCGGAAATGTCTTCTTCACTGCGGTGCAAACTTTTGATTGAAATTATAATACCCTCTGCAAGGGTATAATAAAACACACTAATCTTTGGTGACTAGTGAAATCACTTGCACTTTCGTTCGGAAGCTCCGACAAACATTCAGCTATTTAGCTGGGCGCTCATTTGCATCCACATTCCCCAAAACACACTTCCCTTTTGCTTATCATCATCGATTATAAAATTGTCACGCTTCTGACGACGCACACAAACAATAAAGAAGTGAAAAAACGCTGGTAACGCCTTTAAAAATGATGCCATAAATTCACAAAATTATGACACGAAAAATAAAACTCACACCAAACAAAAAACAACGGAGGAAAAAAGTCATTATCAATTACGCCACTTAATTATTTTTATTGGAGCATAAAATGCTCCATTTCTCGGTAAAGCGACACGCACACAGAGCGGATTCTCACTCTCTCTCTCTCCGATTCTCCCACCCTTTCCGTTCTCGCTGACACCTCTTTTCACCATTTCTCTGCCTTTGTCGCACATGTGTGAATGATGTGCTAATTGTCGCGTGCCCACATCTCCCTTGCTGAAGCGGGGGGTGGGGCATTTCCCTGGCTGGAATTCGGATCCTGTTCTGGTTCCTCTAGAGAAAAATGGGGGAATGGAAATGAGAAGTAGGGTGTTCACTAGACGGCCTGTAATGGCTGTGACACTTTGGCATAATTCGTTTGGTGTGAAGGGAATAATTGAATGTGATTTTGGGGCTTGGCACCCGCAAAAAAAAACTGGAGGCGTTTCCAGACACGCACTTTCTAAACGGTTTTTTGAAATTGAAGAAAACATTATTCAACAGTTGACACCAATGACTCCTAAATTGAAGGAATAATTTTCAGAAAAAATTTGTGGGTAAGCGTTGGAGTCACTCAATCCAAAGATTAAGAAGTCACATTTGTAAATGAGACATTTGGAAATGAAAAACACAGAAAATTTCAATTAATAGTTTTCGTTTCTTTAAGAGCCTATAAAGCATTACAAAATAACTGCAAAACCAAGCTAATCAACTATGCAGCTTAATCTGAAGTAAAAAAATTCAGCTTGGAAAAAATCTGCTGTGCAATTAGCAAAATCAACTATTTTTGTTCATTTGTTAGTTGTCCAATTGTCTAGGATTTTTTTGCTAGTTGCTTCGCGAATGTCTGAGCAATTAAAAATCATTTAGCAGGAAAAACCAAGCTTGAATTGGAACGCCATGTGTTAGTGGCGTTTATAGCGTATTAATTGACTTTTTTGTTGATTGAAAACTATTTCAATTGTGCACTGTTGCAATCTCTTCTTTGCACTAATTAAATTAAGGCATGGCTGCAGACCACCCACGGAAAAATGCATTTTTTGTGTTTGAAAAAGGAGATTAAGCGCTTGGGTGAAAGTTGCACAGAAGCAACAAATAAAATATATATATTTGGCCTGACAGCTTTTGCCAATTTCAAAGACTTTTGCGGGGTGATCGGAAGGCCATTTCACTTGTCATAAGACTGAAACTCATAAATTAGAGCTGACACGATACGATACTATCGGTAGTACTAAGGAATAACTGTTACGGTTTTCTTAAAACATTACCTTTACTGTAGCTCAAACTGACAACTGGAACAAAAATCAGTTAAAGCTTATTAACGATAGAAAAGTCGGCATATCTGATTAACCTGTCATTTATCACCTAGATCCTCTCAGCAATATTGTTGCTGCCCACCAGCAACATGTTGCCGCTGGGACAGACAGGTCTCGCTCGATATTGTTAGACTGTTTGCTGGTAGTTCGACCCATGATTGATGGCTCGTTATTCATTGGGGGCCGTCACATGAATACTAAACACCCCAGTGACTCAACAAGTTACAAGTTGCTGCAATAGCGTACACGCACGAATAAAAGAAGACAGTCAAGTTAGAGAAAGAAAGAGACGGGACACAAGGCACACCCACACTCGATTTTGGTTTCTGCAATGTTTGAGTAAAAGCTGATTATGGTTATGTGGAGATTCGTATGGAAAAAACAATTACGATGGGAAAACCTAGGACGGCAATATGGTTTGCAAATTTAAACAAAATTGAGTTATTGAATTTGAGTTATAATGGAAATATTCTGTCACTGTTGAGTGTTTTTATAGTATTTAATACAAAAAAGCTTTTCCTTTTTATCAAATCGAAATCATTACAACGAACATAAACTATTTAAAGAAATGTTATCAGGATTGCGAAAGCAATGACGATTTTTAACAATTTTGACAAACCGTTTTAAAACGTTCTGCTAAGCCAATTTAAAATACCCGGATGTTTGTTAAGCATTGTTCTTACTTTTTTGAGCAGAAAATAAATTTTTAATTTTCTCATTAATCAAATGATACTTTTCTAATTGACTTCCGATCCCAGCTTTCGAATCGCGATCTTAAAAAGTGTACACCTATGTTAAATTCAAAAAACTGCGACATTCCTTAGCGACATGGCCTGGTACAACTATTTGACTACAAAGTATTTATTACCTAGCAATTTTTAAATTTTCTTTGAGTTATCAGCGAAAGAGAATTCTACCTCATTTCCATAACAATGTTTTTTAGAGAAATGTAACTAAGTTTTATAAGGGTATTTAGTAAAAGAGCTTAATCTGTAATCCTTGATCCGAAATTTTTGCGGAATCAAAGGTGAGGTGAATAAATAGCCGTTACCAAACAACTATTTTTAAACTATTTATACATTAAACTTATATTTGTTTTAGACACGTTCTGCTCTGATACATAGAGTTCCTATTATGACTTTGTAATTGGCTCTTTCCGCGTGCCTTCCGAACTCACACTCCTGCTACCAATTTGAATTTCATGTAAGCAACACACTCCCAGATATCTCGACGCTTGTTAGCCAACTCGGTTTTGTCTGGCTTAACTACTGGCAGTAACTTTTTTATGCTCTCCTAAAAAGAGTGGAAACTTTGGCCAGGCCAAATGACTGAAAGGTTGAATGGCTGCCTCACATTAGCAAGTGGCAGAAATGTTACAGAACTCCGGCTTAGACAATTGCAACTTTGTTTCGATCCGCCCACGGACAAACATCTGAACCGAACTCAAGTGCAACTGAAATAATTTTTCCTCTTCCTCTTTTCGTTGCAGGTAAGTGCGGCTAAGACATTAGAAGACAACGGCGACCAAGTAAGTACCGCCGCCAACATAAAACCCTCCCACATGGCGGTTTTCTTGAAGACAGTTGCGGTCAAAATAATAGCGGATACACCAGCAATTTGTATAATGGAAACGATTCATTGAATACAATGCGCCTAAAAGCAAAGAAACCTGCGGGCTTTCGAACCTAAACCTAGTATCCGGTTTTAATAAAATTAAAATAATATTTCAGAACTTAAAAAATGAATATATCTAGGGTGCGTATGCGCTAAAAACAACAGAGGTTTGCTTGTATTGTAATTTTTCGATCGTTTTTATGGCAGCAACATGATATAGTTAGGACTGCTTAGATAATAATACCCGCAAGGGTATACATAAATTGAGAAAATTTCGAGGGACTTGATCAAATGTTGATTGTAACTATTTTGTTTTCTAACGGCTTTATCAAACAATTAAATATTTGTATTTCATTTTTCACTGATATGTGTTATTATATAATTAATTTGATAGATACAGAAAAGTCGTTGTTGGGATTTCGTTTAAAAAAATGGTTTAATAAATGAAAATTGTTTGGCACTGCTTAGCGTGCCCATTTTTATAAAAGTGCATAGTCGATTTGTCATGTGAAGTATAGACACGCAAATTGAACTGAAACCACACCGAAACCGCAACGCAACCACTCCTGACAATCGCCGGCACTTCCGTTGCATTGAACTTGCCGTATGCATATACGCCCCCATCATCACGACGATCGTCTATGTGCACATAAATTGTAAATGCATCTGTTGAGCCCCGGGTGGATGACCTGCAAACGATTCCGACTCCGATTCCGAACAATTACAATAGGCGTCTTGCTTAACGATCGTGACCAATTTGTTGGTCAACCATCAACAGCAACGATCGACAACCAGATCCCAGTCCCCAGTCCCCAATCCCCAATCCCCATCTCCGACTGCATCTGCAATCGCTTTGCAAATATTTACACACTGAATAGAGAACGGATCTCTATTTGTTCTCCGGTGCCCCACTCGAACAGAGTCGCACCCACCAAAGACCTGTCCATCAATTCGATGTGCGCCATGCCGATGAAAAGTCTGTGCTTTGAATATTCAATTAAAACTGGCGTCGACTGCCGCCGACTGCCATGCAAAATCATCGGAAAATGGGGGGTTAGGTCTATGGGGAGATTTGAATGCCCTCGAACATGAATTCTTAGTCACAGTGCTCATATAAATAAATGCCACGAAAAAAAAAATTATGACAAAAATGAGACTAGCCATAGAATAACACAATGAAACTTGTTTTTTTTTAACTTCCCGACTTCAACAAGCATTTTAAGTTATGGAAACTTCTAAATAAATTTCTAATAGTAAATAGTTAGGGATGTTTGGGTTATAGAAGTTCAAATGTAAACACAATTCAAAATGATATTCATAAATATTCGTCATCCAAACAAATTTATTTTTTCATAGTTATTAATCATCCATGTTCTTTTAAAGTTTTTGAAACAAGTTACAAATGTGTCTTTAAAATGGCCATATGTTTGTATCTTAGTGACTATATGTTCCAAACAAACAAAACGACACTTCCGCTCTCCATCACCGAATCTGATTCAATGCAAGACTTGCGTTCGACCCACTTCCATGTAGGGTATAAAGCCCCGACCGATTCATTTCCATATATAGCTCTTGGCGCTGGAAAAGAAAACGTGACTTGTCTGGCTCCCGTCTGCCGACAGTCTTACAGTCTGAATCATTTGCCGCGAACTTACTTTAATTGAAACGTTGGCTCGCGAACTTGACGCTGATTTGACTGGCGAATGTCTTTGGGCCTCCATGGCCATATCCTACGATTACTTGCATTACTTACATAACTTACCCTGTGACCCACATCTATTTAGAGGAAGCCTGGGCGAGATGGGTTCGGGAAATGGGAAATGGGAAAAAGGGCCAGCCCTGGCCATGTTGGACTACAATTTATGACTTTCATTTGTGTTTTTCTCGCACAAATCACGAATGCGCCACAACGACACCCGCAGCAAATAAAATAAATTGAAATGTGGGTCAATGTTTGTGTTGTTGTGGCTTTGTTTTTCCTAAAGGGAATTTCCCAAATGACCCGTCAACAAACCGCACCGAACCTAAATACGCATAGATAGCAGTAAATGCCATTTATTTGTCCCGCAAAAAAAACCAAAGCGCGTCGAAACAATCGGATTTTATTGTTCATATGCATATGCAAATAGGTCTGACACTAAAAGCACACAAAAAAAACCATTTAAGTATCAGCGAAAATATTTGAAACAAATATTAAAATGTCCTCCGAACATCAAATTCAATTTGCGATCCGCAAAAACCTCGTAACGGCTTTCAATTGTTTGGATTTGCTTTTATAAATGTTATGCAGACGCTTGCCATTTTAATTTAATGCAAACATTTGTGCAACAAAGATTAATTATTAAATGTTTATGTGTCACAGATTTAGTTTGCTGCCAGCACGGAATTTAATTGATTTATTTTATTTTCCTTTTAATGCTGACTGTTTTTATTAAGCTTAGGCGAGCAATTGTTAAAGACAATTTAACGAGCTGCCTTTAAATATTGTTCTAAAGGGTTTTTGTTACATGGGTTTCACAACAAAAATACATTTTTTTCAAATCGTTCGGATTAATGCTTTCGGGGATATTGGCTTTGAAAGTTACGCTTCTCATTCCATTTAGCCTCACGCGTCTAAGTTCTCAAAAAGTAAAGAGTTTTAGAAAGGCAACAAAAAATGCACTTTTTAATTTTTAACAATGTGACTCGTTGTTTTAATTTCACCAAAGATTGTATTTAAGTACAATTTGACAATATTTCAAACAATTACAAATATTTTTTAAAAACGATTCTGCTTAATATTTTTCATTTATTTATTAACAACCCCAAAATGCTATTGGCGTTGGAAAATTCTATGCATTAATGTGTCTTAATAATTAATATTTTCTATCTATTAAGTTTTAGTTTTCAAAATGTTGTCCAATACAAAAGATTAGTTGTATCTGTTTTGATTATTTATTTCTTGACAGACTATTGTCTATTTGATAAAAGTTGCCCCTGTCTTCACAAATGTCAGGACTCAGACCGCAATTGAATTGGATGGATCATCTTCACCTCACTAATTAGGTTTATGTACACACAAATCTACCTGGTCTGGGGTCCGCCCCCTTCACGGAGTTTCCCCTCCCAATCCGCAGCCGCAGTTCATTAGCCTCTATTAGGGCGGGAAAAGCGGCAACTACAAGGGGAAAATTAGTCGGGGAAAAGCGGAGGAGGTGAGGGTGCGAGGAAGGGGAATGTGAATTGCATTCACAGAGTAGCATATAATTGTAAGACTGTGGGGCCATTCAATTAGGAGCAGCAAACATCTCTGAATAGCAGGAAAAAAGGGTAACCACAAACTCCAAGCTGAAAAACTAAAAGAACATTTCACAGGGCAAACCTCAAACAGAGTTCAAAGTGCTAGCGCTCTGGGAAGATATAGGAAAAACAGACTGAGCACTTATCAAACGGGCTTAATGTACGATAAACTGGGGATGTATTCTCCTCTCGAGAAAACAAACCACTGATAAGAGGCTGCGGAAGAAGTTCGGTTCCCAAAAACTGTTGACAATAAGTAAAAAAAATTTTGAAGAAGGAATGGTGGGTTGAAAAGTTTCGGTTGCTAATGAAATTGTTTTAGGAGAAAATAATAAATTTAAAATTTAGAAGATGAGCGGTAAGCCAAGCCAGCGAACCCTAAATACCAAAACCAAAGATAATTGACTTTGACATTACCCACTTTCATTCGATATTCCTAAAGTGCACACCAAATTCTCGAGAAACTTTCAAAATGTTAATGCTGCCTTAGTCATGAATTTTAAGCCCTTCAACATTGGCAGCATCATCATTTATTCAAGCCAAAAGCCTGTCATGGACCTATAAAATGAGGAAAAAGTAGGAAATTTAATAAAACACGAACTAAATCAATAAATTGCAACGTCTCAAAGGCAAGTTGGTAACTTGCATAAACTGGCATTAAATATACATGCCAAACACTTAGGAGGGTGTATGCATGTGCATCTGTCGGTAAGGTACAAGTGTGAATGATATTTATATCATTTATATGGGGGCAAAAATAACGAAATTCGGAAAAAATTAAGAAAAGTAAATAAGAAAAGGAAAAAGCGAGGCGAGAAATTCTCACATAATCTACAAGGAACCGCTCATCATAAAATACGATTAAATAAACAAACACAGATGAGCACTTTGTTTGAACTTTAACATTTTAGAATCACAATGAAGGGCAAGAGCTTATTTAATTTATTGATTCACTTCGAAGAAATATTGCTGCACTAAAGGATATATATGATGAAATTTAAGTCAAGAGAAGGATAATATTATTTTGGCTCAATCGAGAGATTTATAAACCAATTTACGAGCCCACTTTAAATGAAGTTAGATTTAATGTGCACTATTCGGAGTTTTCAAAGAGATACTTAAGTTGATATTGAAAGTATTTATTTAAAACGCTTTTCGGTATGGCTTTTGGCAAATATATTATTTTTGTGTGTCTAAGGCGAGATATTCAACGAAATCTTATTTATTTTGTTTTCACCGCTTTGGCTTCCTTAATATCCTTAGACCAATCTGATAATTGTACAAATCGGAGTTTTCAAAGAGACACTTAAGTTGATATTTGTATTCAAAGTATTTATTTATTTAAAACACTTATCGGTATGGCTTCTGGTAAATATATTACATTTTGTGTGTCTGAGGCGAGATATTCAACGAAATATCCTATATCCTATTTATTTTACTTTCACCGTTTGCATTTCTTAATAGCCTTAGACCAATCTGATAATTGTACAAATCGGAGTTTTGATATTTGTATTCAAAGTACTTATTTATTTAAAACACTTATCGCTATGGCTTCTGGTAAATATATTACATTTTGTGTGTCTGAGGCGAGATATTCAACGAAATCTTATTTATTTGGTTTTCACCGTTTGCATTCCTTAATATCCTTATAATTCTCAAAGACTTTCCACTTAATTTAACTCGCAGAATTCCGTTCATATTGATTCCTCCATTGTAAATACAAACAGCTCATTGAAATTATTTCTTAAAAGCGATTGCTTTGTACTCTCCGTTTCTCAGCCAGTCCCTCACTTTCCTGGTCCCTTTGAAACCAATTCAACTTTTTCTCCATCCGTCTTGACCATCAACTGAACGAATTTATTTATTTTCAATCAATGCAGCAGATTCTGCAGTGGCGTCTCCTTATATTTCCCCCGCCCCCTTGCAGTCCTACATATCGATGTTGAGCAACTTTGTCGCCTCGTTTTGTCACTTTTTCAGGGGGTACAAGGGGGCGGGGTTGGCGAGGGGGCAAGGGGGCGGGAAGGTTGTTTGGCGTGCCGCTTGGAATATTTATGAGCTGCGTCCATCGCCTGGCCAGCTTCTTTGGCGTCCATCAACCGACGGAAATCAATGCTGACCCACTTGGGGTTCAAGGAAAACAGACGGACGTGGAAATGGGTTCGGGAAACAGGAGAGGGCAGGCCGACATTCCATACCCTCTGTCGAAGAGTGAAAGTCAAGTGAAGAAATTAATTTCCCAGCAAGTCATTAATATTAAGTTTTGCCGGCAACCCAAAAAGGACATAATGAGACTGGGACTCGAAGACGTCAGTTTAATTGGAGACAACCGTCGCACCTTCAATGTTTTTTTTGTTTTTTTCGCTGGTATCTTATTGCTGCCCCATTTATTATAACGAGGAGTTTCAAACAAGCTTCACTGCACCTTTTAGCCACCTGTGGCACTCTTACTTCCGCTTCCGCCTAAATTTATGGTTATTTGTGCAGGTGATTTTGCTTATAGATTTGTATTTCCTAGTTTTAGCCAAAAGTTTGCCAATGAAGGGTGATTTTTGGACCTTGTATTGTATTCTTCTGCTTATCAGCATCCCAATGCCAGTAGATTTAGCAATGTCCGTATGTTTCTATACTATTTACCAGATCAGTTTAAGTGTGTACACATTTCCAGTTTGAAAAGTCGCCGATAAGACATCTTTATTCTAAAGCTGTCATATAAACGATCCGGTCAAGTTTGTAAAATCTCATTGTTTGATTTGATTTGATTTTGATAAGATTTTTTTTTACCATTTCGCCCAATCCTTCGAGTTTTATTTTTTGATTTTTAAATTGATTTTTTTTAAATTGTGTTAAACAGTCGAAAAAACATTTATGTTGCAAAATGGTAGTAGCTTGTTATAGACACAATCTGGCTTTGAGAATTGGTTCCCAAAGCATCAAGGAAAAGCACAAGTTTATTAACTTTCATCTTAATAACAATAAGCCCTTCTGTTTTTAAATTATTTACTAGCCAGGAGTCTATGTATAAAAATCTTAATATATTTTTAATAACGAAATTATATAAACCAAAATTGAAGTACATATTCCATCGGCAAGGAAAAGAGTTTCGCAACAGATATGGCCTAAGCCTGCCCCGACGTAAAACTTTAGCAGCGAAAATAAAATATTTTATCGCCTTTGGTGGCATTTGGCTGCTTTTGCTGGCCACCCACTTTTAACCTCCCATCGCCACTTGGACTTCCGGTGCAATCGATAGCTCCGCAATTTATAGCCAGTGTTGCCTTACTAAATGAATTTATGGCAAGCGTTTAGCGCCGGCGTTCGGTTTACGAGCGCCACAGTCGCGTTGCACAAATATTATGCGTAACTCTGCCACGCCCACATGCCGCCCACCCTGTACATCCCCACACAAAGTTGGCAATACTGAAAATTCATTTTCGGTTTTTGGCTGCACTCCTCTTCTCTCGCAGATTGCGGTTTTTCCGGGTACTGCTGACCAGACCGAAACTTTTTGCGGTTTTTTTCGCCTAAACTTTGCCCCCGAGTGCACTCCTTTTTTTGTAGCCCTTCTTGGCATCCTTGGCGTGGCAGTTTTAAATTTGTTTAGCAAGCCGTTCATAAATTTGACACTTTTGGCTGCATGTGAGTTTCCCTTGGCTCCGTTCATGTGTCCTGGAAAAGCCCCAGGCGTTTTTGGAAAAGTCCAGGTCAAATTTTTCGGAGAAAACAGCAGATTGCAGGCAGTTGTTGGCAAGTATTTCTGTGGTTTTATCTCCATGCAAAGTAAACTTCTGGCCTTCGCTGTGGCTTTTTGCAGCTTTGAATTGCAAAATAGTCGAGTTGACTGGGTGGGGGGGTGGTTGCTCCAGGAGGCTTAAAGGCGCTTTGCGAGAGGCTTCGTCATTAATGTTTTGCCGGATAGTTGAGGTTTTCTTTGCCAAAAGAAATGCCGTCTAATTAATGAGACTTTCACGAGTTGGCTATTCAAATAGGCTGCTGTTTTATAATTCCGAAAACGTTTTTAAGTTGTATTGAAAGGCGAATATTTTTGACTAATTTAAATAGAGAAAAAAATTAATTTCTTTAAATTTTTATAAAGTCACAATAGAACAATTTAAACATTTTTACCATAGTTTGGATTAAAAGAAACTTAACGAATATAAAACTTGAAATTGCAATATTAGAAATAGTACCTATAAAATAAAGTAAATGTGTAAATCATTACGCTTTTTTTTAACAGTAGTTGCCTTTTTAACAGCTCTATTTTCTTAAATTTTAATGAACCCGTTTGGATATCCATGTATATCTGCATATCTGACATATAGTTAGTTCATTTTAGACAGATCCATCGACTGACAGCTGTCAGGAGCTTGAATTTCTGCTTCTTTTCATCCTGATTATCTTTAGACATCCTTCTCTGTTTCCCCTTTGACCCCCTTTGTTTCCTATTTGCCTGCCCCAATACAAACATTCCCGTCAGTCAAATGGATAGACATTTAGAGCAAATAAACGGACCTCTCGATGCCCTTATCAAACCAATAATGCCTTAAACCCACCGCAGTACCACCCACAAAGGCGCATTAAATGGTGGGCGTGCTGGGGAATGCGGGGCGTGTCATGGATTCATGGACGAGGTGAGGTCGGCATGCGGATACTCCTTCCGTGGGTCAGTTACTGCCCAAATGGCAGCAAGGTGCACCAATCTTAATTTTAACAGGGGCGAAATGAGGGCGGCAGCCGTTGATAATGAAGGGGAGGGGCAGGGTGCCCAGCAGGTGCAATGTAGTGCAGGTTCTGATGTTCAACAAAGGGGCACCTGCCGCTGCAAATGACAGGCAAACTGACGGGGCACAGGTCAACCTGCCAACATATGCGGGGGCGTGCTCAGCATTAACGTGGTAAATGGACGCATAAAAAAACAACGCATTGGAAAAAAATATAATATTATAAATTAAAAACAAGAATGGAAGCTAACTTCGGCGAGCCGAAGTTTATATACCCTTACAAGTTACAAGTTTAAAATATTCTATATTTCGATGCTTAAAACAATAAACATAGGTCGATTTACTGACAAACTTTTTGATCGTTCCTAAGACAGCAATATCGTCCGATTTTTATAAAAGTAAAACCGCATTTATGAAGTTGTTGAAAATTACTATATCTCGGAATAAATAGATATATGCTAAGAACAAAGATGTTATAATTTTATTTATCTTTTTTCCCGATTGCTATATGGCAGCTATAGGATATTTATAAAACTAAAATCGTATATCTGAAATTAAAAATGTTAAATTTCGGTTGAAATTTGTAAGTGGAAATAGTTGCTTTTAAAAAACTTTAAAATTTGAATATGATTATTTACACAATTTTTGAATAATATCAAAACGGGTTTATGGTAAACAAAATTATTTATCCACATAACAATATATTTCTTGGACATATTATCAGAAGTAGCTTTATAGATTGGTAAATGGTACCCCTTCAAACACAGTTTACTTCGCTTTCCTTTTTAAAAATATTAATACATCAAATAAATAATTAGAATGGTTACTGTTCTTCAGCAGTCTTAAAAAAAGCCATTATGTGTATATTTAATAAAAAACGTTGATAAAACAAACATTAAAATGTATTTCACTAAAAGTTACTTGCCTATTAGTGTTACACATTTCGGATATATATTTAATTATGGAGAAAGAGTTCAAAAACAGCATTTCCTGCGCAAAACTGCAAATCCCTTTGCAAGCGTATGAAAGCACAGCCGGAATGACCAAAAGAATAAACGAAAATGCACGCAAATATACATATGTGAAATGAATATATGCCCCTCAAGGGCCATATCCCCAAAAAGATCTGAGGTGGAACTGTTAAAGGTTGCCACCGTTCGGTTGGTTTATCATTTATAATTCATTGCCCGTTGGCCTTAAAGGACTTTAAGCTGCCTTTTTCGCAGCACACTCAGCTTGTTGGATTTTACGAGTATGGCTGTTGCTGTTGAATGAAAAATAAGGCATCTGGGAAATTTGCGTAAACGCTGAGCGAGGCACAGCATAAATAAGGTTAAATTCATATATAAAGCAAATTACACGAGGATGTATGCACTACCGAGGGTGTGAGAAATGTTTTAATTAAATTATAAATGCTCAAAACTGCCGGCAATTATTATTACATAAAGCAATCAATATTGTGCCTTAGAAATTCCATTTATATGGGGTATTTGAATTTAAAAACCATCGCTATTTGGCTATTTTATTTATGCTACACAAGTTTACATATTCTACGCAAAATTTATGGTGGAAAGCCAAAATAGCTGCCAAAGCATACATTAACCGCACCAAACTCGGCCAGCAACTTAGCCACATATTTGCACCGCAGACGCCACACAATGAAAGAGACGGCTATAGCCGGTTAGAAAGAGACAAGAGCCGAGAAAGATTGCAACTGAAAAATATGTGCATTCATAATAAAAATTTATGAGACCAGCCTGAAAAGAAAACTTGGCAGAAGTTTGCCGTGAAGAGCAGAGCAATAAGGAAAAGCCAGAGAGAGAAAGAAAACAGGAAATAGAAAAAGCACATAGAGAAGCAGAGAGACAGAAGTTTTGTTGTAGCAAATTGCTTCGTAAAAACATCAACTTCATTGCCATTATAAAGTTCAACAAATACAATTTATATGCAACAAAACGCATCAAGGCAGAAACAGGTAACAATCCACAGAAAGAGACGGCTAGTTGGCAAGAGAAAGAGAGGGCTGGCTGCATATTATGAGTAAACAGCAATCACCAAAGCGAACCAAAACATTTTTGCGGGTGCATACCGTATGTGCATTTTCCGCCACAAAAAACTTTTCAATGCAAAACTTTTCTTTCCGCCTCTGAACTCGAATCGCTTTTTATCTGCCCAACTTTTATTCGGTTTTTTTACACAAATACATTTTTAAATAATTCCGCGCGTCACATTCGGCGTATGCGCAATTTGGCATGAACACCCTCAAAGTATGCAGCACAAAATAAGGAAAATATTCATTTCAAAAATTTTTCAAATCACTTTAAAATGGAATTTTAATTTTGCTTAGTCAATTTTGCGTGCCCCTAATAAATAAAAGCATTCAACTTTGATATGATACCAAGGATACTTCTTCTGCTCCAATTTGCGATATTACACTGAGAATAAATAGAGAGCCAAAAACCCTAACGAATAAAGTCGGGTAAAGTATATCTTAAAACTAGAAAATGATGGGATTTTTTTTTATTAAAAATATAAAATAATAACTATTATTTCAGAAATACATAATAAAAACCTTTAAAAATTCGGAAATTCTTAAAATAAAAAATATTGATTTATTATTAATGTCCTAAGTTAGAAAAGTTAATCCACCTTTTTCTTTAAATGAGACACCTATTCAATTTAAACATTTTAAATTTTTAAAAACTAAAATTCTTACCACAATATCTCTTAGATTTAATTTGATTAGAATTTTTGGGATTAGCTTACTTGATGTGAATTTTATTATTAACCACGTTAATCATTTAATAGATTTAGACTTAATAGATTTTGACTTAATAGATTTGAAGTATTAATTTGCAAGCATGAACTAGCTGTTCTATTTAGCTTAGGTATCCTCCATCCTTAGATTTTCTCTGTGCACCAATTCCGTCTCCTGTATTCCACCAAAATTCCACTCGTCTGTGGAATGGAATATGACAAACAGCAGCAGACGGAGCAAGCCAGACAGGAATGGCCCGGGAATCGGGGGATCCCCCACAGGGGCTGCAATATTTCAGCACTCAACTCGACAGCCAAGTGTCTGCTAGTGGGAAAACACGAGGAGAGGGGCAAAGGAAGGGTAGGAGCTCTCCTCTAAGGGCGTTTGAGTTTTTAATAAGCAGCCAGCGCGGCGTCAAATGCCAGAAGTTTGATGAAAGTGAAGGCAGCTTGTCCGGGCATCCCCTTTCTCCATATCTCTTCTCGCTGGCAGTGCAGTTTTCAAAATTGAATAAAGTTGACAAACGAGGGAAGACCCAAAAGGTGATAAATTCTCAGCCAACGTCACAGACTGAAGTGTCGTCAACAGTTAGACGGAAAAACGGGAAAGTCTGGTGTAAAGGGAAGCCGAGAAAATACAAATTTAATTGCAGTGAGCCAGGCTTTGAAGGATGGGAAAAACGAAAATATACGGGTCAAGCGAAATCATTTTGCAAGTGCAATTTTCCAAATGAGATAAAAATTCAGACGCTGGTGTTTGGTGCTGCTCTATTTTCTGAAATTTCCCAAGTTTTTATGTTTTTAATATGCCATACTTTTGTACATAATACCTGCAAATAAAAAATGCAAATATGTCCAAATATTTAAAATAATAACAGAAATAGAGATTTTCTGTGAAGAACGTTTTTTCATAATTGGAAAGGTGTTCCTATAGTAGGGGTTTAATGGACTAACAATTATCTTTCCATTTGAAATTTACTCAGGAATAAAAATCTATGAAGTTTTTTTTTTTTGAATGATGTCCCACTGGGACAAGTGGGTCTACCTGGCCGTAAAACCAAACCACATTCACCACATTCTTGTCGGGCTTTCAACAACCGCTCCTCAAGCTCCCAGTGCCCCACGTAATACATCGGAAAACAACAGCAACGGGGCCCATTCATAAGCCTCAAGGTTAAGCCACTAAAAATCATTGACCAACATCAAAGAGCCATTGTTTTTGGCCAAGAGCAAATGGACCCGAAATGCTAAGCACCTAAATGAAAATGGGAATGGGACTCAACACAATACGACGCACAAATGCCAAAGAAGTAGATTTATGCCAATTGCTTTTAAGCACCTTGAACGAAACACATGCAGTATATATATCCCCAATGTGTGACTAATGAACAGGCCCTCCAACTCCAGTACGTTGGTCTTTTATTTAGCCATTTGGCCCACCCACATTTGCACAATTTACGATTTTTCGCTCTTACCAACACGGCCTATAAGTCTTTGTATATTTATATATTATTGTATGTGCAAGAGCGATGGCCGCAGCCAGCTCATTAATTTCGCTTAACTTCACAAATTGCCAATTGTGCGCATTGGTCAACATTTTTACTTCATTCCGTCTCGCTTCCAATTCGTGGTTGACTGGGCCTGGTTTTTTGGTTCTGGTTCTGGTTCTGACTGCCGACCAGGTTGATTTCCTTTTTCCCCGGGCATCGCTATATGTCCATGTCCGACAATTTCTTCTCTATTGTTCTCGCAGTCGTATTTATTGCCTTGAATGCCAATTTGTTTCATGTGCCCATTGTTCTGCACTTATGGGTCAAGGTAGTGAGGTTTGGTGGCGCAGTTTGTAGGCTCCAAAAATGTATAATATATATATAAGATGAGGAGTTCGAGTGAAACTAACCAATAAGTAAATGTCAAAAGTATGGCAATTCATATAATAACATTAACAGTATTTAAGCTATATTAAAAATAACAAATAAATGTCCTTTTGTAGGAAATATCTTTTTTATTGTTTAATTTAAAACCATTTAATGAAGGCCTGACGTGAGAGCGCTTAATTCTGCTAGCATAAAGTGTGTACACTTTTATATATAAAAGTCAGTAAATGATTCTTTCTGAAACGTATGTATAGTGTTTTTCATTTTACAAGCATTTATATTGATTTCCCGAAGCAAAGATATATCAGATTTTTTCAATTTAATTGTACCTTGAAATTGGATATTAATTATTATTTTTCCAATCTCTGGAAAGTTTTAATGTTGGATGTGATATCAGCTTGCAAAGAAACAAATATAAGAATTATATATATATAGGACCATAGAATGTTAAAAATGATACAAAAATAATCAGAGAAATGCTGTTTGCTATCTAAACAGTTCATAAATTTGAGAAGGGGGCAATGACTAATCACTAAAAAATAATAAAGGTTAATAAAAATTGTCGCGATCACCAATTGCCCAAATCAATCGATTCGAGTGAAGAAAAACTGACGAATAATAATTGAGAAATGATGTTGAGGCCATAAGGCCACATAAATAAATTGACTTGCGTTATGCAACTATAAAAAAGGTTTTGTAACTATTAAAACAAGTAACCCATTGGTATAGTCAAATTTGAATACCTAAAATATGGTTATAAACTTAGGGTATTCTTCCGTCACCTTGCCTTTCGTTTTAATTTTGTGTCATTCCTGTTGCTGCTGTTCATATGGCTGTTGCTTTTTGTGCCGTCTGCGAACACATGAATTCTTAGTTTATGAACTTCAGCTGGCCTCACAGCTTGTAAGGTACCAACTTCTCTTTAATGTTACACTGGCATGTTACCTCAATCTGTGTGCCTCCCTTTCCATTACTTTCAGCATTCTATGAACAATAAAAATGGTGACAAATTGTCATCACACGGCACAAATGGGGGTTTTATTAATGTGAGCGACTTTTATGGTTGCGGGACGGTGGCGTATGCGTAATGTGAGTGATGACATGGGGGCTAGACAAAAGGGGGAATAGGCAATGAATGAAAATGAACCCAGGACAAAACCATCAATTAGCATAACACAACTGAAGCACACCAACCTCGTTTTCCTTTCCAGGATGTGAACAACATCTACGCACGCAACTACATAGCTGGCAAGCCAGCCCAGAAGAAGGACGAGCAGTTGGGAATCCCCGAGGCGTGGCTCCGGGCGAGACGCCTCCACGCTCAGAAGCAGAAAAACGAGAGAGGTAAGCCACTCCCCGGGGATAAGGGTCTAAGCCAGCTGAAAAAGCCGCCCTCCCATTTCAGCCCTTGCACACGCCCACATGAACCAGGTGCTGAAGGAGGCCACTTGCCGAGTGCCCCAGAAACGGTGCCAGCTGGTCCAGCAGGATCCCTCGAAGATCTACACGCCCCACTGCACCATCCTGCACCGCTGCAGCGAGGACAGTGGCTGTTGCCCGAGTAGGAGCCAGATATGTGCCGCCAAAAGCACCCACAACGTTGAGCTTCATTTCTTCGTGAGTACCTTGCACCTTTATCATAACATAGGATCATATCCGAGGCGTTCAGTGTTTGGGATACGTAGAATTATGAAGGAGCTAAAAAAATAAACTATTTCCAGATCTATTAAAGAAGTTATAACAAGAAGTTTAACACTGTTTTTCCCAATAAATATATGTCAATCGATAGTTTTTTGTATGACATTTGTGGGAACCCAAAGAAATGAACATTTATTTATTTACCATACCAAATTCTGTATGCTCGTAAATCAAGTGTTAAAGTAGGAAAATCGTATTAAATGATTTTTATTGACATCTTCCTAAGCCCGCGCCCTCTACTCTCGGAAAACAATTTTCATCTACGCTTGGGTGCAGCAAAAGCAACAACGATAACAAATGAAAACTGATTTTCATTCTGACATTCTGAACGCAATTATTGTGAATGGGCTTAAGTTTTTGAAAGTGAACGTGTGCGCCTTGCTCGCGTTTTGTGACTTTTAGGTACCGATGGGCTGTCTGCCTCTGTCTTTCCGAATGCTTCTATCTCCCTCTTGTGAACCCACCTTCGGCGGTAATTGCCGTTGTTGTTTTATTATTGTTGTTGTGGGCGTAGGTCATGCTTGAGGGCGCCATATTGCAACATAATTATATCGTTTCACCTTTATTTTCATTATATTTTATTTTTTCCGAGGCACTTCTTTTTTAACGTGGGCTTTCGGCTGAAATGACTTTTTAATGACGCAATGATAATTCAATTTGTTTGGTGATTTATGCCTCGTGATATGATTATTGTTGCTTGTTGTTGCTGCTGCCGTTTGCCGTCATTGTTCTTGCTGTCTTTTTGTTACGTAACGAGATTTCATTTCATGTTGAAATCGAGAATGTAATTAAGCATTTGTGCTTTGCTCTCGGGCTGAAAACGCATTTGGTTTAATTTTAATATGCCGCAGATTGGTTTGTTTTCATATGCTACAGATTGGATTGCTTGATATTATAAATGACAGCTAATTAAAAGATAAATATAGTTATGAGTTTTGTTAATAAATTCATCAGATTAGGAATATTCCAAGATTAAGACAATAAAGTAAACTTAAAATGAATAAGAAAATGCAAAAACCTTACAGCTGACCTAAAAAACAATATTATGTAAATCAGAAGATTTAACACCTTCGCAAGATTTTTGAACTTGATCATAATTTAAATGATTTACATAAATAAAATATAAAACAAAAATATTTAAAACAGAAATAAATTCCAATGTTCTCTATGACTTCCTTTTTCCACCTCTGGCAGTAAATATAATTTATTTTTGCTGTAATTCGTCTATCCGATCCTGTCAGTTTCTATATTTTCTTGAATTTGCTTAGTTTTCCATTATGAGTGACTTGGTAGGGGGTTGATTTCCCCCTCCTTTTCTTACTTTGCAGAGCTTTCATAAATTTCACTCTGGCGGCGGCCTTTTTGCAGACGCAACTTTTTTATTTGTGGCCTGGCAGGGGAACTCGTAACTCTGAGCTCCGAGAACGGCTTTTAATTTTCAAATATTTATGCTCCGTTCGCCGCAAAAAGTTTTCACTTGCAAGATTTATGCTCACACACTCTGAGACAGAAGAGGTCCCAAAGTCTGGGGCAAACAGAACCGCAAAATGCTTAAGGAAAAGACAAACACGCCCACACATGAACCTTCGTAGAGGAAAAGGGCCTCGCAGGAGTGAGGTTTACTCCCCCTCTTAATTATCCAATAAAACTTGGGAGCAAAACCACACAAATTATTGTAGGGCAATTTAACATTTTCGGCACTAGAGCAAAAACCCATGGGTTACTTGGTAGATAAGGGGAAAGTTTGGGAATTTAAGATTAATGGGAAAGTTACAAGGGACAAGATATGTCTAGTCAATCGAATATAATAAAAGTTTTTTTTAAGTAAGTTTATAAGCTTGTAACCAACTTATGGTTAACGTAAATAAGCGGTTAACAAGGGAATTCGGTTTCATGGTCGCAACAAAACGAAAACCACAATTTTCTTGAACTTCTTAAAAGCATTTCCTCAACTGTGTATGTAGTAAGCCTGCTTTAAAGCCAGTGTTAATATGCAAATATTTTCTGGGAAGTCCCAAAAAAAACTTGTTCGTTTTTGGCATTAGCAAACTTCATGACGAGCTCAGTGGAATCAGCCGGCAGCAAAGTGTATGGCCCCAAGAAACTCCTGTGTCCATCACTGTTGGCTTTTTCCTCCTCTACTCCTATGCACCCCCTATTTTCGCACACTTTTCTCTCAGTTTTCCCCTCAACCAGGGGCAAAAAAATATTTTTGGCCAGGACAAAAGCAGGAAACTAAAGCTGAAGCTGTGCATGTGTCCAAAGCTGATGGTAGTCCTGAAGCCTGAAAACACACATATGCAATAAAAATACCACTCGCTGAAGAAGAAGATGGAGCTGAGCGAGGAGGAAGCAGGAGGACGATCTGCCAGAAGGGAGCAACTCAGCGGTTTGTCATTGAGAGGTGTCAAGTGGCAGGCAAACACACGCAGACACACACAGCTGGAGAGCTGAAGAGGAGGTGGTACACTGGGAGAAAACATGTTGTAAAGGCATTCAAAAAATTCAAAACCGCCATCCTGACTTATAGACAAAACATTATTGATTTCACCAATTAGTTTACAAGCAGTAAGGACTATTCCAAAAAGCTGATTACTGTGAAATGATCGTGCTGTGTACTTTGTTTTTTCATTTTTCTGTATTGACACATATTCTTGACTTTTTTACTGTAACTAACTGTAAAGTACTTTTTGCATTTTTTTTATAATTCCCAAAAGGTTATACTCTACTCTGAATTGACATAATCAACGTACTTGATATTTTGTCTAAGCCTAATGAATATAAAAACCTTTTTATTCTTTATTTAAATTAGGACAGAATTGTGGGCGAGCAATGCAAAATCTCTTCAAGTGATTGATTCTGCTAATTTTCCAGATTTGGCTTTAGGGTGATCCACTTACATTGACTTTACCAATCCACATTATTATCTGTCAATTGGAGTTACTTTTTCCAAAAATGGAATCAATTGATTTCAGAAAGATTTGTTATTTGTTTTGATGCTTTTTCTCTGTGTAGCAAGAGGTATAAGTAGGTGGAGATGTGGGAGGGCTAAGGAGCGATAACCAGGCTGAGGATGCAACCAACAACAGCAGCACGATAAAAAAGCGTAAACATTTTTATTTTTTTAACAAAACATAATTTATGTTGCGCAAATTTTGCATTTCGAGGAAGGTTTTTGGCTTGTGAGGTGTGGGGAGGGACGAGGTGCGGAGGAGTGGGTTATTCTGCATTGTGCAAGTCTGCAAAGGGCAATGGCCTGGCCCTCTGTTCCTCAAGCACACCACAACAAACTCCAGCACATGTTGTAGGCGCTGTGAGATTTATGAGGCGGTCTCCTCTCCTTTCTTCGCCTCCTGGATTCTCTTTTTCGGGTTCAATGCCCTCCACTTTCACCCAAGTCGCAAAGGAGCGTGGCGGGGGGCTTGGGTGGGGGTCGTGGCAGAAGAGTCGGGGGCTAGAAAATTCAAAGCAGAAATCAAAGGCCTCCTAAACGTGAAAGCCAACGCCCACTGGCAGCAGTAATAAAAACACACACACAGCCAGCAAAACTTTTGCTTGCTTAGCAAACCGAAGCCGAAGTAAAAGTCAACTCCATGGCCAACTCCTCATCTGAATACCCGCCATCTAAGTCCTCCATTCGCAGAAAAATCAAAAGGCGGCTTTCAACTGCCAAGTAATATTTCTTTGAAAAACAGAACTTTATATTTGATCAGGGATAAAAAAAGGGATCACAATAAATATCAATATTAAATGTCACTAAATCGAAATATTAATTTGTCTATTGTGTCCATTTACATAAAATGTTTCTCACTGTGTATCCTCGTTCATACTACCAACCAAACTAAGCTTCGGTGATTTAATTAATTTGCCACAAAATGTGGCCAGCTTAAGGCGTGTGCATAATAAGCTTGCGACGAGTTAAACAAACGGGAAAAGTCTGATACTGTAAAGCAAGTATACAAGTTTTCTTGGGAAAGGGTTAAAAAACCCCTTCTCGTGCCAATTCCCTTGCCAATTCTCGAACTACGTTTGCAATTTTGTCAAGCTCAAAGCCCCGGACCACACTGCGTGTCATCCTCGTTTGAGGCGGTGAACAATGGAAATTGCGGCACGTAAACAGATGGAAACAGGTGCATGTGGTAAGCATCTGGATTTCTCACTGCACTTTAGGAAAACCTTTTCAATGCCACGCTGATGTGAGCAAATAATATTATACAAAATGTGGCATCCAAAGGTTGTTTGTAACAACTTTCTTATATACTATTCTTGGCTTTTAAATTTATTACAAAACAAGAGAGAACGCTATAGTCGGGTGCCCCGACTATCAGATACCCGTTACTCAGGTAAAGGGAGTGCGAGGGAGATGGAGATAGAAACTTTGATCACGCATAACTTTTTAACGAATGGTCCGATTTGAAAATTTCTTCTACATTTCGATAGGTATTGATAAACACAATAAAACTGCATTTTTACTTTTCCGAAATATTTAAATTTTTAAAATCGTATACCAGCGATTGTGGGCGTTAAAGGGGGCGTGGCACCTTTTTGAAACAAACTTGCGCTGCGTAGGAACTCCTAGAATCTGCATGCAAAATGCCAATCTTCTAGCTTTTATAGTTTCCGAGATCTCAGCGTTCATACGGACAGACAGACAGACGGACAGACGGACAGACGGACATGGCTAGATCGACTCGGCTAGTGATCCTGAACAAGAATATATATACTTTATAGGGTCGGAAACGCTTCCTTCTACCTGTTACATACTTTTGCACGAATACAATATACCCTTTTACTCTACGAGTAACGGGTATAATTAGTTCCGTTTCGGTGCTTGAATTGACTTCATACAAAATGCTAGACGCTACTTTTTAGGTAACTAATGCTATATTATGGAGCTTGATTTTTTAGAATTATGATAGCTGTAATGTGATCTTTTTAAAAAGTTCAACAAAGGTTTTACTCATTCAAAACACATTTTTAACTAACTCCCCCTTAATGTCTTCCTGCATGCTGAAAATTGTACTTCCAGTCACAAGTACTGCATTCCTTTTATGCAGAACTAACATGTTGGTTAGGAGTCAAGTGAAATAAGAAACAAGTGGACAAAGAAAGGATATCCCATGGGGTGGTGAAACTTTATAAGCTCTGTATTACTTTGTTCATAAAAAAGTTTATAAACTTCTGTGATTCATATAACAAAGTTTGAAGATCGGTACAAATAACAACAATTTTGTTTAGATAAAATGGATATTGGTTTGAGACCAGAACATTTCATTGGCGGGCGAGAATATTAATGAAAAATCGTTGAATTCAAAGTAAAGTTTTCTCCCTATTGATTTCGGTTTGCTGAATCCAAACCTGTTCCTTAAAATACTCTTCGGCTAAGTTTATGGCAGAACTGCATTCCCACAAGTATTTTCATAAGCACTCACGAATCTATGCAGCTGCTCAGAAGAATTTATGATTCAGGTCAATATTTAAAAACAAATTGTAGCCAAACACTCATTTGAAATTCCTCCCAAAAGTAGGCAACCTCAAGGCCTTAACAAACACGTGCTCTGCCTGGCCTTCTTTTTGTCTCGATTAGGCCCTTGTCCTGCCCATTGTATTGAGTTAGAACAACAACTCAGTAACGTTTCGAAAAACATTTTATGCTTGCATGCCACTGAGTTGGCTTAATCGCAGTACCGCCCTCGCTCGCCCCTTGGAAAATCCCTGGAAAACCCAGCAATAACTGACTAATTGCTCGGGTCACACACATGGACACCAACGCACACACACGCACATTCTCGAGGGGATGGAAAAAATGGTTTACAAATGCATTTTCATGGATAAAGACCGAACCTCAATTAGAGAGGCCATCTTGGAAAGTAAGCCCCCATTTACCAACCCCCTCCAAGCACTCATAAACAATATTGTTACACTCCACGATGCACTTAAACAAAAGTGGTAGAGGGATTTTATTGAATTATTTATTTATTTAGCTTTGGCAAGCTGAAGTTTTAAAACTCTTGCAGTCTTACAGAAAATTGAAGAATGCCTGCGCTGCGAGAAAATACATATGACAGCGTTGCAAGCTTCTGACTTAAATTGTAACACCTTCCAAAAGGGTATAAAAAGCAATTATTATTAAATACTTTATAAATAAAAATAAAAAATATTATAATTACAAATAAATAAATAAATGAAATTAACAATTTTACAGACCTTCGTTTAAAAGAAAGTGCTAAAAACAGTTGGCAAAAATAATTAATCGAACAATTTTAGTTTCGTTTGCTTTTGAGTGTATAGGCTGAGATTTTGCATATTTACTGTGTAGAAAAACAGGAGAAGCACTTTAGTGCAATTTTTTGCACAATTGTGGTTTGGCAAAGTAAAGTAACAACACCAGCACTTGGCACTTCCGCTTCCGGCAATTATTCTTGCTTTTAGTCAGGAAAAACGGCCAGTTCTCAAGGAATTTTATGCCTCTCAGAATACAAAAGCACGTAAAAACTTTCGGGCGAGGGTTAGTAAACAACTTTTTCAACTCGTTGCAGGTTGAGTTGCATTTGCATAAGCATTTCCAATGACCAAAACCACACCACAGACCCAAAAAACCACACAGCACGAACCGCAGCGAACCAAACTAAAAACTCAATTTGAAGCGATATCATAAATACCTGAAACGAGTGAGGGAATTCCCCCTTTTTTGCTTTGTCAACTTATCGGGTTTGTTATTTGTTTCTGCTTTGATGCGTCCAATCAAAATTCAAATGCTTCGCAGCACTCCCTCATTTTCTCCCAATTTGAATGCTGAATTCTGAATTCAGACATTTCCCCTTTTGTCCCCTTTTCTGCTCCTTACGAACTAAGATCTCTGTGCTGGATGAGTGGCCAGGGCTTGATTAATGGCCAACTTGTTATTTTAATTAAACGAATTCAACTTAATTTATGCAATTCATACGCATTTCATCATTTTGCACTTGTCATGCAACAGACCCACAATTCCGAGGGGATTAGGGGGGGTGATGTGAAACGTGGACCACGGACCAGCCACCAAAGTGGCGAAACAAGGGTGGTGGGGGGGAGTGGCACGATACCAATCCAATGCCAGGCCTCAGCAGCTGTAGAAGTTTTGTGGTCTGTTAATGGCTCTCGACCAGTGGCGTCCAACCAAGAAGCTCAGCAAAATAAGTTTTGGCTAAGAGTTTTTAAATTAAAATTTTTAAATTATATAAAATAAGAGATAGCTTATAACTTTGTAAAACAAAAAAAACGTATTGACAGATCTTAAAATCCCCTCCACAATTACCGAAGCCACTGTGCTGACAACTGACAACTCATTTAAGAATTACAAGAGCTATAGCAATAACCGAGCAACATCCAAGGCAACAATGACAACAAGTTTGATGGGCAGTCAGCTTAGGAAACTGTCAACTCCCTGCTGCCAGTTACAAAGATATATACGATATGTGTGTTCCATATTCCGTATGCAGCATGTCGTGGAGTTCGGGGCTCAATTATGCAAGCTCCATATGCAAATAGTGGGCCGGCATCATTAAGCGGATGGGGTGGAAATGTGGGTGATGATATTATAGGGCCATTTAATTAAGGATTTTCCCGTTTCTCGATTGTCCGCAGGTGAAAAGCAGCAAGCACCGGAGCGTAATCGAGAAGAGGACCTTTGTGAATCACACGGAGTGCCATTGCATCGAGCGATCCAGTTACAACGAGGACACGGCCATGGCCAACTACGGGCAGTCGGTGGTGCGGGCCACCATACTGAGTTGCACCTGTCCGAAGAGTTTCGAGAAAATCCTGCAGGACGACGGGCAGTGCAGGTGCGACTGCAGTTCCGGAAACTACGACTGCGATTGGTTGAAGCGGGGCAACGAGCACTTCGCCATGAACGATCGCAAGTGAGTTGGCCACCGGTCCCCCAGATATACCATTCCGATCCTGACTCTCTCCCACCCCCAAATAGGTCCATACAGCAAGGTCGCTGCAAGCCGCCCACTTGTGAGTTCGGTCCCTACATGGACAAACACGGTCGCTGTCCCAAACAACACGAACAACCCGTCTATAACACCATGTCATAGGCGATGCGTACCCCAAGCGAAGAGCAGAGAAGCCAGGAAAAGTATTATTCAGTCTGTGGCAAACTCAAAACCAGACACGAAGGGAAACTGGGAAAACATTTTCTTTCCTGAACAGAGTAAAAGCGAAAAGAGAGACGTGAATTTAGTTGCATATCCTATATAGAAACCAACACGAAAGTAAAACGAAAATAGATCTAATTATACACTGGGTGGGTCGATTAGTAGAAGGCAAACATACTGAATTACTTAAAAATCTTAAATGCATTCTTAGAATTTTCTTGAAAACTCTTTTAACAACTATCAACTCTGAGACAGACAGATCGGCTCTTAAATCAGGTTGACAAGGCTCTTAATAATGGTTTGGTCAGGAATTCAGAAATGATGCTTACGAAACATTTTTCTAAAAAACGGTTTTATTTAAATTTTAAATAAATACTGAGAAGCTCAATCTCAAGAAAAGTAAATTAAGAACTGTCTGATTATTGATAACTTTTTTTTTGCTTTCAAAAAAATTGACCCAGCCAAAGATACACTTATTAATTATGTAAATGTATATCAGCTGATTGTGTATTTGATGTATTACGACCAGCCATTTGATGTATTACGACCACAACATTGTCTGTCCTCGATCCGATAAAAACACAAAAAGCAATATCAAACTGTAGCATTGTTCACGAATATTACAATATACAGAACCAGAAACCAGAAACCAGAAACCAGAAAGAATTATGTGTACTTTATGCGTATGCTAAATGAAATTCCAAATATATAAATTGACTGCGTTTTTAGTTTTAATTAACTAATATTATGTTATTTAATTATAATAAAAACACAAAAACGAAAAAAAATCATTAAAATTACAAATTAAATATATGAACTACCTTTATACAAGCAAAAATATAATTCATGTTATTTAAGCTAAGTTTTAAAACAAATCAAACACTCGAAAAATCAAAGCAAAAACAAAATTAAATTTTCATATTTAATTTCTAGTCAAATTAAAATTTTGTTTTTCCTATGGTCACGAATGTTTAATAGAATGCAATTTCCGCCATTTAAATCACTAAAGTAAAAGGCATTTAAAGCGGATATCACAAAATATAGAAACTAATCCCTACATACAGAGAGATAAATGTATAAATCATATGAACGTGAACTAGCCCTTATCTTTCGCGGACTTACAGCATTTGACAGTGAAAACTTAAATCAACTAAGGATTTCTTCAATATTGAAAAAAGCGATTTTAAACAAAATTATTTTTAGCTTCGAGCACAGCCTTAAGTTTGAGTTTATCCACTTAGCTCCGACACCAAGCACTGTATATATATTTTATATAAATCCTACACCTAAGCGGCACCCTTTAGTAAACAACTTTGCAAGATTTATGTCTAAATATATTTCAGCGAAAGTGAAATAATTCTCGCGTTTGCATATTAATGACATTTTCCTAGAGGCAATCGATGAGCTCAATTATTAATTTCTAGAGGAATTGGGGGCTTTAATTATTGTGAATTTATTTACCATTTAGCCAGACACCAAATGCCATTTAATGACCTGTGCCTCATTTCGAATTACCCTACCTTATAGCAAGATTACCATAATTTAAGGGCAATCTATTTGCTCAAGGTAACTTATTTATTAATATTCGCACCCACTTAAGTAAGCATACGCATATAGAAAACGCAATCTCAATGCGACGTTGAATGTGACATGAACACTTCAATAAATCCATGTAATTGTTTATAGAAGCTACGGCAAGATACAAAGCAAAATGAGCGAAAGATTACATTTCAACATGATTTTATTTACAACTTAAGCATCAATTTTAATGTATAAAAAATCGAGAGTAAGCATTAAGCTGAAAACAAACAAATACTAATAAAACAACATTATTACTATGCAAAAATCCAAATAAATATGAAAGTGAACAAAAATAAGAGCCAAAAAATTGAAATTTAATGATTTTAATATCGGAGGTGGTTTTTGGAATGGGTTAAGTCGTGTTAATTAACAGGCTGCCGTTAAAGGAGTGATTAATGATTTTCAGTCAGGGAAAGCCAAGTGAAAAACTGAAATCT
Source organism: Drosophila kurseongensis (assembly GCA_018153305.1). NCBI lineage: Eukaryota > Metazoa > Arthropoda > Insecta > Diptera > Drosophilidae > Drosophila > Drosophila kurseongensis. The sequence goes on from JAECXX010000156.1 coordinate 577,535, forward strand.
GCAACTAATGAGTTACTGGAAAAAACTTTTTAAAGTAATCAATATAAAATAAGTATTTTGCTCACAATTTTATTCGCATATGTATAGCTATTCGCACAAAAATCTATGACGATTTCAAACTTGTCTACATAAAAATAGGTCTTCAGTTTAAATAAACCATCTACTAATTAATGCGACATGAAGGAGTAGTTGATAAATAAGCAAAAAAAATATATATATATAATTTCATCTGCAATCGCACTAAATTTCCAAAAATGTTAGCATCCAAAATTTTTAGAAACTCTATTTACTTAGACGCAACTCTTTATACACAGACCGATTAGAAGTGGACCCATGTTGGGAGCCAATTTCGTGCTAATGACAATGTCTGAGCCGAAAAGTTTGTACTAATGAAAATGCATAACAAATAGTAGTTCGCCATTTGACCGACTTGCCACCCTTCCGACACCCAATCGCCACCCACCTGCACCGCCGTACTGATGTAATTTTCGCACACACACAGACGCACAGGGGTATGGGTTGGGTGCCGGTCACATTATGATCTAAAATTTATAGAATTTATAAGTGGAGTGCACCCAGAAGGGATAACGAGGATAGCACCTCCACCTAGCGGCGGGTAAGGAAACCACAACGGAGATAAGCTCACTTAGTTTCAACATTTAGATTCTGCCGTTTTAGCTATTTCAACCATTTTATACCCTTGCAGAGGGTATTATACCCTATAAAGTATATATATTCTTGATCAGGATCGCGTCCTGTGTTGATATAAGCATGTCCGTCTGTATATCTGTCCGTCTGTCTGTTTGGAATTTGTTATGAGTTTTATGTTTGGCCAATCAATCCAACCTACCAAATTTCATAATGATCGGCCGACTATATCCTTTAGCTGCCATATAACTGAACATAACTTACAGAATATTCTGCAAGGGTATATCAATTTCGGCTCCGCCCGAAGTTAGCTTTCCTTTCTTGTACAATTTAAATCATACGAATTCATCAAGTAGCTGACATAGAAAAGACAAACGATGTAACTTCCTTTGTTTTATAAATGTGGGATCTGGTAATGGTAATTGTATATTATAAAACATTAAGGGATTCTTTTCTTATCGCTATTAAATAGGCAGAGAACAGCTAAACATAATCAATTAAAATTGTAATGAATGTGGGTGGCTTCAGGTTCCAGATAATCCCTTTCCCGTTTCTCGTATCGCGTATGCATCGATTTCTGCCAGCCAAGTGAAATCACACGGAAATGCAAACAAGGCAGCGGCAACAAGCGGTGGGTGGAAAGTGGGAGTGGTGGGGGGACCGCTGCAAGTGGGCGTGGCAGGGGAAATTGCAATGGCAAACAGCGGAAAGGAAAGGATCAGGCGAAATGCATGGCCACGGGCTCACAAATTAAAACCGCACACGGAAAGGATGCGACTGTTTAAGTGTGTGTGCGTGACGCAGCTTGCATGTGTGTGGGTAAGCAGGAGCAAAGCGAAAGAGGGAGAGAACGAGAAAGGAGTAGCCATGATATGCCTGCATAATTAATTCCCACTTTATACACACACACACTAAATTTGAAGTGGGTAAAATTCCTCGTTTTTCCCACCAGGAAATGCCGCAGCTCTCAAATTGGAACTCTCTCCCACCCACACACAGCCACATCCTCTCACACACACATACATCACATAGGGCCACACAGACAGGTGAAGTTAATACAAAGAGACGACCTGCGTTTAAGTCCTCACTAAATTGCATTTAATTTCCTGCTAAAACTCCATTGCCATGCGATACGAAATAATGATTATATGACGAATGGAAAGGGAAACCACTGCGGGAATATACATATGCAAAATAAATAAAACGCATACATAATTTAAACCAACAAACGTTTAATCTTTATCTGTGTAAATTATTACCTAGTATCCAGTTGTGTAAAACGATCTACACTCAAAACAAGATGAGCACAAAAAAAAAGAAATTCACCCAATTATTGTCTTTAATGATATGGCAACATAAATTGTAGGGTTATTTTTTCTAAAATTAATCGAGTTAATTTTTTAAATTTAGGACAAAATTAAGGAAATTGTTTCTAAGATATTGGGGAGCTTACCATAAACTTAGGGAGAAGTTTTATTGTAAGTTTTAGAAATATTTAAAAACAAGAAAGAACGAATCAAGTGCCTCGACTATTAGATTAAGTTTCTCAGCTAACCAACTTCAAAACAAATGTGCCACCAGCCTCCGGTTTAAATTGATCAAAGTATTAAATAAAAAATTTAAACAAGAAAGAAAGCTTACTTTGGCCAGCCGAAGTGTATATCCTTGCAAATATTCTATATTTCGATTCCTATGATAAAAACAATGAAGATAAGTTGTTTTTCAAATAAATGTTTCGATTGTTCCAGCAAACCAGCACGAGTTGCGGCAGCGAACCCAGTTGAAAGCCACGCAAAAAAAAAAATTACAAATTTGGTTGAAAGTACGGTGTTTGGACAATTTAAAAAAAAGTGGCTTTTGCTAAAAAGTTCGAAATAAGAAGTTGAAGTTGATTTTGTTTTTTCTTTCTTTACGAGAAGAATTAAATGATTTTGTTATGTTTGGTTATTTATAACCAAAGAATAAACACCAAAAATTTGGGTTCGCTATTGGCTTTGGTAATAACTGCAAACATAAATTAGTCTCCCAGTTTTAAGGCTGTGCAGATTTATTGCAGATAGTTTATACAACGAATGCGCCGGATTGGAAATGAAATGAAAATAAAGTAATGATCAATAAAAAAAAATTAATTACAGTATACGAAAGTTCGTCAAAAACGTTAATTTTAAATTTAAAAAAAAATCAAATAGCTGATATAAAAACTATCAAAAAATTAATGGAAATTTCGTTGAGAACTTGTCAGTACATTCGTATAAATTAGATTGCTTTTTGACAGCCCAATAAGCTCATATTCCAGGAAACGAATAAAGTGGTTCTAAAACCAATTTTATGTACATTTTTCTTAGAATATAAGAATTCTTTTTTCCCGAAAAATACATTTTGCCTTTCTTGTTTCTTAAAGAAAAATAAATAATTTTATACGGGTTCTGAAAATACAAAAATTATTCATTGTTTGGCAAAATTTCTTTACCCAAGTCTGTTTATTACACATTCACTCAATTCCAATATACGCTAAAGAGTAAGTCTCTGTTGGTATGTACCATCGGTACATGGTCTTTATTGTGGTACATCCATCGACAAATTGTAATTTTATACTAAAAGCTAGAGAGAACCTTATGTTGGCCTACTACAAATTTATACTTAATTAAAATAAATGTAATGTGGTTTGTTAAACACTAAACCCTAAAACAAACACTAACAAAATTGTATAAATTAAATACTTTTTGTATTAACAACTATTTATATAGGCGTTTGCGTGGTTTAAATGTTTCCTCCGTTTCAGTTAATTTCAGCGTCATTCTGAAGCGTTAAGTCACATCCAGTTTTTTATTTGCCAACAGATTTGTGACCCTATTCACAGTGTAAACACATGTGCTTTGTAGGTTTTGGACTAATTTATGAATGTGCAAATTATTTATACTTCTCACGTTTTTATTGCATTCAGTTTTTCATTGACCAACGAAAATTGCAAGCATTTACAAAGAATTAAGCATTAACGCAATTTCGCATTTATGCGTCGATTTTAATTGCATGGAAAAGCGTCTAACCGTAAATTGCAACTAACCGAAACTAATTTCAATATTTTTTCAGCCAGCAGCTTTAATGGCAGTTAATTGTTGTTGTGGCCGCCGTCGAATCTACATATTTTTGGGTAATTTAATCGGACTCAAAGAAAAATATTCGTGCGCTGCTTCCGTTTGCATAAGGATTGAATTAAATGTATATGTTTATTATGGCTATTTCTTTTAATAGCTTAAAGTTTATGGTAGTTATAAGTTTCTTACGAAAGGAAATATGCTTTACTTTCCCTGATGTAAGTAAACGGACACAAATTATTAAATGTGAATTGATATTGATGATATTGATATTATGACCAAGTCGCTTAACAGCATTTCAAATAGCAAATAAGACTCCAGCTGTACCAAAAAATATTGGTTTTACGCTAAAATCATTGTTCAAGAAATGTATATTCCCGATAAGCTTAAATTTTCCCCTCTTCGACCTCTTAAGCAGTCTTATCTATGTAGGCCCCTAAAATCTCTAGCCCTACTGTCGCATTTAAGCGAATAACGCTTACAACCTCGACCTTGACTGATGGTCCCAAGTGGGTGTATTCGAAGAGTGTGTGGGACTTGAGATCGTGCCGGGTTATTCAACATCGACCTTAGGCCCGTAAATACCATCGACCCCAGTGCCCAGGCACGCTTCACACATCAAAAGGCTCATTTGAAACACACGCACACGGAGGAAGAGTGAGCCTGCGAAGGCTTCATAAAAGCCCGCGATTATCCTTCCGAAAGCCATTGATACAAAGGGGAAGGGGGAAGGGGGAAGGGCTCGTAAAAAATATTTACACATGCACCAGAGCTCCAGCAGATACAAATGTATCTTGATATGCGGCATTATGATGGGTTACGCATGTGGGGCACGAACGAAAATAAAGAACAAGGTAACCTGACTCAACGGAGGGAAAAGGAAAACCCAAACGAGTCGGAGATAAAAACGCACCAGAACATTGAACGAATTTCATTAAAATGAGCACTACAGTACAGACAAGGAAAAATTGGTGTTTACGACTTAAGTTCTACATATTCCAACAGCAAACATTAGTCAGCTGCAGACGAGGTGTTTACATTTTTCGTACATTTTCTGAATTATTAAGTGAACAACTTGCATTGACTTGCGGTGTACTAACATTTTGGCTGCTGCCTGGGATCCGAAAACAAAGCAATCGATGTCCAACTCCCCGAGATGCGGACAACAGCTGCGAACGTTGCGAATCGTGTGCTAATCTTATCTTTATGGTCCCGACGCTCTTCGAGTTGTTCCCTCACTTGTAATGCCCTCCCAGGTGTGGGTATGTTTGTGATGCGATTTCTCCAAATAAACATATTTATTTTCATCAGTCTTAGATAGTAAAATAATTTTTAACTAGTAATCAAAAATAGCAAAATTTCAAAGTATTTGCAGAGAGTACCCCGTAAGTTTATTTTGTTTTGAGTTAGTTAGAATATCACAACATACAATGATTCAACTTTGCTTGTTTATTTAATGAAAAACTACAACAATTGAATTTTATTTATACAATTTAAGTTTAAAATAAATAATAACATTGATTGGGCTTGATTCCATTTATTATTTGATTTGCGCCAACCAATTATTTCAAAATTCAGATCTATGGCCTTGCACAAGAAAAAATCAATCTTTAACATGACGTAAGAAATTAGGAATAATATGAGAAAATATTTTCAATACCTTCTCTGCAAAATCGCCTTTGATTTTAGACATATTTATCAATCCAAAATGCCAACACCGAAAACAAACTTTTAATTGTGATTTTTGTTGCTTAGGGAACATTTTTCTCAAATTTGGGGCTATTTCATTTTAATTGGATTTTAATTGAATTTCTTTCAATTGATTTGTTTTAAATAAGTCCTTTTGGTTTATTAAAGAGTATTTCCATACTCTTCGTACCAAGTAAGTTTTTATTTCTTTCCACTCTGGCGGCTGCGTAAATGTTGGCCCAGCCTGCTTATGACATGTGAGAGTGTGTGTGAGCAGGGCCTGGGGGAGGGGCATGTGGTAGGGAGGAAGCATTTGAGCCAAGTTAAGTTATTGGCCAAGTTTGTGCTGCTGTTGCTGCTTTGCTCGTTTTGCTTGTTTGCATATTAGTCACAGAACAGAAACGCAAACAACTTGACGCCTTGTAAGGACTGAGGGGGATGCGAAAAGTGGTAGGACAGAGACAGAAAGAGGTGAAAGAGAGCGGTGATGAGGAAGAGGACAACACCAAATTGAGTATTAAACGAAAGAAATGATGTCGAGCCTGAACATCTGAGGCTATTAGAATTAATCAAAGGGATTTGTTGGCACCGCAGGCGATAAAGAGGGAACTGGAGAAAGGGAGGGAAGATGGCAAGAGAAAGGGACGGCAATAATAATGAAGTTCGTTGCCAGAAGAAGCACAGAAGCCTTTGCAAATTCTGCGGTTAGTTGGTAATAAATTTTTGGCTTATTGATATTTATTATTAGCCCCGGTAATTGTGCTGCTCTTTTGGCTCGTATATCGCCTCAATAATGTTTCACATGGGAATCATTGCACCGCGCTCTTCTTCTTCACTGGGCGTCAAGGGGGCGTGGCAGCAGTTATGTTTGGGGTCGCACCCTTGGTCTGATCATAATTGATAAGCTGCTTCCGGAATTTCGTCGTGTTCAATGTTTGTTCGGCTCAATTACACTTAGGCTGAGATTAAGTGCGTCGACCAAATATGCAGCGATAAATATGATTGCAAAATGGGATTGGAAAGTGATTTGAGAAAGTGGAACACGTTTTAAGCTTATAGGGAAACGCAAATAAATACATTAAAAAAACAAATGTTGCCATATCTTCAATATTAACTTAATACTTAAGCCATAATCAATCCAATCAGAAACTGATTAAACTGGTCGATAATTAATTCGCTAGGTTAAACTTATTAAAGTTATTAGCCTTTTGAATTACATATAGAAATATTTAAAAGTCTTATATTAACGTTAATAAGCTTGCAACGCATTGAAGGAGACATTTCCGACCCTATAAAGTACATATATTTTTGATCAGCATCACCAGGCGAGTCGATCCATTTGTCCGTCTGTCTACCCGTTTCTTCGCAAAGTAGTTCCTCAGTTTTAAAGCAATATGGATGTAACTTTGAAAAAAGTCTTCTTTGTATTGCAGTAATAATGAGACGGAATGGGACTGATCGGCCTACCATATCGTATGGGAGCACAAGGAACAATCCGGAAAACAAGGAAATATATTCTAGCTTCGTTGTTTCTTAACATATATCCAAATAATTCGAGATATATAATTTTCTGCCAATTTAAGAATAATGGCCTCAGTTTTATATAAATCGGATGGCTATATTATCGACAAAGCCCAATAATAAGAAAGAAAACAAAAGTATGTGGATCTCGAGATTAAAATCCGGGCGGAGCCGAAGTTGATATACCCTTGCAGAATATTCTTTAAATTATATTGGTTGCCCAAAAATAAAACCAATAAAAACCCCAACTTCCTAACTTTACAAACACCAAAGTTATGGCATTTCCGATCGTTCAGTTATATGGCAGCTATATGATATAGTCGCCCGATCCGGCTCGTTCCGACTTATATACTACCTGCAATAGAAAGATAACTTTTGGGGACTAGTTTGCGTAGAAACGGACGGACGGACAGACGGACGGACAGACGGATCGACTAGATCGACTCTTCTGGTGATGCTGATCAAGAATATATATACTTTATAGGGTCGGAAATGTCTCCTTCACTGCGTTGCAAACTTTCGACTGACATTATAATACCCTCTGCAAAAGTATAAAAAGAAAGGAAAGCTAACTTCGGGCGAAGCCGAAGTTGATATACGCTTGCAGAATACTCTGTAAATTGTATTCTCCAAAATTATTCATATGATGCATTCTTAATACTCATAAAAAAGCGCAACTTCCCAACTTTACAAACACCAAAGTTATTGCATTTCCGATCAGTCAGTTATATGGCGGCTATAGGATATAGTCGGCCGATCCCGGCCGTTCCGACTTATAGGGTCGGAGATGTCTCCTTCACTGCGTTGCACACTTTTAACCAAAATTATAATACCCCCAGGGTATAAATATTCAAAGTGTGCAGGTCCCATTTGGTTCTTTCAGCATTAACTTCATTCATCATTCTTCAAGTGAACCCAGCCCACATTTTCCTCGAGTTAATTTCGGTTTTCGCACACAGCAGATTGTTCTTGCGAAATGGTTCAAGACTTTCCACCTTTACAAGGCGCTTTGTTGATAGAAGCAAAAACGGAAAAAGAAGAAATGAAGAAAAACAGGGAAACTCAACGCACATTGACGATTGCTTCAATTAACAGAAAAAATGTGCATATGCAAAAACACAGCAATACATATTCTTAAATTGAAAGAAAACAATATTTCAATGTGAACTTAAGCGTTTATCAGATGAAACCTAAAAAAACCATTTTCTCTTTATTTCATAAATTATTGGTATTCTTTTTAAAATACTTTTCAGTGGCATTAAACAGTTTTTAGGTGATGTTCTTTGAACACAGCAGCAAAAATGTTTGCGTAATTTAACCTTGAGAAGTTTTAGCCATAAAAATGATACTTAATTTTCCCTTTTACTAACTTTCCCTTCAGTTCACATGTTAGTGTGTTAGTATGCATGTATATTAGCGCTTTTTATTACCACCTTTTAAGTTTCTCATGTGTGCGCTAGTGTTCCTTTATGAAAACCATTTCACACTGACTGTGAAAACTTTTAGCAAGAGTCAGTCCAGATCCCCAGCCCCCCGTTTTCCTCTTGCCTCCCGCCTTTTCACTCCTTTTTTCCTGCATTTTCTCACCTTTTCCCGCATTTCCCTGCGTCGCCGAGCATGGAAAAGACTTCCCACGAACTTTCTAATGCACCGTCGTCTCCGCCTGACATCCGAGAAAAAGGAGGCGGGAAATCGGGGGGCCCAAGGATCGTTGCTAATGTAACGCCTCTTAATCATTTAACAACCTTTCGCCCCATTTTCATTTTCAAGAAACGAACACATCAACGAAGAAGTGGAGGGTGTGGAGGATCTGTGGGTCATTGGACGGTCTTGGCTCAATTTTATAGGCAGATTTCGAACGTTTCACTGCTAGATGGGAAAGCCAATGGACAATTATTAGGATCTACCCACAGCATCGACACCGAACTCGAAAGATCCGATCGCCCCCGCAAAAGCGTCAAAAGTCGGCTCAATTAACATGGCATCTTGGCCCCTCTTTTCGATACCCTGGCTAAAACTGTATTTATTTTGTAGGCTAGCAATGATTGTTATTAATCGAAGATCAAACATACAACCAAAAATTGAATTCGAATTAGATACAATAAATTAAGTATAATAAAAAGTATTGTCCCTTAAAACAAAAGAAAAGGAAAATTCACTTAAAAATCTACTACCAAAAGAAACGATAAACGAACTAATCTAGTTTTAATAACAATGAACGATTTTTTATAGTTTTAATAACCACTACAAATTTGATCAAAATTATTACATTTAGTGCCCAAACCTCATTAATTTTTGATTGTGAATAATAATTGTAGTTTTAAGTAAAAATACGAACGAAAATTGTAGTTTCATATAATTAAAATGAAAATCAAGGCATGTTGTATTAATTATCACTATAATTACTAAAAAAAAAAGGGTAAACTACTAATTGCCGAACGGTATCTCAGACTTCGATCTGTTTCTGTTGCTCACCTTCTTGTATGTTTCTTCGAAATTGATTTCCATTTCATTTGAATTCACAGACAGATTCGCAGATGGAGAGTTTTCCAACGCATTCGTCGTCGTCAATTTGGTAATAAAAATTATTATTTTGCAATTTAATTGCCAGCCGCACAACGCCCCAAAGGCCAAGACTCGCTCCCAACAGACTTCGACATCGATTTGGTCTTGAATGTGAGTACCCATAATCCCGGGCCGGCTTCACCCCCTTGAGCACCCCCCTCCTCCCCCTTACCAGGTGATCTGCGGCTGTCTGATGCAATCTCCTCGCCATTGGCGCTTGTTTTTGGCTCCGCGATCTGTGTGCTCTGTGCTTTTGGCCCCTTGTCATTTATCGCAATGGAATTGAAAACTTGTAAATAACGCGACGAAAAAATGGAAATTTTAAATTTAACTCCGTGGTAGTTTAATTGAATTTCATCGCAAATGTGCGCCCAAAGGTAGTGTATTGATTTACACCGCAGGTCAAGACCTTTTTTACTGGCCTAAATTATTGGTTTCCAAGTTTTTTTGGAAAAATATTTAAATGACTTGCATTCAAAACTGATTTCTTCCGCATAATAACTTGATGCTTATTTTAAAAGACGCTTAAACACGTCATTAAAATTTCCCAGGAATTCGTAACAAAAAAATTAATTCATAATGACATGTTTCGGTGAAAACGATGATTCTTTTACAATACTTTGTCTCTTAAACAGTAATATTCAAATACAATGTGTAATTATTATTCGGCATTCACAAAAGGGTATTTCCCAAAATCAATTGAATCACTAAGAAAGCAAGTTGGAGTATTGGGAAGCTGTGACTCATTTCACAAAGCAGTTGACAAACCTGGAAAAGCGAAGACCAGCGATGACTCAAAGCATGAGAGCAGTTAATAAAAGTGCTGCCTTTTAATAGATAAACCCTGACCCTAGCTCCTTTCCATACTCACAGCCAGGGCCAGAATACTAGCCAAGAAGAATTTGAATATTCCAAGAATTTTAGAATAAAATGTCATTTTACTTTTCAACACAACCTTCACAGTATAGGACTGAATGGTTATTTTGAACTTGAGATGTCGGAAATATGAGCAATACACTGGTTCAGATTACTTGGTTGGGATTAAATATTTCCATCTCATCTGCGAAAACTTAACAGGAACAGCAGAACTAGTCATGGGGTAATCTTCCCCACATTTCTTTCAAATGTCAGGGCCTCCACACCTCCCTACAGGCAACATATCACGCTGAAGCCATTAAGCACCTCCCCCCGCAATGCGCCCACCCATTTTTCCACCTTCCCACAAACCCACAGCCCAAAGGGGTAATAAAGATTGAGTGGGACAGGAGTCGGAGGGAAAAACCCTCCGAAGAAAAGACAAATCACATAAGCAAATTGGTTTACAATAACCACAAACGGAAAATACAAGCGGGCAGGTGGTAGAAAGGGGGGTTACGGGGGCTAAAAGAGGGCTGGAGAAGAAGAAAGATGGGCGGGGAGTGCAGGATATAACAACGGAAAAACCGCTCGCAGACACAAATATCGCAAATTTACCAAGCAATTTGCATAAAACTCATATTTTAGTGCTGCTACTTCCAGCTGTTTTTTTTACCTTCTGTGTACTTGCCCATTTTTTCCAAAAATGTTTCTTACATATTTTTTAAATGCGCTTCGGGCCACAAAAAACTAAACAATTTGTATGCAAACAACAAAGACAAAAAACAAGGCTTAGAAAAAATGTATGCAAAAATCCGTTGCTTGTGATTTCATAATCGAGAGAGCGGGCAACATATGCAGATGAGGTAACCCAAGTTAACCGCTGAGGTCAACCGGTAACAATTCCAAAACCTCACCCCCGTTTAGCCATTGCAATTATGCCACACGGCTCGGACACATTTTTCTACACCCAATTCTCTTGGTGAGCAATCGAAAAGTAGTTGCAGGTCTAACCAACATGTCGCACTAATTAAGGGTCTGGGGTGGCGTAGGTCATCAACTGTCGGTTGTCTGTTTAATCAATCAAAATGCAGTCCGTCTCGGTTTTCACTCATGGCTTTTCTAAATCAATGTGCGCCGGCATTATTTTTGAACGTGACGAACGACACGTTGGCCGCCAAACAAACTATGCGCCCAAGCCACTGGTTTCCCTCGATCCCCCCAGCATTTCCACTGGGAAACTGTCCACGTGCTTGTCGGCATGGTCGGCAAACAAGAGGAGCAGCTGCCAACTCTGGAAAATCTGGCAGACGGACAAACAGTGGAAAAGCAGACAAATTGATCAATGTTTGACTCACGTGCACAGCGTTAAGAATTTTAATTTTAGATCAGACAACATATTACTAGAAAAAAGGTCAGGTAGCGGGAAGAAATACACTTTATAAAATATCTTTAAGATTGAAAAATAATTCAATTGAAATATTTATTAATTCATTTATTAATTTATTATGGATTAACATTTATTAATTTATTATGGCTTTAACATCATTTGGGAAATCCAAACATTTTTATACCCTTAACCAAACGCTGCATAAAAATCATCTTACTTCAAGGCCAGGTTTCCTTAAAAACCATAAGACCTCGCACAATGATGGGCTGAACTTGAACTGTGTGGATGAGAAAAAGATGAAGTGGAAGAGATTTTTCTCTCCGATAAGAAAAAAGCGAAAAAGTCGGCAAAAACAAAGCATATCTTCGGGCGTCTGACGGCGAAAAAAAAGACAATTACCAAATCCCACTCAACTTAACCCAAGGCATGTTGAGCAAACAAACAAACAATAACAAACCTATCTGGACAAACAATGGGCAAACACAACTGCACTTTACTTTGGTAGAATGGGATAACAATTTTAGAGTCCCATGCGAAAGTCGAGAAACAAAACAAGAATTACATTGGGGAAAAAAGAGGTTCTATAGTAATACGTAATTCGTGTAAACTTCATTTAATACATGATCTACAAACGGTAGATATTGTTTTTTTTTTAAGGCTATTTGAACATCGTAAATCTAAAGATACAAAAGGACATAAAGGGCTTGTATTGAGTTTGAAAATGTATTTGCCAGAACCCTTTAAACTTGCAGCTTAAAAATTAAGAGCAGATGGATCGAGCCAAGTTGACCCAATTGACCCAATTCTCTCAACCAAGTAGCCAAAAATAGACAGCAATAAACATCAAATTTGAAACAAGCCAGAAAAAAGGAAAAATAAAAAACCGCTGCAGGCACTTGTTGCCTCCCCCAAAAATGATTTGGATGGGAAAACTGCCAAGGGGAGAAACTGGGGAAAACTGACATCTAGCAAGTGTCGCCAAATTGGCTTTGGCTTGGCGACCCCGAAGAAAAGGAAATATACATGCATATGAGAAAATAAAAACATTAGCACAGTTCGGTTTTTTATGTCCCCAGCACATGCCCCAAAAGCGAAAGACACCAAAGTGCCCACAAAATGTGGCAGAAAATAACTTGTTGATTTCGCCTGCTCTTATAAGCATGGATAAATTTTGAATTCCCGAAATTATCAAAACCCAACAATCGAAGCATAAATTACAATATAAACATGAACCTATATTTTTAAAGAAATAGTGTATACTTAAGTTTCTAAAAGTTAACTAGCTTAAACCGATTTGTCCAAAACTAAAACTGCATATAAGGATTGACCATATAATAATATTATATTATTATATTGCATTATACAATATTATTTTAAATTATTAAACAAATAAGATTGATGGCCAAAAGGCTTTCGCAAGTCCTTTGAAAACCAGTCCTCACCACTTGGCATTACTCTCTCCTTTCGGGCGGAAAACATAAACCAAATAAACACTTGCGCTGGTTGCCAAAAAGAAAAGCGAGCAATTAAACTCAATGGGAGCCCACGCACAGAAAGCCGTCGAAAATGTCATAAAAAATAGCCACAAGATTGGCCGGCAAATAATGTGGTCGTTAATAATAAACCGCAAAAAGAGGGATCGTCTTGCATCATTGCCAATTGCCAGACACTATAAAAAAATAACTTGGCAACTGGTGGCACGACGTCGGCCACGCCCCCTTCCCGCTATATAATGTGGATATGGTATACAGTATAACACATGTCCCATCGTGTGTCGACTTCGTCATGGCATTTATTTTTAGTTTGCTGCCGTCTTGTCTAGTTTTTCGATTGGTTTCGCTGCCAAATTATTCGTACATACATTGCGTTTGATTTACTTGCAAATTCGTTGGCACAGTTTCTAGTCAGTAGGCCAACAGTCAACAGCCAACAGCCAACAACCAGCTGGCCGAGACGGCTGCGATTTTCCCTCTTTATCGCTACCTTTTGGGCCGCACGAAACACCCAGGCAATTTGTCGTGGCCACAATCTATTAAGCCCTGTCGTGGACTATTAATCTCCTGGCTCTCTATAGCTCTGATAATTTGTTAATTGCTTACACATCGACTTTATCATCGGGTCTCGACTGGAAGAACGCAATTGAAAAAATATTAAAGGCTATGATGAACTTCATTTCTTAAGAACATCTAAAATAATTGTGTGATTTAGACAATTTTGTGTGTGTTTTTGATATTGATAGAATACACCGCCGAAAAACATTTCACTTGCGCTAAATATGCACCATAAATATGTGCTATATCTCCAATAGCTGTTCCAATATCGCGACGTTTATAAGCCAATTGATCCTGATCAAGAATTAATATTCCTTATAGTTGGTACATGCCCTTCAACCTTTACCCTACGAGTAAATCAATACATGTAAATTATTGATAAATTACTTTTTAAGTTCTCTTTAAGAAAAACAGGTATGTTTTAACTTTACAAATAAAAGTTAGCGTGTAAACTATCAACTATTGAAATAATCAGGCAATAGGTAAACCACTTAAAGCCCAATGAAATGTACAAAACCAAATATGCATTAATTTTTTACAGTGCAGTGAGCAAAGTGCAAAACATGGGGATTAGTTTTCGTAAATATTCACACGTCCCAGGCGAGAGATCTTGGTGGAGCCATGAAAGGCATTTGGTCTAGGCAACAACAAGCACCCAGAGTACAAGTACAGACCAGACACATTTCCCACTTTCACTTATTGTGAATTCTGTGTCTCAATCGGAGAAAAACAAAAACCACACACTGGAAACTGGAACAACTCAACCTAACAGAGGGGAAAAGGGGATAAAGTAAATGATCGCTTTTTTTAACGCCCTCGCGAGTTGAAGAGGAGATTATACTATAATGCATTTGTATGGGGGGGCCTTGATATCTTAAATTCCGACTGCAGATTGGAATGAGACGCACTTACCAAAATACTGTACTATAAACACAGAATTGCCATGACAATGGCTTTAGGTTTTTTCTTATCAGAGCTCAGAATGAATCACCGTAATTTCACGATCTGTACGAAATGTAAAACAATGAGATATACAAAAGGAAAAAACCAAATATGACGAAATTTGGTTTTCCTTTACGTTACAAGCTCTTTTTTGAAATATTATTTCCAACGAATTAAACTAATAAGTATAAATAACGTTAAGATGGGTAAGGCAATCCAAACACTTTTTTGTAATAGTATGTAAGTACAGGCGTTCTATCTTAAAATTGTTGATAAAAAAAGTAAATAAAAAAACACCTCTAAGACCTCTAAAACGAAGCTTACATTATTTCACCACTTTTCGTTTTTCAATTAAATACCAATGAATCATTTTTTTTTTTGGGATCTCTCTATTAGCGATATTATTAAAGCACTATATAGATATGTATATATAGAGCAAATGGTGTACAGGCAAGACTTCATTTGTATGATGCAGATACTAATCATGTCAACGTAAATCCATAGTCCGTACTCAAGCCCCCTACATGACTCACAGTAGTCCAAATATGGAAGCTTCCGATTCGTATTGCTTAACAAGACCCCATATGACTCAAATATTTAACCTTCAAAAAGAAAAGGTGAGGGACTAAAATTCAGAACGGGCGACACATACATACATACATACATATGCAAACTATGCGATCGTGGGTGACAAGAAAACTCGAAAGCAAACAGGGCTGGGAAGATTTGAGAAGGGGGGAAATTATAAGGAAGTTGGGGAGTGGGTGGAGAGCGTGGGGAGGGATAGAGGCTGTCGCATATTTGCGCTTGGTGCGGACTGAAAAGAGAATACACAGCTAATAAGTATCTGCAGACCTATTATAGATCATTGGCCTGGTGTGAAGTCAGCTACGCCCACAGGCCACGCCCCTTTTTTGAAAGGCGGGAGCATTCAAGTCTTACACTACAAAGTGTGAAATAGGAACTCAAGCCGATAACATGGATTTTATATTACCCTACCAATTAAGTTTAATCTACCTGAACAACAATAGTTTAAAAACTAAAACTCTGATAAACGTTAAGATTCTCAACCGTCTTTGCAAATAATTAAACTTAATTTGTTATTCAGAATTTATTACTTCTATCTTGTATATGTTTAATAACTACAAACAATCAGTTTTATTGAACTCAAATAATAATGGTTGCACATTTCTTGGAACTCGCTTTTATATATTGAAATATTTTCCAAGAATTTTAAGTTCAAACTTTTCAATATATGTCTTGCGCAAATATTTTCTTTGAATTTTTGTCAGTCCGACTGATTGACGGTAGCGCTGAAAGCTGATGTCCATCATCAACACCAGAAAACTGCGTATCGCGTGGGGAGAACAGTCTCATTCTCAGCCGAGAATTCCCGACTTTGAACCGAGAAATGAAACGCAAGTGCATGGATGCAAATCATGCGGGCTTTCTTCGCTCACTTGACAGAGATCATTAATAAGATTTATGCGCTATTAGCAGAACCAGCCACAGGCCATAAATAAGACGAGACCTGGGGATTCGAGCACATCTCCAAAGGAAAACCTGTTGACAGGCAAACCAACTTCTGCAGCTGATTCACATCGTTCACATATGTATATATTTGCATATGAAACCAAATAAAAGCCAGTTCATGGAATAATTTCGATAAGCGCATGTGTAATTAGCCCGTAAATTATGTGTAAAAAGTTGCCACCTAACAATAAAATCACTTACATCTACTATGTTTGATAAGAAAAGCGACAACGTTTCCAAAGACAACAACTATATATGTATATATATAAAATATTTTAAATGGATACCTAATTTTATTGCACCTCAATAAAAAAAACAATTTTCACCGAAAAACTTGGCTCAACAGGCGTGGCTTCCATTATTTATTCTTTCACAATTCATAATTCATGGTGCTGCCATTTAGCTTTGTTCGAATTATGAAAGTTTAACTGTAATGTTAGGATAAAATCGAGTCACTATATATACTAAGTCATCTTTTTTATCTCCTATCTTACTTGTGCTTTTATATTTCATCAATATACATACATACATATGTACGTACAAGTTTTATTAATTTCGGCCATGAGTCATCCATAGTTGTGTAATTTCGTAATGTTAGGAAAAAATCGAGTCAATATACATATTAAGTCATCTTTAATATATACATATATAAGTATGAATTAAAACATTTTGTCGTAAGACTTTTATTAGTTTCGGCAATGAGTCATCCATAGTTGAGTCATCATTTATAAAATAAAAAAAAACAAAATAATAGGTTTAGCTATTATTTTAGAAATGTTTTAATGCTGAATGGAACATAAAAAACCAATCGTGCCAATGGAAACAATGTGCTATAGTCCTGCAATTGTTTTGAATATTGATATTGTATAAAGCAACCATAGAGCGGTAATAAAGATGAAACAAGGTTACAAAAATTGGCTGGAATAACATGTTAAATAAAAGGACACCTTCTCTTATGCTTCTGGAGAAAAAATTCGAAAATATAAACCACCTTTTTCATAAACTCACGCCTTTACATATTGACGTCTTAGTTTCTAAAAATATATTACTACCTATTATAATAATATAATTTCAGTCAAAAGTTTGCAACGCAGTGAAAGAGACCCTATATAAAGTATATATATTCTTGATCAGCATTACCAGGAGAGTCGATCTAGTCCCTCAGTTTTAAAGCTATCTGCTTGAAACGTTCCCAAAAGTTTTATTTCTATTGCAGGTAGTATATAAGTCGGATCGGGCGACTATATCATATAGCTCCCATAGGAACAATCGGAAAAAAGAATTCAAAAAAATTATAACTTTGTTGTTTTTAATTATTTTTTTTTGTTCTTTGGCATTTGGTAATATTTTAAAATTATGGAATTACGGTTTTAATTAAATTAAAATCGGACAACAATATCACATAGCTGCTATAGAAACGATGGAAAAATGCATCGCAAAATCGGCACAGCTTCATTGTTTTTAGTAATCGAAATCGAAATGTTTGCCTCATTTCTCGTTACATTTTTTGTTCAATGACTCACGCCATTAAAGAGATCGCAAGTCAGTATTTGCTCTTAAAAAGAAAGCCACGGTTCACACCAATACCAGCGTGAAAGGGAGGCATACAGAGAGAATTTGGAAGCTCTTAAGCAAATTAAAACACAACATTTTAGTGATCACTGTTCTATAAGTTTCTGAATTAGGTTTATTTTCAAATAATATTTTTGATTTTTTCAAAGCACTGATTTTTGACTTGAGTTAAGTTAATTAAGTTATGTTACAACTATTTCAATAAATTTCTGTCTATATTCCCAACTAATTATAATTAACATCAAGGTACTTGTTATTAAAAGTAAATTGAACTCGATTTAGGACCATAACGTATTTTTAAGAAATAATTGTTCACAATATTTTATTCTATTATTTTTTTTATTAAGTAATACGTTCCTGAAAAGTAGAATTAAAACTACTTTTACGAATTGTTCTTCTTTACATAAATGAGAGCATACAACTCAAAATTAGACATTTTTTTCAAGTGTTTTCTCTCTGTGCACCTCACGATCAGAAGAGAGTAAAAAGAGCGATGAGAGCTTTTCTTGAAGTCGCGGGCTGCTGCGGTGCGTCGGCGAATACGTTGATTCAGTTTGCCGGTAGCGTTCGTCGAGATCACTTCGCTCGCTTCGTTTCGATTCAATCCAGATTCAAGTTAGATCCTTTGAAACTCAAATAGATCGCAGTTAAATGAATCGGGAACCCGGTTCCGGAAAGTGTCAAAAGTGAAAACAATTTCGGTGCAAAAATTGTGTAAAAAGGTAGATCATTTAAAAATTTTTGTTCCACAAAAATTATAATTGTAATCGTTCGGACAGCTAAATGAATTTGCATAAGTATTACAGCTCGCACAGAATTGATTAATTCGGGGTTCGAAATAAGCATTTTAATTTCACAACTGGCTGCAAACAGCTTTGTGGGACTTTAATTAAATTGTAAAGCTGACGAAAAATACAAATTATTTGCTGCAACTGGTAACAAATTTATTAATTTAAAATAAATTCATCTTTGAGAAATAATTGAAATGCCAATGATAATCGTCTATAATATTATAATTGCTGCTCGAAGAGAATTTATTTATTGTTGACAAGCAGACTGCAAACTAATTCATGGCAAATAAAAAAAAACTTTTGAGTAAAAAGTTGTTGTGGGCTTGTCATCCGACAATTTGCCAATTTTGTGCAGCTGTGCGTTGGCGTGTGCCAAAAGTAAAACATTACGCTGCCAAAAATATTTATCAACTTGTTAGTATCTAAAATTATTTCAACATGTTCTACAAAATAATAACCAGAACTTAAATAGCTGGCTCATTTAAGTCAATTAAATTAAATTACCGGTGCCAAGCTCATTAAAAGCATAAAAAATTAAATTGTAATACGCGAAAAAGACCCTTTAAATAAATTCAAATAGAAAATAAAAAAACATTCTCTTCACTTCTAAAAAAAAACAGACAAATAGTGAATTTAAGATTGAAAAACAATTCCCAGGAAATCTAATTGGTTTTCATTTTATTTATTTTCAGAAAAGTGACGAATGAAAATTCGGCTAAAATAATATTATCGCGTTCAGTATTCTAATCACACAAAGTGTAAACTAAAGAAAAATTATTATATCTGCTGGAAAAACAATTTTAAAATGAATCTCCTAATTGTGTTGGCGATAATCGCCATCTCCTTCAAGTATACGACAAATGCATATGCCAGTTTTCCGTTTCGCATAAATAATATTAATCTTGACGTGGAGAATTCGACCTTGCCCAGGACCACATCTCATCCAAACTCGTATCGTCCTCTCCTTCGATTCTCCCTCCCTCCGAGCGAATCATACCAGTTGGACAAGGAGCACCACGAGTACAAGGAGGAAGACACAGACTGGGAGGATTTACACAAGCGCGTGCCACGTGATCAGCCTCGTAGTTCCAATGCCCCCAGGCTGGGTGACGATAATCACCTGCAATTCACAGATCCCGACGATGGGGTGAGTGTTTCATCTTTAATCTGGGGACCCACACGAAGGCAAACACTTCGCGGAACCCATAAAAATATAGTCCTGTTGACTCGCTCCATTCCATTTCTTCTTCACGGCTCTTTGGAGCTGATTAAATATTTGTGCGTAGGTTATTTGTATAATGGCACTACAAGAAAGATGAATAAGTAGGACAAATCTAATTAAAGTTTGCTTAACAAAGTGGGTAAAAAATGATATATATGATTTAAGATAAAAAGCTTAATAAGTCATAGAAATGAAATATCACATTTGTTCAGTTTTTGAAAAGGCATTTAGATGATTTTCTCAAAAAAATGTATAATAAATGTTCTTATCAAATATTCTTGCGAATTTCTATTCTGTTCAAGATTAAATGTTAATTTTGGGAAATGATAAAAACCAACTTAATTCGCTTTAATTATGATAAATGTTATTACCACTTAAAATTCGGTTAAATTTTATTAAATATTCTTATCAATTATTCTTGCGAATAGGATCGAGCTGTCAGAGATTAAATTAATAATTTGTGAAATTTATGTCATATTTGATTATTTCTGAAAGTGAACCGATAATTTCGGTTTTAATAGTGTTCAAAGAAAATACATTAAAAGGAATATTAATGTTGGACAATTAACATTTGCATTTATTGTTTTTCGGCATGTGCGAGTCATTAAAATGCTCGGGAATCGACCTTTATAAAAAGTGAAAAGTGTAATATTTTAAATATAAAAATTAAATGATCCATTATAAATAATACTTTAGGTACAATCACAAAAAATATACAATTTTCGTGCTGAAAATAATGTATTTAATTTCCTCTGACTAGGTCAGAGTTATTTGGTTTTGATTTTCTTCTGCCCACTCTCAATGCTCCCCAATGTCTCTTCAGAAGCTGCAGTTACTTGTTGCGCATTAGAATCGAAATGGTAATCAGAATCTGATCGGAATGAGATGGCTCACCTTGAACCCCGGGGCGTAAGTGAATCGGAGACGGGTGACTAACCCTGAGACTAGAAATCGCCACGATCTCCTAGCCACTCACCGATTGCAAACCGAAGATCGGAGAGCCCACCCATATGGCTGGGGATCGGACAGAAGGAGTTACACAACTGCGGCAATTATGAAACGTGTTGTGGCAGGTAGGAGCCGGCAATTTGGTTAACAAGCCAATTTGGCGCTGCGCAAACGGGAGTCGAGCTTAATGCCCAGATCCAGAAGAGAGATCCCGATCCCTGACCAACGATCGGTTTCAGTTTCACTTTCCGGCCTGTAATTGTGCCGCTCCGTTTAACTTCGTCGAAAAGGGGGCTCTCCAGAAGAACCTGTCGCTGCTGTTGTTTTATTATCTCTGTTCGATGACCGACAGCTGGACGACGATCTCAAAAAGGCGAAAAAGTGGACGGGTCGTTAAAGGGATCTCAAAGAAATGACTTTCCGTTACGGTGGTTAATTGGCCTAATTGACTTGACAACTTGTAACTGTTGCCGCCCTTAAGGGGAAATCAATCGCACTCAAATAAGGGCGATTTTCCGATGAGTAATTAAACTGATTTACATTGATTACTCATAATTGAGATGAAACCTCGGATCTAAAAATCAATGAGTCAGCCCTAAAATTCATGTTTGACCTACAAATACTGTCACTTTAATGAAAATTCGAATACAACCAAGTTGATTGGTCTGCCTGCTGGTATGAAGTCATATCTGTATTTAAGCATTAGCTTCCTGCATATACATATCCACCAGATCATAAAGTGAGACGGGTTCTTTTGAAACAACTTCTTTCATTATTAAACTTCTCTCCATCTGGCTGTGACAGTGTTTTAAATAAAAAATGTTTGGAAATGCCCGAATTACCACTTTGGCCGTCCTCTCGAGTATAAATGACCACCAATACGTTCATTTGTATGTGCACAATTAAACAAATTTAGCAGTGGAATTCCCCGAAGCTGGCGACAGTCATTCTCGACTTGATTCGGCGATACAATTACTTATCAATTCAAACAGCTACCGATTTGTTTTCCGACTCAGAGTCTGTTTGCTCCTTATCGCTCCCACTGGCAACTGTGTGATTCAATGCCATAGGTGGTGTTTTAATAAGCTTTTACGGCATGTTGAGGGGGGGGGGAGTGGGTGGCTGATGCACTCGGGCGGCATAAAAAGCTTATGGTCTGTGGCCATGATTTCAGCTCCCTCATTTTCCATCTTTTTAACCGCTCAAAAGAGGAATTTAATATCTGCTCGTTTAATATCTGATGCTGAATTCACTACAGTCTGCTTCCCCGCCCCCACTCAAATTTTCCACCCAACCATCGCCTTGGGAAAACGCTGCACTGGCTTCTGTTCTGAACTCCTCACATACCATTCCATTTCTCTCTGTTTACCTTTACCTTTGCCAGCTTATTTGCTATCACATTCCGTGCGCATAACTGCACTGAGATTATGAACTGGGAATGGGTCACACAAGTTCATGTATATTATTATTTATTGGATAATATTTTTTACCAGAATTGTTCTTAAGAAACACACACCCTTATTAAAAAAAGTATTGAAATGAAAATAGCCAAGACTTACTCAGGTATAGAAGCAAAACAAGCGCAAGGTCAATAAAAAGTAAATTTGCATTCGTATTTGTGGGCAAATGTGCGATTAATATAACTTGATCTGGTCGTTAGCATCGCGTCCCATAATTGTGCTATCGCAATAGTTGAATGACTAGAAAACCCCTTTATCTTCAACGAGATTAGAATATAAGGCGGATATGTTCGGAAAATAAATAGTTTATGAAGATTCCCTATAGAAAAGAAACGAGGGCGCAATTAGCACTTGACCTCGATGAGATAAGACGTTGAGCTTTGAGTTAGTGAGCTGAGTCATGAATGTTAGTCTGGATATCCAGACGACACTTACATTTGACTATACTCTGTAAAACACACTATCAATAATTATTCTCCCACTTCGCTACTAATTTCATTTCACTTTCATTTCGTCGGCGAATAAACACAAAGTTCTCCGCGCTCTATAAATCGCTGTTTCCCTTTAAATATGTGTTGACCCCGTCTATTGCCACACAGACTTGAATGATGAAATCTTGTGGCACGCACCGAAATGCATTTGGGGATAGTGTAAATGTCGGCGGGATTTCTGATTTATTGGCAATCTTAATGTAGCGAGTTTTCCAAAAGAAAAAATATAGCTAATGACGGGCAAATCGGCTTATGACATAATAGCAACAGTTTTCGGGCGGTCTACATAGTACACATATGCCAACGATCTGCTCATGATTTATAGTCAACCGACATCAGTATATAATGCGGAAGCTCTGAATATATATGACAAATCTATAAAGTTTTATATTATGAATTTCTAGTCGGCGACACACAGGCTAATGAACGTGGAAAATTCGAAGACAAAATTGTCGCGTGTGGAAAGTGTAGAGAAACTTGTCGCCAGACCCATAAATTAAACGCAAAAAGTTCAAGCTTTTCGGCTGCTGGCCATAATTAACTGGCCCCGACTGTACGGACTGGCTGATTGATCGCTGGCGACTTGTTCGCCATTAAACGGGCCATGCGCCAAGAGTCACGCAATTAAGACCCACCAAGAAATATAAATCATGGGCAAGTCGAGACTTTAATACACTCAACGCAAACATAAATCATATGCATTTCTTTGTTCTAAATTTAGTGGCCATTTTTCCCTTTCTTTAAAGGTTTTACGGAATCAAGTGACCTAATGTGGAGATGAAAGGCGTTGCAATTAATCAATTACTTGTTGTGAAAGTATTTTATATTCGTTATATTAAAGGGGTTTAAGTACTATATTAGTTGTTGTACTAAGTATGTTTCTTTTACACAAAGGATATGCTTAGGCTTAGGCGTAATTTCATAAATTTTTAAATTTAAACCCGATTCTAACTACGTATTCCTCGTCGTTAATTTGACTCTCGCTGTAAAGTCAATAGTTCCTATGCGTCAGTCAGGGTATCGCATTTGATAGATTTAAACAAATTGCAGATTGAAAAGTCAATCTAGAGCAAGCCAGACAAGTCGGGAGATCGGTGGATTGGTGGATCGGTGGAGCAGCAACGTTTCAATCTCTTGGGCAATCTAGCGGCAATCTCTCGGTGCGTGTGGGCGTTGCAATTAGAAGAGTCAGACATCCCCGACACTCCCAGCCCCTCTCGAGGCTCGATCTCCCCCCTTTTTCCCAGACATGTTCTTCGATTCGATGTCTCGACTGGCAATCAGTTCCTCGATCGATCCCTCCGACGATGATGATGATGCATCAGTTCACGTTTCCGGCATTTGCCGCGCTGCGCCAACAGCAACTTGCAACATGTTGCAGCGAGTTTTCATGTGTATGGGCGATTTAATTGTGGGGCGCCTCTGTGACTCGATGACTCTCTTTCTGGGAATCATTTAGACAATAAAATGGTTCCATATACAGCTTTTTAACAAAGACATAAATTATATTAGTGAAAATAATATTTTTGAGGAACGGCTTGATATAGGTTTGGGTTCACAGCCCTGAATGGCAGTCTGTTCTCTGACCAAAAACAGCACCTCTGTCATTGACATTGGACGGATATTTCAGCCACTTATGGCCCCAAAGGCGGCATCTTTGCTTTCAGATTTCTGCTTTCAGCCTTGATGCTTTCCTTTTTGCTGCTTTCGTTTTCGCAGTCGGCCGAAAGCAAACAAATATAAAATTGTCATAATAAACGGGCCGGCCGTCGCGGCAGATTTCGCGGCTACATTCGCTCGTTAAAAATTAAAAAGCATTTAATACAGCTAGTCCTTTTTTTGGTTTTTTTGTTTCTTTGAAAAACTTGCCCCGCTCAAAAGTATAAAATTGTATGGACTTTAAATGCGAGTACTTTCAATTAAGATGCGGAACGCAAAGACACCAAGTAAATATGCAAAGCGTTGCCGATTTTAATTACTTAAGTTAATGGTTTAATTGGGAAGAGGGAGGGCGGTGAGTGACCGCGTAATTGCTACTTTTATGCCCAAAACTGTAAAGTTCAAAAAATAATTACAAATAGGAAAGAGAAACACCCTTGAGATATTAAGCATACGCCATAGGGTCCATCCATTGCTCTCCATTCTCGTAGCTGTGCGTGTTCTGGGCCATGTTTATAGTTCTCAAAAAAATAAGAAAATCGGGCGGACATTGCCCAAACGCTCCTCGTTGCGCTTTTTCATATTTTTTCCCATTTAGCCTGCTTAGCTTTTAGCCAAATTGCAATTGCCACATTTTGCATTTCGTGGCATTGCATTCAACACAAATTAAGAAAACAACTGAAAGGCCTTAAAACAGGCGAACTGCTCTCCGAATTGGGAATGCCCTACAGAAAAGAACATTTGATTTAACTATTGTTTTGTTTTTAATATCTAATAAATGAGTTGCATTTTTTCTTTATATTGAAAGGAATGCAGTATAATCATTCAAGACAAGCCCAAAATTAAAACTTTGCTTACACATCGTTAAAGGGTTCAAGATAAACCAATTTCTTTAAAATAATTAGTTTCATGTTTGCTAAAAAACTTAACATTTGTACATATTAATTTAAAATATTCCGACATTTGATTTCACAAGTGGGTTTAATTAAATAAAACAAAGAACAAATTTGACCGCGTTAAGATAAAAATCCTGAGTCATTTAAAATACGGGATCTATCTTTTGAAAAACTAAGCAATGACTAATTGATTAAACGTATAAAAACATGTATTATCCTTAATAGATCTACCAAGCTATCATTTACATATATTTAGATATACAATTTTGCACTGCAGTCAAATGATTTCTTTTCATTGACTTAGTTGCTTATCGCGAATTTCGTCATACCCCTCTAAGTGAAAATTTTAATTTAGCTAAAGCGATTCATTGTGAATCTACTTGCACATTTGTAGCTGTGGATTCCAAAGGGGAATTCGGGGTGATTTGAAGATGGTGAGAGGGGGAGAGGGGCAAGGGGCAGGGAAGGCAGTGCACATTTAGTTGGCCCTGTTTGTTATACTCTCTTTGGCATGAACAAATATTGGATTGTACTATACGAAGCTCTGTCTCGCCCCGCACCACCCTGCCCCCTCTGGCCACTGCCACCCCCGCCCCTTGTTTATTTGCACAGTTGTCGGCGAATTTGTTGGCCTGACTTTTTGCGCCGCCTCTGCCACTGTTGATGTGTTGATGATGCTTCTCCTGTTTCTTTCTTCTATCTTTTGCCCAGTCACGCATTTTACAACGTGGAAAGAGGGCGGGGAAAGCGGGGGGTTTTAATCTTGACCACGTTCCTGAATCTTGCTGCCAGAAATTTTAGTTCTATAACACCTTAGAAGTAGATTGATTGGAATATCGATTCTTTGACCATTACTTGTTCTTGCAGCTTGCCGAAAAAATTTAAATCATTTAATTATTTGGTGCAATGCATACTCATATTCATTACAAAAAGTGGGATTGTCACGATTTCTAACCTCGTTAATGGGGGCTTTTATTTTATATCAGAAGTTCTTGTTTTAAGCTCCTTTAGTCGCAATAAAAAAATATGTCTTACTAAACGACACGTTCGAAAACCATACATACATATGTAATGTATATTGCCAGTTCCAAAATGTAGCCTTCAGGGATGAAAAGAAATTCAATTTGATGAAGCAATTTTTCATTAAACCTTTCCGGTGCACCCAAGTTAAGCTGATCAAGTTAAATTGGCGGTTTTTGAAGAAATGTCTAAATTTCTCGATGTTTATCTTAATATTTGTACTATATTTATATATTCCGTGTTTCAATCAAATACCTTGAGTTTTATCAATATCGGATAACTAAATCTTATTGCTGTCATACATCCGCCACACTGGCCAAATGGTTTCATTCATTCGTTTTTTATGTGTACACTGATTATGATAACAAACCGGACGATCGGATGACTAATTTGTATAGCTGAATAGCATAGGAAAGGTCGGGTAAAATTTCGTTCTCGAATTAGGTTAATTTTGTAAATATGGAATAATGTATTATTAAATATATTTAAAGCTCCATTTGGTATATCTACTGCGGTTGTTCATATTTAAGCAACTAAATCACATTGTAGTGTAGTCACCTCAAATTAATAATATCAAACTGCATTGCTAAAGTCCTAAAGTAATCGCGAAAAATAAACTAAAACCAAGAGAGAACGCTATAGTCGGGTGCCCCGACTATCAGATACCCGTTACTCAGGTAAAGGGAGTGCGAGGGAGATGGAGATAGAAACTTTGACACGATAACTTTTTAACGAATGGTCCGATTTGAAAAATTTTTCTACATTTCGATAGGTATTGATAAACACAATAAAACTTTTTACTTTTCCAAAAAATAAAATTTATAATATATAAGCGATTGTGAGGGGGCGTGGCACCTTTTGAAACAAACTTGCGCTGTAGGAACTCCTAGAATCTGCATGCAAAATGCCAATCTTCTTTTTTAGTTTCCGAGATCTCAGCGTTCATACGGACAGACAGACGGACAGACGGAAGGACGCAGACGGACATGGCTAGTCGACTCGGCTAGTGATCCTGAACAAGATATATATACTTTATAGGGTCGGAAACGCTTCCTTCTACCTGTTACATCTTTTGACGATACAATATCCCTTTTACTCTACGAGTAACGGGTATAATAATTGTGGGTATTCATAAACTAGTTTTGAGTCTTTAGCTGTTTTCTACATTTAGTGTATTTTCATATTTTGGGGCAATGCGAGCAAAGTTTCCCCTTATTTTTGTAAACCAATTCCTCAAAAGCTAAATTCAGATGGTAAATATTTTTGTCAAAAGTTTTACTAATTAGTTTATTACTAAAAAAAACTATATTAAATGTTAGTTTTGCAATATAGATTCAAGTTTAGCGTGTAAGGGACGGAGAATTATAGCACAAGGTACTGGGTTCGCTATTAGCATTTGGCTCATAACTCTTTTGATTGCGAATAAGCCCACGACAGGCTCTTTATTATTGTTGTCGCTGCTGTTGTTGTTACCTTTTGCTCGTAAAATACCAAACACAAGTCACACCCACGCCAGGAATCCCAATTGGGGCTAAAAAAAGGTGTGGAAAAAAACAAGAGTGAAAAATAATAAAGAAACTTCTCCTCCGACCAAAGCATCCTTCAAACGCTCGAAACAGAACAAGAGGCAAATGCAAATGAGTTTTTTTTTATTATTTTGAGAGAGGGCCTAAAAAAAAACCAACTGTTTTTGAATACTGTCAACCTGGCAGACATTTAATGGCTCTTTTTGTGTTCATTCCTGTGCCCCTATCCCAACTTCAGTTTTACAGTGAGAAAATAGAAGACCTTTTCTAAAAAACATGTTGGAATCAAGTTTTAAATGATTTTGAAGGGGCTTTGGAAACCCCAGAAATAAATAATTTATGACATTAAAAACAAAATTGACTTGTTTTTGCATTTAGTGATAATCGTATACGTTTATATCCATATATGGATATAAGTTACGGAACAATTTTCATGGGAGTTTAAGCAAATGTGCTCGTATTTAGAAGGTCGTTTTGCTCCGTGTAACCATAGCTCCGGTTCCCGCTTCTGGGTCTGCCACTGCAGATTGATGGTAATTCGCGGGAGGCGCCGCGGGGTGTCGGGGAAGTCACCAACTGCCAACCTGGATGAAATGGCCGTGTCATGGCTGAGCATGCGTAATGAAGCTTAAGTAGAAATGGTTATACAAGAATAGAGCCGAGGTATTGCCTCCAATGTTCTAGCCAAAGGTGAGAAAAGGGGGATGGAAAGAAAACAGGGCGGAGAGATTTCAGATCGGATTTGGATGACCTCGATTCACCTAGGCAAAATGATATTTGTAATCAAGTCAAACTAAATTAAAGAAATGGAATTAGGTTGACTCAATAAAACAAAATACTCTTTGAATGAAAACAATTTGTTTAAATACAGAAGTTTCTTCATTTATTAGGTTTATTACAGTGATAAAGGTAGTATTATATTGTTAAAGAGATAAAATAATAACTCATTTAACTTAATTATTAAAAAGACTTCCGTCCACAGTCTTAAGAACTTGAAGAATATAGAAAGTAAACTAATAAAACTAAAGCCAAATCACAAAGATATCAAAGATTAATCAATAGTTTAATTTACATAAAATTAAAAATTATCATAAGCTTTTAGAAAATGTTTATTTCTTAAAATTCAAAGATCAATGAAACCCCAGATTCCGCCAACACAAAATATCCTTGCACTTAGAGCATTTATTTAGCCCCCGAAAAATGCATGTGAACTATTAGCTGCCTTTTCATGCGGGTCATGACTTAGCATAACTTTTAGTTTCGATTTGCACACGACCCATCAACGCACCATGGTATAAAAGAGTCTAAACTTTTTATTCAATTACACAAACAACAAAACACGAATGTTTGTTTAACTAATGTATTGTAATATTTGTGATCAAGCTCACAATCCTGCACTTTCTTACAATTCTGACCTTAAAAGGGCTCAATTGATTCGGGATCTTAATTGTTTTATTTCCTTATAAACAAGATAAAAAAACGTACATTATTAATTTATTAATTCATTTGGGCAATTAAGAAAATTAAAAATTATATTATTGTTATCTTGTTATAATTATTTATTATTAAATTATTTATCACAAATTTATTTATTTGATTATTTATCACAAAGAATTGACATTTGTGCCAACATTTTTGAATATTTACCCATGGTCCAACGCCCTATTTTTCTGCCCCAGCCCGTCTCCCATTTCGCTGGCCATTTCACTTAACGCTTTGGCGACTCCACTGGGAAAGCGAATGGAGTTGTATCCTGGCTGCTTTATCCTTTCTGCTCCTGCTGGTGTCATTTTTCTTACATGCACACTTCATTTATTACACCCAGCAGGCAGCCACTCCCGCTTTTCCGATTTCCCGCCCCTCCTTGTCGCATTATGTATCACTTATATGCATGTCGTTAGTTTTCATGACATTCGGGCGCCTTTTTGGGTTGGGAAAACGTGGGAAAAGCATCCCTTTGTTGGAAATCAATATGTGTGTGTGGCAATGCAAATTGTAAAAGTTTTCCCCACATCCGCTGCTGTTGCTCTTTGAGCTGTAAGTGATAGCTTTTCAGGTGCTCTCAGGTGTGGCACGCAGTTTTCCCTTTGCACCTGCACTTGTTTTTTCGCTTGCTGTGGCTCTTGTGTGAAGCGTGTTTAAAATCTGTTAAATAAATCAAAACTGCTGCGTGAGCACAACATGAGAGCATAAATCAAAATGCACAAATTGAATTTAATTTTTATTCGTCCTCTGTGTAAAAATAAGAGGGAAACACATACAATTCTGATATAATATATATCAAGTAACTAAAGCGACTTTCGTTATTATGTAAACTAATTGGTCCAGTAATTAAGAAGGGAAGCGCCATTAGGTGACAAACATAAAAGCATAATGGGTTTGGTAAACCATTTTTGTTTTTTATTTCTTTTTTGAAAATTTTTTACTTGTTCTTAATGAAAATTCGAACTGCACAATAATTCACAATAATAATTTCCAATAAATTTTAAAACTTCAGAAATGTTAACAGATAACTTTAATTGACTTCAAATGTAAAATGAAAATGAGACATCTTCTTGAATTAAAAAAATCCCAATAGAATACAAGCATTCTTCTTTTATATAGTTCCTGATTGCGCAATCCAATTTATTAGCTGCTCTATATTGTTTGCAGACCTGTGTTTTTGCTATAATAAAAATGGCAAAACATTGTAAATACTTTATGGTTGAACAAATATTTGGAAAAGGGGGAGAAGGTTCAGACATTATGCAAAAATAATGAAAGACAAAAAATTCGCCCTGTGAATGGGAAACAGAGTTACGTGTTCGCCATGTAACTTAAAAAATAAATAACAAATGAATAACAGCCATAAACTGAGAGCTTGTTCACATATTAAAATATAGTCTAAAATGTTTGCATTGCCTTATTTATTACCATTGCTACCATGTAGAATATTAACATTTTCTCTTCTGTTTTTTTTCATGAACTCTCCAGAACAGTCAATCGCATCAGATGAGCAGTTTCCCAGACGCTAAGCAATCGGGACCTTCGAGAATGTATAATAGTGAGTACTCTACGCTACCCGTTACCCTTTTCAAAGCTTTTCCTGGGCCGGGGTTCATTGGGGCCATTAAAGATGTCTCCCTTCCCCATCAACGCCGCAAATAGATGTCCGAGGCGCCCGCCCATGATCATCACGTTCTGGCCGTAAAAAATGTGCTAAGCAAATGTGCTAAGCGAACTCTATGCGATTCACCATGCGAAAGGGCGAAACAAGCCAAACAAAACGCCATCAAATGGCCTTTGATGTGAACAAGAAGGACTAGGCGAACAGTTGGAGTCAAAATAATAGGAGCTAGAAAATAAATAAAGACGGATCTCGTTTTTAAAATCTGCAGAAATGTTGTCTCTTATTTCTTTACTTGTCATGTGAGACCTAATCTAGGAGAAATTCGTTTAAATTTTTCACATTTTATTAGGTGTATTTTTTAACAGAAGTGAACGAGTAAACAAGTAAATTTATGACTTCTTTAGACATTCCAAATTATTCTTTTTGTCATCTTCATCTTATAAAGTTCACATTATTTCCAGCAATATTTTTAATTCCGCAACTGTAGCTGGAGTCCCAGGCAATCCCAGTTGTTTTTCCTGTTATTTATGACAATGGAAATGAAAATGACTGTTTTATCCTTTGGCACGTGACTCTCCTTGTGAAAAATGGGAAACCAGGGCACAAATATCAACACAGGATGGGTGAAAATGTAGGCACGATCTTAACTTACGCACTTTAATTTCTGACCGTAGAAAAATATTTTCACTTATTTTTGGATTTGAAAAGTTGAATAATGACCAAAACCATTATTTCCTATTGCGTTATTTCTTTTTTTTTTTTTTGTCTCTTGAATGAAAGTGATGAATCTTGACTTTCATTGCAATTAAAAGAAGAAATTCCTTGTTTAACAAACACACACACCCCCTTTTCACAATTTATGTTGTTAGTTTTCTGTTTTTTTTGGGAGGTAATTCAAGACTTGCAGAGATCTAGCCAATTACTTTATTACAAACTTAGTGCCACTAGTCTTTACAAAGGCACTGTGACAAATAATCCTTTTATTTTAAATTTTTTTTTTAAAATATGAACAATAATAAAAATATTTTTAAGGGTATAAAATTAGCCTATATTATAGCCTTTCGTAATAATCGTAAGTCTTATTTAAATTGGCGATTAAGTCTTAATATAATTAATATTTATGCAAATAATTATTCATTCTATTAATCAAATCCCCAATCTTATATTTAGTTTAATTAATTAAAGTTGAACTCCATCTTTACATCTATTGCTGAATACTCAGCTTTGTGATAATTTATGCCCGTTGCAACCTCAGTGTAACGACAATTACGGCCCAACCACATCTAGGCCCAGACCCCGACCCCGACCCCTGACAATGAAATGTGAGCTCGCTCTGTCTCAATGTCTTGTTAAACCCAACCCCCTTTTCCCGTTTTCTCCGTCTTTTGCATTTGAGTGGAAAATTGCTGTCGCCTAATGGGCGCGAAAAATGTTTTTGGGAAACCGTTAAGAGCGTGTGGACGAAGTCGGCGCAAAAGCCAACGAAAGTGTGTCACTAAGCCTGGGAAATTGTCAATGGAAATGTCTGTAGATGTCGCCGTAAATGCATAATGATGCAACAATTTATTGGATATGTCCAGTTGCAGTTGTTGTTTGTTTTAGTTAAGCAGCTGAGATTATTGCTGGTGGCAGTGTTCAGTGCCGATTATTCTTAGTGATTTATTTAGAGATGAATAAAAACTTTTCAATTTCGCTAAACGCCGGAAATGGGATGAATCTCGATAATTTGAACTTTAAATGGAAAAGCAATTCGAATCGCTACTTAAACTTTTTACATAATTTTTATTGGTCTTACAACTGAAATAACATATGATCCAATTAAATGTTTTACAATAAAACTCTATTGCAAAATTGTATTACATAATAAAACTTTATGTAACTAGATTTTTTCATAACAACACTGCTTGACAATAGCCTTTAGCTATAGTTTAAAGTAAGGTAGCCTTTACTTTATAACAACTATTTTCTATACCTCAAAGTCAGTAGTGTTTTTGAGCCGGACCAAAACTGAACAAGATTTGTCTCCAATTCGGTTATTGTTCATCAACAAAATAAATCGGTTCCAGGATTGATTTATATTCTTTAAAAAAGTTAAGCAAGCCCTGTCTTAAATACACTTTTATCCAATGTGTTGCAGAGACAAGCACAGTTCATATTGTTCTTTTAATAAACGTTTAATTTAATTACATTATAGTATGTGTAAGATTTGTCGCAGTCAAAACGACTTTAGTTCACAGGTCAAATTCGAGCACTGGCTGGACCTTACCCTTAATTCTCCACGAAGTCCGCAAGATTGGCCTACATTAACCATGGCCAAGTTCAAAGGCAGCCTAGCAGACCTTCCCTAAACCAGGCATCAACAACTTTGCAATCGCCTCCCTTCTTCTGCACATCCCTTCCCCTATTTCTCACCCCCTGCCCCTTGAAACACCCTCTGTTTTCAGTACTCGTGGATTGTTGAGCTAGCTAGAACCCCTTGAATTATTCATGTGGCTGTTGTGGCTGAAGCAGCTCCTCAAACTCTGAGGCATTCGAATTCCTCCTCCACCCTTTGGCACTACAGCCTGCAGCTACCTTAAGTACACTGAGCGAAAACGTCGTGTTAAGCCAGAAATCCATTATACTTGCGATTCTTATTCTTCATAATTTGGGCCTTTAAACTTTAAATTAAAAATTTTTTAAATGAAATAATTATTTGAATCTCGTTCGTAGAGAATAGAAAAATGATTTAAGCACATTGGAATGAATTGGCGAATTCTAAAAGTTTCAAATTATTTTTCTTTTGGTTACGAACTAGATTCTTACATATTTTTTTTTAAATTGATTATCTCTTAACTGAAAAAAAATTTGTGTTATCAAAAATTAAATTCTATTAGATTCAAATATATTTTGACTGTTACATAATGAAGGCAATGTTGAAAATATTTTAAAATTTATATTCATAAGGTTTTTTTGACAGTGTACAAGCCCGCCCGTTCCCAGTGTGCTTCTTAAGTTGATGATTCAATCATTGAGCATTTATGAAAATTACACATTGAGCCAACAGTTGACTCTCCCTTGGAGATTTGCCTGGAAAGTTGTTCTCCCAGTAGGTGAATGAATGGACACCAAGACTAGGATCTGGGATTAGCTTGGTTTTACTGCCCATGGGTGGTCTTCGAGCACACTTGCCCCCTTCGTCGATCCGCTTGGCTGCTGCCACTTTATGACCGCCACACGGACGAGCAAAAATTAATTCCGCATGCAAAGATCGCTTCTGAGCACTTTTTTATAGTCGCGACAAAAGACGATAAATAAAACTCGCCTGCAACGGTAAACGTAAGCCAGCCAAAAGGCCTTAAAGGGGCAATCTCCAGCCGCCGATCAATAAAAAGTCGGATCGCACAAATGATCTTAAGCCGTTGGCATTGCAGAAAGCCAGTGGGCGATCGAAAACGCTACCGAATCGCACTAAGAACTCACGCGAAAAGCACTGGAAACGCAAGGCGGAATTTCCTGGCAGTTTACTGAACCGAACGATCGAAAAGGCGAATGCACAGCACTTTAGTGGGCTATTAAGTAATGAACCTGGTGACTCGTTATTCCAATGACACACTTAAGCGAAAAAATGTGGCTCCTATAGAAGGTTGCATTTACGAATAAAACGTTTAGAGGGATAATTCAAAACAGCAGGATGCATTTCAATATGTTTCACATAATATTATAAGGAATTCCTAACGGATCAAAGCTTAAAGTTTATTTTATTTGGTGTTAGACACAGATAATAAAAAAGTTTTAAGTGAGACAGTTTTCGTTATAGTATTAATCTTAAGCAAGAATGCAAAGTTTGTTTAACTTTGGAGCTATACAAACGAGATAAAAAGCTGAAGCCTAAATACGTTCGCATTCCTTACTAAAATAAAATATTTTAAAAAGGAAATTGTATGGTTGCAGCAAAGGCAATAAGTTATAAGACACTGAAGTCTGGTTCACATAAAATTGACAATGCAAAAGATGAACACAAGAAAATAACTTATAGCCATAGTTTGGAAACTATTGTATTTGGATAAGCTATGTTAGGTGTTTACAAATTTTAAAATTCCTTTTTAACTATACATAACTCGTCTCCGTATTTAAAGTCGCTTACAAACTATGGGCGTGAACATGTTTATTATTCATTTATATATTTTTAATAAAAATGCAAGCGGTTTTTGTTCAAAAAGTGTTAAATCAAAAGTTTTTAGGTTTAAACTGTTTAGTACATCGATGACTCAAGGCCCCAAAAACAAAAAAAACGGATATGCCAACAAACAGGCTTTCAGGTCTTTATATTCAAATGGCCCAAATAGTATGCATATTGAATAGATTTTGAATGAAATAACGGATTATTTTAGTTTATTTCGAATCATGTTTTTAAAAAAATGCAAACAAATTTAAACATGTATATTCCTGTGAACAAATCGAATTTTGAAAAGTTCTCCTAATTGCCAAATTTGAAAAATAAATCAATATTTATTTTATTCTGTTGAAGCTGATTTTTAGTTCTGCGGCTATACATATGTAGTAGACTACTTTCGCACACTCTCGAAGCAATAAGTATAAGTATATAAGTATTTACATTTTAATTTAGTCAAAATGATGTTTAATTTTTATGAGCGAGTACTGTACACCTGGACTTCTTCCGCAGGGACTGAGAATGCGTACCTCCGTGGATTGGCCAAAGATCACCTGATGTTCATGGTAACCGAGGGCGCCTGCCGGGTGCCAAAGCCGGAGGTGGTCTACGTCTCGAGGAACACCAACGCGGTCTACTCCCCGCGTGCCACGATTCTCCATCGGTGCGGGGATACGTACGGATGCTGTGCGGCGGGATTCACCTGCCAGGCAAAGTCAAACGAAACGGTGGAGCGGGTGTTCATCGTGAAGATCGACCACCGTTCCTGGCCTGAGGTCAGAAGTATGGAAAATCACACGGAGTGCGAATGCGTGAAGGTTCCACCGCCAGAAGGTTCCATGCGCCGAAAGCGGAGCCCCATCTGCCAGTGCCCCAAGCACTTCATCAACTTCAGCCTGCCGGAAACCTATCCGGAGGCGAGGGCGGAGAAGGAGGACCAGGTGACGGATCCGTGGGAGCGAAAGGAGCAGCGCTGCAGATGCGACTGCCACCTAAGCGATAACACGTGCAAGAGCCTGAAGAACGGAGTGGAGGGATTCCCGGTGATGGAGCGGCGGTGAGTTTATCTATCACATCGAAGTACAGGGAAAATTCACTAACTCGAACTTCCCTTAGTCAATTTTTAATAGCTCCAACCGAACTGAGTCACAGTACAATTTTTCAAAGCAAATTTTTAAATTATTTAAATTTAAATTTAAATTAAAGTTGTCAAGCTAATGACTACTTAAAGTTACATTAAAAAGGTCGATGTCGTTTTTAATAATTATCCGAGTTGAGCGTAAAATAAGTACCCACTTTTTTTTGTAACTTCAAGAGTATATAAACTTCACTGTTGCTTATGTAAATATTTTTTCTAAAGTAATTAATGTCCATAAATTAACATATGACGTGCGTATCAGAATACGACAAACTCATTTTCATACTATGTACCCATTGGGTCGTTGTTATTTAAATGCTAGGACTGAGCGGATTAAAAACGCACCTTTTTTCGTATATTCAATATTTCTTAAAAATCCTGCAAGTTCACTGTTTAAAACCACATTTCTTTTTTTACAGTGGCATACAAAGTGGAGAAATCAGTCCGCCCTTCTGCAATTACGGCCCGTATGATGTGAAAAAAGGCCGTTGTCCGGGATTTCAAAATCCGAACTTAAATCTGCATCAAAAGTTCCAGTCGAGGCGCCAGCATGGCAAGAGTTAAACCAAAATCCCCAATCAAAACCATCAATCCAGAACTGTGCATAAACTAAAAACTAATTATACAATACTACTATTTAAAGATACACATGAGCCATTGAACGAAATGAATCTAGGACTGATCCTCCGGTTGACGGAAAGACTATCCTAATGATAATGTTTTGGTTAACAGGTTTACCAAATGCATTTTATGGGAACTTCCATATGCTTAGTAGTAAGTGTTATGAGCTATAATATTTAAAGATTAATTTTTCCCAATGATGAACCCCATCTGAAATTTATATTTTGGGCTTCTGAAATACAAAATCCAATTATAATAATAATTATTCTGCTGTAATCTTCAAATGTCATTTTATAGTAATTAATGCTGAAAGTAAGATGCCAGTGAAATCAGCTAAAACAAAAATCCATAAAATAGAGTCCCAGTTCCGATCAGAAGAAGTATTGTCAAACAACATTCGAGTGTACTTAAGTTAACGTCGACTAAGTTCATCTAAGCTACTTATGTAATATATTTGTATACAATTAAACGATACTTCTAGTCACAGCAAGCGATTTATTTTTCTGAGCAAGATTATCGTGAAAATCAATCCCCCATAGATAATCAAATAAACATCGATGGAGTAGTATTCGATGAAATTTAGGTGTCTGGCGGGATAGTACAAAATGTTAGTTCTTTTATGACGAATGGCGTATTCGATCCAATAGATGGCCAATTCACTGGAGTTCAAAGGTCGATCGCGATATACTTGGGAAGCTTTGGATATAGCTTCATCATAAATTGGACGAGTAAGTACTGAATTAATGGCTTTGGATAGTTCGAAATGCGTGAGATTGTGAGTGAGCAATGTCAAGCCCCACTTTTTAGACTGCATCCTCTGCAGATTCGATCTTTGATCACCCATCAAAGGTAGTCCCAGCAACGGCACTCCATAATAAAGAGCTTCCGAAAGGCTGCCTTTTCCTCCATGCGTGATAAACAATAGAACTCTTCCACTTGCCAACAATTGGCCTTGGGGCCACCACTTGGCGATTTTTAAATGAGGATAATCCAAACTGATTCCACTCAAATTTGGTCCATCGTAGGTCCAGTAAATATCATAGCCGGGATACTGGGAAAACGATTTTGTGAAAGTTTGCAACAATTTTCGCGGAGACTTGCGCCAAGTGAATCGAGTTCCTAAACTGAAGATGATGACCGATCTATTGCTAGCCGATATTTCCAGTGAGGTCTCATTTAGTTTCTGCTCCAAGACTATACCGCCTATATCCACCATATTGGGCAATACAGGAGCTATGGGTCCTTCGCTGATCATGTGATGATTATTTAAGGCCAGGACAACCGACCGACGCATGGTTTCAAAGCTGGGATAACGGGGTTCGGGAAAGTGCGAACTAAAAAGCAAATATTTAACTTGACACAACATACAAATATAAATTTTTACGAGACATACCTATAAATCCTTGCCAGCACTCTCCTTGCCAACATTTCTATGAGCTTCTCCCAAATCCCAAAGAGCCAAGCTGAGATTCCACTCCTCTGATGACCATCATACGGTTGGGGGACATACCAACGCTCCTCGGGATTGCCCATGATACTGTTGACAAACCCAGTTGGCTGTTGGGTGGTAATTATCGCCACACGACAGTTAAAATGTGCAGCCACTCCCAAAAGATGGTCGTTGAAGTGATAGCCCAAAAGTAAGATATCATAGGGAGTTTCAGGAGGTCTTTTTAAGAACTGCTTCCATTCCGGCATTTCCAGCAAATCTCCCGATCGTTCCAGGCGCCTAAACATCCGTTCCAGACGCAAAATAAAGTTCGAAGAGGGCCCCTGGGGATCCTCCTCTGTCGGCTGCTTCCATGGAACCAAAATATGCGTCACATTCCCTCGAAGCTCCTGCTCCTCCAATGGCAATGTGGTGACCAGAGTCAAGTGGTGACCCTTCCGTAGAAGCGCTTGACACAGTGCCAAATGAACAATCAACTGGGACCGATGCACATTCACAAATAGACCCAAAATATGATGAGATTCCACTGAGGTTAAGTTATGCGCTAGCAGGGAAAAAACTAGGTAGACGAGCCACAAAAGTGGCAAACTGACCGGCGATCGGTTCATGACTGAGGCCCGCGATTCAAATGCTCATTAACTGGTAATAAGCTGACTTCCCCGTCCGCTCCATGAATCAATCAAAATGATAACAGACAATTTGGTTGCCCAACGAAACTAAGTCAAAAAGCATGATGTCATAGGGCTGACGAAGTGGAATATACAAATTTAAATATTCGTATAAATAGCCCAAAAATATGAATAGGAGCAGTGTTGCCAGGTATTGAGCGCCCGTATATGCTAGATTTTTGAAAAAAACTAAGCTGGAAAAAGCTAAAATTAAAAAAAAGTGCTTAAAGCAAGCTACACCTAAATTTAAAAAAAATGAAACCTTATTATGTTTTTATGTGGGTATTGGGGGCTATATTTATGATTAGGTCTTTACATTTTCATTGCGACAGTGATTGTTGAATTTATAATAGTTTTTTGTATGTGTGAACAATCTTATTAAATATCTTATTATTAAAGCTTTACTTTTATAATTGTTCTTAAAGCTTGCAATTAAATTATATTAGTTAATAATTCATCGATTTCGTCATCTTGATCGTCATTTAAATATTTTTCATTATTTTTATAAGCATGATGTATTTTTCGGGCAAGGTGTTCCCATGCCTGCGCAATCCATATCTGAGAATTTAAAAATAAATATTTAAAAATTAAACTATTTTGATTAAACAAATATAGCAAACCATATGCTTAATATTGAATTTAAAGTATTTAAAGGTTTTTTGTTTGGTTTTTATTATGTTCATTTGGCTAAAAGCCCGTTCCACTTCGGCATTGAACCACGGTAAGGAAAGTATTTGAATTGCAAATAAGGCAAGGGACTCAAATGGTTTATTTTCTCCAGCATCCTTATAATCCATTGCCTCTGCCCAAAACTTTACGGTATCATTAATATTTTCCCATTCTGCCTTATTTCGAAGATTTTTGCTGAAATTGAAGACTTGGCAGTTTTGCGTAACCACGACTTGAACTCGCTATTTTGGAGCCAAGCATCGCTAAAATTTTGTTTATATATCACTTTCGGCATTTTAGCAAACGCTATATTTAATTTCACAACTCCAAATGATTGGTGGTAACACTTCAGCCAACACTACCGATTAAAAATAAATTCACGATCATATGAAATGCACATAGCCATCGGCTAAAAAAGAACAAGCTCCGATATTTTCATGCCATAAAGCATAGTTTTCTTACAAAACAAACCGTTGA
Organism: Drosophila kurseongensis; assembly: GCA_018153305.1. Classification (NCBI taxonomy): domain Eukaryota; kingdom Metazoa; phylum Arthropoda; class Insecta; order Diptera; family Drosophilidae; genus Drosophila; species Drosophila kurseongensis. The sequence continues at coordinate 617,694 of JAECXX010000156.1, forward strand.
TGTCGCAAATACATTTAAAGCTAGAATATGCGAGATGAATTTTAAAATTAGCTATATTTCAAGCTATAAGCTAGATGAAAATTTTACAAGCTTTTCCAGTTTCAAAAATGCTTGAACTAGATTATAATAAGCTAACCTGGCAACACTAAATAGAAGTCTTAGAATATATTTAAGTTGATAGTACATTTGAAATTAAAATTAAGAGCAATAAAGAAAAGGTTTAAATTATGTGAATACATGTTTTGTTAACATTGATTTTAAACTATACCAAATATGTATATTTCCCACATCCAATATAGAGCTTTCACAGTATAAGAGTCATTTATACAGCGATTTATTACCCTTAAACGCTTGTTTACAATCTTTTTAATTATATGATTTAGCTGATTTGTGGTTTTCACTTTAAAAGATTAGAATTGCATTTTTAGATCTACCGAATAAGCCCAATGTTACTTATAGTGGATGTAGAAAGCGAAGTTTATAATTACCTATTCGTATAGACAGAAGCATCAATAAAAATGTATTAGTAATAAATTGAATAAAAACCTCCTAATCGGAGTGATCTCTTATCGCTTGGGTAATTTGGAGTAGAAATCTTCAAGAAATTCTTTTAGTATTAACTTGAACTTTTCACCATGGCTGGCCAACTCCAATTTGGTTTCACCGCCCTCATTATCTAACATATCATCCGCCTCTCCCAAGACTTGAAGGTAGTGCATCCAAGCCAACTCCAATCCCATCACCTGCTGATATGTCTTCTCATTAAGTTGCACCTGATATTTGTGCAGGAGGACAAAGAGTTCCAACATCGGAATGAAACCCGATTGTTTCACAGGTACATCTTTGACGAGCTTTTCAAAATGCTGTTTGGCAGCCACGGTTTCACGAATTGTACGCGGAACCTTCATCACGTTCCGCTCATTGCGTCTCATGTATCGGTAGGTGGCTAAAAAGGATATAAAAAAGCTGTTAATATATTGTAATTATATATATTAATATATTGTCTTCAGTTGATTGGTAATTTCTTACAATATATGAATTCAAAGTGACTAGATAATATAAACCTCACCATTCATTAAATTGCTGGCATGATCTAGCAACATACTGATATTGAGAGCCTGCCACTTTTCGATCCAATCTAGGATAGTACTTTTCAGAGCATTTTGGTTTATCAGTATGAAGTACACGTTTGTAATGGCATCCTCGAAGATGACATCATCCGCCAAAGCACTGTAGTGTTCGATGCCGCCTTCAAAAACCCCAGCTGTTCGTGAACTGGAATTCAAGCGCTGTCGGAATCCCTCCTCTGTGTTTTCCCAAAGGGAACGGTGTTGATTCCACTCTGATTCATACTTGGCCATCTCCTCTCGCTGGATAGCGATCTCCGCCTGAATGCTTCTCATTAATTCCGAGCACTCCTGATCTTCCCGGAAAACGCAGGCGAATCCTTGACGTTGCTGCTTCTTCGGGAGCTTCAGTTTGTATCCCAGTCGCGGAAACTGATCCAACATGCTGCGGATACTGTCTACGATTCCATTTACCATATCCTCGATAGCATCCATGTCGGGAGTGAACACAATTCGACCGTCCTTTACATCCGATTCGAGGACTATTATGGGCGCGGAAGCCATATCCTCATCACTGTGTAGGGCTTTATATAGCATGTTTAAGGAACCCCGGGCACTGGTCATCAAAGCGCTGGCTAGCATATCATCCAGATCATTCACGAAAGTTATCCACTCCGAAGACATCTTGTGGGAATAGGAATAAAATCGGAACAAAGTTGCAATATCAAATTGAACACTTTTAAATAGTTTAGTTCTTAAATCACTCGTATATCCTTAAAACTAAAATTCAATTTTAAGAGCACAGCATTTTGGAGAATTTCATTGTGGGCTATAATGTGGACTACTTACCTCATCTTCCACCGACTGGAATTGCCGACTAAAAGCGAACAAGAGCTCCACTATGTTGCCGTAGTATTTCCTCAAGACGTCACCGGAGGAGTTTAGTCTGCCGGATAAATGCTGTTGAAACACAGATATATCCACGGCGCCAGCGAATGCGAAGTGCAGCAAACAGGTATCGCAGATCTTCTCACAACTTCTCGCCACGCCCCGATTTGCCCGCTTGAATATATGAACCAACTCCTGGAACTCCCCGAGGAACTCCTTGCCATCTTCGAAAAATTCCTCATTCAAATCAGAGCCGTAGGTAATCTTGAATACCCCAGGAGCCAGTTGGCGATCACAGGCTTGAATCAAGGGTCGAAATAATTGTCGTTCTTTCTCACTCAAAGCGGTCAAAATGCAATTATGACTGAGAGCAAGTTGGATGACGCTATTATACAAGGATCTTATTACACCGTATCTTTCATATAGTTTTTTTAGAGTGTTGGGGATGGCAAAACCCAACCTTTCAAAGTGCTGAGCCTGCTCACATAGCTCCAATACGGATGGATCAATATTGCACTCCAGAAGGCCTTTGAATTTTTTACTTCGAACTATCAAGTAGCGGTCCAAACGCTGGCTGAGATCTCCAGAAAACCCACAGCACTTGGCCACCCAATTTTCGTAGGCCTGACGGATTGCCTTTTGAAACTCGTGACGCAGTGAAGCGAATTTAGCCAGCACTGGAGAGGATTCTTTATCGGGCGGCAACCACTCGGCATTCTTTAGTCTGTCCTTAAGCCAAGATAAGCGTTCCAAATTAATGCGGTAATTAAGAGCTATGGACACATGCTTGGATAGCCAGGACTCCTGCCCTCGCTCCTCTAGTAGTTTTCTCGAAGTGGCATCCATTTCCTTGGAGAACATCCTCCATAATCGGTTCACCTCCTTTAGGTATGTCTTTCTGAGAGTCCCCCTCTGGCGGTAGGAGTAGAATAGCATGGCCTGGAGGGCTTCCAATGTCTCCTCCACATTTGATACGCGCTGGAAAACATTAAAAATTAACCGCTGGACAGTCTCCTCGAGTTTCGTCATGCTCCTGCGAAAATTGGCCACATCCTTATACCAATCCGACCGATGTACGTTTAAAATATATGCCTGGGAGCTGCCCTGCAGTTGCTTTAACGTGTCCAGGAACTGTTGCTCCACATTTTCGGCTATCTTCTCCATCTCCTCGCCACATGTGCCGCCAAAACTGGGCTTAGGTATGCTCCCGTTTTCATCCAGACGACCAAAAACTATCATGGATTCGCAAATATCAATCACATCATTTAATCGCTCCACAAAAGCATCGATATGGTTAAAGATCAGGCCTTCGTTCAGCTCCCAAGGCAATTGGGTTTGTTTCTCGGCCAATTCTTTAGACATTTTACCATATATCCCCTTGTAAACCAGGCAGCAATCTATGGCATTGTTGCATATTTGAATACCAAAGCGCGGTTTCCCCGAGAGGATGTCTTCAACTTTGGTTTGCTCCGTGCAAAATCTGTTCAAAACAATATAATTAAACGATTTACTTTATATGTATTACTAATGTTTACTTTATGATCTGATTGCTCAGATTCCGGAACAATCCCGCTATAAGTCGAGTCGTATTGTAATACTCCGAATTCAACCAAATAAAGCGTATAAGGTGAATTATACGTGGCAAAAGCTTGCTCAAGTCAGCAGGACTTGTGGCTACATCGATTTTAGAGCAGGGCTCGATCAGCAGGTGAAGAAACTTAATGTTGGACAGCGATTTAAGAAGCTCTGCTTTGGCCCTCTCTATAAGACCATCCATTTGTGGCATGTGCACAGAATGGGCGTTATGCAACAAAAGCAACACTTTCTGAACATCCGACTGAGCCAACTGGTCGTTGATCCCTTGAAGAACTTCATCTGAAAAGAGAGAAATAAGCAAGAAGGCACGCTATAGGCGAGAGCATCGATTTAAAACCAATTTTAAAGTAAATATACCCCCAGCTGATGACGCATTTTATACATTTTTTTTTTCTACTACTCAATAAATATATATAATGTATAGTGGTGTCAACGAAAAATATCTTAAAATAAATTATTCAAATTTGCTCTGGAACAAGATATACTCAAAAAAATTGTAAGGTAAGACTTGAATCAATTTTTAAACATGTTTATATGAAAGTTAAAGCCATTTGTTGAACAAGGACATGATTGGTTATATTAGGAACTTAAATTATATTATATTTTTATCCAATAATTATTTCTTTTCGTTATTTTGTTTGACTATTATTTTGTATTATTTTTATTTTAACTGTGTCACTTAGATAATAATGAGCAATGTATTACAAAATCAAAATTTTTTCTAGCAATGAGGCTAAAAGAGATTACGCTAACTGTATAAGTATATTTTAGACCTTATAAATCAAAGTTTAGAAAAAAATATTTTAAAAACTTTTATTAAAAGGTATAACGGTTATTACTAACGGTTTATTTTAATAAAGTAAACAGATTTAACTCACAGCGATATTCCCAAAACTCAAACTCGTCCCGCACGGTGACCAGGTCATGAGGAACCGTCAAAGTATCGTCTCCCAGCAAAGTGCGAATCTGTGTGGTCCAGTACAGGGCGATTCCCTCCAAGCTCCTGACCAACTGCCTGTCAACGGGTCCAGCCGCCAGTTCCTTGATAACATAGGGCACATAGAGCACCGCCACCCCAGAGATTTGGTGATGCACCCCGGTGAGGAATGCCAGAAATCTGTCCAAACTGGAGCAAAAGCGACTTCGCACCGTGGCATTCCATTCCCGAAAATTGCGAAAGAAGGGGGCATAGAAACGATCCAGTAACTCCATCAAACATCCATCCACGTCGCTCGTCAAGGTTCCAAAGTTCACTTCATCGTGGAAACCCTCCACGCTAAAGATCTCATTTGGTTCCCGACGAAAGTAACTCAGATCTGAGACACAAGTGGTGGAAATGCCAAGGCAGGCGGATAATGCATCTCTATCATAGTATACGGTCAAAAGGGGCTCGTGAACTTCCAGGAGCCAACGTCGGATTATGTCCAGAGCTCCCTCGTGCCAGTCCCTATGATCCAGACAGCTCAACACACTCATGCGCTGTATGTAACCTACCAACTGGTGCAGTTCCTCGTCGCTATAAGAGGGTTTTGGGGTCTCGGGGCGCAGCTCTTCCTGACGCGGCTCCACGCTGCGCTCTGGGATTTCGAAAATTGGTGGCCGTGGAACGGAGATACCGACACCAACTCACCCTCGTCATCGGTTAAGTCCGAGTCCGTGAGGTGCTCATCTTCTACAGCGCTGGAGGAGGCCATTTTTTAGAGTTCTCAAGGACCAAATGTGCATACAAACTTGGTAAATAAAATGATCCATGGCAACTGGAAGCCGGTTGAATCGTTATTTCATAGTTTGCACTACACGTTTGGGGTATTTATTCAACGATTTTTTCTATTTTCGGCTTGTATGTATAAAAAAAAAATACTTTTGCGCAAACGAAAAAATAACCAAATATTTAAGTTTAAAATATTAATTGAAGTGTGAAAATACACAAAAATGTTTCCCCTATTTTCAAAAATTCAGAACAAAAAAAATCAAATTGGTTGATTTATCCGTACTTTGTAAATGTCAAACTTATATTTTTAAAAGTTTGTGTTATAAAAAAAATTAAAAGGACGAAGAAATGATTATTACTGTAAGCATGGTAGAATGTATTGTGCCCAAAAAAAAACATATCTGCAGGAAAGGACTCTCAAAGGATATTTTCAAGTACCTTGGCAAGAGAAGTCTGCCGGTGTACAAAGAAAAAACAATAAAATTTTGATTTACAATTTTTTTTAAATTTGCTGGTCACTTTTTAATTCGTTAATTTTCAAGTCTGGTTTCGCAGCCCACATATACACTATATAATTTTTGAAACTATTAATGTTGATGTAACTTAATACTAAAACAAAAAATGTTGTTATGGGCGAATACCTTTATTATCTGGCTATTTACTTCTAACCAAGTTTGGTCACACCAAGCCGCACATATATTTAAAATCGCTACTTAGCAAACGATAGTCTTTTTAAATGGCGGTTTCGGCCGAAATCGAGAGGGTTATGGGCCAGGGCAACTGCCTGATGCCCGACATAAACATCTCCCAGGGCGACCTGGCCCATCCCTGCGAGGGCGTTGTCACCAAGATCATGGTGCACTATCTTAAGTGTTTCGGGTTCCGCCTGGATCCGCCTTACAAGACAGGCAGTGAGCTCGCCCACTCATCGCGAGAGGGGCGCGTCTTCCTCATCCGGCTTTGCCGCCAAGTGGAGCGTATCATCCAGATCAGCTTTCCCAACAAGACCTACACATATGTGGACATAATTAAACCAGGTGCGCTTCAAAGTATTTTAAGTTCCTTATATCTTCGTATCCGACCCAAATGCCAGTCGTTTGGGGCTGGAATTGTGTTCTAAGTCACCTCTGGCTTTTTAATTAAATAGTATGTATTATTGAACTAGTGATCTTCATTTATTTGTTCCCTATTAAATGTGGGGGTATAACTATGAATTAAACCAAATAACAATTGCTACATTTTACCTCATTCTGAAATTCATTCTATTTTCACTCAATATAAGTATATACATATTATTTATTCTATTCGCCTGGCAGCTGTTAAAAAAACACTCTCCACCCTGAGCTATTTGTTCAACTACTTAGCCTACTACAAAGTGTTCAAGAAGAAAGTGCTGGGACCCGTGGAGGAGACCATCAAGCTGAAGGACTCGCTGACAGCCGAGATCAAAGCCAAAACTCTGCAGTTGGAGCAGCGTAGGCAGAAGGCGGACACTGTGGAAAGCGATAGGAAGGATTGCGAGGTGGCCATCAACCAGCTTAAGAAAGAACTGCAGGATACTCAGGCCAAACTTCATCAATTGAAGAAATCCTGTAGCGAACATGTCAACGGTCTGGAACTCCTGGTGCAGGAGCAGATAGAGCTGGGCAAGCGCATCGGTCACTGGGAGCAGCTGGTGGTGGAGGACAGTCAAGTGATGGAATTGAGAAAGTAAGTGGGGCCGGACAAGCTGGACTTCTTTTTGCTTATGATATTTTCATTCAACCAGCAAAATCAAGAGCGCCTCCTCGCACGTCGAGAGCTGCAAAGCTGAGCTGGCAAGCAAGGAGCAGGTGACCAACGAACATCGCCGTGTGATTGAAGCCAGCCAGCAAGCAGTCACTGCTCTGGAGAAGGCCACGGCCGTACTTGCTTCCAGCAACCTTGAGGACTACAAGGAGAGCTCGAAGCAGCTGGAGGCGATGGGAAAACAGGTGCCCACCTTGGAAGCCAATTATCAACAGCGTCGCCAGGACTCGGAGCTGAAGAAGAAAGATCTCTCCTCTTGCAACCAGCAGTACGACGCCCGAAAGCAGAAACACGATTCCGAGGATCACAAGCTACAAAAGCAACTTGAACAGCTGAAGGTCGATTTAAGGGACCGCAAGAGTCGCACGGAAGATCTGGAAACCGTCCTAAAAGAGCTGAACCAGCAAATTTTGGGCCTGGAGCAGCTACATGGCATTTTGAGTGAGCAGCTCGGTGAAGCTCTCGGCGAAAACTGGCAGTTCAATTCCACTTAATATACTGATTTTATTCTATAAACTGCAAAACTGCTCAGCTTGTTTTCATGGTTAGGATTGAACAAAGAGGTCGCCGGTCTACGTCTCCATCTTCTTGCTCTCGAGATGGGCCTTCAACTGCTGACTAAAGTCGTCTTCCACATTGTCGTCGTCCCAGTTGTCCTCCCACACGTTTAGCTCCTCCTCGTCGTCGCCCACGCGGAAATCTACATTAAATCCATTAGACATACTCAGTTTAATAAATTTTATAACGTACCTTCGGCGGGAAACTCCTCAAACTCATCGTCTTCCTCCAGGAGACCCAAATCTTCGCCCTTGTTGTTGGTCTCCTCCTTTTCTTTCTCCTTTTCCTTATCAGGTGCAGACATGTTTTGCTTTTTTATTAATTAAAGAGCGTTTAAATATTATTTCTGACGCTATTATCTTTTTTTGTTGCCAAAATGATGCCTAGTCACTTTTCGTAGTGCTGAGCTAACCACTCACGATAGACGCGCTACTTTCGATATATCGATAAGTTCGCTAAGTTTTAAGGGTAACCACGTACCGCAAATGTCAAAAAACATTCAGTGTGAATCGTTGAATTTCGTTCAGCCGTTCAATATAAAATTAACTTTAAGAAACTTTGGCTATACCTTTAAGTCGTTGAAAATTAGAGTTGCCTATCTAATTTTATTAGAAAGCCTTGGAAATACTGCAATTACTAATACCGCAAAAGGGATTATTTATGATTAAACCAGCTTAATAATGTTTAAAAATAATAATTATACCCAACAATTCAAAAAAAATTCAGTAACGTAAGTCATTTGTTCAACTGCTGCAAATTTCTGATTAATTTTTAACTATTCATTTGTTTACTCTAAATAGATAATTTGTTTTCTTTAAATAGATTTTTCACCACTTCAATAAACAGTAACAATATTTAAAATGCATGTTTAAACTTCCCATCCCGCATAGTTATGCAACGCGTAGTTCGTATTTAAAAAATTGCAAGCTATCTATGAACCAGAAAAATTGAATTAGCAAAGATACATAAAATGCCATGCTTATTCGAATTCTTGAGACATTTAATATAATTTCATAATCATATTTGTACAAGAGTTTAATTCAAAAGGTACTTTAACTTTGTTTTGAAGTATCACAAATTATTGAATTCCCATTTCAAGAAACTTGATTCTTCAACTTTTCTCAGGTCCATAGCAGCCAGAAAAATAGTTTTTTTTTTGCCTTTAATGATTTGTATAACATTTTTACGGTTGGCTATTTGACTTTCAAGCTAAAAGGGTTATTGAGCATTGGGATTTATAGCTACATTTAATTTAACTGTTGCTGCTGGTTGGCTATTTTAAACAAGTAGAGCAAAAATGTACGTTACTTCAACATTAATAAATATATATATTATATTCTTATAGGTTTGTATATTGTTTCTGTTGCTGTGTTTTAATTTATTGCATAGCGAACTTTCAGTTTATGTCTATTATTTTGGGTTGGATTTCGTGCTGTCCGAAGTGTAATGAAAATAAAAAATATTTCGCAATTCGAATTCTTGCATTCGTTCACTTAATGTTAAAAATTTTGTATGCCAAAATATATACTCCTTTTTTGTTCTGTTAGTCTCAGTATCTAGTTTACATTTAAATATAACTGTAGTTCAACATTTAACATTAAGTTGTTGCGGTCTGCAAATCTACATAATTAAATAGTTTGTTTTGATTTCATTTGTTTGCTTTTAGTCTGCTAATGTTATATATGAGGAATAAAACACCATACATTGATAAGTAATATTGTTGATCAGTTTTGTGTGTTGTCTCGGGCTCTCCACTTTTCTTCTCCTCTCTCTTCTAAACATTATTATTCATCACAGATGCTCAACGCACAAATCAAATTAAATTCAATGCAATTATTATCTTCATTTAACAATTTGTTACAAGCTCCGATTTTGTCCCTAGTTGCTGTAGCTAAATGGAGTGACAAGTTGTAAGGACATTCGTGGGATCGGGATACATTTTGGACTGGACTTTCCCTAAACAAGAGCCTGTCCTGCTGCTGTCAGCCCATTTAAGTAGTTCTCGTTTAAAGTGTGTGGAGAGTGGTTAATTCTATTTAGTTTTATAAGATAATATGAAAGCTTTTCTAGAAAAAGTGTTGTATCACATATAGAGGAAGTGTTAAAAGTTGTATTCTTTTGTTTTCCACTCGGGTTTGTCAACTGTTTTGTTGCTTCAAGTCAACAGTTCGTAACAAAGTTGTAAATTCTTAAATAGTACAGGATATATGTTTAAATAGAATAAAATCAAACAGCTTAGCCTCAATAAAATGCTGTAAAGTAAATACAAATATAAGAGCAATTCTGTTTCCATTTTTGATTTCGATCACTTTTATGATCTGTGATTTCCTCTCAAAATCCCTTTTCAAGGTTTGCATAAAAAAGTGATTGAAATCAAATATAGAGCCGAGTTTTCTGCTTTCGTAAAAGAGCACCAATTAAGTTACGGTAAACAATAATAATAAAAAAAGTTCAAACATGCTGGAGGGGAAATACGTAGTTCTAACAATAAATACATCGAGAAAAAGTATAACAGCTAAAAATATGTTACAAATATCTAGCATAGCTTAGCGTTTTGAGTGCCTGTTTGTTTGTTGGGACATGTCTGTGTGTTTCACTGTTTATATTTATTTTTAAAACGCTAGGCGTTCTCTAACGGCTTATTTTTTTGTTTCGTCTCGCGCTTACGAACTACATAAATACACATCGAACATCAAAAATATGATAGCATATATGTTTATATGCACGGCTACTGGGGTGGCTCGATTTCCTTTGGTTGAAAAAAGACCAAAAGTAATCTGTAATCCCGTGAAACTTCCGTTTTGGATACATAGGTCTCAACTATATGGTATTTTTGGTTTAAATTTATGAAATGTTAAGATCCCTACAAAATATTTAAGCTCTAAAGTCAATTTTGACTTCATTGTTCTTAAAAACAATTTTTTCAAATAAAAAATGTCAACAAATTACAAATTACAAATGACTGACCCGAAAAAAATCGAACCACCTCAATTTGCACACATGATTAATAATAATACGTAATACACAACAACGAGAATTACTCGCGACGAGTTCTCTTTGGACGTGAGGCGGCAATCGAATCTCCTCCTGGTGACGATACTGCCATGGATGCTCCACCGGTGCCTCCTGAGCCACTGCCTCCTCCACCACTGACTCCACCTAGAACCCCGTCTCCAGAACTCGACGAAATTGCTGTGATGGTGGCTGAAATGGTTGCCGATTGTTTCTCCACCCCTCGAATCTTTCGGGAGGCCACCGACTGGGCGGTGACTTGGAGAGAAATCGCATGAGTGTTGAGCTTTTCGGCCAGCAAAAGATCCTTCAGACCTTTCATCTTCTGGCTGTACAACGTGATTACTGGCCTTTTCAGCATTATCTCGAAGGGATCGTAATCGTCACTTGCATCCTCCTTCTTAGCTTCTTTGTGCTGTGGTTTTCCCTGCTGGACATGTGTTTGATTCAGGGATTGTGCTTGGTCAGTATGGCTGGCCTCAACAGAAACAGACAACTGGGCAGAGGTTCCACTGCCGTTGCTTGCCCTTGTTGTGGTGCCTGGAGCCTCCATCTTATCGGAATTATGGTTATTGTTACTGCTGTTGCTATTGTTGTTATTATTGTGAAACTCTTTCACACCGGATTCCCCGACAGACGGTTGTTGCTTCTGGTCGGCGAAGGGTTGACCTCCGCCTTGAAGCAGGAAGTCCGGATTGAGAATCTTTTCGCCGCAGGCAGCTGTTAAGTCGGCCAAAGTTGTCGGCAGCTCCGAATTTTTTGTTTTCTGGTAAAAAAAAAAAAATTAATAATTTATAGCCTGTTTGATGAGATATTTACATATTTAAAAAATGCAAGAGGTGTTTGTACGTGATCCGAGTGTTATTAAAATTGTAAAACAATTTTATATCACAAAATCTTGGTAGGTTGTGACCGATCTGCTGTAAAATATATTTCAGTACCAAAAGTAGTAACTACATTCATCTTTTTACGTTTTTTTAGCATCGAAAATAATAGGTAAGAATTCTTGAAAAAATATTATTTTATTAATAAAGTTATTCCTTCTTGCCAGCATACCAAAATAGGAACTTAAGATCCAGGTTAAGTCTTGTTCGACATTAAGGAAAGCAGCTTACAATTCCTACCAAAGTTAACTGTAATCCGAGATTAGCTTCTTTTTTTTTACATATCATTATTGACTTTTAATCCACCAATTGCTATTTTAATAACTGGATTGAACAGCCTAAAACCCTGATGCTTTTGTGATACCTGTTTTATTTCCAGAACAATGACATCTTTGCCAAAAAAAACCAAAGCCGAACTGACCAAAATGGCGATAAATGTGATAGTACAGAAAGCCGAGATGATATCAATAAGGAGCCTGCTGGTGTTCCTGAATAACACACTCGATTGCGAATTGCGGGGCATGGACGACCTAAAAACAGGGGCAGTATACTGCCAGGTCATGCACAGGCTCTTTCCCACGTCAATTTTAATCCACAAAGTCAAGTTTTATACGCACACCAAAGTCGACTTTGAGGCAAATTTCCGGCTGTTGCACAATTGCTTGGAAAAGCTGAAAGTAACGCGGTATCTTCCGGTGGAAGAGTTAATTGTGGGGCACAACCACGTGGACTTTTGCAACTGGATATACAAATTCTTTAAAGTCAACGACAACGGGCAGGAATACGATGCCAAAAAGGTCAGGAAAGACTCGCCAATCGGGCTCAGCAAAAGTCTAGAAATCGCCTGCTTTGCAACTGGGAACTTGAATGCCATGCATAAGTGTCAGTCGATGATCTTTAATTACACGAAAAACCCTTACAAGTACGAAAGGAGAAGTAGCCTGGATAGCCGAAGCATTGATCGTCTCAAACTCAAAAAGCCTGAAACACAAAAGCAATCTATAAAGCCCCCTCCGCCGCCAAAGGGAGCTCGAAAAGCCTCTGAATTTCACGCAGAAAGCAAGAACGTTTCTCTTCCCTCGGATAGCGAAGGCGAGCTGACATCGGGCACTCAGCAACCTTACCCTCAAAATCAGTTGGCGGAAAAACACAATTCTAAGAAGGCTTTGGCTGGGGTATCATTCACAATCGAATCGTCAAACAACTCGAAGAATGGTCCAGATCCCAAGGAGTTTAAATCTTGGAAAGCTCTGATCGATAAGTGCGACCAAAACAAAAACGAGCTGCAATCCAAGGCTGAGACCATCAGGGATTTACAATGCAAGATTCGTCACTTGGACATGGAGCAGGAACAGCTCGCTGAGAAGTTAGGGAATGTGGAGCACATAATATTTAAGTACGGTGATAATCCCAAGTATGCTGTTCAGCAACTAAAAGACATTCTCTTAAATAACCCGCAAGTGGCAGCAATACGACCGCGTAGACGCCATGAATGCGGGGATTCCACAGAGAGCAACCACCATTGTGGTTCTACTACTTCCAAGGTTCAGTTAACCCAAAAAATAGATTGTTCAAAACACTCAAAAATGTCAGAGATGGAATACTCGCACTTAATGCCTCCGTGTCAAAGCAAGGAATGTGTATCTAAAGAGTCTAAGGACAGAGATACCAAATCCCGAGATTGGGTAGTCCCTAAAGGCGATGGTTCAGACTACAAGTACACGCACCGTTCTAGAAGCTCTATAAAACTCCATTGCCATAGGCATTGTCCATCCATGGACTCGAAGGATTCGGGCAGGCTTAGGCACCATTCCAAGGGGTATAAAAAACATTCATTGGACTCGATGGACGAAGATGAGGATCACAAGCACAAGCACCATTCCACGAACTGTAGAATTCCAGACTGCAGGTGCCATTTTCGGGATTGTATGGACATTGGCGCAGATCACCAGTATAGGCGCCTTTCAAGGGAATCGGATCCAGAAAGAAAGCATAGACACCATAGTCGTTACTCCGGAGACAGAGATTCAGACCATAGGCATTCAAAACATACCAAACACAGCAAATCGAAGTGTCTTTGCTTCTCAAAATCCATGAAAGAGTTGGACTTCGAACCCAATTACGACTCGGATTCCACTTTTTCTGCGAAGGAAGAGTCAAATAATTCCAAGGAACTCGATCAAAATGATACATCGATAGAAAAACAATAAGACCCATTTAAATTAATTCTATAAAGTTTTTAAATTGCCACTTAGTGTTGAACTTGTTAAGCGGTTCGGAAAACGTAAAAAAAGTGATATCGTTTTTTTATAGTTAAAAAGCAGTACCTCTAAATTTCTGTTTCGAATTACCCAATTAAATTAATTAATGTCAAAACTATGTATTGGCTTTTTTAAAAACACGTGACCTAGTTCCTGAAACAGAAAAAATCACGACAAATATTGAACAAAATTGTAGTTGAGATAAAATAAGAAACTCTACTTTCTAGTTAAAATTAGAAAGGTTAACAAATGCATTTTCTTACCTCTTCCTTTTTAACCAACGTATTATTGTTTCCCTCCAAAGCATCTGATCCCGTAGCTTCATTAGACTCCCTAGCTTCCCTAGCCTCCTGTTCCGCCCTCGCCTGTTCCGCCCTCGCTTGTTCCGCCTTCGCTTGTTCTGCCTTCGCTTGCTCCGCCTCCAGATCCTCGGGCAATTTGATGACCACCTGGGATCTAATGTCGTAGTCAAACTTGGTAATATTGTTTACCAGCGGTTTGGCCCAACCAATATGCAGAATGGGCGTTAGGCTATCCTCTTCCCATTGGCAGATGCCGTCGTAGAACCGCAGTAGATTTGCAAATACCTCGGAGTCTCGTAAAATACTTCTCGCCGAATGGCCCGAACTTTCGGTTTTCATCACATAGGGTATTAGCTCGTTCGCAATGTCCAAAAGCTCCTTGTAGATCTCCTCGTCATCCCGGCACTGGTACGTGTACAAACGGATTACATCCGCTGCATTTGCCCAAGCGGCAAAAGCGTCCCGGTACTTGAGCAATCGATTGTAGTAGTTTCCCTGGTAGGTATACGGATATACATGGTGATTCCGGTAGTGGATTCTCGCCGACTCTATGGCCTCACGATATAGCTGTTCGCAACTGATGCTCGGATGTGTCCGATGGATCTCCTCCAGCTCGCCAAGAGTACCCATGGCCATCGGATAGCGTTTGAGGTGTCCCAAGTCGTAGAGTAACCAAAGCAGCTGTTGCTGGAGCTCTGCCACCTCCACGCAGTCACTGTTCGAGGTCAGCGAGATATTGAGAGCGGCACAGATGGCCGCCACTTCCATTCCACGCTCGCAAATCACCGCCAAACCACCTTTATTAAGACGAAATATAATATATATAAGACAATGTTTTCTGATGTTAAAGGTATATGGGTGAGATATTTTCTTATCGTATTTCGTTACGCAGCGAAGAAGACTTTTCAGTCCCGATAATGTATTTATATCAACATCATATTTTACCAAAATGAAGGAAATTGTTTTCTTTCATTCTTTAATTTTGAATTATTTTATAAATCGAATACATTTCTATTTCTAGGCCTATATTACTAAAAAACAAGAGAGCTATGTCGATTTTGCGCTGCATTTTGCCATCGTTTCTATGGCAGCTATATGATATTGTTGTCCGATTTTAATTAAATTGAAACCGTAATTCCATAATATTTACATATTACCAAATCCCAAGGAACAACAAAAAGCTACTTGATATAGTCGCCCGATCTGGCTCGTTCCGACTTATATACTGCTTGCAACAGAAAGTTTGGGAAAGTTTCAAGCAAATAGCTTTAGAACTGAGGGACTAGTTTGCGTAGAATCGGACAGACGGATATGGCTAGATCGACTCTCCTGGTGATGCTGATCAAGATTATATATACTTTATAGGGTCGGAAATGTCTTCTTCACTGCGTTGCAAACTTTTGACTGAAATTATAATACCCTCTACAAGGATGTAAAAAGCAGGGCCGAAACAATTGTTTTTTTTTTCGTTTTTTATTGAAAACATTGTACGATTTGGATGCCAATCGAGTAAAAATATCCCCTTTGGGTCAGTTTGTTTTTCTAAATGCCCATGGTTTCGGAGACCCTCAGTAAGTTTTTTGCTTCACCTCGAATGAGGACGATCTTGGTCCAGAAACTCTTCTACGAAGAAGAGGGGGTTTCTGGGTAGGAGACTCCAAGATACAAGCAACACACAAAAGGTTAAATTCGTACTTGGGAGGCGTTCGCTTACATGGGACACAGCCAGAAGAACTCCCCATCGGCGATTGCTCAGAACTCTCGTACGGGACCTTTTAATATAATTATAATATCTAATTTATTTGCAATATTGGACCGGACCGAACATTCCTGGATATCACCCTTTTATCGCAGTCAGATTTTGATAAAGTTAACTGGTGGAGGGTTCTAAACTTCTACCTTAACAGTGGTTCAAAAGGGGGAACATCTTCATATGTCAAGGAAACAAACTGGATAAATTCTAAGGCTAAATTAAGTACCCTTACATCTAAAACTCCTCCTTTATGTAAGGCACAGACATTCACAAGGACTATTGATCATACAAAAAAGATTTGCAAGATCTACCAGTTGATTAAACATTTTAAGTATTACGTGGGTAAAAGGAGGACAGCCATGCGCATTTTGTAGTGCATAAAAAACTTTTAGCGGATCGTACGAACTTGGTTCACCTGAAGTAAACTAGATTTAAGTCATGAATTTTTCATTAAAAGGTGCTTAAAGCTTTGAACCGTCATTTATCTTTTTTGACAAGGACTGACCTGTTTTTATCAAATCAAGAAGTGGTCGTGTGAAATAGGAATGAAGCCAAAAGACAAAAATATACTTCTTAAAGACAATATCTTATTAAAGAACCGGGATTTGTATGGTCTTCAAGTACACATTTTTTTAGGTATTCGAGTTGGAGTATTTGCGTATTTAATCCGTCTTAGTACAGAACTTTGAAGAGCTTAACAATCCACAGTGACTCCGATTCGACCAACGTATTTAAAAAGGCAGTGGCCATTTGTACTGCACACAGTTCAAACTTACCCAAGTAGAGCCACGACCCGGATTCAATCCCAGGGCGGATATCCTGTCCCCGCTTATCCTCGCTGCCCTTGCCGTGCCATGTCACCTCGATGGTCTCCACCCGCTTCTGGCCAAACACCACCCAGGCATGATCCTCTGAGATGGCCAGTCGTACGTCCTTGTAGCCGAGCAACTGGCATCCCGCCACCACTGCCAGAGCGACTCCAAAGCAGTCCAACTTGTTTCCGGACAGATAGCTGTAGAGGTTCTGCAGGTGAGCCCGATCCTTGTAGCTACTCCGGATCAGCGAGTTCCAGATCACGTCGGATACTTTCTTGATCACCTCGCGGGTGGCCTGGCGGTGGGGCTTCGGCTTCTCCACCACCGACAGGATCGTCTGAAACTTCTTGTACAGCCCGGCGATCAGCTCGTGGGTAACTACCGGAAAGGGAACGCTGTTGCCCATGATTACGTCAGTTCCGCCTGCATAAGGTAGAGGTGGATAATTAGTTTTGATTAAAAATAAAATAATGTTATGTAAATTGAAAACAAAAAGTTAAGAAATTTAACTTAACTTATAAAAAAAATATTTCCTACAAAGAGCATCTCTAAACATTAAAGCAATAAATTTAAGATAAGTTAATATAATTTTAATATTTAATATGGAAAGGAAATTTATGAAATAAACTTTACTTCTAATCCGAGGACTATGCATATAAATCGTATACATATATTTACGTTATAGGAAATTAGAAAACGAAATTAATTTAAAAACATAACTAAATTTTTTACCGAACAAAATAGAGATCTAACATGAAGCTAGTAGATTTTATGAACAAATCTTCAGCTATAATAAAAAATAATTATTTTATATAAGAACAAATTTTTAAAACTTCTATCTAATATTTTAAGTAACAAATTTAAATATGTCGATTTTCCTTTTAATTTTCCGATATTTCCTGATGCAGATCGTAAAAATACTATTTCTTAGAGTATATGCGTATTAGAGACTTGCACGATACTATGCAATGTTAAGTAATAGTAGTTAACAAACTCCTAATAAGTAAAGAAAGAGAAGGCTCAAGGGTGGTACTCTACGCTCCAAGGAAATTCCAGTTGGACTTATTGCCAATCCCGAAGAAACTGAACTGGTTCTCGTTCGAACAAATACAGAATACCAAATCTAACCCTCCTATGCCCCAATCACGACAACTTTTTAGCATCCAAGCGAAGAACTTGGGCGTTATTCTTGACAATAAGGTATGCTGGAACAAAAACATAGCAGACCGCATGCTCAATTTGCGCATTGTATAATAGTACAGTTTAATCAGACCCATCCTTCTAATAGAGATCCCTGAAAAAAGGGGATGCTTAGCAAGCTATACAAAATCCAAAAAAGCGCGGAACTATTTCTGCACTGATGCACCATAAACACCATCTTGAAATACACAGATGGATCCAAGCTAAATAAGCAAACGGTAGTTGGGGTCAACTCGAAATATATTTTCGTCTATCAGACCATTGCAGTGTGATCCAGGCGGAGGTCATGGCTATCAAGGAGACAATGGTTTTCCTGCACACATCACTGTTCTCGGACAGTGAAGCAGTTTGCAGAGCCATTGACTTATACATCTCTGAACGAGGCTACCGCACACCTCGGTATCAAACTTATTTGGGTGCCTGAACACACCGACATACTAAGCAAATGAAAAGCTGATCTAGCCAAGTCGATATCCTTCACTAGAACACGGTGGGTAGCTCCTTGTAAAACAATGAGCAAACACACTCTCTGACAGCTTATGGGACTCCATAACCACCTTCAAAACATCGACGCTAACCTAGCCCAACTACTATTCCAAAAAAAACTAAAACTCTGTTCAAAATTAGAAGGTTGAGACATGTCTAGTGCATAGCCTTAGTAGCGTCAGGGTTTCATCCTACATTCAGAGACCTTATGGTATCACAAGGTGCCCATATGTTATGGGATTGAACCCTTTTCAGTCCCCAACCATTCTTACCTAACCTTACCCAACCGATTTTAATTTTTAAAATTCCGATATGGATTAACAACCGCAGAATTAAAAAACCCAATGTAATGGTCCGACCATAAAGACTAACTCATCATAATCGAAAGGATAGTTCGGAACATATGGCAGTTCTAGGATATAGTCGCCCGATTCGGATTAAGAATTTTTAATTTACACATAATATAATAATACGATTCGTAAAGTTTGAGGAAGATAGTATTTACACTGCACGAATACCCTTCATATAACCTTATGGTAGTATGGTAGATATGCTATAGGTAAATGAGCTATAAGATATAGCCATCTGATTTTTGTAAAACTCAAGGTAGAAATACCTATATATTTGGTTATTAAAAAAAAAACAAGACAAAAAAAAATGTTTCAAACTTGATCTGCGTACACAAATACAAAGATGATTGCGAAAGTAAAAAACGGTAACGGACAACTCGCCTAGAATATCATGAATATATATACTCTATAGGGTTTGAAATGTCTCATTTACTGGGTTAAAGCCTCTTAGCCAATATTATAATGCCTTCTGCAAGCGTATAATATAACAATATCATTTCTATAATACCCTTTGCAAGGATACAATTTAAATTTTGTTCATGCGTTAGGGGATAGCAAGAGTATATACTGAAAATATTTGTTGTGCGCCACGTTAGGACCCTTTAAATTTAATAAGCTTTAAATTCACATTTCAAAAAGTGGTTAAAAAAACCCTTTTAAGTTTTAAGCAATAGTTATTAAAATGAAAATTAAGAAAATAAATAAAGAATGCAAGCTTTGGCAAGCTTAAGTTTAACCCTTGCAGGTATAATACAAATTGAACATTAAAAAAAAAACTATATATAAATAAATAAAATAAAATATAAATTTTTAATCGTCTAGGTTTAACAACAAAGAATTCATGTCGATTTTTTTTAAATAAATTTCTTGATCGTTCCTATGACAGCTATATGATTTAGTTGTTTTATTTTTATAAAATGTATTATTGAAATCGTAAAAACATTTATACCTCATGTTATGTATGTAAAAAACATCGAAAATATTTAGATTATTCAATTATTTTCTTATTTATTTTCGGATAGGTGACTATGACTGTTAAAGAACATATGTCAGCGAAATAATATAGCATGTTCCGACTTTTATACTAGCTGTAATAGAAAGGGGACCGTTGGGAAAATTACATCCAAATAACTTAAAAACAGAGACCTATGTTGCGTGAAAACGGGTGGTCAGACGGATAGATCTACTGACTGCTTTGCAAGCATCGGACTAAAATTATTAATATAATTTCTAACTCCACTTTAAGAGTACAAAATTAGGGACCAAATTTTTGAAGTTTCTCAAATGTTTAAAGACAAGCAATTAAGAATTTTTACTGCCACTAGTTAATAAAACGTGCAGTCCAATTTGTGGCAATAACTAAAACAAGGCGCAGAAACTTTTCCAATTCGTGTACGACTTCCGTTTTAACTGGTTTCTTTGGTTCTTTGGTAAATGGATAACGGTGAACGCGAGCGGTAAAAGGTAGGTGTGACTCATGAACGCGGGTAATACACACCTGTCGCCGCTTGACTAATGTCCCCTGCTGCGGCAGCGGCAGCAGCTGCTTGTGCGGCCTGAGCAGCAGCCTCTCCAGTCGTCAAAGACAGCTCGATGTAGCCGACCACAATAGAGAGCAGGGTGAGATCTGGCTCGATTCCGGAGGTTAAAGCGCGACGGAACAGATTTACCACATCGGCCGTGGACTTCAGAGGGAACAGGCTGGCATCGATTACGCCATTAAGCGCCATGGGACTCGCACTGGCGCTTCTAGTAATAGTGGACATGGTTCCAAGAGGGGGTATTTGATCGCCGAAATAATTTGCAGGACTTCAAGTCCTACGAATGCAATGCTAAAAACATAAGGAATAATATATGAAACATTTTTTCAAGTTAAAAAATAAATTTAGCAAATAACACAAACAGGTACGATGAAAACCTATTTTTGCGCAACATCTTAAATCTACATGTCGAAAAGTTTTAGCCTAATCAAATTTGTTTAGAAAAACCAAGAAATTTTGGAATATTAATAAATGAGTTTTTGCAACTTACTAAATAGAACATTTAAAACCGAAAATATATTTTATTGTTAATTAATATTGTCATTGAATGATTAATCACTTCAGCAACCACTTCCAAAAACCAGACTTGGCTTGGTTTCTTGATTTAAAATAAAACTGGCTTATAATATGCGAAACACACATTTATCTGTGCGAAAATCTTGATTTAAAGCATGCTCACCAAAATCGGATTGCTTTGTCCTTTTAAATGAATTGTATTCGTTTAAAAGTTGGTTTAATTCCGTGATTAGTCTGTTTTAATGGCTGGGTAAAAGAAGGAATTAGTCTTTTAGTCTAATTCCCGTTGGAAACCACTTGAAACTTACCCAAGTCCTTTACTGAATGCGCGAATAGTCAAATGTCCGTTTGTGTCCTTTTTATACTCTTTTTCCTCACTATGCGAAATGCGGAAACATGTGTACCTTACATATGAGGAAATCTCACAAGGTTGTGATATTAACCAAGTAGCTTAGTTAGTTTTCCACCTGTTTCTAGACCGCAAATGATGTTGTTACAGAAGTTCCTGCATTTGAGCTTTGGAAAAATAAGAAAACATTTTAAAAGGGCCAGAAAGCATTCAAATTGACCTGCTCACCCAAGTGGCAGGAAGTCCGGGCCTTTTTCCACCTGCTCTGTTTTTAAGCTCCTTAGTATCCTGCTGACGGACTGGGACTTTCGCCTGGATTTGCCCGATGCAAAATGCTGGGTTTTTGTTGCTGTTGCTGCTGCTGCTGTTGCTGTTTGTACAGCCAGCCACTTTGTGGCTGCAACATTGGCAACAAGTTGACAAACAACTTTTGTCGTTGTCGCACCTTCTTGGCCCTTTTCCGCTTATTTATTTTCTCCTTTTCCTCGCTTTGTACTTTTAAGAGCAGGATTTCTGTTGCTGCTTCACTTGCACTTCTCATTTGCAGCAACAACAATAACAACTGGTTTTCTGCATGTGTGTGAGTGTGTGCGTGTGTGCAGCGTGCATGTGCACTGCAGAAATATGTATATATCCTGGCCCTGCGTCCTTCGTCCACGTCCACGTCATCAATTAATCGGCTCACGGGGGCAGGTGAATTTCTCGCACCTTTCTCTCACTGGCTTTTGTTGTTGCTGCTTTTTGGTTTTTGGTTTCGGGTTTTGTGTTTGTTTTTTTCTCGTCAACCCGCCACCCTCCAGTTTACATATTTTCCACTTGACACGCAGTTACCGTTTGCCGCTCAAATTCCCCGATTATCGCTTCGCACTTGATTTCATTTGATCCGAGCATTATGTGTGCCCATTTTGGCACTAATTGGGCAGGTTTATTGCGCGGCAGTACTGGTAAGAACCAGGAGAAATTCCGACGAAATATTGCGTTGTGTTGTGTTTACCTCTCTGCGCCAGTGTGTGCACACCCTGCACGTGCCCAAACGGGTAGTAGTGCTGCAAAGCGCTACCCTGTTGCAGTATTTTGGTACTTTTGCGGTATTTTTGGGACATTTAAATCTAAAAATCCGACTAATATCCTATTTAGACTATCCGCCTCACCAGCTCACTACTGCAGGATCTTCAGAGGCGAATATAGGCAGGGTAGTAGTTTATAACTTTTGTTCTTAGGAATGCGCACATAATTTGTCGAATTTAGGAAGTTGTTGGTGGTGAGAATTTTTCCAGCATTAACTATGTGTTTTTGGGGGAATAATTTTATATTAAGTCGATCTAGCCATGTCCGTATGTCCGTCTGTCCGACCGCCGTTTCTACGCAAACTAGTCCCTCAGTTTTAAAGCTACATATCTGCTTGAAACTTTCTCAAATGTTGTATTTCTATTGCAAGTAGTATATAAGTCGGAACGAGTCGGGAGACTATAGCTCCTATAGGAACAATCGGAAAAAAACAAATTTTTAAGTATAACTTTGTTTTAACCTTTTTTTGTTCTTTTGGATTTTGTAATATTTAAATATTGTGGAATTAAGGTCTTAATTAAATAAAAATCGTACATCCATATAATATTCCTTTGAGATATAGTAATTATTTACTATTTTAGAATTACGTTTTTAGTTAAGTCAAAATCGGACAACAATATCATAAAGCTGTCACAGAAACGATGGTAAAATGCATCGTAAAATCATCATTAATTCATTGTTTTTAGTTATATAGGCATAGAAATCGAAATGTAGTCGATTTGTAATAACTGCAAGGGTATATAAACTTCGGCAAGCCGTTTATTCCTTATTAACTACAAAATAAATATTAAAAAAAATTTAAGAAATACATGAAATAAATAAATAATAATTTTGAGCATTAACGAAGCATCCTGCGTTTAAATTAATTGGAAAATCCGTTTGGTTCATCTTTTATAGACTTTTAAAGTTGTAGAGTGTGTCTGGTTGAAATAAGCTGTGAGCCACTGTAACTTACATACATATGTACATATGTACATTCGTTTAAACTTAACCATGCAGTTCCGTTCATCACCTTTTAATCGATGAATCATCACCAAAAATTCATCACTGCTTATGATTAACTGATGACATTTCAAACAAAATAGTGATGAATTTAACATGGCATTGGCATGTCCTCGGAGTTAATCAGTGAAAATTTATCACATTTTCATCAGTAATGGAAATTGCCGCTGGCCAAGTCCAGCTTAGTTTATGCTGGCTCAACAGTTTTATTATAAGCCTCACCTTAAATAATGAATAAATATATTAACAGTATATGTAAGTACAGTTTAAAATAATTAAATAAATAACACTCACCATAATTTCTGATAAATTTAGTTATAACATTTCACAAAAAATCTCAGCTTCGATATGTTCTCTCCGATGCGTCTTTATTTTATTCTTTAATACATATGAATTTCAGATGACAGTTGTTCAAATACCAGAATACACCCCCGAATAAAATTATGAAGCTATTTATAAATAAATCTGCTTTAATCAAAGTGGGCAAGCCATTACGTACGGCAAAAAGTCGCTACAACCTACATACATATGTACACATGAACAACCTTTGTTCCAGACTTACATATCTAACTGATGGGAGTTCTAGTAGAGACCATTTTCCTTTGGAATCGTTGTCTCCTTATATTAGGGAATTATAAATGCCAGTCAGTGTTACACTTTATAATGTAAAAAAAAAACTAAATATATGTAAAAGATGCTACGTATACAACATACATATGTTGTAATGCTAGTGGTAGAACAATCCTTTTTTACTAATTCGCCAACAGCTTTAAAAAACATACAGTCGCTTAAATCATATTTCGTACCAGTATAAACTGCAATTTCAAATAGACACTGCTCCTTAACCAGCAAGGATATTCCAAAAATTTAAGCGCAGTATTTTAGAGAAACACTTAATTTTTTAAAGGAACGAAAAACCGTACTCCTAAATATTTAAGCAAACTAATAATTCCAATAAAAACAAAAAATGGGCTAATTCGTACCCCAAAGCTTATTTCCTGTAAGGGACTAAAAATGTAATAACAATTTAATTTCTAAAATGTAATATTTTGTTGCGCCTCCCTCCTGCTTATCGACGGCTTTTAATCTGGTTCCCATGGATTCGACCAACTTTTTGGTTGTTTCTACGGGAATTTGGTTCCATTCCCCGTTAAGGCACTTTTTAAGTCATTTTTATTGGAAATCTTTCTCTTCCGAATCGCCTGGTCCAAAAATGGCCACAGATTTTGCGTCTTGATTACGTGGGTGCAGTTCCATATTAGCCATGTCTTGACAAGTCCAGCGAAGTGCATGGGGTGGTTATCTTGGTTATACTGAAATCGATCGCGTATGCCCAGTTTTTCAGCAGTTTGCAGCAGGTTTTTTTAAAAATCTGTTGGTACATCTTGGCTATCCATGATTTCGTCAATAAAAACGAAGTTGCCCCGCAAGAAGCTGCCATAAAGGCCCAAACCATAACAGGTGCCAAAATGCATATATAAGCTAACCAAACCAATCCACTGCAAAAGAATCTTTTTTTTCTTTTTGTTTGTATTTAACGATGTTCTCTTTATTTTGCAGATATAAATAAATATATTTGTAATTAAAACTAATAACTTTTACAATCTGTTCTGTATTCCAAATTTCTGTTTTATTTACGTTTTTGGGCGCACACTCGATTAGCTTTTGAATTCAACACATAAGTTGAAATGCTAGTAAACATAAATCCTCGAAAAACGCGAACAACTCCATTAAACATATGTATGTTTGGTCTTAATCAATATTCTCCTCTTCCGTGATATTTTCGTTCTTCATTTAAAACTGTTGAAAGTAAAAATAATTGTAGTGATCTTCAACTTTACATAAATTTTGAGAATCATGTTAACAGACTATAACAGCGTGGTAGTAGTGTGTTCGCAAATGTTTCGATAACATGTGTCCGTGTAATGCTACTAGGTTGGCCTCAGTGCACTGTTAATCAACAGCCATCGAATTACTGGATCCTGTTGCTCTTTCTCAATAAGGAATCTATCAATACGCATATTCTCACACATTTGTTCAGTGCTCTTTTTCGTTTCTTGTGTGGTGAGTCGAATGTGCTCTGTTTTTAAGCTATGCTGACAGATTCGCATAGCCAAACGAGCACCGACCCAGGATAGGACTAGAAAAATAATCGTTTCTCGCTATAGTTTATGTATTTTCGTATGGCAGCGCGATAAGCACCGAAATAAGAGTTAAGTCAAAGCAATAGCATTTTGAGTTATGATCTTTGTGATACAACATTGGGAGGAGCTGCGGAGCACGTCTCTTGTGTGGAAAGCAAAAAAACGCAAACGATATACGCGTATAAAAAAATATATATTACTTTACTTATCCACATTCAAGTAACAGATTAATTTCTCTCATCGTTCTCTTTCTATATACAACTTGCACCTGCTTTGACCCTATACACAAGGAAATTATAAAAATAAATGTATATACGGTTTCGTTTTCGTTTAAGTGGTAATAAACACAGGAAAACTAAATACAAAATTGGCAAAATATAGTTTAAATTAAAAATAGCTGCTTTGGAACTCGGTGTTCAACGAACTGGCCATTGTTTGGTTCTTAAATTGACGCCGTCGATTGAAGCAAAAATAATAATAATATGCGAAGTACTTGATTAATAACTACTAAATTTAAACATTTCTCTAAATGTATTTACAAATCACAGCTACAAACACTAAAACCTTCTTCCAGTGTTGCTTAAGGTGGCGATTACAGGCGTTATGCGGGGCTTAAACAAAAAAAATATGAAACTAAACGTTTACACGATTACATAACCATTCGTTATACAACTCGTTCTCGCGTAGTGCTTAAATAAAAATGTATTTAACTCGCAAAAGGCATCTTTTCTTTCCGTTAAAAGTAAACTATAGTCCAGCAAGCGTAAGAATAAAGTTGTGAATGATTAGCTCTTAGTTTTACAGCCAACCGCCCTTCCGGCCAAAAAGCAAGGAACTAACTGAGCCCACAAACGCCTGTGTTATGCTCTGCGGTGCCGCCTCCTCCTCCGCTGCCTTCGCCTCATTTCGCTTGGTGCCCAGCTTGCTGCTGCCGCTGTCGGCTACCTTTCCCAGATCGGGACGCACCCGACCGCCTACTCCGCCGCCGCCAGAAATAGTGCCCAGGTCGGGCCTCTGGGTGGCCAGGCCGTTCTTCAGCTGTCTTCGGGATTTCTGGCGCTGCATTTGCTTTAGGCGCGTTTCGCTCGCTGTGCCGTTTGTTGATGTGGTCGCCTGTGCACTCGATCCAGAAGTTGGCTGACTTTGTGCTGCTGCTGTTGTTGCGGGCGTCGTGCTTTTTGATGGCTTGATCTTCATCACCAGACCCTGATCGTCGCTGTCATCGCTGTTGTAAGCGCTGGTGCTGCTGCTCGTCGATATGGCTATGCCTCCTCCCGCTGCAGGTGATGATAATGGTGCTGCAGGCGTGGGCGACTTCAATCCTCGATGCAGGACTCCCTTAATTTGGGCTCGATCAAAGTGTATATCGTCCACAATGCTGTTGCTACTGGTGTGCAAACTCTGCAGGCTACCACTGCTAAGCGGCGAACTGCTGCGGTTCGCGATTCCCGAGCCTAAGCCTCGCTGTGCGCTTATTATGTTCTCCAGTCCAATGCTCTCCACCTTCTCGATCAGGTTCAGCGATCGCAGTGCCCGTCGTTCCAAGTGCGACAGCATGATCTTCTGCTGCTGCTGCTTGCTAAGGCTGCTCCGATGCTTCTGTTGCTGCTGCTGATCGCCGACGATCTTACGACGGATCAGATCAGCACCCGACGAGAGGAGTCCAAAGAGCGGCTCGGGCGACTGGGCACGAGGGGGCGATCCTTCCGGGCTGTTGCATGGGGTCACTGTGGGCGAAAAGTTGGGACCTGCAGGCGTGTTGAGGGCACTGGGCGTCACCGCCTTGATTCCCCTCTCATTAAGCATCCCAGCGAGTCCGAGGTTTACCGAGAATGTGGAGCAGGAGTTTTTGCGCGATAGGCCAGCGCGAGGCGTGGCGGGGCAACTATAAATGTAAGAAAAGCAAACATTAGACTTCAGTGTAAAATATTCTAAAGCCCATTTCCCTGTCTACACGGTAAGCAAATATTTAATTATAACTTGCAGATTTCCATACGTTCCTTAGTTTAAACGTACTTATATATTATTAAGAACATGGAGAAACGAGTCGTTAGCGACAATACATTCAACTCGCGTCCAACAATAGGATTACTAATAGATAAATTTAAATCATTTTACAACTTTTTAACTAAATAATTTAAAGAATTTAAAAATCCAATGAAATATACAGAGCTATGCAAAATGTTATTGTTTATATGCTAACCATATAAGGGTTAATCATTTATACTTAAAAATTGAGAAATTAGATATTCATTTATTACGACACCAAATTAACAACTCAAAACAAACCCAGTTAACAGGAAATTTGAAAGTACATTTTTATATAACAACAAGAAAGGAAGCCGAAGTTTATAGACCATTGCAGTTATTACAAAACGACTACACTTCGATTTTTATGCCTATATTACTAAAAACTAGAAGCTATGTCGATTTTGCGTTGCATTTTGCCGGCGTTTCTATGATATTATTGTTAATACCCTTTGGAAGGCTATAAAAATCCCAAATAACAATTTTTTAAAAGATGCTCGTTGACATCATCCGTTTAGTAATATTATAATTAGCAATAACGCAAAATAACGCTACTGTACTGAAAAGGCGTCACCTTAAGATTACTAATTCGAATCTGATACTTCGACCACGAGCTTTTAAGTACTGGAACGTATTGCAAAGTTTTCAGTTTCGACTTATTAATCTACAGGAAAAATGCATTTTGAATTAATAGATTGCCAGCGTTACTAATCCATTTAAAGACACATATGCTTATGGAATTTATCAATTAGATAATAATTTTAAGTCCTTACCTGGGCTGTCTTGATGTCGACGTGGAGGCCATCCGAGAGGACATCTGCGACTGCGAAAGGAACGACAGATCGTTGACGAAGCCATCATCTGGATGCATGACCATGCTGTTGGTGTAAGTGAATGTGCAGCCCGGTGCCTCGAATTGTTTGCCGGGCAGATCATCGCTAACATCCTCCTCGACGTCCGAAAGTGTGTAGATCTGCATGCCCAGGTCGTCCAGCCCACGCCCACCGCGAATAGTCACGCCCGGACGTTCGTCAAGCAGTCCACTGAGCGTGGGCGTAGCCAGGCGCGACCAATGATGCAGAGTCTGCGATCCTTCCATGGGTTTGATAATTTGCAGCTTTTCAGGCAGGCGCCATTGGTGCGTCATTGAGGCGGACATGTGATTCGTGGAGCCCGACATTCCCGAGGAGCCGGTGGACATGATGCTGTCCGGCGTGCGCACGCCCAGCGGGAGGTTTGAGTTGCGGTCGTTTCCTGCTCCGTGAGCCGTGGGCTCATCGTAGTTATAGGTTCCAGCAGGCGCATAGGACAGCATAGCACGACGAGCCAATACCTCAGCAGGCGTCAACCTCTTGAGTGCCGCCTCTAGCTCCTTGGCGCCGGGCGCTCCTGGCACACCAGAGGGCTGGGCTGGATAGCCGTCATCCGACTGGGAGTTGAGACTCTCGCTGGACAGAGTTTTAACGCCAAGCGATTGACTGCTACCGCCGCGATAGTAAGAGCCCGCTGGATACGCCATGGAAGCCATGCGCGGCCCCGAGGTGCTGCTCATCGACATTGCGCCCAGTTGGGTCATTGACACATTACCGCTGTCCATGTAGTTACCGCTCTTGCCAGCACAGCGAACCGTGTCGAACACCCTCTTGTACGGCGGCACATTGCCAGCTCCGGCGTAGATGCTTCCGCCCATGGAAGCACTCATG
This sequence comes from Drosophila kurseongensis, assembly GCA_018153305.1. Taxonomy (NCBI): domain Eukaryota; kingdom Metazoa; phylum Arthropoda; class Insecta; order Diptera; family Drosophilidae; genus Drosophila; species Drosophila kurseongensis. Next base: position 646,716 of record JAECXX010000156.1, read on the forward strand.
CCGCCGGAGGGCATGTGCATCATCATGCGGCCAATGCGGTCCGCCGATCGCTGGCTGTCGCCGGATATGCCTGAGTCCAGACTGTTCTCAGAGTAGAGCGACGACTCCATCAGCTCGCAATGCAGAGAGTCCGGCTGGAAAAAGCCGCCGCCGACACCAGCTCCACTCGTGCCCAGGCCGCCGAGGAAGGAACTCCTCGCCTGCGGCTGTGACCGCTTGCGCTGCTGCTTGAGCTGGTCCTGAGCCGAGTGAAGCAGGGCCAGCACCTCTTCGTAGCGCTGCTTGAACTCCACCAGCTCTAAAGCCAAAGCATTCTGGTTCTCCTTGGTCACGTGCAGCAGCGACAAGTGCTCGTCGTTGTCCTGCGTTAACTGGTGCAGCCGCATCTCCGCCTCCGCCAAGCGAGCGGTCAGGCTCACGATCTGCTCGTGCTGCAGCCGGTTCTCTTCCCGCTGCCGCTCTAACTCCAGACTGATGTTGTCATATTGCGAATTGGCATCGCTCAACTGGGCACTGATATCGGCCATCAGCTGGCGCTCGTGCTCCTCCACCTCGTCCGTCTGGTGAGCCAGCTGGGTAGCTTCGCACTTCAAGGACTTGTTTTCGTCGAGCAGCGTGTTTACCTTGCGCTGCAAAAGATCCAAGGTAATGGACTTCGACATGGTGGGCGTGTCTGTGGAAATAGCAAATAAACGTATTAAGTATTAAAATTTAAGAATTAAGTTGTAGTAATTGCATTGAAAAATTAAATACATAAAAGTAAAAGTAATTGGAAGCTTTTAATTAATATTTATATCTGATAAGACTGATTTCGACGAAATAATTTTAAAAATTCGCAGCTTCATATCTTTGAATACAAATTTATAGGATTCCGAAGATTGGTTAGGACATTTTCTCAAGGATTAGTCATAAATTGAGAACTAATTTGTTTTTAATTTTATAGGAAATTTTTATTAAAATGACGATTTTCATATGTTCTTTTTTCATGTGTTCTTTTTCTTTCGGAAATCAGACCCATCGAGAAAATTGACGTTCTCTAAATGGTTCTTTTATACTCTTAGCCATTTATGTGCATAGTTCGTGTCCTCTAATACCAATGTTTTATCCTATATTTAACTATATTTAATTAATTGTAGTTTAAGGTAAAAAAAAACCCACCAGCATCCGTGCCATCATCTGCATCGTTGGTCAGCACTGAGATAAGTTCGTTCTTCTTGTGCAGCTCGTGGACCAGTTGGGCGCGGTCGTCATTGGAGGCCTTAAGATCGACCTCCAAATCAGCGACCCGGGCCTCGAGGGCATTGTTCTGGGTAAGGAGTTCCTTGCCGATTTGCACAGTCAGCTCCAGGTCCTTCTCCTTCTCCTCCAGCAGTCGCGTCACGGCCTCAATATCATCGTACGCCCGAGTCATCTGGCTAACGCGGTTGCCGCATAGAACTATAAAATATATAAATAAACGCAAATAATTATAAAACTTTACACGCAGCTTAATCTAGTTTATAAATATGGTAGAAGTATGTAACATCAGAAAATTTCGCAGGAAAAAATTGGTAGATGGTTCGCCAGGCTTTGTTTGACAGTGTTCGAAAAGGAAACTGGCTCCAAATCGTTGACTGCAATCCGTATAACAATTTAGCTCCAATGGCAATCAACAAATTAATGCTCGATTTCTAATTGCCATCGTAAGCTTAAATAATATTTTAAACTGGGAATACTTCTGGAACTTAAAACCTACTTTTAGCTTGCCATGAAGACGAGAAAACGAGACTCAGTATGCAAATTTAAAACCTTAATGAAGACAGGGAAACGTATCTCATAGCTAAGCTCGGTAGTATCTTTCTAGTTACAATGAAATGATTTCGATTTTTATCGATCATTCCTATGGGAGCTACGTATATAGTACAGTAGTTCGGTTTTTATTAAATAGAAAATGTAATTTAACAATCGTAAAAAATGAGTTTATCTCCATTTGGTATTAGAACTGAGAGACAAGACAAAGCGCAGTCGGACGGACGAACAGACGGGCGGCTAGATTAATTCTGACTGTTAATTCTGATCAAGGATTCAGTAACATTTCGGAAAAGGTCTGAAAAATGCAATGTTGTCTAAAGAGTGAGTACTAGCTTATGTCATATTTTACATTTGCCTTTTCTGTTATAGTAAACACCCTAGGTTTTTATTAGTTCACTTTTTCGAGTTAGAGCTGTTATAAAAGTGTTAAAGAAGAGTCAAAGGCTCCAAGCTAAATTCATCGATTAACACTTTAAGCACCTTCCATCAGTAGTTGCTCGTTCTGCTGCTCTCCCCCCATTAGACCATTTTCTGCAGTAGCTGCTGCTGCAGTTCCCGTCGCAAGGTTGCTGTTGCTGCTGCCCAAAAAAGAGAGTTCATCCTCATATTCAAGTTCATCGTCCGTGATGAAGAAGTCTTGGTGTAATTGCGACCAATCTTGGCATGCCTCAAAGGCCAAGTCTTCCAAATCGGTTATCGTTGTTCTTTCAGCAGATTCCAATGCATCCCTATGGCCATCTCGCTCTGGTGCACTGGCTAAAAATCGATGATGGACCCCGCTGCCGGCAGCAGACTCCCTCTCTCTCTCTGGCTCCATCCCCTTTTCCACTTTGTTTACGTGCGTCATTTTGCCTTTGTTGTTTTTCTTCTTTTCCTATGCCAAATTCTTTACTTAGTCACTGCATTTTTGCATTGATTTCAATTAAATTAAAATCGTTTGGTTGAGAAATTTCCGCTTCGGTTTATATTATGTAATTTTTAATTTCTAGTTTCGCGACACTTTAAAGGGTGGTTTTGTGTTTCTATGACTTCCCCTTTCTTCCATTCCTTTTTTTTTCTCATCGGGGTCATATGATTTTGTATTTTTTTATTCAATTGCCTTGGTTGTAAATGTAAACATTAAAACTAATTGCTAAATTAAAGCGAATTGTTCAGTCACAAGAGTAAATTTATAACTGTCATCGCGTTTTCTCTCCCTCACTTTTTTTCTGCTCTCTATTACTCTTTGCCACCCACTAAACGCGGAGCATGCGCAATATTAATTGGCACTCGTTTTTTCAAAGAATTCGCTCTGCCGAAAAAAAATATATATATATATATATATATAAAACCTCGCTTGACGGCTCAATGTTATCTTTTTCTGTTTTTGTTTTTATTAATTGTCATGAGCGCAGCTTGGAAACTGGAAGTGGAACTTCTTGCTCGGACAAACGAACACACACAAATGACAGCTGAGACGTTGGCAGCGACTGAGGCGACCGGCAGCGAAGACAACAACAATAGAAACAGCATCAGCAACAACAGATCTTAAAGTAAAAGGCGTTTTCCCAGGTATTTCCCGTGAAAGGCAAATGGAAATGGCAATATTTACAGCTACATATGGACAGCTGGGAATTCTAAATGGAAAATGCTACAAACAGAAACTTTGAAAACTCACATTTTGCAAAATATTTCTGCGTTTCACTTCACTTCACAATTAATATATAATAGCAGTTCAAAAGTCCAAAGGTGAGAGACATTAACCACACACAACGGGAAACAACAAAAAAAAAACTATATAAATGCGAAAACTTCAAATTTAGATGGAAAGAAGACGGAAAAAACGGCGCTCCGAACTCGTGACGGTACACACACACACGCACAAACGTAGTTTCTTCTTACGTCTTTGGCGTTTTGTTTTTTTAATATTCTTTTTGCAGCTTGCAAACGTTTCGAATGAATCATATCATCTTTATACACAAGCACTCTATTTAAAAGCCCGACTCCTTGACTTTGGCACTTTTTGCAAATTGTTTATTGTAGCGTTCGAATTTTGCAGAAATTGTGTAATTTACAGATTGCAGATACTCGAGAGAATGAAAAACGCGAGGCGTGGAAGCCAAGAGTGAATGAATTTTGTTTGTTGTATTGGAATCCACCACCATCCACATTGGGGAGAGTAAGAGAGAGCAAAAGAGCGGTACAGCATTGCCAGCACAAAAACAGCCAAAGAGTGAAATAAGGAGAGTAAGCTAATTGACACCTTGTACTTTTTAATAATCTCATCAGTCAAAAACAATTTTTATTATTTAATACAAATTTAAGACTATATTTAGAAAACATAATATATTTATATTGTATAATCTAACAAACAATAAGGGTAGCAAACTTCAGCACGCTAAAGATTTATAAAATCTTGCAGTTGTAAAAAAATTAAAGACAATGAAGCTAGATATATTTTCCAATGGAGGGTATATGATATAGTGGTTTGAAATTGCTAAAAATGACTACATTTATCTCTGAGGGTATATCGGTATATGTTAAGAAACAACGAAGCTCTAATTTTATTTCCCTTTTACTCGATTGTTCTTACGGCAGCTTTAGCCATATATTACAGACGTAACTCTAAAATTGCTATAAAAAAAAAAAAAAAAAAAAACTATCTTGGAGTGAAATTATTATTTAATTTCCCTTTATGATAGGCCAATCCGACTCGATCCTGCTTTAAAACTGAGGGACTAGAAACGGACAGTCTGAGACACAGCTAGATCGACTGGATCTGGTATTGCTGATCAAGAATATATATACTTTATATCCATCTGCAAGTGTATAGCACTTTTTTTTCTTGGATATTCCTTCATAAGTTATGCAAACAAGTTATGCATAGGATATGGACAACTAAAGGGATGGATCCGAAATTGTATAACACTCTCAAATTAAGCAAAAGCCATCTGAAAAGATTGACGATCGGCAAGAGGTGTACACATGAATAGTATTTGGAAAATTGACGTCCGACCTGCGTCGTTTTCAAACTTAATTTGCGTACACATATAAAAAATTCTATTGCGAAAGTGTCAAGACTCAACCTTTTAAGCTGAGCTCGCAAACGGTATACAAACAGACAGGCATTCGAACATGGCTATTTCAACTCGCCTAGTGATGCTAATCAATATTAGGGTACAAAAACTTCAACGTGTCCTTTCGCGTTTTTCTTTCAACTAAAAACCGGAACCATTTCATCTTAATCCTAATCCCATTCATGAATAGGGCGCGAAAAACTACGCGGGTAATTTTCAGCGTATCCTATTCAGACGAGTTTCCAAGAAATACACTCAATAACATTCAGAAATATCAGGTACGAAATTTTAGCGAAGAATGAAATGGGATAGGATCAGTGGTGGAAAGCCGATTTACGATTCTTCCGGACAGAGCTATAAAATTAAATACATACATATGTATCTTGTTTAGATTGTCTGTCGACTAACTAATGACCAGTTTAATAATTTACAACACGTGCCCGTTAGTCATAAAAATCGTAAGAAAAGAAAACACATTTATTGTACCAGGCTAACAAAATTTTATATTAACCGTAAAAAAATAAAAATATGAAACTTATATTTGTTAATGAGAGAGGTTGGCCTATTTACTATTGTATATATGTACAAACGTATATAATCTTATATCTTAAGATAACATTTTATCAGATATAGCCGAAAACAAGAACAAAAGGCTATCTTCCGAAAGCCAATCTTTAATTACGGAAAAAAATGTGTGAGTTTGGGTAGATCATTATCGATCGGAATATTTTACATTGCGCAAATAATCAGCATAGAACTGTATGGTGAGTATGATTAATATTTTGTAAAAAAATGTATTTTGTTTTAAATAAATTTATAAGTTCGTATTTAATGACATTTTTATATTGATGAAACATGATTTTACAACACAATTTATTTTTTTAATCTCCTTAACTTTTTTACGATCTAGAAAAATGGAAATTTATGACTTGCAGGTCATAAATTGATACTTAATGAGTTTTCGGCAGCTTTACGCTAATAGAACTTCAGTGATGATTTCAAGACAAAAATGTCATGTGGTTGACTGCATTAATGACAATGTGTGACTTGAGCTTTTTTCGCAATCAATTGGTAAAGATAGTGTGTCTGGGAAACAAGTGATAAGCGAAAAAAAGAAAAGCTCTCCGGCATATTAAGAAAAAAAAATTAATTCAAACTTGCGTTGATAAGTGGGGGGCCCTAGCAATTAAGATCCCAGGCACAAGATGAGATCATGTGCTTTTTGCATTCTTTCCTCCCCCTCCCAAACTTACTAGTTTGTCTAATGAACCCGCTAAAAACCTAGACGATTATAGGAGGGTACAAAAAGCCATCATAAGTTGTGCAAATATCAACATGGCAGTCTAGGCTCTAATGGCGAGTCGGCACGATCAATATTGTGTATATATGTAGTATCAAAAACAAATACAAAGTCTCAAATTCACTCATGGAAGTAAAATAAAAAAAATATAGAGAAATTAAGAATTGGCTCAAGCCTATACGTGCAAAAAAAGTGGATGTCGTGTTTGTTCACACGTCGACCATAACAAAACAACACAAATAAACATGGAAAACAACAATTCAGTTCATCTATTGGAAATATATTAAGCCTCTAAAATAGATTAGATAGGCTCAACTCAAAAAGCTAACAAAAATAAGTGGGTTCGAGACCAGGGCCCTGCAAGCAGGCTGCACTTCAGCGATAAGTGAAGAAAGTAAAGAAATGTGAGGCCATATTTCCAAAATAATTTAAAAGAAATTTGATAAGGTATTACAGATATCATTGCTTATTAGTTAAAGTTTGGTTCCTAATGCACTTCTTAGATAACTTTGTTTTATAATAAACTTATAATGTAATGAAATATTCATTTAAACAAAAGAATTAACGGATATTGATCAGGGCAACATGGGCTCACATTTTAATTAGAATTTGAATCAAATGTTACCCATAATGGTTTATCAAATCTGGACGGTTTTCGAGAGCATTGATAAAGACTTACTAAATAAAACACTACACTTTGTTTTATTATCTCATGAACATAATTAAACTAAATGATTCAATAATTGCTCGATACTGACAGCACATGAAAATAAAATATATGAGACATTTGCTATTATTTAAATATACTGCTATCAAAAAGACAGAAGACAAATCGTTATTCGTAGAAAATGTAAGCTTATCCTAACAACTTAAACATTTTCATTATCAAGCACCTGAACTAACCGAATGTCATATGAATGCCCATGTCAAGACCTTGTGCTTACCTTTGTTCGTCAGCAAACTGCGCACCACCTTCAGGCAGTTTTTGCCATCGACATTCTTGGAGGCGTAGTACATTAGTTCCCAGCTGCTGGCCGACTGCAGCAGTTCCGGAGGCAACTCAAAGAGCGGTGCCTCCAAGGGACCGGTTATCGGACTGGGAACAGGAGTCCCCGGAACACTGCCCTCTGCCTTTCGCTGACCCTTCGAGGCGAAGTCATGGAGCAGGGCCAACAGAGGGGCTGAGCCGCCCAGCTGCGGATCCATGGACTTTGGCCCGGATTTCATCTGCTGAACAATGCATCGCATGCGATCCACCGCCTCAAGTTCGAGTTCCAGCCGCGTGGGCGGTGGTTCAATCCCGTTGACAATCGCCGACATCGAGGAGCAGCTTGAGATGCTATCAAATTCGCCAGTTCCATTGATCTGCTGTAGTAAGTCCGCCGAACGCTGGCAATTGGAGTCCAGATGCTGACCCAGCAGCTTGTAGGTGTTCTCAAAATGCTTGCTTGAGTTCGAGGGTTGGCTGGTGATCAGGGTGGCATTTAGGGAATCCTCCGAGGCGATGGACAATAGCGAGCTGCTCGACTTGCTCAAGGCCAGAGAGGTCGTCGAACTGGCTTCTTCATCCACTCCAAAGGTGCTATTAAGCTGGCTGCCATTCTCGAAGATTTGGCCATAGTCGTCCGCTTCTTGCTCGACTATTATGGGCAGGACTTCCAGCTTCTTGATAGGGTATTGTGGCTCTGGTTCTTGCTGACTGGGTTTACTTCGGATTGCACTGTTAAGGAGTGGCATTTTGCTTTCCGTGCATTATTTCCTTTGCTTTAACGCGAGCTCTTAGCTTTTTTCTCGTTTTAACATATATTGGAACACACGAACAATAAACTTATAACTGATAATTTTTAAGTTTTTTTATTGTCTCCTTTTTGGAAATTAAGTAACTACAAAGATTGTGAGTTTAGTGTTGTGGAGGGGGACTTTTGTAAGGCTTTATCGATACTGCGCATTTGGAGCAGCTTTTGACAAAGCCCCACAAACGATTCTTTATCTTTACCACCGGAATTGCAATTATCGATGGGCTATTTTCACCCGACTACAGAGCTAGCGGTTACTTTTTGATTATAAGGCAAGTCACCAACCAATCTGCGGAAGGTGTTTGCCTCATTTCCAAAAAAAACAATGGCAAATTGTGTGCGCATATAAATCCCAACATTTACATACAATGCCAGTCAGAAAATAAATCACAAATATTTCAAAACTGTAACTTCACACCGCAACGCCTAGGAGAAGAGTGGACAGATTGCGGGCATCGTGAAAATTTAGTGGCTACCACTAGAGAAAAGTTGGGCGCAAACAAGTTTTACAAATCAGTGTGCCTTGCTCGGAATGAGATGCGTCCGAATGGAGCAAATCTCCAACATGGCCAAGATCACGTAGGTCGCTGGGAAAACTCGTAAACTCGTAACTCTAGAACGCAGGTAGGAAACAGCGTGGGTTGCTTCAGAATGCTGCCTGCTCGAGTGGGAAATGGTGCACATCCCAAGAAGCTGGTCCATTCACGCTCTCAATAGCCGTTCGATCATAATTTTTATGGCCGGCCTGGCGAAGTGAAAGAAAATTAGCTGAACCCAACTGAGTTAACTGCCGAGCTAGATACGAGATACTAACGGTTGTGCCAAATGAACGGCAGTCATGAGATGACCAACATAAAGCTGGCTAGTCGAACAAAAAATCTTAACATCTAAGAGAAGATGATTCAACCGATTCGAGTCACCTTTTCGGACTAAGCGTTTTTCATTTTTTGTCCCTGCAGTTTAAAGCTATAATGTGCTTTGCGTAAAAACCTCATTTCGTTCGCTGTTTTTAGGTTCATCGACATGCACAAAGCGTATGCACTTATGAGTCACGTTCCCCAACTTTTAGTACTGAACAATCGAAGGGAGCCGACAAATAAATCACGTTATCACATTGACAAACTATGGCATATGACAAAACGAGCTAAAAGAACGAACAATCCGGGTTGCTAATTGAAAAAAATATGAAATATAATGGGGAAAAATAAAAGACGATCGGGCATTCATAAGCCGCAGGGTAATTATGTAAAGACAACTGAATAAATTACTGAGGGAAAAGCAAGCAAAACATCCGAAAAAGACCAATCAATTCGTACACGCGAAAATGAAACGAAAACGGCAACAGTAACATTAGACAAACGCTGTTGTTGGCATGTTATTTTGTGCAGTTTTTGCCATGTATTTGGTTCACATCAACTTTCACAAATGCTGTTGGTAATTAATTATTTGCCAAAGTTTGCTGCATCTAAGCATATTGTTATGGTCAGTACAAGATGCGAAATGTCCAAGACTTTACTTGGAAAAGGCAGTCAGATGTGTTTATACGACCAAACTAAACTAATTTTTGCGTAGTTTCTGAAGCCTGAGTTGTCATTGATAGACAATTTACAAACGCTACATTTAGTCTGAGCAAATATGTTTCTTCTTGTTTAATCAAGCGCAATTTGAAATATTGAAAAACACATGTCACATAGTCAATCAAAGCATTACCTATACAATGTGTGATTGATTTAAATAACATTAACCAGCGATGCTTTTGTGTACTTAGATTTTAATTTAGGGTAACCAATCTTTAATTATTCTTTTTATAACCACTGATCGATCAAAAGCTAACGACGGCAAAGTCAAGGAAGTTCGATGTCCGCTGCAATTGATATGCGAGTGAGTAATGGCCAGCGTTATTATTGTATCATATGTTTATTACGGAGGAAAACGCTTTGAGCCACATTTTCTTGCACCAATTTACGCCGGCTATGTGAATGTCCTACTCAATAGGCCAGTGACACAAAAGAAAAGCGGGAAAGCGGTGGAGGCAGAGAAAAACAGACAGATTGGACGAAAGCCTGCAGGTGCAATGTTTAGCGAAATGACGCAATGAAAGTATGTCACAAAATGTAAACCATCTCAGACAATTGTTTGCTTAAAAGCAGCATGGTCAGTCGGACATAAGCAGCTTTTGGTGTTAGACCAACGAACATGACACCAATTTGTGTGTGCCATTTGGTTCGGCAAAAGCTTAGCACCAATAAAAGTACAATTGCCAGAGCGATTATGACTGGCCATTTAACGTGCTCCATAGCTCAAACGCCATTCGTACACAACGTTTGCGGTTAGTTTTTTTGCGGAACACTTGATGAGCCAACGGAACGCGTTCTTTGACTAGATAAACCGTTGATTGATGCGGAACAGCCACTGGGCGATAACGCTAATCGATCAAGATGCCACGCCAATAGAGTACAGTTGTGGCTGGCTGTACAAGAAGTACTGAAAATGCATATAACAACGTCTCTTGGTCCATGATTCATATTTATTAATCATTTACTTCTAATAGGTAAAGATTGCGAAACTAAATGGTATGACTAACAAAAAAAGTTGTCGAAACAATCGTACAATTTTATTATCATATTAAAATAATTTCCTGAACAGATTAACCCCTTCAAACCATCTATTTATTCAAACTCAAACATAAAGGACTTCGAAATTTTATAACTAAAACAGTCTATATGCAAAATACATATGAACATATTTAAAACAAAACCGGTGGTACATAATAGTTTTTTTATAGAGGAACCAGAAATTTAATTTTTCCATTTCATTTTGGTTCGGACTGCAAAAGTTTCAA